>CM038678.1:683241330-683841330 GCA_021605205.1 Aegilops longissima | reverse complement strand
TGATACGTTGCAGCCGTGTAGGTCAGTACATTGAATGTACCGGCAAGATCACAATAAGAGAAAACAGATGATAAACTATACTATATGCAGTATGGCTTTGTGGCTCTGTATCTGAGTTTTGTTTGCGTAAAAGCTGGTTTTATTTTCCCTACATCAAAGGAATAAATGAAGTCTGTACTATGGAGTTTTCTATCATGACATGGTTCCGCCAACCGATGTCTCATAGCCCAAATTCATCATAAGTTGCCCACAATTAAGTTATCATCCGGTGTTGAGAGTTCGAGATAGATCCAAGTCCAGATGCTCAAATTGTCCGTGGCAGGGACACGGCTAATCGATTAGGTTTTAACCCTCTGCAGAGGTTTGTACACTTTACCCGCAAGATTCGATCCCTCTTTTACGTTCTCGCACTTGAGGTGTTTGAGAACAAGATGACCAAACATGGTCTTCGAAGAGTTCCTCGACCTTTGTCGGTGCTCATCCAATCCTACCGTAGTTCTACATCTGCTAGCACCGTCCCAGCCAGAGTCACCACTAAGGTCAACCAAGCGAGCCCATAATGACTTGCGGTTGCGGGTAAGCTTCGGGCATGAAGTATTCTTCCGTCTCTTTGAGTGCGGGTGAAGCTTTCCGCAAGATGTCATGGCGCTTCTCCATGCATCCCGGCCAACCTTTGGATTCTCCAGGTGCCCGTCAACCATCCTTCACCCGATGAGTGTGTATTGAATTCTTGTCTCGAGTCTTGAAGTCTTGAGGCCTTGAAGATGCAGTCCTTGCAGATTCCATCATGGAGTTGTCGTCATTGGCGTAGATCCTCCATTCTCACACCACTCCGAGCACTCATACCAAACCCGTCTACTATAGCGTAGCATTAAAATAAATATCGTCCGGGCTTGGTAGCAGGGTGATGGGTTCCTACCTCATGCATACTACTCAACTACAAGAATTCAATATCACTCTTTGGAGGGTTTGTTGCGAAGATGACACTAGATGCAATAAAACACATAGGTATGATGAAAACATGGTCAAAGTGAACTTGCCTTCTTGACGATCTTCGAAAACTAGGGACTCGTGGTAGCAAGCTTCGCACTCCGGAAATTCTACCGAGGCAAACAATAACCATAATAAGCACATAGCATATGATCACTTAACACAATAGAATGGTAACATAACACACCAAAACAAACGAATCAAAACCCAAAGAAAAAAACTCGAAGAAAACCAAATCAAAGCTTTCCTACATCAAAGCAACAACTAAGAATAGTTTTACATATCAAATTTTTCCTAACAGAACCTAAGCATGGGTTTATGTTACCTAACAGAAAATAATTCACCAAGCAACTAGTAGCAAAAAGAATCACCTTAAAAGCTATTTTAAAACTCCTATTAGGCCTAATTCAAATTCTATTAAGAAACATAAAATAAAAGTTTTATTTATTATAAATAAAAGTTCATGCTCTAAAGTGACAGAAACTAACCTAGAATAATCTATCACACATGAAAAATAAATTCATTTGCTAATTAAAACAATAGGAAAACAGTAGCTAGTTAATTAATTAAAAATAACATGATTCTGATTAAAACTATTTTTTATTAATCCTAAAATGCCCAAATAAATTCCTACGGTTAGGCAATGTCAAAACAAAGTTGTGACAAAAGAATCATTAAAAATAATTTTCCTAACTCATTTTATAGCAGATTTACTATTCTGTCTAAATCTAAAATAAAGCAATTCTAAATAATTTTAACATAGCTAATTATATTTTCTACAGAAACTATAAGAAATTTGCAAACCAACAAAAAAGAATCACTTAAAAATATTAAGTAGATTAAAAGATATGAATTTTCAAATCTGAAACTATTCTGTTAAAACAGAAAACGAAAATAAAGAAAAAGCGGCTAATGGGCCTATCTAGCATACAGGGTAATATAACTAAAACGGCCCTAGGGTTAAAAGCGAATCGGCGGTTTAATAAAAACCTAACTAAAAATAAACCGGAACTAAACCGGTTCACTAAACCTAAACCTAATAAACCATACCCCTTGAGTTCTAATCTAACCGTTGAGATTAGATCGGACGGCGGGAGTTGCTCGGCGACTTACCGGTCGGCGGCAGCGGCGGCTGCTCGGGCAGCGAGTGCTCGGCGACTCCGGTGGTCGAGGCGTCGGCGGGAGCTCTCGGCAGAGTCTGAGACAGGCGAGGTGGTTTGGTGGAGTCAGGCGAGGTCGGGGTGGGGGGGTGGGTCGGGGTGGGGTTAATGGCGGCGTGCTCGGTTGCTCGGCGAGTGCGTGTGAGGAGGAGAGGTCAGGCGAGGGGCGAGGCGGGGAATGGGGTGAGGGGGGGTATTTAAAGGGAGGGGCACGACTTGCGAGGGCGCGATCGGGAGGATCGGCGGATCCGGATCTCGGGATCTCGGCGGCGGTGCTGGTGGCGTGTGGTGAGGAAGGTGTGAGGTGGGGTCCACCGTCGTGAAGGAGAAGCAGGGAACGGGGTCGGTTGGCCGCGAGAGGGGGTTCAGTAGGGGGCTCGGTCGGGCGGCTCATTGGTGGTGGGCCGTTGGTAGCTTTCGCCTTGGTGGGGCCGCTGGGTGTTGGCTGGGCGGTTGGCTGGCGGCGCCGAGGTATTTTTCTTTTCTATTTTATTTTTTGAAAAATAAAACAGAGATAATATATATAGAATATAAATATTTTATATAGGACATATATATATCAAAATGATGAGGGAATATTCCTATCATTTGAACATTTTCGAGGACAAAATCAAACTTTATAAAAATTCATTTTTTCAAAATTCAAATAAAACTCAAATTTGAATTCAAACCTTTTGGCAATGTTTTTCCTCTGATATTTTTGGAGTGTCATGTTTACTCCTCTCATACTTTTTCTCAAGTATTTATCAGGCATAGTTTTTGAAATGATTCCCATTACCAAATTTGAAATTCAAATTCCAACAACTCCAAAATCTCCTGAAACTCCAAATGCCACTCAAATTCAAACAACATGCATAGATGCTTAGCTATAATTGTAAAACATTCCAAATAGGAAATTTGGGATGTTACATTACGGAACGAGTAAAGAGACTTGCCGTGCGAGATTGAACTAGGTATTGAGATACCGACGATCGAATCTCGGGCAAGTAACATACCGATGACAAAGGGAACCACGTATGTTGTTATGCGGTTTGACCGATAAAGATCTTCGTAGAATATGTAGGAGCCAATATGAGCATCCAGGTTCGCTATTGGTTATTGACGGAGGCGTGTCTCGGTCATGTCTACATAGTTCTCGAACCCGTAGGGTCCGCACGCTTAAAGTTCGGTGATAATCGGTATTATGAGTTTTTGTGTTTTGATGTACCGAAGGTAGTTCGGAGTCCCGGATATGATCACGGACATGACGAGGAGTCTTGAAATGGTCGAGACGTAAAGATCGATATATTATGACTATATTCGGACATCGAAAAGGTTCCGGAAGGTTTCATACATATACCGGAGTACCGGGGGGTTACCGGAACCCACCGGGGAGTTAATTGGGCCTCATGGGCCCTAGTGGGAGAAGAGGAGGGGCGGCCAAGGGCAGCCGCGTGGCCCCTCCCCCTCTAGTATTAATTGGACAAGGAGGGGGGCGGCGCCTGTCGTGGTTCTAAGTCTGACAGTAGAATAGGGGGTAGGTAATGTAGAGGCAAGATCTCAACTATGGAGGAGTTGTACACGCAAGTTTTACGAGTTCAGGCCCTTCTAGGAGGAAGTAACAGCCCTACGTCTCGGAGCCCGTAGGCGGTCGACTGGATTATATGCATGTGAGTTACAGAGGGTGCGAACCCTTGTCCCAGAGGAGGGAGGGTGGCTTATATAGAGTGTGCAGCACCCAGCTCCCCTCCGTTACGTGAGGTTAAGTGTACATCAAGAGGGCGTTCTTGGTAATGCCAGTAATAAAGTTACATAATTACCATAAAGCTATGACTTAATTCCCGACCGTTGCAGGACAGAGTGGCTCTAGATCTTCTGGTAGTCGAGTGATAGTCTTCACGGTCGAGTGACTTCAAGACTGCCGAGTGGAACATAGCTTCATGGTCGAGTGGATGATGATTCTTCTGGTTTTTTAAGGGATGTCCTCGGGGAGGGTATCTTGGACAGGTCCATGACCCTACCCTAGGTACATAGATTCATCATTAGCCCCCGAATGGATCAGGGTTTGAGTGGGGAAGGAGTTGAGAACACTTCTGACTTGTTTTCCATGCTACGAGTATATCTTGTTCTGAATCAATGAACCGAGGTGACGATACCAACTTCTTTTTCAGTCGCCTTGATCCATTCCTAATTTTTTGTCGAGTGAACTTTTACTGGAAGAGCTCCGATTGATGATGTGGAGGAGATCTTCCGTCTGACAAGTTGTTACGCTGTCCCGGATTTGGGATTGAATTTTGGGAAGCCTTGGGCGGAGGAGGCCGCGATGTCAGGCAGGATTAGGCAGGGCCGCCTCAATTTCCGCGGCGCCTTTTTTGCCACGTATCGCGCGCGCAACTGTTGCGGGATTGGATAAGATTGCCCGGGCCTACAAGTCAGCCACTCGGAAGTAACCTCATATAAGGCGCCGGACCAAGGTTTTTGAACAGTGTGCTCTCATTTTTCTTCCTCTTCTTCAGAGTTCTCCGCCGCGCTTGCTTCCGCCCTAGTGCCGCCGTCCCGTTCGAGATCCATTTGTGGCGATGGAGAAGGAGAAGACGGTGGCTCTCGAGCGCATGAAGAAGGCGAAGGCGAAGGGGAGGAAGTCCAGCCGGGGCGGATCTTCCTCGAGGTCTGGCCTGCCGCCCGGCTGGATCCAGGGCGACTGGATTCGCTCGGTGATCAGCCAGGACGACATCGACGACCTGGTCGAAGGGGGACTGATTCCCCATGAATCGGCGCGGCTTCCGGGGAACGAGACCGAGCTGCAGCCGCGAGAGGGTGAGTGCGTCCTCCTTGCCACTCACATTGACCGCGGGTTCTCCTTGCCTCCTCACACTTTCTTCCGAGGTTTCTTGAATTTTTTCGGGGCGCAACTCCATCATTTCACCCCAAACACCACAGTGTACCTTGCTGCCTTCGTGTCTTTGTGTGAGAATTTCCTAGGCTGCCGACCCCACTAGGGCCTCTTCAAGCACATCTTCACATGCCGCTCCCAGTCGGTCAAAAAGGCAAATCCGAGTGATGAAAGAACGCATGTGATCCAAATGTGTGGGGGCCTCGAGATTCAAATGAGGGGTAAAAGTTCTTTTCCAGCCATGACTCTTCCCGACTCGGTCCGTGGGTGGCAGTCGACCTGGTTCTACTTCAAAGACCAGCCGACTCCAGGGCAGTCGACTAGACTTCCCCCTTTTTCTTTGGCCTGAGTGGCGAAACCCTCCCCTTTGAAGGTGATCCCGGAGGAGAAGGCACAAGTCAAGGTGCTGGTCGATCGAGTAGTTCAACTTGTCTGTGATGGGGTGACTGGTATGGATTTGCTAGAGGTTTTCCTTCGGCGATGCATCCAACCGCTTCAAGCCCGTGACCATCCGATGTGGATGTATTTGGGCACTGATGACACCACACGGACTCATCCAGAGGAAGTCGACGAGACCACGTTGGAGGGGTGGCTGATGAATATCACAGAAACAAAGACAACCCTGGGGAGCAGGAGAATTCCTCCACTCGACCAATCTCACGAACGGACAAGGTCAATTATGAATTTCCATTGCAATCTTGATTTATTCGCACGATTGTTTATGCTTTACCGGTGACTTTCTCATGCTTGCTTACTTCCGGACTCTTACGAAATGTACTCGATGCCCCAGAGAGCAGGAACAAGATGCGGAGGCGAGGCAAGTGGAGGCAAAAGCGGCGAATGGCATTCTGACGGAGAGGGAGAGGGGACAGAGACGACTCGAGTGATGAAGAAGAGGTCGGCTCTCCTCCTCGCAGGGAAAGGCGATCCAAGCTTGCTCAAGATCCAGCAAGCGCCCGTGACAAGGCGACCGTTCCAACTGGGCAATCGTCAAAGCGTCCTCGGACATCTTCTCCGGCACCGACTGAAAAGGCTCCAAAGCAGACCAAGGTTGTCTCGCAGAAGACTCGGAAGGTGCTGCCAAAAATGAAGATTGACATTCATGTTGCCTCTGCGTGAGTGTACTTCTTTCTCTTTTACTCGACGCCCTGCGCTGTTTATCTTTCCTTTGGTTTGATCGAATGAACCTTGGGATTGGCAGTGCCGCTACCTCTGGGACTTCGACTTATAGAAACGAGGATGAGGAAATGGAAGACGCGGTCACCTCCATCCCGGGTACAATCTTTGTTATTCTGTTGTCCTTTTGTCGACTGAACTATGATATATTCGATTAGGCGATAAAATGTTGGCGACTGAACTTTTTGTAGCTCCCAACATTATTGACCTGCCTGACGATGATGATGACGAGCCGCAGAGTCCCTTGGGGAGGAGAAACAGGAAAGCGTCTGTTGGCAAGACAACTCAGTCTACACTAGTGGCGGGACCGGTAGTTCAGGACGCTGGTGACGCCAATCGGACTTCCGTTTCTCTCGCCATACCGCTGTCGAGTGCTCGACCTTCTGCGTCAGTCGCGCATGCTCCTGCCGATCGACCTTCAGTTTTTGCTACACATCACGTCCCAGAAGACGAAGTGGGTGCCGCCAAAGAAGCTATACGCCAAGCAGGCATCATGATGGAGAAGATGACGATGGTGCAGGATGCTAGCCAGGCTGCTTATGATGCCAGCTCTACTCTCTAGAGCAACGTTCAGGTTCGCAGCTAGTCGACTGTCTCTCTTGACTTGTTCTGTTAGGATATGGTACCTGAAAACTCTCTTTCCAAGGATCTTCGCTTCTGTACACCCACTAGGTGTTTCGATTTGTCATTGAGCAAATTCGTACTTGGAGTTGAATCTGATGTTGTTGTCGATTGAATATTTTGGACTAGTGGGGCACGCTGAGTGCACCCACAGTGTAATCCCGAGACTATGGTGGATCGCGCCACCGATCATTGTAGTCTTGAATTTTGAATTTCTTCACATGGTGCGAGCGAGTCGGTCGAGTGGATTTTTGAACCGGTGGGGGCACGCTGAGTGCACCCATGGTGTAATCCCCGAGACCGTGGTCGATCTTGGCGATTGACTATAGTGCAGAGAACCTATTTGTTGTTATCTCTCTTTTTTTTTTGCACTCGCGCTGAAGGAAGACCTTGCCGAGTGTAAACTGAATCAGTGGGGGCACGCTAAGTGCACCCACTGGGTGTAGTCCCCGAGACTACTGTTGGATGTTTGATATGGCAATAGTCTTAGAATTTGTTGGCTTTATCCTTTTATCTCTCTGCAATAACCAACCTTTTAACTAGTCGACTGACTCATTCCTTGTTTGCAGAAATCTTGTGATCTTGGAGCTCGCTTTGCTAACTTGGAGAAACAGCAGATTCAACTCAACCTTGACCTGGAGTTGGCCAAGACAGAACTGCAGAAAGCCAGGGATGACGCCAATGGTAAGAAATTCCGCTCTGGATTGTCTTCGATCTGGTTTGTTGACTGGATTTCATTCTGCTCTTTCTGAATCAAGCATTCTTTCTTTTCAGAGAAACTGAACCAGGCTCTGGCCAAAAAGGATCAAGATCTGGCTGCCGCACAGAAGAAGGCCGACGACAAAACTGCTCTGGCTGAACAAAAGCTGGCTTCAGTCAGCAAATTGTAGGAAGAGAACGCTAAGATAAAATCTGCCCTGGACGAAGCCAATAAGGAAGTAACCCGCTTGAAAAAGGACAAGGTCAATTTGAACAAGAGGATGGAAGGCATTGCTCGCAGGAGGGATGATCTGGAAAGCTATCTGAGGAGCCTTGCCAAGAAGTTGTTCATCAAGCTTGAAGGTATATATTCTGTTCCGACTGATTTATCTTTATCGACTCGGCATATGACTATTGACTCATCCTCGTTTTGTGCATGCAGAGTTTTGCTGAGATTTCGAGGAGGAAACCGGGCGAATTGAACCAAGCTTGGACCTCATCAATTCCCCCGTGAAAGATGAAGCTGCTATGAACTTGCTCCGACTGGAATCCCGCATCGACGATGGTGTTGACTATCTTGCTCGACTGAAGGCCGCAATGTCCCGGATCGACACAGCACTCTGGCCAGGGGCAACGCTCTCAAATGACCTCGAGTCTCTGATGACTCATCTTAACGAGATCCCAGGTCGAGTGCAGGAGTGGAAAAAGTCTTCTGCCTGGTGCGGTGCTGATGTGGCTCTATCTTTGGTTCGCGTCCATTGCAAGGAGGCGCGAGAAGAGAAGCTGGAGGCTATCAAGGTCGCCAATACCAAGAAGCATGACTTCCAATCCTTCATGGAGACTTTCGTTGCCGCGGCCACTCGGATTGCCGATGGCATTGACCTGGACGAATTCGTCGAGCCTGCCAGCCCTCCTCCTACGGAGTGAACAAACTTTTATGCCCCACCTTAAATTTGCCTCGGGATGCCGAGTGGTTTTTGTAACCGTTAAACTCTTTTGGGCTGAGTGCCCGAGTACTTCTGCGATCTTGAACTTTTAGGGTTCGTCTGGACTTGATTTATCTCAGGATATGCTTGTGATTGCTTTTGCAATTTGTTCTACACTTGGAATGACCTTTGTGTTTGAGATGCAGCTCTAAAGTGGAGAATTCAATCGACCTACGCCTCGTCATCCTTGCAGACAAGGATGGAGTGCGCGTTGTATTTGTGGCGTAGCTCCGAAGGAGAAGGTTGCAGTTGACCTGCACCTCGTCATCCTTGCGGATAGGGATGGAGCGCATATTGCATTTGTGGCGTAGCTCCGAAGGAGAAGGTTACAGTCGACCTGCACCTCGTCGTCCTTGCGGATAGGGATATGTTTCAAACTTAGGCGAGTACTGGACTGCAGCTAAGCCCTCGAGTGGGAGGATTGCTCACCAGTCGGTAGGATTTTTTAAACTTAGGCGAGTACTGGACTGCAGCTAAGCCCCCGAGTGGGAGGATTGCTCACCACTTGGTAGGATTTTTAACTTAGTAGTCTTGGACTGCAGCTAAGCCCTCGAGTGGGAGGATTGCTCACCACTCGGTGGGATTTTTTAAACTTAGGTAGTCTTGGACTGCAGCTAAGCCCAGTGGGAGGATTGCTCACCACTCGGTAGGAATTTTTAAACTTTAGTAGTCTTGGACTGCAGCTAAGCCCCAGTGGGAGGATTGCTCACCACTCGGTGGGATTTTTAAACTTAGGTAGTCTTGGACTGCAGCTAAGCCCCAGTGGGAGGATTGCTCACCACTCGGTGGGATTTTAAACTTAGGCGAGTCTTGGACTGCAGCTAAGCTCACGAGTGGGAGGATTGCTCACCACTCGGTGGGATTTTTAAACTTAGGCTAGTCTTGGACTGCAGCTAAGCCCCAGTGGGAGGATTGCTCACCACTTGGTAGGATTTTTAACTTAAGTAGTCTTGGACTGCAGCTAAGCCCAGTGGGAGGATTGCTCACCACTCGGTGGGATTTTTAAACTTAGGTAGTCTTGGACTGCAGCTAAGCCCTCGGGGAGGATTGCTCACCACTCGGTGGGATTTTTAAACTTAGGCAGTACTAGACTGCAGCTAAGCCCCGAGTGGGGGATTGCTCACCACTCGGTGGGATTTTTAAACTTAGGTAGTCTTGGTGTAGCTAAGCCCCCGAGTGGGAGGATTGCTCACCACTAGGTAGGATTTTAAACTTAGGCGAGTGCTGGACTGCAGCTAAGCCCTCGAGTGGGAGGATTGCTCACCACTCTGTAGGATTTTTTAAACTTAGGCGAGTACTGGACTGCAGCTAAGCCCCCGAGTGGGAGGATTGCTCACCACTCAGTAGGATTTTTTTTAAACTTAGGCGAAACGGATTCGCAGCTAAGCCCCCGAGTGAGAGGCTTGCTCATCACTCGGTGCTATGTCTTGAGCTTGCATTGGTTTTCCCCGAACATGAGAGGATGATGCAACATAGTAGCGTAAGTATTTCCCCTCAGTTTTTGAGAACCAAGGTATCAATCCAGTAGGAGGCCACGCACAAGTCCCTTGTACCTGCACAAAACGATAGCTACTCACAACCAACGTGATTAGGGGTTGTCAATCCCTTCACGGTCACTTACGAGAGTGAGATCTAATAGAGATGATAGATGATATTTTTAGTATTTTTGGTATAGCGATGCAAAGTGAAAAGTAAAAAGGCAAAGTAAAAACAAAGCAAGTATTAAAGTGATGGAGATTGATATGATGAGAATAGACCCGGGGGCCATAGGTTTCACTAGTGGCTTCTCTCAAGAGCATAAGTATTCTACGGTGGGTGAACAAATTACTGTTGAGCAATTGATAGAATTGAGCATAGTTATGAGTATATCTAGGTATGATCATGTATATAGGCATCACGTCCGAGACAAGTAGACCGAAATGATTCTGCATCTACTACTATTTCTCCACTAATCGACCGCTATCCAGCATGCATCTAGAGTATTAAGTTAAAAAGAGTAGCATGTAAGCAAGATGACATGATGTAGAGGAATAAATTCATGCAATATGATAAATACCCCATCTTGTTATCCTCGATGGCAACAATACAATCGTGCCTTGCAACCCTTTACATCCTTTGGTAAGGACACGCAAGATTGAACCCAAAGCTATGCACTTCTCCCATTGCAAGAACTACCAATCTAGTTGGCCAAACCAAGCGGATAATTGAAGAGACTTGCAAAGATAACCAATCATACATAAAAGAATTCAGAGAAGATTCAAATATTATTCATAGATAATCTGGATCATAAACCCACAATTCATCGGTCTCAACAAACACACGCAAAAAGAAGATTACATCGAATAGATCTCCACGAGAGGCGGAGAACATTGTATTGAGATCCAAAAGAGAGAAGAAGCCATCTAGCTACTAGCTATGGACCGAAGGTCTGAAGTAAACTACTCACACTTCATCGGAGGGCTATGGTGATGATGTAGAAGCCCTCCATGGTGGATGCCCCCTCCGTGAGCTAAGAACAGGCCCCAAGATGGGATCTCGTGGATCTGAGGAAGTTGCGGCGGTGGAATTAGGTTTTGGCTCTTGTTACGATCGTTTGGGGTACATAGGTATATATAGGAGGAAGGAGTATGTCGGTGGAGCAACAGGGGGCCCACGAGGCGGGGCGCGCCTAGAGGCGCGCCCCACCTCGTGACCGCCTCTGTTGTTCCTTAGCGTAAGGTCCAAGTCTCTCGGATCACGTTCGTGAGAAAATCATGTTTCGAAGGTTTCATTCCGTTTGGACTCCGTTTGATATTCATTTCTTCAAAACACTGAAATAGGCAAAAACAAGCAATGCAGGCTGGGCCTCCGGTTAATAGGTTAGTCCCAAAAATAATATAAAAGTGGAAAATAAAGCCCAATATAGTCCAAAACATTAGATAAAGTAGCATGGAGCAATCAAAAATTATAGATACGTCGGAGACGTATCACTCGGCAGGATTTTTTAAACTTAGGCGAGTACTGGACTGCAGCTAAGCCCCCGAGTGAGAGGATTGCTCATCACTCGGTAGGTTTTTTTAAAAAAACTTAGGCGAAACAGATTCGCAGCTAAGCCCCCGAGTGAGAGGCTTGCTCATCACTCGGCAGGATTTTTGAACTTAGGCGAAACGGATTCGCAGCGAAGTCACCCACTGGGGGATTTCAAACGCAAGGAAAGGCAACAACAGATTGTTCAGAAAGATTATAAAGCTCTTGTCTTTGATAAACAAACTACAAAGGTATTTCTTATTACATCTTATCCGAGTGAGTACTTAAGTATAAAAGGGGCGGAGCAGCTCCGCGTTCCAAGCCCGTGGCTCGTCTTTCTGATGCTCGACATTATAAAAGTGGTATGCTCCATTGTGGAGAACTCTGGTGACAATGAAGGGACCTTCCCAAGCAGGGGCGAGCTTGTGTGGTTTCTGTTGATCCACTCGAAGAACCAAGTCTCCTTCCTGAAAGGCTCGACCTCTCACATTTCTGGCGTGGAATCGACGTAAGTCTTGTTGATAAATAGTCGATCGGATCAAGGCCGTCTCTCTTTCCTCCTCTAAAAGGTCGACTGCGTCTTGCCGAGCCTGTTCTGCTTCATCTTCAGAGAAGAATTCGACTCGTGGTGCATTGTGAAGTAAGTCACTTTCGCGAGCGGCTTCACTCCGTAAACCAAGAAGAATGGAGTTGACGATCGACCGATTGGGAGTTGTCCTTAGACCCCAAAGAAGCGGCGGAAGTTCATCAACCCAAAGCGCTTTGCTGCATGCTTGAGATCAAGCATCGATCGGAGTTTCAATCCTTTGAAATTAGGCCATTTGCTCTTTACGCTTGTCCATTATTTGGGGTTGGCGGTGAAGCATAGTCGACTCGTGTTCCTTGAGAAGCGCAAAAGGCTCTAAACTCATCAAAATCGAAGTTCGACCCGGTGTCAGTGATGATGCTGTGCGGAACCCCGTATCTGAATGTCAATTCTCTGATGAAACTGACAGCAGTGCTAGCTTCAAGATTCTTGATAGGCTTAGCTTCAATCCACTTGGTAAACTTGTCGACTGCTACAAGCACGTGGGTGAAGCCGCTCCTACCGGTTCTTAGTGGTCCGACCATATCCAATCCCCAAACTGCAAAGGGCCAGACGAGTGGAATGGTCTTCAGGGCTGACATGTTTGTGCGACATGTTGGAGTAAAACTGGCAACCCTCAGATTTTTCGACTATATCTTTCGCCATTTCATTTGCTCGAGGCCAGTAAAATCCAGCTCGGTATGCTTTAGCCACAATGGTCCGAGAGGACGCATGGTGACCACAGGTCCCCGAGTGGATGTCATTGAGGATCATTCGACCTTCTTCTGGCGTTATGCATTTCGGTCGACTCCGTCACTCCTTCCACGAGCAGTTGCCCTCCTATCACACAGTAAAGGCTTTGGATCGACCAGACGATCGTCGAGCCTCTTCTTTGTCTTCGGGAGTTCCTTCCTAAGAATATATGCAATGTACGGTACTGTCCAGTCGGGAGTGATGACCAAAACCTCCATGATCAGGTCGACCACAGCCGGGACCTCGACTTCAGTCAGATCTGTGGCACTCTTAGGCTACGGGGGCTCTTCAGTGAAAGGATCTTCTTGAACTGACGGTGTGTGAATGTGTTCCAAAAATACATTGTTGGGAATGGCTTCTCTGTTGGAACCTATCTTTGCCAAATCGTCGGCAGCTTGATTTTGCAGTCGGGGTATATGATGGAGCTCTAACCCCGCAAACTTCTTTTCCAATTTCCTCACTGCATTGCAGTAACCAGTCATGGCTGGGCTTCTGACCTACCACTCCTTCATCACTTGATTGACTACCAAATCTGAGTCGCCATAGACCATAAGGCGACGGACGCCGAGTGAAATGGCCATACGTAATCCGTACAGGAGTGCCTCATATTATGCTTCATTGTTGGAGGAATCAGAGTGAATCTGGAGGACATATCTGAGCTTGTCTCCTCGGGGGGATACCAGTACCACCCCAGCACGAACCGTTCAGCATCTTGGAGCCATCAAAAACATGGTCCAGTGCTCCGAGTGAACTTGAGTCGGCAGTTGCTGTTCAATCCACTCAGCGAGGAAATCTGCTATTGCTTGGGACTTGATAGCTTTCGTTGCCTCAAACTTGATATCTGAGGGAAGGAGTTCAATCGCCCACTTAGCCACTCGACCAGTTGCATCTCTGTTGTGCAGAATCTCTGACAATGGAGCGTCGCTGACGACTGTAATTAAATGATCAGAGAAGTAATGTGCAACCTTCTTCGTGGTCATATAAATCCCATAAACAAGTTTCTGATAATGTGGATATCTTTGCTTTGATGGAGTCAAAACTTCAGAAACATAATATATTGGGCGCTGAACTTTATAGGCTTTTCCTTCTTCGTCCCGCTCGACCGTAAGTACTGTACTGACGACTTGTCCAGTGGCTGCAATGTAAAGCAGCAAAGGCTCTTTGCTGATTGGGGCAGCAAGCACCGGCTGGGTGGAAGCGGGGCTTTTAGCTCTGCGAATGCATCATCTTCAGGGTCCACTCGAACTTATCTGACTTCTTCATCAGTCGGTAAAGAGGCAATGCCTTTTCACCGAGGCGAGAAATGAATCGACTTAGGGCGGCCAAGCAACCGGTAAGCTTCTGGACATCATGTACACGCACGGGGCGTTTCATTCGGAGTATGGCTCCCACTTTCTCTGGTTAGCGTCGATCCCTCGTTCGGAAACGTGAAAACCAAGCAATTTTCCGCCTGGGACTCCGAATGTGCACTTTGATGGATTAAGCTTGATATCATACCTTCTAAGGTTGGCAAAGGTTTCAGCAAGGTCAGCCGATGGGTCGGAACCTTCACGTGACTTAACCACAATATCATCCATGTATGCTTCCACATTCCGACTGATTTGAGTGAGTAAACACTTCTGAATCATCCGCATGAATGTGGCTCCAGCATTCTTCAAGCCGAAGGGCATGGTGACATAACAGAAGCACCCAAATGGAGTAATGAAAGTTGTTTTTATCTCGTCGGGTCCATACAGACGGATCTGATGATACCCCGAATAAGCGTCCAAAAAGGACAAACGCTCACACCCCGCAGTTGAGTCGACAATTTGGTTGATGTGAGGGAGGGGAAAGTGATCTTTCGGGCAGGCCCGATTGATATGCTTAAAGTCAATGCACATGCGAAGTGAGTCGTCCTTCTTAGGAACCATGACAACGTTGGCTAGCCACTCGGAGTGGTAATTCTCTCGGATAAACTTAGCTGCTAGAGCCGAGCCACTTCTTCACCGATTGCCTTTCTCTTCTGCATGGCGGACCGTCAAAGATGTTCTTTGACTGGTTTCACTTTTGGGTCGACTCGCAGACGATGCTCAGCCAGCTCCCTGGGAACACCAGGCATGTCGGAAGGTTTCCATGCAAATATGTCCCAGTTCTCACGGAGGAACTGGATGAGCGCTTCTTCCTATTTGGAGTCGAGTGTTGTTGAAATGTGAGTCGGAGCAGCATTGGGATCCGTCGGGTGAATATGGATCGGCTTCGTTTTGCCAGACGACTAAAATGCTGAATCCGTGGCGGGCTTCTTAGCTCGTAACAAATCACTCGGATCTGCATTTTTCTGATACTCCTGCAATTCCACTACTGCCATCTATGCATCGGCGATCTTCGAGCCTTTATGGAAGCACTCTTCTGCCTTCTTCCGATTGCCAGTGATAGTGATCACACCTTTAGGACCAGGCATCTTCAACTAGAGATACACGTAGCATGGTCGAGCCATAAAACATGCGTAAACCGGCCTCCCCAGAATAGAGTGATAAGTACTATGGAAATCCACAACTTCGAATGTCAACTTTTCTTTGCGGTAATTCTTGTAATCACCAAAAACTACATCAAGGGCGATCTGGCCAAGTGACTCAGCCTTCTTGCCAGGGATGACTCCATGGAAACTCATGTTGCTTTCGCTAAGTCTGGACATCGGAATGCCCATTCCTTTCAACGTCTTTGCATATAGAATATTTAGGCCACTGCCTCCATCCATTAGAACTCTAGTCAACCGAGTGCCTTCGACGACTGGGTCGACCACTAATGCTTGCCTCCCAGGGGTGGCTATATGCGTCGAGTGATCAGACTGGTCGAATGTAATGGCAGTCTGAGACCATTTCAAATAACTGGGCGTCGCCAGAGTGACCATGTTTACTTCTCTGTTGATGACTTTCAGTCGACTTTTGCTCTCAACATCAGCAAAAATCATCAGAGTGGAGTTAACGTGAGGGTAACCATCGTCACTTTCCTCTTTGTCCTCAACTTTTTCCGACTCTTTTTCCTTCTCTTTGGGCTGTTTCTCTCGGAACTGCTGGATTAGGAGCCCACACTGTCGAGTGGTATGCTTTGGGTAAATGAGATTACCCTCCTCATCTTTCTTTGTGTGGATGTGGCATGGCAGATCCAACACATCATTCCCATCTTGATCTTTTACTTTCTTAGGGTTCCACGGCCCCTTGGGTTTCCCCTTGAACTTTCCTTGAGTTACGGCTAAGGCTTCTCCAGGAGCAGCTGGCTCAGCTTTGTGCTTCTACTTCCGACTGGAGTTCCCTCCCCCGGTTTCGTGGACGACTGTTTTGCGTTTGCCACTCCGGAGCCGATCCTCCTCTTCACCATTGGCATACTTGGTGGCAATCTCCATCATACGACTCAGAGACATATCTCTGGTCCGACCAAACTTCAAATTCAGCTCTCGATATTTGGCGCCTTCCTTGAAGGCACAAACTGCTTGGTGATCAGACACATTTTCCACCGTGTGATGCAACGTGATCCATCTCTGGATATAGTCTCTCAAAGTTTCATTGGGCTTCTGCACACAAGATTGCAGCTCTGTCAACCCTGCTGGCCGTTTGCATGTTCCTCCAAATGTTCTGACAAACACTCGGGCAAGATCTTCCCAACTGTAAATACTGCCGGGTGCTAACTGGTTTAACCATGCTATGGTCGAGCCCTCCAACATCAGAGGAAGGTGTTTCATAGCCACTTCATCATTGCCGCCGCCAATCTGAACAGCCACTCTGTAGTCCTCAAGCCAAGTGTCAGGCTTGGACTCGCCAGTGAACTTACTAACTCCAGTCGCCAACCTGAAGTTGGGAGGAATCACAGCGGCCCTGATGGCTCTGCTGAAGCACTCGGGACCTTAGACATGCACTCTGCTGCTGGTTGGTAAATCTCTGTCATGGACTTCTCTGTGAGCTCTGTTTCTGTCGACCAAACCTTGTACAAGAATTGATCTCGCATCAAAGCCTAGTTCCCTGGGATCGACTGGAATTCTTCGCCCACCGCTGTGAGGGCGTCTGTCATCATGCTATCGAGGCGCGTATGACCCACTCCTTGGGGGAGGTGTGGGCACTCGACGACGATCATCATGATCGAGTCGGTGATCATACTGCTCGCGGTTTCTGTACTGATCTCGCCAGTCTCCACGTCCCTCACGCCTCGGGGGCGATCTTGGGCTGTGGGCCGACTGGACTGTATCTGCTACAACGGATCTGCTGTGGATCCTATTCCGCGACTGAGACACAGCTATATTATGTTCTCCCGCTGCCCGGAGTAAATCCCTGATCTGCATCAAACCTCTGCCAGCTTCTGACTGGGAAGGCTGGATTGACTCTGCTATTCGGGTTGCGGCTGCGAGATTCTGGATTGGAGTTCGATATACCTGAGTTGGAGGCGGAAAAAGTTGTCGTCGACTGGATGCTGGAACCCGTTGCCGAGCACGCTCGTCGAGTGCGTGTTGGAGGTTCTCCAGTCGAGTGCGCTCAGCCAAGTTGGCCAGGCGCGCCTCCTCCAAGGCTCGGGCCTCGGGAGTTTCTCCGATGATAGGAGTATGAAGGACATCCATGTTCCGGCGGCGAAGTTCTTCCCTCTGCTGCGAAGAGAGGGGCTCGGGGAGGTACTCCTCATGGACACGCGACGGATCGCCTCCGCCATCTCCATCGTCAATGCGAGGGAAGCCAGGAGGACTGCGAGGCCCATCGACCATCAGGACTTCCGCCGCAGGATCATCTTTGTCGCTTTTCGGATGCGGTTTCTACGGAGCGGTCGGCGGATCGAGCAGCCAGGGCGTTTCGTCGAGCTCGATTGCCGCGACTTGGGGGACGGCCGACTGGCGGGCCGCCACGTGCCTCACCCACCGCTGAAGCCTCGAACGATTGGAACGCTTGCGCCGGCGGGCAACAGGGAGGGAGGACGCCACAGGAGCTGACTGATATTGAGTTGACGGCTGTCGCAGGAGGACGCACGCGCGAAAGTGCGTTGCCCCGCGGACGGGGAGCGCCTCGACGTCGAGCGGAGCCTCTTGGAGCCAAGCGGAGTCGTCGGCGACAAACACGAGCGCGCCGAGACGGATCTCGCGGCCCTCGGCCAAACCTCCGCCTGAAACCATGTCGATGGGGATCGGAAAAATCGCAACTTCTCCAAAAAGTCGCTAAGACACCGGCCCCACGATGGGCGCCAACTATCGTGGTTCTAAGTCTGATAGTAGAATAGGGGGTAGGTAATGTAGAGGCAAGATCTCAACTATGGAGGAGTTGTACACGCAAGTTTTACGAGTTCAGGCCCTTCTCGGAGGAAGTAACAGCCCTACGTCTCGGAGCCCGGAGGCGGTCTACTGGATTATATGCGTGTGAGTTACAGAGGGTGCGAACCCTTGTCCCAGAGGAGGGGGTGGCTTATATAGAGTGCGCCAGCACCCCAGCTCCCCTCCGTTACGCAGGGTTAAGTGTAAATCAAGAGGGAGGCGTTACTGGTAACACCAGTAATAAAGTTACATAATGACCATAAAGCTATGACTTAATTCCCGACCGTTCCAGGATAGAGTGGCTTTAGATCTTCTGGTAGTCGAGTGATAGTCTTCACGGTCGAGTGACTTCAAGACTGCCGAGTGGAACATAGCTTCATGGTCGAGTGAATGATGATTCGGTTTTTTAAGGGATGTCCTTGGGGAGGGTATCTTGGACAGGTCCATGACCCTACCCTAGGTACATAGCTTCATTAGCGCCCCCTTTCCTTCTCTTCCTCTCTCCCTTCCTTCTCCCCTCCTACTCCAACTAGGAAAAGAGGGATTCCTACTCCCGGTGGGAGTAGGACTCCCCCTTGGCGCGCCCTCCTCCTGGCCGGCCGCCTCCCCCCTAGCTCCTTTATATACGGGGGCAGGGGGCACCCCATAGACACACAAGTTGATCTGTTGATCTCTCCCAACCGTGTGCGGTGCCCCCTCCACCATAATCCACCTCGATCATATCATAGCGGTGCTTAGGCGAAGCCCTGCGTCGGTAGCATCATCATCACCGTCATCACGTCGTCGTGCTGACGAAACTCTCCGGTGAAGCTTTGCTGGATCGGAGCTCACGGGACGTCATCGAGTTGAACGTGTGCTGAACTCGGAGGTGTCGTGCGTTCGGTACTTGGATCAGTCGGATCGTGAAGACGTACGACTACATCAACCGCGTTGTTCTAACGCTTCTGCTTTCGGTCTACGAGGGTATGTCGACACACTCTCCCCTCTTGTTGCTATGCATCACCATGATCCTGAGTGTGCGTAGGAAAATTTTGAAATTACTATGTTCCCCAACACCTCATAGGTGGCCGAGTCTTACTGTTTTAAAAATAATGTGGAAATAAATACCATGTGTTGACATAATAAAATTGGGGAATCGTAATATTAAATTCTCTCACAGAAAGGCCCCTTTGAGGGCTAAGAAAGATAATATTTTTGCCGTCAGAAAGAGTCATAGGTGTCTCACGAAGAATTTGGAAGAAATGCATGGTATTTCAAAAGTTTGAACCGTAGGCAGTCACCAAGGAGATGCTTATATAGATTTCGCTCCCCCTTGCCTTCTACATAATAGGTCAATTAATCTAGCAATTATGTATGCCCACTATCTACTTCAACGGGTGCCTTGATACACTAGTAATGGGCACGCTCTTATGATTAGGGAAGTCATTGTGAAATAATTGAAATCCTTTAAAATAGGTGTTGTCGGTTGTGAAATTTATTTTAGTTATTTAAATCAAATTGTGAATAGTGAAATTCTATGTGGTGGGATATATACAATACATCAAAAAACCTAGGTGGGCCTCCGCATGCACGAGTCTTGGTGAAATCACAGGGTGAATCTTTCCATTGTAGGTACCTTCTCATTTAGAAATGACCTCCCCCTCTGCCGTGGGGGGGGATTCTAACAGTAAGAGAGGGGGAATGAGGGTTGATCACGCGAGACACGGGAGGGTGACAAAAGAAGATATGCAGATTCAGGCCCCTTGCGATGGAGGTACCCTATGTCATGTTCTGTGGAGATGGTGTCTCTTGCTTATGGATGTGTGTGTGCAAAAATTCTGAACCCATAAGCAGTCACCAAGGAGATGCTTATATAGATTTCAGTACCCTCTTGCCTTCTACGTTACAGGTCAATTAATCTAGCAATTATGTATGCCCACTATCTACTACAACGGGTGCCTTGATACACTAGTAACGGGAATGCTCTTATGATTAGGGAAGTCGCTATGAAATAATTTAAATCCTTTTAAAATAGTTGTTGTCAGCTGTGAAATTTATTTTAATTATTTAAATCAAATTGTGTAATAATGAAATTCTATGTGGTGGGATATATACAATACATCAGAAATCTTAGGTGGGCCTCCGCATGCATGATTCATGGTAAACATCAGAGGGTGAATCTTTCCATTGTAGGTACCTTCTTGCTACCTCTTGAGCACTGCGTTGGTTTTCCCTTGAAGAGGAAAGGGTGATGCAGTAAAGTAGCGTAAGTATTTCCCTCAGTTTTTGAGAACCAGGGTATCAATCCAGTAGGAGACCACGCTCAAGTCCCACGCACCTACACAAACAAATAAGAACCTTGCAACCAACGCGATAAAGGGGTTGTCAATCACTTCACGGCCACTTGCAAAAGTGAGATCTGATAGAGATGATAAGATGATATTTTTGGTATTTTTATGATAAAGACTAAAAGTAAAGAACGCAAAGTAAAATAGATGTAAACTTATATGATGGAGAATAGACCCAGAGGCATAGGTTTCACTAGTGGCTTCTCTCAAGATAGCATAAGTATTACAATGGGTAAACGAATTACTGTCGAGCAATTGATAGAATTGAGCATAGTTATGAGAATATCTAGGTAGGATCATGTATATAGGCATCACGTCCGTGACAAGTAGACCGACTCCTGCCTGCATCTACTACTATTACTCCACACATCAACCGCTATACAACATGCATCTAGAGTATTAAGTTCATAAGAACGAAGTAACGCTTTAAGGAAGATGACATGATGTAGAGGGATAAACTCATGCAATATGATATAAACCCCATATTTTTATCCTCGATGGCAACAATACAATACGTGTCATTTCCCCTACTGTCACTGGGATCGAGCACCGCAAGATTGAACCCAAAGCTAAGCACTTCTCCCATTGCAAGAAAGATCAATCTAGTAGGCCAAACCAAACTGATAATTCGAAGAGATTTGCAAAGATAACCAATCATACATAAAAGAATTCAAAGGAGATTCAAATATTTTTCATAGATAATCTTGATCTTAAACCCAAAATTCATCGGATCTCGACAAACACACCGCAAAAAGAGAGTTACATCAAATAGATCTCCAAGAGAATCGAGGAGAACTTTGTATTGAGATCCAAAGAGAGAGAAGAAGCCATCTAGCTAATAACTATGGACCCGAAGGTCTGAGGTAAACTACTCACACATCATCGGAGAGGCTATGGTGTTGATGTAGAAGCCCTCCGTGATCAATTCCCCCTCCGGCGGAGCGCCGGAAAAGGCCCCAAGATGGGATCTCACGGGTACAGAAGGTTGCAGCGGTGGAAATAGGGTTTTGGCTCCGTATATGATGTTTCCAGGGTATATGAGTATATATAGGCAAAAGAGCTCGGTCAGGAGAGCTGCGAGGGGCCCACGAGGGTGGGGGCACGCCTCCCTGCCTCGTGGCTTCCTCGTTGATTGCTTGACGTCCACTCCAAGTCCTCTGGATCACGTTTGTTCCTAAAATCACGTTCCCGAAGGTTTCATTCCGTTTGGACTCCGTTTGATATCCTTTTCCTTCGAAACTTTAAAATAGGCAAAAACAGCAATTTGGGCTGGGCCTCCGGTTAATAGGTTAGTCCCAAAAATAATATAAAATTGTATAATAAAGCCCATTAAACATCCAAAACAGAATATATAATAGCATGGAACAATCAAAAATTATAGATACGTTGGAGACGTATCAAGCATCCCCAAGCTTAATTCCTGCTCGTCCTCGAGTAGGTAAATGATAAAAACAGAATTTTTTATGTGGAATGCTACTTGGCATAATTTTAAATGTATTCTCTTATTTGCGGCATGAATATTCAGATACGGAATATTCAAGATAAAAGTTTAATATTGACATAAAGTAATAATACTTCAAGCATACTAAGTAAGCAATCATGTCTTCTCAAAATAACGTGGCCAAAGAAAGTTCATCCCTACAAAATCATATAGTTTGGTCATGCTCCATTTTCGTCACACAAGAATGCTCTCATCATGCACAACCCCGATGACAAGCCAAGCAATTGTTTCATACTTTAGTAATCTCAAACTGTTTTCAACTTTCACGCAATATATGAGCATGAGCCATGGATATAGCACTATGGGCAGAATAGAATATGATGATGGGGGTTATGTGGATAAGACAAAAAGGGAGAAAGTCTCACATTGACGTGGCTAATCAATGATCTAGGGAGATGCCCATCGATTGATGTCAATGCAAGGAGTAGGGATTGCCATGCAACGGATGCACTAGAGCTATAAATGTATGAAAGCTCAACAAAAGAAACTAAGTGGGTGTGCATCCAACTTGCTTGCTCACGAAGACCTAGGGCATTTGAGGAAGCGCCCATTGTTGGAATATACAAGCCAAGTTCTATAATGAAAAATTCCCACTAGTATATGAAAGTGACAAAACAAGAGACTCTCTATCATAAAGATCACGGTGCTACTTTGAAGCACAAGTGTGGAAAAAAGATAGTAGCATTGCCCCTTTTTATTTTCTTTTTTTGGGCCTTTCTTTTTTTGGCATTTCTCTCTTTTTTTGGACAATGCTCTATGAATGATGATCATCACACTTCTATTTATTTACAACTCAATGATTACAACTCGATACTAGAACAAAGTATGACTATATGAATGCCTCCGGCGGTGTACCGGGATGGGCAATGAATCAAGAGTGACATGTATGAAATAATATGCATGGTGGCTTTGCCACAATACGATGTCAACTACATGATCATGCAAGGCAATATGACAATGATGAAGCATGTTATGATAAACGGAACGGTGGAAATTTGCATGGCAATATATCTCGGAATGGCTATGGAAATGCCATAATAGGTAGGTATGGTGGCTGTTTTGAGGAAGATATAAGGAGGTTTATGTGTGATAGAGTGTATCGTATCACGGGGTTTGGACGCACCGGCGAAGTTTGCACCAACTCTCAAGGTGAGAAAGAGCAATGCACGGCACCGAAGAGGCTAGCAATGATGGAAGGATGAGAGTGCGTATAATCCATGGACTCAACATTAGTCATAAAGAACTCACATACTTATTGCAAAAATCTACAAGTCATCAAAAACCAAGCACTACATGCATGCTCCTAGGGGGATAGATTCGTAGGAAAAGACCATCGCTCGTCCCCGACTGCCACTCATAAGGAGGACAATCAAAGAACACCTCATGTTTCAAATTTGTTACACAACGTTTACCATACGTGCATGCTACGGGACTTGCAAACTTCAACACAAGTATTTCTCAAATTCACAATTACTCAACTAGCACAACTTTAATATCACTACCTCCATATCTCAAAACAGTCATCAAGCATCAAACTTTTCTTAGTATTCAATGCACTTATAAGAAAGTTTTTACTAATCTTGGACGTCTATCATATTAGGACTAATTTCATAATTTAAGCAAATTACCATGTTGTTTTGTAGGACTCTCAAAATGATATAAGTGAAGCATGAGAGAACAATAATTTCTATAAAACAAAACCACCACCATGCTCTAAAAGATATAAGTGAAGCACTAGAGCAAAAACAATATAGCTCAAAAGATATAAGTGAAGCACATAGAGTATTCTAATAAATTCGGAATCATGTGTGTCTCTCTCAAAAGTGTATTCAGCGAGTGTTGGGGATATTACTACTGGGCGTAAACCGGCCGGGAGAGGCCGGGTTAACTTCATCAGTAGCCAAGTATGCTTGAGGCCCGTGAGGATATTCGATAAGGGCCCAAGGCCCAGGACCGGTTTAAGGGTTGTAGCCGTAAACCGGCCTTAGTATGTAACTTGTGTTGTAAGTTAGAAATACTAGAGACCGAACCGGACATGTCTATGAGCCGGTCTCGGGACTCTGCAAACCGACGGGTGTCACCCATGTATATAAGGGGACGACCCGGCGGCGATTCAGGACGACAGAAAACAACTCGAGACTTAGGCAAAGCTTGTTTGCTCCCTAGTCATCGAAACCCCCATCAATTCCATCACGACTAGACGTAGGCTTTTACCTTCATCGAAGGGGCCGAACTAGTATAAACTCTCTTGTGTCCTTGTGTCCGCTTTAACCCCTTTAAGCTAACCCGTAGCGATGGCTCCACGACTAAGTCCTTTCATGAGGACATCTGCCGTGACAAAACCACGACAGTTGGCGCCCACCGTGGGGCTATCGCACGATTGTTTCAAGTTCATAGAGGGCAACTTCGAAGGACTCAAGGGTTACGCTGTGGGCCGGATGACCAAGAGCCGTCGCGGCAAGCTCTACATCGACGATTCAGCTGGGGCCCGAGGCGGCTCTATTGAGTACTGGTACGGGTCCCTTTGGTGGCATACATGTCTTCATTGGCAAGATCGATGAACCGGGCCCTGAGCCGGACATCTGCACCGACCTCGTCGAAACGGCTCAGCGTGCGAGATCTGACCAGGTTAAACCGGCTATGAAGCGTGCCTTCGTGGGGGTCATCCATGGAGGAGAGTATGAAGGTGGATCGGCATCTGGTAGCGAGACCGTTGTTCACTCTGGCGACGAGTCCTCGACCGGAGAAACCGAATCATTGTATCAGCTGCAGGACGGCTGGATTGGGGGCTATTCCGATGGCGACAGTATTCCAGACCCCTCTGATCTGCCCAGTCGGGTTGGGATATTCATGGCCGGTACACAAGCGGCGGTCCACTCTTCAACCGCAGCAGTAATGTTCTCCGGATCAGCGGCGGCGGCGGTGGCCGAGGCAGGAGGCTCTGTGCGCCCGCCAGCTCAAGTTTTATCTGATTTGTTTGATGCGTTGGCTGTGCTTATGGCAGAAGCTAACCCGGCGGATAGGACGCCCACAATGCGGAGATTGCAAAAGTGAGGGAACATATCACTCAGGCCAAGGCCGATTTGGCAGCCGAGAACAACAGGATGGCCGTGGAGCGGGCCACTTTGGATGCGCAGGCCTATAGGCTTATGCTAGACCAGACCGCATCGCATGAAGTCCTGAAAAGGAAGCATCGGTCTCGCCCGCCGACAGTCTTTGATGGCAGAAACCTCTTTAACACCCCAGGAGCAGGGACTAGTAACCCGCCGTGGTTAAACCGGGCGGAGGCACCGGGGACGGGTGCGCCGGTTCAACCTCGACTGATGGAGCCACCTCGACAGAATAACATTGTAACATCCCAAATTTCCTATTTGGAATGTTTTACAATTATAGCTAAGCATCTAATGCATTCTGTTTGAATTTGAGTGCCATTTGGAGTTTCAGAGTTTTGAGTTTTCAAATTTGAATTCAAACTATGGCAAGTGGGGAATCATTTCAAAAACTATGCCTGATAAATACTTGAGCAAAAGTATGAGAGGAGTAAACATGACACTCCAAAAATATCAGAGGAAAATAATGCCAAAAGTTTTTGAATTCAAACTTGAGTTTTATTTGAAATTGAAAAAAATGAATTTTTATAAAGTTTGGATTTTGCCTTTGGAAAAATGTTCAAATGATAGGGAATATTCCCCTGATCATTTTGGTATATATATGTCCTATATAAAATATTTATATTTATTAAGATATCTCTGTTTTTGTTTTTATTAAAAAAATAAATTTAAAAAAAAAAACCCCCCAGCGCCACCAAAGCATCGGCCCAGCCAGCCGAGAGCCACCCCACCAGACTGCCCACCAGCGGCCCAGAGGGCCAGCCCAATGAGCCAATGAGCCGGCCGAGCCACCCGCGCCCGAACCGCTTCGGCTCGGTCGCCCGACCGCACCGCACCTCCTCTCTCTCTGCAGCGGACCCCACCCGTCTTCAACCCCATGCCCATGAACGACCGCGCGCGCCGCCGATCGCGGATCCGACGAATCCGGATTCGATCCTCCCGATCGCCTCGCCAAGGTGAGACCCCGCCTATAAAAGCCCCCTCCCGCACCCCATTCCCCCTTGCCCCCTCGCCGGAACTCCTCCTCCTCCTCACGAGCTCGCGGAGCCGAGCCTACCGCCCGCCGCCATTTGCGCCGTCGCCGCCCTAGCCCTCCCGAGCTCCACCCACTCCACTGAACCCTCCTCGTCGCCCCGCACCGCCGGACCACTCCACCGACCTCCCGACGACCGGAGAGGCCAACCTTTTCGCCACCGCCCGCCGCCGCCGAGCTCCGGTAAGCCACGGAGATCACCTCCCGTCCGATTCGTTCTCGACGGCGTAGATTAGAACACCCCCGAAGGGGTATGTTCTTTATATAAAAACCAGTTCGCCCGGTTTAGTTCCGGTTTAGTTTTAGTTAGGTTTTTTTTATTATTTAGCCCGGCCCGACTCGTTTAACCATAGGGCCCGTTTAGTTTATATTACGCTCGGTCGTAGGTTAGCCCATTAGGCCATTTTTCTTTATTTTCGTTTTTCTGTTTTAATGAATAGTTCTGATTTGAAAAATTCATATCTTTTATTCTGTTTAATATTTTGAGTGATTCTTTTTTGTTGGTTTGAAAATTTTCTATAGTTTCTGTAGAAAATATTATTAGCTAGTTAAAATTATTTTAATTTGCTTTATTTTAGTTTTAGCCAGAATAGTAAATCTGTCATAAAATGAGCTAGGAAAATTATTTTTAAATGATTCTTTTGTCCCAACTTTGTTTTAACATTGAAAAACCGTAGAAATTAATTTGGGTATTTTAGGATTAATAAAAAATAGTTTTAAGCAGAGTCTTGTTAATCCTAATTAATTAACTAGCTACTGTTTTCCTATTATTTAAATTAGTAAATAAATTTATTTTTCACATGTGATTGATTATTCTAGGATAGTTTCTGTCACTTTATAGGATGAACTTTTATTTATAATAAATAAAACTTTTATTTTATTTTTCTTAATAGAAGTTGAATTAGGCCTAATAGGAGTTTCATAATAGATTTTAAGTTAATTCTTTTTGCTCCTAATTACTTAATGCATCCTTTTCTGTTAAGTTAACATAAACTCATGCTTAGGTTATGTTGACAAAAATTTTGTTATATAAAACTATTTCTAGTTGTTGTTCTAAGTAGGAAAACTTTGAGTTGGTTTTCTTTGAGTTTTTCCTTTGGGTTTTGACTTGTTTGTTTTGGTGTGTCATGTTACTATGCTATTGTATTATGTGATCCTATGCTATATGCTTATTGTGATTATTGTTTGTCTCGGTAGAGTTTCCGGAGTGCGAAGCTTGCTACTACGAATCCCTAGCTTACGAGGATCATCAGCAAGGCAAGTCTTGATCATGTTATTTCCATACCTATGATTTTGTGCATTAGAAACTATACCACCCCACCATGCATGCAGTAGTTGAAATTTTGAAGTTATTAATCTTGAGTAGTATCATGTGGTAGGATGAACCAATCCCCTTGTTACCATGACCCCGGGACGAAGTAGTTTATTTTGCTATGCTCGTAGATGGGTTTTGGTTGAGTGAAATTCATAAGCAAGATGTGAGAGTCAATGATGATGACAACCCCATGAACTACAAGAATCAAGATGGACTTCGGAATTCACTACTGGGTGGAGAACGGTTGACGGGCACCCTGGAGAACCCAGTGGTTGGCGGGATGCATGGAGAAGTGCCATGACATCTTGCGGAAAGCTTCACCCAGCCACGAAGAGACGGATGGATGCCTTTGACCGAAGCTTACCTGTGCAGCCGCAAGCCATTATGGGCTCGCTGGGTCAAACCTAGTAGTGAAGCTGGCTGGACGGTACTACGAGATGTAGAAGAACGGTAGGATTGGATGGGTACCAGCAGAGCGGAAGAACTCTTTGAAGACCTGTTTATTCGTCCGTCTTCAAACACCATGAAGTGCGAAGACTTAAAAGGAGGGAATGATTCTTGCGGGTAAAGTGCGCAAACCTCTGCAGAGTTAAAGATCTAATCGATTAGCCGTGTCCCCGGTTACGGACAATTGAGCCTCTGGAACTTGGAAGTATTCGGAAATCTCAACACTAAAACTAATGAATTAATTTGAGGGGTTTATGACTTAATAATTTGGGAATGAGACATTGGTTGGCGGAACCATCTCAATAACTACCAACAATTTGTAGTAATTTTGCAAGCAAGTCCACCGTAGTAGGAGAAAATTGGCTTTTCGCAAAATGAGGAAACTTAGAGCTCCACAGCCAAAATGCATATAGTGTTAGTAACTTTATTATTGTTATTCTTCATGACTTGCCACTTATTCAAAAGCTGACCTACACGGCTGCAACGCCTTATGTTGCGTAGATTTATTCCGATCAGAGTGAGGCTACGCCCGCGCTTGGCGATTGCCCTTTGGAGTCGGATGGACTCGCTATACTTATACGCTCGCAGCATTAGTAGTTTATTTCTCATGAGTTGGCCTTGAGCCAATTTATTCTCTTGTAATAAAGACTCTATATGAGAATCGTAATAAAATTCAGGTGTGATTGAACTTTGATTATTTCATCGATGTCCGTGAGTACCAAAGATGATCTTGGGATGGTATGCATACGTAGATTTGACCGATTTTGGGTCAGGTCGCTACAAACATCATGCCTCAGCATGTCCAGACGCCTCCAGGTCATTATTCCAATCCGATGGACACTCTTATTGCCGCCGCTTCACGGCTGGAGGCCATCCCAATTGAAGGAGATTCTCCGCAAGCGGGGGAGACACGCCGGGTTAAGGAACTTCTTCGAACAGCTTTGGTTCAGCAGGAAGCATATTCATATAGCCGTGACCGGATTCATTCCACCCCGTCCAAGCCGGAGTTATAGCAGGCGGATGGATGAACCGGCCGTATCCAGTAATGCACGGAACCGTGAAGCGCCCCGTGGCCGTAACCCGGCAGGTGATGCCCAGGAAGTGGTGGACCGGGCCCAAGCGCGCAGGGACGCCGAGTTAGCAGCGCAACATGAGGCTCGTCACTTACGTCGGTTCGTCCAACCACCACAATTGAGCCAGGGGTTACTTCTAGTTCTTTGGGAGTACCTTGTCTTGTCCCCGCTTTATGCAATGTGCGCCTGCCCAAGGATTTCAAGGGTCCGCGCAAGGTACCAAATTACACGGCCGATTTGTCTCCGGAAGCATGGGTAGAGAGCTATGAGATGGCCATGGAGATGCTTGATGTAGATGAAGTGGCATGTGCAAAGTATTTTACCATGACGCTGGAAGGGACAGCCCGTATTTGGTTAAAGAGCTTGCCAGCTAATTCTATCAGTTCATGGGCCCAGTTGCAAGCCCGGTTTATCCAGAATTCCAAGGATACATGTAAGCAGCCCATGTCGATAGTGGACTTAGCGGCCTGTATCCAGGAGGAAGGAGAGTCAACAACCCGTTGGGTACGCCGAGTCTCAGAAATTTTGCACTCCTCAGATCGCATTAACGCCGACTCGCGGTTATAACTTTGGAAAGCAACTGCCGGTTTAACCCTCTGAAGTTGAAATTGGGAAGGATGAAGCGCCATTGCAACGATATGGGAACCCTCATGACTGCGTTAGTGAAGTATGCAGATTCTGATGGTACCAAGGATCCCGAGTCTGATGATGACAAGACAGGGAAGGGAAAGAAGAACGGCAACCCCAAGGGGCAGTAGCACAACACGACAGGTCATGGTAACGGAGGCAAGCGTAAAGCGGATGGTAGCATGGACTTTGTGGCTAATACCAACGCACAGGACAGGGGTCAGCGACGGAAGGGTAAACCGCCAAATCGTGGTGGGGCTCCAAGTCCCAATCCGGACCGCCTGACTTATCTATTAAACCAGCCCTGTCCGAAGCACGGGACGAAGGAAGCGCCAGCCACCCACCTTTGGAAGGATTGTTATATTATGCAGGAGTTTAAAAATTCTAATGCTTTCCGGTATGATCATGGATCAGGTGGTGGCTCAGGATCCGGATTCCATGGGCCGGGTCACGGTGGAGGAAACACCGGTTCAGGCTTCAATGGAGATCAGGGTGGACATAACAATCAAAATAATCAGAATAGCCAGGGTGGTTACAACCAACAGCAGCAGCAGTCGGGTTATCAAAGCCATCCGAAACAGTTGAATAGTGGGCAATATCATGTATTCACCACTAGCTTGGATAAGCGGGACCAGAAGCTTCACAAGCGAGCAGTGAATTCAATTGAACCGGTCGTGCCTCGTTATTTACGCTGGTCCGAACAGCCAATCATATGGAGCAGAGAGGATCACCCGCCCCGGGTTGGTAATCCGGGTCAGCTAGCGTTGGTGGTGGCACCTCAGGTGGGAGGTTATAAGTTCACCAAGGTGCTCATGGATGGAGGGAGCAGCATTAATATCTTGTATTACGAGACCTTCCGTCGTATGGGGCTAACAGACAAGAATCTTAAACCGTCTAATACGGTGTTCCATGGTGTGGTACCGGGCAAGTCAGCATATCATGTTGGCAAGATAGCTCTGGAGGTAGCCTTTGGAGATGAGCATGATTCCAGGTCAGAAACATTGGTTTTTGAGGTGGTTAAGATCCGGAGCCCGTACCACGCTTTATTTGGGCGGCTGGCTTATGCCAAGTTTATGGCACGGCCCTATTATATCTATCTGCAGCTCAAGATGCCGGGTCACAAGGGGACCATAACCGTTCATGGAAGTCGCAAGATTGCCTTGGAGTGTGAAGAAGGTGATGCGGCCTATGCAGAGTCGTTTTGTGCCACGGAGGAGTTGAAGTATTACAAGGATAATGTTGATCTGGCTGACATGACTCCGTTGAAAAAGCCAACCACAGAACATGATCCGGCTCTAAAGTTCAAATCGGCCGCTGAGACCAAGCTTGTTGACTTCATACCTGGTGATTCGTCCAAGCAGTTTAGTATCAGTGCCAACTTGGATCCGAAATAGGAAAGCGCGCTCATCAAGTTCATCCGTGAGAACCAGGACATTTTTGCATGTAAGCCTTCTGACATGCCAGGTGTACCGAGGGAACTCGCTGAGCACACTCTTAATGTTGATCCTAAGTATAAACCAGTGAAGCAGTTTCTCTGCCGGTTCAACGAAGAAAGGCACAAAGCTATTGGAGAGGAAGTAGCCAGGCTCTTAGCGGCTGGTTGTATTGTTGAAGTGTTCCATCCTGAATGGCTGGCTAATCCAGTGCTGGTCCTTAAGAAGAACGGCACCTGGCACATGTGTGTGGATTACACAGATCTTAACAAGGCTTGTCCAGCAGATCCTTTTGCCCTCCCCGCATTGATCGATTATTGATGCTATGGCGGGTTGTGGCGCTTGAGTTTTCTGGATGCATATTCTGGTTATCATCAGATCAAGATGGCAGTTAAGGACCAGGAGAAGACGGCGTTCATAACTCCTTTTGGAGCCTTCTGCTATGTATCTATGCCCTTTGGGCTCAAGAGTGCCCAGGCAACTTATCAACGATGTGTACAGAACTGCCTTCATAAGCAGATCGGCCGTAATGTGCATGCTTATGTGGATGATATTGTGGTTAAGTCAAGAGAGAAGGAGACTCTGGTTGATGACTTGAAGGAAACCTTTGATAACCTACGGACATACAAGATGATGCTCAATCCGGCTAAGTGTGTTTTTGGTGTACCGGCAGGCAAGTTATTGGGTTTTCTGGTGTCCAACAGGGGAATTGAGGCTAATCCGGAGAAGATCACAGCTATCACCTCTCTGGCTAAACCGAAGTGTATCAATGATGTCCAGCGTTTGGCAGGCCGGATTGCCGCGTTGAGCTGGTTTATCGGTCGCCTAGGTGAGAAGGCAATACCTTTGTATCAGATGCTGAAAAAAGCGGATCCCTTTGTTTGGAGTCCGGCTGCTGATAAAGCTTTGGAGGACCTAAAGCGGCAGCTAGCCAACCTGCCTGTTCTTGCTGCTCCGTTTGACAAAGAACCATTGCTACTATATGTGGCGGCTAATGCTCATGCAGTCAGCGTGGCTATTGTAGTAGAGCGCAAGGAGGCGGGCAAGGAATATCCGGTTCAGCGTCTGGTTTACTATATCAGCGAGGTGCTTATTGAGTCCAAGCAAAGATACCCGCATTGGCAGAAGCTGGTGTATGGAGTTTTCATGGCAAGCCGGAAGCTCAAGCAATACTTCCAGGGACATCCCATCACAGTGGTTAGTTCTGCTCCTTTGGGAGATATAATTCAAAACAGGGAGGCAACTGGCCGGATTGCCAAGTGGGCTATAGAGCTTGGGCCGCACGGTTTGAAATGCGTGCCTCAGACGGCGATCAAATCTCAAGCACTTGTGGATTTCATCAATGATTGGACGGAACTGCAAGCGCCTGAAGAAAAACCGGATCACACCTACTGGACTATTCATTTTGATGGGTCTAGGCAATTGGAGGGCTCGGGGGCTGGAGTCGTATTAACTTCCCCACGAGGTGATAAGTTCTGTTATGTTCTCCGCTTAATGTTCCCTTGTACTAACAATGCAGATGAGTATGAAGCTTTACTCCATGGTCTCAGGATGGCTAAGGAGATGAACCTCAGCCGAGTCAAATGCTTCGGTGACTCGGATCTGGTGGCCCAGCAAGTGTCTGGTACTTGGGATTCTAAGGACCCGCTCATGGCAGCTTATCGCCGTGAGGTGGATGTTATTGCAGGCTACTTCAAGGGATATCAGGTGGATCATGTGGACAGACGGAAGAACGAAGCGGCGGACGCTTTAAGCCAGCTAGGCTCTCAGTGTAAACCGGTCCCGCCTAATGTCTTCTTAGATGTCTTGCATAACCCGTCGGTCAAGCTCCTGGCGAAGAGGACTTGGCTATTCCTGATCCGGAGGCTCGATTGGTGGCAACCTTGCATGTCATTCGGATGGACGGTTCCTTACCTTGCGTACATGAACCGGGCGAGTTACGAGAGGATGAGGCGCCGCCGACAGATAATCCGGCGATCCAAGTCCATGACTATTGTCAATGGCGAGTTGCATCATTGCGATGTATCAGGAGCATTTCAACGTTGTGTATCGCCAGAGGAAGGTTGTGAGATCTTGCGCGAAATCCATGAAGGAAATTGTGGTCACCACACCGGTTCAAAATCTCTGGTGGCTAAGGCGTTTCGTCACGGTTTTTATTGGTTGACTGCTCATGCTGATGCGGAGGACCTGGTTAGGCGATGTGACGGTTGTCGAAGTTCTCAAAGACGCTCATGTGCCGCTCAAGAATTGAGGATGATTCCAATTACTTGGCCGTTTGCCACTTGGGGGCTAGATATGGTCGGACCTTTCAAAAGGTCCAAGGACAAGAAGACCCACCTTTTGGTGGCGGTTGATAAATTTACAAAGTGGGTAGAAGCGAGCCCGTTAGCAAGTGTGATGCAGCCACGGCGGTTCAATTCATAAAAGGTGATTTTCCGGTTCGGCTTTCCACAGTATCATTCTCGATAATGGTACCAATCTGTCTAAGGGTGCTATGAAGGAGTTACGTGCACGTGAGCACATCCGCTTGCGTTTCATCGGTAGCTCACCCACAGTCCAATGGCCAAGCAGAGAGAGCTAACCAGGAGATCTTATGAGGCATCAAACCCTGGCTTATGGTTCCTTTGCAATGGACGTCGGGTTGTTGGGTTGAGGAGTTACCATCTGTGTTATGGAGCATCAACACTACACCCAACAGATCGACAGGATACACGCCATTCTTCATGGTCTACGGAGCGGAGGCGGTCCTCCCCAGTGATATCCGTCATGACTCACCTCGTGTAGCAGCTTATGTTGAAGCGGACAACGAGGTAGCTCGGCAAGACACTTTGGACCTGCTGGATGAGGAGCGTGACATTGCAGCTGCCCACTCGGCGATTTACCAGCAGGATCTTCGTCGCTATCACAGTCGCCGAGTTAGAACCAGAACCTTTCAAGAAGAAGATTTGGTACTCAGGCTCATTCAAGACCAGACTGATATGCACAAGCTATCCCCACCTTGGGAAGGACCTTTCATGGTCAGCAAGAATCTGCACAACGGGTCGTACTATCTGATTGATATTCGAGAGCATAAAGACTCATGTACGTCAGAGGAGGAGACCAACAGGCCGTGGAACATAGCTCATCTTCGGCCCTACTATACTTAAGCCATAGGCTATACTTATGTACATATTATGACAATGTATATATTATGATCAATACAATAAATCGGAGCCTTAGCTAAAGCGGGGTCTCTGTTATTTTTTACATCATGAGTGGTTACACGGAGTTTTGTCTTAAAGCGGTCTCCGGTTTACCCCTTGAGTTAGCTTTTTAACAAAGCTTTATATTATGTCACTTGGGGGCTTGGTCGTGTCCGAACCAATGCAACACCTTTTGACAGGCGAAAGCCACAAGATCACTTGGGTACTTGGTCACGTCTGAACCAGTCACGCCTCTTGGTCGGCCTAAGGCCACAGAATCACTTGGGGGCTTGGTCGAACCCGAACCATCGCTACACCTCTTGATCGGCGTAATGCCACTGCATCATTTGGGGACCTGGCTAACATGAACCATAGCTATGCATATTGGGGGCTTGGTCATGTTCGACCATGGTAATGCCACTTGATCGGCTCAAGCAGCCTCTGTTTGCAAAAGATTTTGTCTTTGCCTTTGCTTGCAATTTCTTTATCTTTTTGCATATTTCTCTTGTTGTGTTCTTAAACCGACAAATGTTAAACCGTTTCGACTGTTAGTTGACAAGATACGGTTTGTTTTTCATCCGGAGACAATTTTGCCCAGTTTGATTTTTAATAAACATCCTATTATGGAGTAACACCGGTGTTCATTTTAACCCAGAACGGTTTACCTAGTAAACCGACCTTATATATGCAGGAGCTGTCTTCTCCTTCAGCAGAGCGGGTTTTTTATGATTCCGCTTCAAGATTGGCACGGCCAAACTTCATGCCCTATGATGGCAGATAACAGTTTGAAGTTGATAATTCAACAAAAGCATAAGTTGCAATAAATATGCACGAAGGCATATCAACACAAAGTGTGGCAGCTAGTCTATTACAAGGCAACACAGTGCCCAGAAAAGATAATTGTTTTAACAACATGAAGCAGTAAGGTAAAACGGACTCCGGTTTATGCTTGATCACCAGCTTGGCCTGATGGTTGCGGGTCATCCTGCGCTGCTTCAACTTCTGATTCTCTACCCAGCGGCTGGAAATCAACAGTTGTCCAGTCGATTCCCATTAATGATTGGAATACAGCTTCATCATTGATCAGCAACGACGGTTCAATATCAGGAGCGTAAGTATGCTTGTGGATTGGCGGTATAAGGTTCTCCCCTTCAGGAATTGGGGCAGACACTCGTTTGTTTTCTCCATCATATTGGGCCTGATAGTGAGACAGATTTGCTTCTTCAACCAGCTGACAGGCCAAAGGGCGCACCTCCCAGTTTATAGCTCGAAGATCTTCTTCATTGAATTCCGTCCCGTCTTCTTTCAAACTTGGGAAGCCTTGGGCCGCTTCAACAGGATCAAAATCCGGCACCCATGCTTTGGCCCGGATCAAAGCATTTATCGCGCCGGTTCTAGCAGCAGATTTCTTTAATTCTTCAAACCGGGCAGGAAGCATTGACAACCTTTTAAGGGTGTCCTGGATCAAGGTCGGGGCCGGGTTGTTGTGAGAAGCGGTACTGATGATCCGTTGCACTCCGGTATAGAGTTGCTCTATCAATGTATAAGAAGCTTTCAATTTTTTCCGCACGTCTGATCCCAAGTGGCCAATACGTGTCCCTGTATCATTCAAAGGATTATTAAACCGGAAATTTTATGAGAAGGCTTTATTACGGCAGAAATCAAAAAGGACTTACCAAAGACAGCAGCGGTCATGGCATGTACTTGCCGCTTTACGCTGGTCAGTTCATCCACCACCGGTTTAAGGGCAGCTTCAGCATGTTCTACCCGCTGAGTTAAAGCGGCCTTTTCAGTAGCCCAATCCGCCCGCTCCTTGTTGAAGCCCTCTTTAAGCTTTTCCATGACGCTTAAAGCGCTGGTTAATTCGTCTCTTGCTTTGGAGGTTTCAGTTTGCTGGGATTTCAGGTTTTCTTGAAGATCAGCAATTTGACTATCTTTCTTGTTCACATCAGCCTACATACAGAAAATCATTAAAGGATTGAGATGCAGAGTTGAAGTACCAACCCCACAAAAAGTTATGCCCTTGGTCCTTGGGGGCTAATGCATATTTGCTTTTCATCCTACAATTTATATATAAAGTCCCAAGCTCAATACAAGTATTCAACTTGGCACTTGGGGGCTAATGCCTATTGGCTCTATCATTAAATAATGCTAGAATTCTTATGTTACTCAAGTCCCGGTTTAACTACATTAAAGTTGAACCGGCCCTTGGGGGCTATCAGAGTTGACAGTTTGCAATATACAAGCAGAGAGTTATGGAGTCTACCTCATATTTGTCCTTCATCATGTTTACAAAACCGGCTTCATAGTCACGGCTGGTATATAACCGGTTCAAGTAGCCGGAATGAAGCTCTTGTGGATTCAAAGCGACGTAAGTTGCCAAATCGGCATTCCACTTGCCTTTACCAAAGGCAGTAAATTCCTCCTTGGTAGTGTGCTTGGACAAGGCAACAGGATTACCTGGCTCGGAATGGCCAAAGCCAGTAATCACAACATCATCATCCTTAGCTTCGTCGGTTCGCACTGGGGTCGCCGGTTTATCCTTCTGCTTTGGTGGACTCGCTGCCTTGTCAGCTTGGGCAGGACTTGTGGGTTGACTTGGAGGACCTGTGGTATCAACATACGCCTCTTCAGCAGTAACATCATGACCTTGCAATGGTGGATCAGTCAGTATATCTTCCTGGATGTGTTCCTCCGGGTTTGGTGTTTCGCCGGTTCGAGGCTTCGTCTTTGCCGCTTTATCCAAAGCGAGCTTTCTTGCTTGGCCTGGGCTTGGCTCTGAAAGGAAAAAGACGGATCAGTCCAATGAATATTGAAAGTGCTATATCAAACAGCATCATCAGGAATATGGCTTACCCAAGCACTGTCTTAAGCGGTGGGAGTTGGGTGCCTGTTGACTCGCCAGAAGAAGAATGAGAAGTCACATGATAATCGGAGTCAGATGGATTAAGAGGTTGACGAAAGCAGCCCGCTTTAGGATAAGCATTGACGAAACAGTTAGAGACCTCTGAACGGCGTTTCCGAACCGGACTGTTCGGTAAACCGGTGGATGTGACTACCTGGCCGTTGTGCCGGGTTGCGCGACGAGCTTCATGCTGTTGTGTCTTCACAAGAAAGTTTCTATCCAAGTAAGCAAGAGGACGAGAAAATTTAACTTTCCGGTTTGCCCGACGGATTTGTACTGAAGGTAAAGGGTTTGAATCGGAAGAAAGAGCGATTACCTCTACAACATCAGCATGACTAGCTTCAGCATCATCCTGGAAATGACCATTATCAATAAGGTGTGTAAAAAATAGACCAAGTGAGTCAAGTTCTACCACAAGATCCGGATTACCCACATCATCGTCAGCTGGTGGATCGGAGGAGGCAGTGGTTTTCTTTCTATAAGTTGTTTTCTTCACAACTTTGGTCTTGGGTCGGGTTATTGCCACCGGTTTCTCTTGTGGAGTCTTCCTGCTCCAAAATGGATCATCACCCTGTTGGAAAGATGTTAAACATCAGCAAAGAGTATTTGAACAGCGTCAGATTTTATAAATGAATAAGATATGAATCTTACAGCTGGCGGTTTGTTAATGGCAGAAAAGGGAGCCAGGCCGGTTTGTGCGCAAGCAGCTTCCGGTTCGATCAACATCCTCTTAACAGCTTCAGTGACTTCATCGTCTGTCAGTTGGATCTCGATATGCCGGAGAGGTCTTTTATATCTTCTGTGTATTTGCACATCAAACCGAGCGCAGCTCGGGCAGATACTCAAGATATCCAAAGATCGAGCAAGATCAACTCCTGTCAACCCGTTGGCCATGAAGGCCCGGAGCTTGGATAGTTGGGGTGCATATTTGCTTCTTTCTCTAGCAGTCAGTCTCTGAGGGAGAGGGTGTGTATTGCTTAGCCGTTCCGGACGGTAACCCGGTAAAGGATTTTCTCCTTCAGGAGAAGTATCTTTGCAGTAAAACCATGTTGAGTTCCACTCTTTTGGATGGCTATGCAGTTTGGCGTGAGGGTAAGTGACCTCTTTCCGCTTTTGAATCGCCACACCACCCAATTCGGTGTTGGGACCGTCAGAAAATTCAGTGTGGCGGTTTAGATGGAAGCAATCTCTGAACAGTTCAACTGAGGGCTCCTCCTGAAAGAACACCTCAGAGAGCACTTGAAAATGACAGATATTGGTTATGGAGTTGGGGCCAATATCTTGTGGACGCAGTTGGAAGTTGGCCAAGACATCTCGATAAAACTTTGAACCGGCGGACTGAAACCCGGGCTAGGTGGTCAAGCAAAACGACAACTTCTCCATCCTTAGGTTCTGGAGAACTTTCCGGACCAGGGACCCTCCAGTGAATGACATTTTTCTGTCCTAAAGCGCCGGTGCGAACTAAGTTTTCCAGTTGGGTTTCAGTCACTCGAGAAGGGACCCAGTTACATTCATACACTTGCTTGGCCATAATGCAATCTGCAAGGCAGTAATACCGGTTCAAGAACATATTGGAAGGCTGAAGATTGGTGCGTTCATTGTTAAACCGGCGTTCTGCAAAGTGACAATATATAAACCGGAAAAACTTTGGCGGTTCAACAAGGGGACTAATGGTATATGCCCAGTTGTCAGTTTTTCTACAATGTTAAACCGCCTGGTCTGAAACATGGATGAATCAAGTGTGGAGGTGCGAAAACAGGTTTCATGAAAACTTGTTACAGCGTTGGATCTGGAGCATATTCAGAAAAGAAATAAATATTCAAGGTTTAAAACGGAGCAGTACTGAATCAACGAGCAAAGACGCAGGGAGATCTAAGACCTTGAGATGCGCAGGTAACAACGGATGCTAAAAAACTACCGCTATGCAGAACAAGGATTCCCAGATTTAAATGGCAGTTATCATATAAGCAAGAAATAAATGATAAACACCGAAGAACATGGAAACCCTAAGAACAGATCTACGGTGAAAGAATAGAAGATTTACCGGAGCAAAGGAAGAAGCGAAGGTCGCCGCGATGCTCTGGTGCATTCAGGGTGATGCAGCGGCCAACGTTGGTGCAGAGGTTGACGGCGGCGGCGGAGCTCCGGAGCTGGGCAGCGCGAGGAAGACGAAGCAGAGGGGCACGAAGGGGAAAAAGGAAATGACCCTTCGGTCTACTTATAAAGGCAAAGGACAGGTGTCAGGCGCGAGAATCAAGGAGCCGCGAGTTTGGAAACGAAGCTGTCGCCTCGATTGTCGCAAGTCTATTAAACAAAGATGTTAGATATAATTCTTTATGACAGATGACGTCAAGCCGGTTCACCACAATCTGAGAAGATGACGTCACGGCGGTTCAACTAAGAAGATGATTGAAGACGAAGTTTTTTACTAAGGATTGACATGAACCTGTTCAAATCAATCTGGGGCCTAATGTTGGGGATATTACTACTGGGCGTAAACCGGCCGGGAGAGGCCGGGTTAACTTCATCAGTAGCCAAGTATGCTTGAGGCCCGTGAGGATATTCGATAAGGGCCCAAGGCCCAGGACTGGTTTAAGGGTTGTAGCCGTAAACCGGCCTTAGTATGTAACTTGTGTTGTAAGTTAGAAATACTAGAGACCGAACCGGACACGTCTATGAGCCGGTCTCGGGACTCTGCAAACCGATGGGTGTCACCCATGTATATAAGGGGACGACCCGGCGGTGATTCAGGACGACAGACAACAACTCGAGACTTAGGCGAAGCTTGTTTGCTCCCTAGTCATCGAAACCCCCATCAATTCCATCACAACTAGACGTAGGCTTTTACCTTCATCGAAGGGGCCAAACTAGTATAAACTCTCTTGCGTCCTTGTGTCCGCTTTAACCCCTTTAAGCTAACCCGTAGCGATGGCTCCACGACTAAGTCCTTTCATGAGGACATCTGCCATGACAAAACCACAACAGCGAGGATGATTGTGGTAAACTAAAAATCAAAGACTCAAATCATACAAGACGCTCCAAACAAAACACATATCATGTGGTGAATAAAAATATAGCATCAAGTAAAGTTACCGATGGACGAAGACGAAAGAGGGGATGCCTTCCGGGGCATCCCCAAGCTTAGGCTTTTGGTTGTCCTTGAATTTTACCTTGGGGTGCCTCGGGCATCCCCAAGCTTAGGCTTTTGTCAATCCTTGTTCCATAATCCATCAAATCCTTACCCAAAACTTGAAAACTTCACAACACAAAACTCAACAGGAAATCTCATGAGCTCCGTTAGCGAAAGAAAACAAAACACCACTTCAAGGTACTGTATTGAACTTATTCTTTATTTATATTGGTGTTAAACCTACTGTATTCCAACTTCTCTATGGTTTATAAACTATTTTAATAACCATAGACTCATCAAAATAAGCAAACAACACACGAAAAACAGAATCTGTCAAAAACAGAACAGTCTGTAGTAATCAGATTTGTTAGAAAACTTCTGGAACTCCAAAAATCCTGAAAAACTAGGAAAACCTGGACAATATGCGTAATGATCTACTGCAAAAAGAATCGGTAATTTATCACGTTCTGGTGAGTTTAAACAATTATATTCGTGAGCGCAAAGTTTCTGTCTTTTTCAGCAAGATCAAATAACTATCATCCAAGAAGGTCCTATTGGTTCTACTTGGCACAAACACTAATTAAAACACAAAAACAAATCTAACCAGAGGCTAGATCAAAGATCTATTCCTAAAAAGGAGCAAAAAGCAAAAAAAACTAAAATAAAATTCGGTTGCCTCCCAACAAACACTATCGTTTAACGCCCTAGCTAGGCATAAAACCAAGGATAGATCTAAGTATTGCCATCTTTGGTAGGCAATCCATAAGTGGCTCTCATAGTAGATTCATAAGGTAATTTTATTTTCTTTCTAGGAAAGTGTTCCATCCCTTTCCTTAACGGAAATTGGAATCTAATATTTCCTTCCTTCATATCAATAATAGCACCAATCGTTCTAAGGAAAGGTCTACCAAGAATAATAGGACATGAAGGATTGCAATCTATATCAAGAACGATGAAATCTACGGGCACATAATTCCTATTTGCAACAATAAGAACATCATTAATTCTTCCCATAGGCTTCTTAATGGTGGAATCCGCAAGGTGCAAGTTTAAAGAACAATCATCAAATTCACGGAAACCTAGCAAATCACACAAAGTTTTTGGAATCGTGGAAACACTAGCACCCAAATCACACAAAGCATAACATTCATGATATTTAATTTTAATTTAATAGTAGGCTCCCACTCATCATAAAGTTTTCTAGGGATAGAAACTTCCAACTCAAGTTTTTCTTCATAAGATTGCATTAAAGCATCAACGATATGTTTGGTAAAAGCTTTATTTTGACTATAAGCACGAGGAGAATTTAGCACGGATTGCAACAAGGAAATACAATCTATTAAAGAGCAATTATCATAATTAAATTCCTTTAAATCCAAGATAGTGGGTTCATTGATATCTAAAGTTTTGACCTCTTCAATCCCACTTTTACCAATTTTGCATCAAGATCTAAAACTCCAATTTTGGGACCCTTCTAACTAAAGTTGACTCATCTCCAGTCCCATCATTATCAAGATTCATATTGAAAACAAAGATTTAATAGGGGACACATCAATAACTTTTAGATCCTCATCTTTATTCTCATAAAAACTAGAAGAACACGCTTTTACAAAGCAATCTTTCTTAGCACGCATCCTAGCGGTTCTTTCTTTGCACTCATCAATGGAAATTATCATGGCTTGAGAGACTCATTGATGTCATGCTTAGGTGGAATAGATCTAAGTTTCAAAGAATCAACATCAAGAGAAATTATATCCACGTTCCTAGCCAATTCATCAATCTTAGGCAATTTTTCTTCAAGCAAAGCATTGAAATTCTTTTGAGAATTCATAAACTCTTTAACACTAGTCTCAAAATCAGAGGGAAACTTATTAAAATTTCATAAGAATTGTTGTAGGAATTACCATAATTATTAGAGGAATTACTAGGATACGGCCTAGGATTAAAGTTTCCTCTATAAGCGTTGTTACCAAAATTATTCCTACCAACAAAATTCACATCCATAGGATCATTATTATTCTCAATCAAGGTAGACAAAGGCATATCATTAGGATCAGAAGAAACACTCTTATTAGCAAACAATTTCATAATTTCATCCATCTTTCCACTGAAAACATTAATTTCTTCAATTGCATGCACCTTTTTACTAGTAGATCTTTAGGTATGCCATTGAGAATACTTAACCCTAATATTATCTAGTAGTTTGGTAGCTTCTCCTAAAGTGATTTCCATAAAAGTGCCTCCCGCGGCCGAATCTAAAAGATTTCTAGAAGCAAAATCTTGAGCCATCGTGACAAGCGAGCAATCCAACACACAAGCAAACAAGAGGCAAGCGAAAAAGAGGCGAACGGAAAAAGAGAGCGAATAAAACGGCAAGGGTGAAGTGGGGGAGAGGAAAACAAGAGGAAAATGGCAAATAATATAATGCGAGGGATCAGAGTTTGTGATGGGTCCTTGGTATGTCCTGACTTGTGCGTAGACTCCCCGACAACGGCGCCAGAAATGGCTAGTTGTTGGAAAATCAAATCTTGACTTGACTTGGCGTAAGCTTCCCCGGCAACGGCGCCAGAAATCCTTCTTGCTACCTCTTGAGCATTGCGTTGGTTTTCCCTTGAAGAGGAAAGGGTGATGCAGTAAAGTAGCATAAGTATTTCCCTCAGTTTTTGAGAACCAAGGTATCAATCCAGTAGGAGACCACACTCAAGCCCACGCACCTACACAAACGAATAAGAACCTTGCAACCAACGCAATAAAGGGGTTGTCAATCCCTTCATGGCCACTTGCAAAAGTGAGATCTGATAGAGATGATAAGATAATATTTTTGGTATTTTTATGATAAACACTAAAAGTAAAGAACGCAAAATAAAATAGATGTAAACTTATATGATGGAGAATAGACCCGGGGGCCATAGGTTTCGCTAGTGGCTTCTCTCAAGATAGCATAAGTAATACGGTGGGTAAACGAATTACTGTCGAGCAATTGATAGAATTGAGCATAGTTATGAGAATATCTAGGTAAGATCATGTATATAGGCATCACGTCCGTGACAAGTAGACCGACTCCTGCCTGCATCTACTACTATTACTCCACACATCGACCGCTATACAACATGCATCTAGAGTATTAAGTTCATAAGAACGAAGTAACGCTTTAAGCATGATGACATGATGTAGAGGGATAAACTCATGCAATATGATATAAACCCCATATTTTTATCCTCGATGGCAACAATAAAATACGTGTCATTTCCCCTACTGTCACTGGGATCGAGCACCGCAAGATTGAACCCAAAGCTAAGCACTTCTCCCATTGCAAGAAAGATCAATCTAGTAGGCCAAACCAAACTGATAATTCGAAGAGACTTGCAAAGATAACCAATCATACATAAAAGAATTCAAAGGAGATTCAAATATTGTTCATAGATAATCTTGATCTTAAACCCAAAATTCATCGGATCTCGACAAACACACCGCAAAAAGAGAGTTACATCAAATAGATCTCCAAGAGAATCGAGGAGAACTTTGTATTGAGATCCAAAGAGAGAGAAGAAGCCATCTATCTAATAACTATGGCGAAGGTCTGAGGTAAACTACTCACACATCATCGGAGAGGCTATGGTGTTGATGTAGAAGCCCTCCGTGATCAATGCCCCCCTCGTGAGCGCGGAAAAGGCCCCAAGATGGGATCTCACGGGTACAGAAGGTTGCGGCGGTGGAAATAGGGTTTTGGCTCCATATATGATGTTTCCAGGGTATATGAGTATATATAGGTGAAAGAGGTCGGTCAGGAGAGCTACGAGGGGCCCACGAGGGTGGGGGCGCACCCAGGGGGCAGGCGCGCCTCCCTGCCTCGTGGCTTCCTCGTTGATTGCTTGAAGTCCACTCCAAGTCCTCTAGATCATGTTTCTTCCGAAAATCACGTTCCCGAAGGTTTCATTCCGTTTGGACTCCGTATGATATCCTTTTCCTTCGAAACACTGAAAAGCAAAAAACAGCAATTTGGGCTGGGCCTCCGGTTAATAGGTTAGCCCCAAAAATAATATAAAAGTGTATAATAAAGCCCATTAAACATCCAAAACAGAATATATAATAGCATGGAACAATAAAAAATTATAGATACGTTGGAGACGTATCACTTCTGCTTTAGAAATGACCTCCCGTCTGTTGTGGGGGGAGGTCTAACAGTAAGAGAAGGGGAATGGGCCTTGATCATGCGAGACACAGGAGGGTGACACAAGAAGCTGTGCAGATTCAGGCCCCTTGCGATGGAGGTAAAATCCCTAGGTCATATTCCGTGGAGATGGTGTCTCTTGCTTATGGATGTGTGCGCGCAAAAGTTCCGAACCCGTAAGCAGTCGCCAAGGAGATGCTTATATAGATTTCTCTACCCCCTTGCCTTCTTCGTTACAGGTCAATTAATCTAGCAATTATGCATGCCCACTATCTACTGCAACGGGCGCCTTGATACTCTAGTAACGTCAGGCTCTTATGATTAGGGAAACGTCTTAATCAATGCTTCCGGGCGTCGAGCTTCTTTTGTCCGAGTGAAGAATTAGTTACGTTGGTCAACATTCCTTTACTTGGTGAATGTGGGCCTGGGCCCCCATGGGCTTTCCCTGGGTCCTAGTAGGAGACGACCTCATCACCCTCCCCTTTCACATGCAAACCTTGACCGCGCTAGAGCCAGGAAGGAGCGGGAAAAGTAGAACAAAATCCATATCTCCACCATCGGCGCAGCCCGGAGACTCACGCCCGTCCAAGTCCAAGGATAGGATGAACCATTGACCATGACGTAGTATGTCAGTTTTGGCACGGTCCAGCAGCGACCAAAGTCAGAAGTGTGGGATGACGCAGACTCCATCTCCTACATCAGTCACTGACAACTGTGAAGGGGACCATCACATCGGATGGACAACCTTTCTTCCTCGTTACCATCGCCACCAAAGCAGGCACGGATCTAGGGGACCATCACATCAGATGGACAGCCTTTCTTCCTCGTTGCAAAAGAATTTTTTACTACACCAAATACCAAACAAATTAATAAAATTTTAAGACTATTTATCAATATCATGACAATGTCTAGACCAAATTATACTATACATACCAATTTTTTTATCAAATTTCGAAATGCGGCATCCCAAGGCTGAGATTGTGCGTGCAAGAAAGCCCAGGCCCTATGGAAGGGGGAGTAGGTAGGTGGGTCTTTCTCTCGGCACTCATTTCCCGGTCAGAATCGGAAAGAAACTCTCGCACACCTATGTCATAGCTACATTGAATTTTCTATGCTTATGTATCATGAAAAGAATGCTTTATGTCATAGCTACATTGTGGAATTCATTGATGATGCTACTGAAAATTACTATGAAAGAGGACATATGCTTTACATATTGCAATAATATCAAGTTTTCTATCTATGTGTTGAAAATCTTGAAGTTTATCTTGTCTTGCCTTCCTATGCTAGTTGATTCTTGCTCCCATAAATCATTTGCTGACAAAATCCCTGTGCATAGGAAGTGGGTTAGACTTAAATATGCTAGTCATATGCTTCATGATGCTCCCGTTACGTTTCAATTCTTATCTTTTATGAGAGCATCATTGAAGTCATCATGCCTAGCTAAAAAGGCATTAAAGAAAAGGGCTTGTTGGGAGACAACCCAAAAGTTACCCTACTATTTTTGTGTGTTCACATGATTAAGCTACTGTAGTAATCATGTTTTATAGCTTTTGTTTCAATAAAGTGCCAAGTAAGCCTTTGCGATAGTGTGGATGATAGTTGACTTGATTCTGTGCAAAAACACAAACTTTTTCTTACGGTAACAGAATTGTTTAAATTCACTAGAATGTGATAAAATTCTGTTTTTTTATAGATGATTGATATACAAATTTTCTACGTTATGCTAACTTGTCAGAATTTTTGAACTTATAGAAATATGGTAGTTGTTCAGATAATTACAGACTGTTCTGCTTTTGACGGATTCTGTTTTTAATGCATAGTTTGCTTGTTTTCTAGTTTTTATGGCTTATATTGCTCAATATAAATTGTGGAAATGATAAGGTACAGTAGGAATTGTTTGATAACAATTATGAATCTTGTCTTTGACATTACCAAAATGAATGGTTTGCATTGTATCATACTAACCTATCTCACGAAGTTCCGTTAAGTTTTATGTGATTGAAGTTTTCAAGTTTTAGGTGAGATATCGATATGAGGAGAATAAGGAGTGACAAGACCCTAAGCTTGGGGATTCCCAAGGCACCCCAAGGTAATATTAAAGGAAGATCCAAGCAACTAAGCTTGGGGATGCCCCCAGAAGGCATCCCCTCTTTCGTCTCCAAAATTATCGGTAACGTCACTTGGAGCTATATTTTCTTTCGTCACTTGATATGTGTTTTGCTTGGAGCATCATTTTATTTTATTTTTATTTGCTTGATTATATTTATAATAATGTTTTGCATCTTTCATTTCAATAAAAATTTCAAGTATAGCCTTTACCATGCTTATTTTGCAAGTCTATATGTTGCTGTTTGAAAACAGAAAGTTGCGCACTAGTGCGTGAATTGTTAAAAAATGTTAGAACGTGATAAAATGTTGAAACTTTTTTGCACAATAAGCTATGATAAATTTTCTATAGTGTGCTAAATTTTTAGAATTTTTTGAGTTAAATAAATATGTATACTTCTTCATCCATTACAGACTGTCCTGTTTTGGCAGATTGCTATTATGTTTGCGTTGTTTTCATATGTTTGCTTGTTTAATAATTCTATTTGAGGATAGGAATATTAAATATGCAGAGGCATTTAGTATGCAGCATTGAATAATAATGCTAGTGATTTGCTACAGTAGAGAATGATAAGGTTTTGCATTGATTTATACTAACTTATCTCACGAGTTCTTATTGAGTTTTGTGTGGATCAAGTTTTTGAGATTTAGGAAAACCGTGATATAAAAGGAATTAAGGAGACACAAAAGCTCAAGCTTGGGGATGCCCAAGGCATACAAAATCAATATTTTAAGAAGTCTCGAGCATCTAAGCTTGGGGATGCCCCGATAGGCATCCCACCTTTCTTCATCAACAATAATCGGTTAGCCTCGGTTGAGCCTAAGTTTTTGCTTCTTCACATGATGTGTGCTATTTTTAGAATGACATTCTTTTTGCTTGCTGTTTTAATAAAATACTTAGATCTGAAGGTTTTGAAATAAGCGAGATTCCTCAAATGGCTATCCATTTACTTAACTACTCGCTTGATCTTCACTTATATCTTTTTGGAGCAGTTTGTCATTTACTCTTGTGCTTAACTTATATTATTTTCAGAGTTGATAATAGTGATGAAAATTTGCACAAGTTATGAAATTGGTCCCAAAGTGACGGATATTCAAGAAGGATATAATAAAAACTTTCGTGTAGATCATTGGATATGATAAGTTTGATTCCTTGCAATAGTTTTGCGATATGGAGATTGTAATATGTGAACAATGTTGGTGAGTAATTATGCTTTAGTAAAAATATTGGTGTTAATGTTTGTGATTCCCTATGCAAGCACGAAAGTCAATAGTTACGCAATGAAATTACATCCTACTTGTGGTGCATTATTCGGTGTTAGTTATGCTTAATGCTCATTTATGTGAATTTTTGTTTCTTGGTTGGTTGCTTCTCAATATTTTTGCTCGCCTCCACTTGTACTAAGTAGAAATACTACTTGTGCATCCAAACTCCTTAAACCAAGTTTTGCCATATGAGTCCACCATACCTACCTGTATGTGGTATTTCTGTGCCATTCTAAGTGAATTTGTATGTCCCAACTCTAATTTTCAAAATGAATTTCCTTTTTGTGTGCCCGTACCGCTCATGAAGCGGCAGGGGGTGGCCAATATTTTTCATGTAAGATGTGTTATTCTCAAAATGAGTGTTTACTCACGTTTAATTGCACGAGACTATGGTGGTAATAGGGATGCCCAGTCCCAAAATGAAAAAGAAATTTACTGTTGCATGTCAAATAATAAATTCCTTGAAAAGTGTTGGTATGGACGGTACTCGTGGATACGGCTAGCCGTGGAGTGTGAAAGAATGGTGAAAAAAGGAATAAATTTTAATTTATGTTTGGTAACCGCCTATGATATATGTAGCATGGAAAGTATTGGGAGTTACTCGGTCGTTTTCGTTGACGGGAAAAGTATGCCTCTCAAAAAAATTTATCTCTCAATTTTAGCCTTGAGCTCTGGCACATCTACAAATCTCTGCTTCCCTCAGCGAAGGGCCTATCTATTTACTTTATGCAATTTTTAATTTTATTGAGTCTCCATCTTCTCTTATAAAGCACCAACTAGGGAGCACTATGATCATACTTGTGCACTGGATGTAGCTAATATTCGAGTGTGTTTAATGAATGGATCAATGATTGAGCATGATGGGCTAGGGATAACTTTCTTTAGTGTTGATATTTTGGAAAACATGGTTGCTTGTTGATATGCTTGAGTATTGATGTCTTCATGTCAAATTATAGACTATTGCTTTGAATCATTCAAGTCTAAGTGTCCATGCTACAAAAATGATAGTATATGATGAATATGATAGGTAGCATTCCACAACAAAAATTCCCTTTTCAATTACTACTTTATCATGATGAGTTTTATGAGAAAGAGTTGTTGTTATGATGTTAAGAAAAATGCTTGAAATTATCATTGATCAAATTATGCACTGTGCTAGCATTCACACTTTATAAATTATTTCTTTTATCATTTATCTACTCGAGGACGAGTAGGAATTAAGCTTGGGATGCTGATATGTCTCCAACATTTAAACCAATAAGGATGCTAGCCGACCCTCCTGCATAAAGCTCCCCCAGATTGGCACGTGCATGGCCGTTGGATCATCTTTGACTTTCGCTCTGATCGTTTGACCATTAGTAATTTTTTATCACCGAATGGTTGTTTTTATCGGCCAATGACTGGTGGGCTCGTTCCTCGCGTGGATTGGCTGGGTCAGACGTTTCCGTGTCCGCGAGGGATTCGCCAACAACTCCACACCCGCCACGCGCTTGACGTGCAGAGCGCCCCGCGCCGCGCCCCCTCCAGGCCTCCACTCTCTTCTCCCCGCTCCCTCTCTCCTAACCCTAAAAGTTTTCCCCTCAGTCCCCCGCAGCCGCCTCCCCCAGCCCCTCATCCCCTACACTCCATCGATGCAGCCTCCTCCCAGCCCTGCAGCACAAACCTAGACTCCCCAAGCCCACAGTGTCTCCCTCCATCCTCCCTCGTCAGCCGCCGCCGCTATTCTGCCTCCCTCCTCTCTGTCCTATGACGCTGGGAGGAAGCGGCCCTTTGTGGCTCCATACCGCTGTCGGGGTCCCGCGGAAGAGGTCAGGGGCCGCCGACGCCCGTTGGCGAGCCTCCGGGCAGGAAGCCGACGGCGAGCACGCCGGACCTACCGGCCAGTCCCTTGTCGTCGAGCAAGGGCCGCCAGTTGCGTCGTCGTGGGAGGAGGCGCACCAAGAAGCAGCGGGGGAGGAGACGATGACACGTCCCCGGACTCCCTATTTTCTTCGCACCTTCCGTGAGCCGTCTCTCTCTCTCTCTCAGGCAGCTTTCATACGGGATTTGGATGAGGAAAAGGAGACACGATGCGGGGCGACGACGACCGCTGGTGAGTTGGCTGGACGGGTGCCGGGCCCATGGGCGCGGTTGGGGAGCTGCGCACACATCCATGGACAACTAGCACATCGAACGCCAACACATCGAAGTGAGCTTCATCCAATCTCTCTCTATTGCTGTCTGTGTGTGGTGTGTGTGTGTGTGGTCACGGTTCAGTATTAACAACTACCGCAAATGCCTTCTGCTAAGGAATATGTGCTTGTTTTGTAGTTGGCATCATTTTCTACCATGAAGTTGGCTGCCAAACATTGTTGAGACTAATATTCATCAGGAATTTTGTAACTAGCAGCAATTCATCCAATCTTTGGATAATTCTTGCATTCACATGTCTTACTATTTACTTGCTAGAGAAGCACAATAATACATTCTCTGACATGCAATGCTTTTGCAGCTCTTCGAGGTCTTTACGGCCACGTACCAATATATAAATAAATCTATTTAAGTTTTCTCAGCCGCAAGAATGGACATTTAACTAACTCCAGAACATTGGGTACATGGAGTTCAGATTTGCAGAAGAGCAACCTCCAGATGATTATGTAGTAGATCTTGCAGGTCATCATCTTTTCGATCTTGTTTCGCTTAACTTGTATATGATGGATGCGGGTCTTAATTAAATTCTACTTTGCAGAAATATGTTATTCTGAAAATCAGATAATTTCTGGAGACTATTTATGAGGGATGGGAGCCAGAGTTAGTCAAGCATCTTCTCATTGTTGGCTACAAATTATTCACTGAGACACTGTAAACACATATATTGTGTTGATTAAGTCAAAGGTTAATCCCTATTTAAGGTAGATGAAAATGACAAATTGGGAAACTACCGCACCTACGAATGTGTGAATTTTCGACTGAAACTTGACAATGACAATTGTCAACTGAAACTTGACAATTGTCACTAACTTCATAGCTGCCGATGACAAGTCATGCAAATAATTTGTCATAGTTAGAACTAAAGCCTCTACGTAAGACTGACAATATTAAGTTTTCTGCAATTAATGCTAGCTTAGGTAATGTGGAATGTTAAGAGTAGCTGAATGGTATGTCCATCAAGGACATGCTTTGTAAAATAGGAACTGTCAGATGGCCTTGCAATATAGCCATTGTAATTTGACCCATGTAATGAACTTTGCAAAATAACATATATGGTGGTTCTTTTCTCCTTCCTTTCAATAGTCATATGAACATGCCCCCAACTTGATTGATTAGAAAGTTTATTTTGTTGCGGTAGTTCATTTTTGGTTTTCATTGTCAAAGTTTCTTCAGTTATTCTCCTCTTGTGATTATATGGATGATGGCATGACATCTTCCTGTCAGTATGCATCTGAATCGTAGTATGAGTTGGAAACCCAACATACCAGGATAACTTTGTGTATGAATATGAGCATGATTTGTACCTTATTGTTATTTTCTACAGATGAATATGAGCATGATGTCAAGTGGATCTTTGTACTTCCGAATATTCGTAACTGCACGTTATTATGTGCTTAATGACACAAATATTAATGCATACTTTCTATTAACAACCCATAAATTGGAACATGATGTATTCATTGGCTTCCTTTTTGTATAATGTCTGTCCAAACTATTCCTGTACGTCAGTTTTGGTATTCTTAGACATGGTCTGAAACTCTAAATGGATTCTTGTGCTTGAGTTAGCTCAGGGCTTTCATATATGCACTTGTATTTCGGTTTCAGTGTGATGCATGCTTATTGCCGATGGACCTCCCATTGTTTATATCCTACCAGTATAGCCACGCTCCCTGTCATCTTATCTGTTGAAAGCGCCTCCCCATTGTGTTGTTCGTCAAAAGCTTTCTTCCTCTTCTCTGGAAATTACAGGAGTTGTGCAGAAGTACGTGGTAATTCCTTCGAGATGTTTAGTTTTGTAACATAGTTCTGACCTGAACTCTGCTGAGCAACAAAATATATTCCTCATTACTCTTACGATGCACTAACACTTTTTTAGGGTCTGAGGATGCTTTTGGCCTAATGAAGGGTATGAAGAGAAATGCCTCTGCCTTAGTTCAAGAGAGCAAGGCAGGCAACAAGGAGGAGGGTCCGGCGGAAGTCAAGAAACAAGAGAACACTGACCTAGAGGAACTCTATGTAGCAGGCCTTCGTCGGAGAGATGGCCGAACTACAATTGTCAAGTGCCTCCGGTGTACACGCTTCATTGGCTTCTTTATCCTTGCATGTGGAAATTTGGCTTCTCAGTTTTGCATCGACTCTGGAAACATCCTGACACTATCCAGTTGTAGTGATAGCTTTGGGGTGATTCTGCTTCCTTTCATGTAATTGTCTTCCCCCCAAGTAAATGTATAACTATGATCTCACATATTGTCTCTACCCTGTTTGAGGAAACAATTGGACTAATAGTTATAATAATTTGGTGTTGAGAAAAAAAAAGATGGAATGCTCATTGAGTGACTTATGTTTTCTTTTCCACCGTACAATGTACCTTTAGTTTTTAAGTGAAGATCCTTATGTATACCTAAATCGTATCTAAGACTTATAGCTATAAAATTAACGCAAAGAATTTCAAAACATTTCAGGTGTGTTAGGCAGCAGCAGAAGGCTGGATGGGATCTTCTGCTATGATGAGCGTTTGCTTGTGTCAGTACGAAATACTTCTAAAACAGCAGCTTCATTTTTTGGTCTGATGTACGCTCTCTGTAAAGACGTTTTGGGGATTCAAATTGCAAACCAAAAATATCTTATATAAATGTAGAGAAGCTCCAATATTGTTGGCAATAGATGCTAGAGAAAGTAGTGATTGGGTTGTGTGGCGAGGCGTTTTGGAGCTCAGCCACCATGGAGGCGAAGTTTTGAAAAAAATCAATTTGAACTATTCAGTTTCAAAAAAATCTGAAAAAAATTGTACAAGTAAAAAAGGATGTGATGTGTATGTGTGTAAAATTTTAGGATAAATACCTTGACACACGATCTGTGCAAAAATGACAAATACATGGAGTCTAAGGATGAATAGTGCATCTACTAAAAAGCCTCATAGTTGTCTATTTATGTAGCACTCATTTTAACATATTTCAAGCTGAAAATTTACACACTTGTGCATTTTGTCTCTAAGTATATGTGTATTTTTTTCATTTTTTTTAAATGTGGAAATTTGAATTTTGATCATTTGAAATCCAGCCTCCATGGAGGCCGAGCTCCATTGGGCATTTTCATTGGGTTGTAGGCTTAAATGGGATACTTCTTTATGTCCGTTGTGTGATGGGAAATAGCATGCTTTAATTAATTATCACGTGAGTCCTCAATAAAAAAAGTAGCTTCCTGATGTATATGATGTAGGATAGCCATGCATATAATGTTTCATGTAACAGACTTGATGATGCCAAGAGTTCGTTCATTGAATAAAGCTCTCTGATTGGAACGCAAAAAAAAGACTCCAGGGTTTTTTAGATGGGCGATAAGCTTCCCAAGTTTGATTTTTTTTTTTTTTACATTTTCAGAATCTGCTGATGTTGTGAGAACGGCACCGCCGGACCGTTCTTTGACACTTCTATTTCATCATGTATGTGATGTTCTCATTTTACTTTGTTCTTTTTGGTTCTATTTGATTAAGATCTACACTTAGCCACATGTTTAATCTGATGTTGTTCATGTATATTATGTCGCTTCAGTTTTAGGAAAAGTTTCTTGTGTTGGATGTTTTCTTTCTTTGTCAAATCTTTGTGGTTTGATATGGTCTTTGCGCTTGCTCAAACATTAAGTTACTAAAATGCAAATATTTTCAGCAAGCACATGGTTTTAAATGAGACTCTGCGTCATTTGGCGCAACTGATCATCTTTTTCCAGGCTCACTATTAAAAGAATACAACCATGCCAACTTAGGTTTCTCATCATAATAGCCATTGTTCAAACTAAACATGTCCATGTTATACAAATATTTTCCTTTTCCAAACTCATATTTCACAGCGTGATAAACATGTTTTAAAAATAGCATGATTTAACAGATGGTCCTTGCAACATGAAACTATTTTCATCGACAACATGGCTTCAGCGGGTCTCTGCGCCATTTGGCGCAACGGGTCAACTAGTATCTATAATTTATGAAGGATCTTATATGGCGTGTAGGGCATCCCTCCTTTCCTGAGGGGAGCTGCTCGCTAGAGAACGGGTGGCTCAAGTTAAAGGCGGATCCTATATGGCGCGTAGGGCGCCCCCTAGCGCCATGGTGCGCACCCTTCCAGCTCTCACCATGCGCCTTCTGGGCCGGCCCATGTGGGGCGCGAGGTCCCCCAGATTTTTATTTTTTATTTTTTCCTTTCCTTTCCTTTCCTCTTTTTCATCTTTACTTCTTCACTTTTTTTGCGATTTTTAATTTCAATTCACTAACACTTTTTTGTCCTTCGAATTCAAAAATTGTTCATCAATGTAAAAAAAAGTTCAACAATTCAAAAAATGTTCATCAAATTCAAATGTTTTGTTCATCAGATTTAAAAAATATTCATAGACCTACAAAAATGTTCATTAAATTAAAATGTTGTTCATCATTCCAAAAAGGTCCATCAAACTCAAAATTTGTTCATCCATGTCTCAAAAAAATGTTCTTAAAACAAATTTTGTTCATCAAGTTAAAAATTGTTCATCAAATTCAAAAAAATTCATCAAATATAAAAAATGTTAATAATTATTAAAATATGCTCATAAATGTTTTTATCAAAATAAATAAATGTTCATTAAAATGAAAATAAGTTCATTCTTTTGAATCGCAAACAGTTTTTGAATTTAAGAACTTTTTTATGACAATTCACAATGTTTTGAATTTTAGAACCAATCCTGAATTATTTTAATATAGGATAAAACAAAAACAAAAAATAAAAAAGGAAAAGTAGAAAACAAAAATGAAAAACGAGGCACCCGCCCCGCACATGGGCCGACCCAACAGGGTGCGCGCTGCCGCGACTGGGGGTGCCCACGCGCCATATATGAGGTCTCCAAGTTAAATACAGACGGTGCAACGGACAGTGTCAATGGCTGCACGGGTACATGTGTGGTCATAGGGAACCACGAGGGCCAGTTTCGGTTTGGGCGGTGTCGGAGGTATAATGTTATGTATGAGCCTTTCGTTCTAGAATTGACAACAGGGATGCACTGGTATGTGCTGTGGAGAAAGGCTACTCACGTATTGTCATTGAGACGGATTGTCAAGCAGTGAAACCCGAAAAAACCGGTAGAAGGAACATAAGTTTTTTGGCAATTCCGTGAACTGGTTTAAGGTTTTGTCGCTGATGTGTGTTTCTCTGAGTTTCACGTTGTGGTTCGTTAACTTGCACGAGATAGTCGCGGTGGCTAGCGCGGCGTGTACTACTACAGGAGGTGCCGTCTCGGTTACTTTTGATTCTCAGGTGCCGTTGCATTGAATAAACAAAGAAAAAATATTAAAAAAAGGTAAACCTGGAAGGGAAACTCACAGCCACACACGGAAAACCAATCGCAGGTGGGCTGCAGGAGGAGTCAATATCAAGAAAAATAAATGCAACGTGAGCCCAGGACAAAGTTCTGCACGGATCTAATAGCAATTACTCATGTGGTAGAAAACTTAGATGTGCAATATTAAATTCTCATATAGATGTGATTTAGCATAACTGTTTTAGAAACTAGTAAATGTTTACGATGCAATCCACGTTAATATCAAGCAAAAGATTAATTGTACGTTGATATTACGTAGAAAATTAATTGCACTTTAATATTAGGTCGGATATCAATTACAACTTAATTGCATGGATAGTCTATATTTGGTATTATGATATTAATTGGGAACTAAACATGTAGTGTTCGCCATTGGAGCAATAGAGGTCGTTGGGTTGACACTGTTTGATGTCCAGGATTTGTTGGATCTGTCGCTTTGGTTCTTTTTATAGAGAATATAGAGATAGATAGGATGCGGAGTGTGTAATCCCGAGCTCAAATGCTCCATGATGAACAGTAAATCAAAAAATTGGATTTTTTTCTTCTGTGCCAAACAAATGTTTTGTGTTCCTGATAAATTCATCATGAAATAACATTCTTGGAGGTCTTAAAAAACAAAATTGATGCTCCAGAAATGCTACTTATGAAAGAATTTTGGTGTATTTATTTTATTTTATTTTTGTCATAAATTACACGAACGCCATTTCATGATGAAAATTTTGAAGCACTCAAAACATTTGTCAGAGTTTGCACCGAAAATTTCAGAAATTTTTTATTTTTCATTACCTTCATATTTTACTGTTCATCCTGGGCTCCAATGAGCTCCGGAGTAGAAGAGGACTTTCATATGGATAGAACTTTCTTTAGCAACATCCGGCTTAGAGCATATACCATCACAATTTACATTAGCACATGGTCATCCCTCAAATGTTCGCTTCCACGACTGTATCTCTCATACCAAAACCCTCAGTTTTCATGCAATCTGCATGCAACGTTAAAAATAACATACATAGTTCATCTAGATCGACACACGTAACATAAGGGACTTCTCATACATATCGCTCACCCCGCGCGCCCTGGGGATGGGGAGTGCCGTCTGAGCTCGTGAGTCCCACGTAACTCCGATTAGCATGATTCCAATGTTAAAAAATCCTATAAATCCAGAAACCCCAAAAAAACCTAGAACTTTCACGTCGCCGCCGCAAGCCTCTGTTTCGAAACGATCTCATCTGGAGGCCTTCTTTGGCACCCTACCGAAGGGGGAAATCGTCATCGGAGCCCATCTTCATCATCCCGATGGTCTCCATGACGAGGAGGGGTACCCTCGGGGATGAGGGTATGTACCAGTAGCTATGTATTTGATCTCTCTCTCTCTCTCTCTCTCTCTCTCTCTCTCTCTCTCTCGTGTTCTTGATCCGGCACAATCTTGTTGTACCATGAGCTTTGTTAATATAGTTGGATCATATGGTGTTTGCTACCTCTTGAACATACGTTGGTTTTCCCTTGAAGAGGAAAGGGTGATGCAGCAAAGTAGCGTAAGTATTTCCCTCGGTTTTTGAGAACCAAGGTATCAATCCAGTAGGAGGCCACACGCAAGTCCCTCGTACCTACACAAACAAATAAGAACCTTGCAACCAACGCGATAAAGGGGTTGTCAATCCCTTCACGACCACTTGCAAAAGTGAGATCTGATAGAGATGATAAGATAATATTTTTGATACTTTTTATGATAAAAGACTAAAAGTAAAGGAAGCAAAATAAACGGCGACAGAAATAGCTAGTTGACGGGAGATTAATATGATGGAAAATAGACCCGGGGGCCATAGGTTTCACTAGTGGCTTCTCTCAAGATAGCATAAGTATTACGGTGGGTGAACAAATTACTGTCGAGCAATTGATAAAAAAGTGCATAATTATGAGAATATCTAGGCATGATCATGTATATAGGCATCACGTCCTCGACAAGTAGACCGAAACGATTCTGCATCTACTACGTACTATTACTCCACACATTGACCGCTATCTAGCATGCATCTAGAATATTAAGTTCATAAGAACAGAGTAACGCATTAGGCAAGATGACATGATGTAGAGGGATAAACTCAAGCAATATGATATAAACCCCATCTTTTTATCCTCGATGGCAACAATACAATACGTGTCGTTTCCCCTTCTGTCACAGGGATCGAGCAACGCAAGATTGAACCCAAAGCTAAGCACTTCTCCCATTGCAAGAAAAATCAATCTAGTAGGCCAAACCAAACTGATAATTTGAAGAGACTTGCAAAGATAACACATCATACATAAAATAATTTAGAGGAGATTCAAATATTGTTCATATATAATCTTGATCATAAACCCACAATTCATCGGATCTCGACAAACACACCGCAAAAAGAGTTACATCTTATAGATCTCCAAGAAGATCGAGGAGAACTTTGTATTGAGATCCAAAGAGAGAGAAGAAGCCATCTAGCTAATAACTATGGACTCGAAGGTCTGTGGTAAACTACTGACACATCATTGGAGAGGATATGGTGTTGATGTAGAAGCCCTCCGTGATCGATTCCCCCTCCGGCGGAGCGTCGGAAAAGGCCCCAAGATGGGATCTCACGGGTACAGAAGGTTGCGGCGGTGGAAATAGGATGTCGTGGTGCTCCTGGTTGGTTTCGGGGTATATGGGTATATATAGGAGGAAGAAGTAGGTCAGTGGAGCTACGAGGGTCCCACGAGGGTGGGGGGCGCGCCTCCCTGCCTCGTGGCCTCCTCGTTGATTTCTTGACGCCCACTCCAAGTCCTCTGGATCACGTTTGTTCCAAAAATAACTCTCCTGAAGGTTTCATTCCGTTTGGACTCCGTTTGATATTCCTGTTCTGCGAAACACTGAAATAGGCAAAAAAAACTGCAATTTGCACTGGGCCTTGGGTTAGTAGGTTAGTCCCAAAATAATATAAAAGTGCTTAGTAAAGCCCATTAAACATCCAAAACAGATAATATATTAACATGGAACAATAAAAAATTATAGATACGTTGGAGACGTATCAGTGTTCTTTCCTCTCTATCCTTGTTGTGCTGAATTGAGTCTTGCTCTTTGAGGTTTCGTTATGTTGGATTGAATATTGGCTTTGAGATCACTTGATCATGTGGATGCCCGTGGTGACAATAGGGTTCTATTGAGTCACTTTATATATGTTTTGGTAATCATCTTGTGGATTTCGTGATGAAATTGGGGTAATCTAGGCACATAGGTTGATACATGTTTTCGTCCTACGTTCTCCATAGAAACTTTGGAGTGATTTTTGTCGCATGTTGAAGGATTGTTATATGATTCAATTATTATAGCACTGTTAAGAGATTACACTAGTGAAAGTATGAACCCTATGTTTTATTTCCAAGCATTGCAATACCGTTTGTGCTCACTTTTATTACTTGCTAGCTTGTTGTTTTTATTATTTCAGATTATAAAAACCTATATCTACTATCCATACTACACTTGTATCACCATGTCTTCGCCGAACTAGTGCACCTAAACAATTTACCATTGTATTGAAGGAAATATGCCCTAGAGGCAATAATAAAGTTATTATTTATTTCCTTATATCATGATAAATGTTTATTATTCATGCTAGAATTGTATTAACCGGAAACATAATACATGTGTGAATAGATAGACAAACAAAGTGTCACTAGTATGCCTCTACTTGACTAGCTCGTTAATCGAAGATGGTTATGTTTCCTAACCATAGACATGAGTTGTCATTTGATTAACGGGATCACATCATTAGGAGAATGATCTGATTGACTTGACCCATTCCGTTAGCCTAGCACTTGATCGTTTAGTATGTTGCTATTGCTTTCTTCATGACTTATACATGTTCTGTAACTATGAGATTATGCAACTCCGTTTACGGAGGAACACTTTGGTGCTACCAAACGTCACAACGAATCGGGTGATTATAAAGGAGTACTACAGGTGTCTCCAAAGGTACATGTTGGGTTGGCGTATTTGAGATTAGGTTTTGTCACTCCGATTGTCGGAGAGGTATCTCTGGGCCCTCTCGGTAATGCACATCACTATAAGCCTTGCAAGCAATGTAGCTAATGAGTTAGTTACGGAATGATGCATTACGTAACGAGTAAAGAGACTTGCGTAACGAGATTGAACTAGGTATTGGATACCGACGATCAAATCTCGGGCAAGTAACATACCGATGACAAAGGGAACAAAGTATGTTGTTATGCGGTTTGACCGATAAAGATCTTCGTAGAATATGTAGGAGCCAATATGGGCATCCAGGTTCCGCTATTGGTTATTGACCGAGAATAGTTCTAGGTCATGTCTACATAGTTCTCGAACCCGTAGGGTCCCACGCTTAAGGTTTCGATGATGGTTATATTATGAGTTTATGAGTTTTGATGTACGAAGGAGTTCGGAGTCCCGGATGAGATCGGGGACATGACGAGGAGTCTCGAAATGGTCGAGACGTAAAGATCGATATATTGGACGACTATATTCAGAGTTCGGAAGGTTTGAATGATTCGGTATTTTTTGAGTACCGGAGAGTTACGGAATTCGCCGGGAGAAGTATTGGGCCTTATTGGGCCTGCAGGGAAAGAGAGAGGGCTGCCTAGGGCAGGCCACGCGCCCCAAGGCCTAGTCCGAATTGGACTAGGGGAGGGCCGCACCTTCCTCCCTTCCCTTCCTACTCTCCTACTCCTACTAGGAAAGGAGGAGTCCTACTCCGGTGGGAGTAGGACTCCCCCTGTGCGCCCCTCCTAGGCCGCCACCTCCTCCCTTGCTCCTTTATATACGAGGCAGGGGGCACCCCATAACACACAAGTTGATCTACGGATCGTTCCTTAGCCGTGTGCGGTGCCCCTCCACCATATTCCACTTCGGTCATATCGTCGCGGAGCTTAGGCGAAGCCTGCGCCGGAGAAGTCATATCGTCGCGGAGCTTAGGCGAAGCCTGCGTCGGTGGAGCATCATCATCGTACCACGCCGTCATCTTGTGGAACTCATCCCGACACTTTCTTTGGATCGAGTCCGGGATCGTCATCGAGCCGAGCGTGTGCGAACTCGGAGGTGCCGACGTTCGGTGCTTGGATCGGTCGGATCGTGAAGACGCGTCGACTACATCAACAGCGTTGTTATAACGCTTCGCTTTCGGTCTCACGAGGGTGCGTGGACGACACTCTCCCTCTCGTTGCTATGTCATCACCATGGTCTTGCGTGTGCGTAGGAAATTTTTTGAAATTACTACGTTCCCCAACATGTATTGGGTGTGTTGGGGACACACAAAATTCTTTGTATTTGATTGGATGGTTGTTTGAGAGAGACCATCTTCATCCTACACCTCTCACAAATTGATAATTTTTAGGTCACCCACTTGAGGGAAATTTCTTGTTGTCCTACAAAACTCTGCATGGAGGCCCAACCAAGTCTACAAGAATAAAATTTGCGTAGTAGACATCAGAGATCGCGGAGTTGAACTTGGGTGACGCAGGGGAGTGGAGGGCAGTGGAGTGAAGTGGCTAGTGTTTGGTCCAGCGAGCGGATGTGGACGAATATATGTGGGGTCGGGTGGGCCAGCGTGGGCCGGGTCCGATGTGGCGGACGCGCCCATATCCGCCCCATATTTGGGATGGATATGAGGGGTGTCGGTCAGCCCAGGCGTTTGAGGCACCTGCCTAGGTCGAAATTCCGTGACCGGTCACTAACCGGGCCATCCGCCCGGGCGTTTGAGGCGAGTTTGGGGCGCCCGACTGTAGATGCTCTGAGTTGATCGAGCGATCTATTTTTAACACATTATAATCAAAGTTTCTCACGTACATGACCATACACTCACCCCTATGAGCGTGCACACACACATCCTACCTCTATGAGCACCTCTGAGAGACTGAGCCGGCATTGCCTCTTGAGATTTTACGAAGTCATTATAGGCGCCTCGCAGTTGACGGGAACATCTCCTCCCACTCAACAAACATCGCCGGAAGCCTGAAATAAATCCAGGAACAATGCAAGCACCAATGTTAAGTCTAGGACTTGAATTCTGATGGGCAGACAATATGTTGGTTAGCGATCGAGTGGCCTGTTAGTGTACGTGAGAAGGTTAAAGCACCGTGGAGCCTCATAGGTAGCCGAGTCTTACTGTTTTAAAAATAATGTGGAAATAAATACCGTGTGTTGACATAATAAAATTGGGGAATCATAATATTAAATTCTCTCACAGAAAGGCCTCTTTGAGGGCTAAGAAAAATAATATTTTTGCCGTCAGAAAGAGTGATAGGTGTCTCACGAAGAATTTTGAAGAAATGCATGGTATTGCAAAACTTCGAACTGTAGGCAGTCACCAAGGAGATACTTATATAGATTCGTTGCCCTATATAGATTTCGCTCCCCCTTGCCATCTTCGTTACAGGTCAATTAATCTAGAAATTATGTATGCCCACTATCTACTGCAACGGGCGCCTTGATACACTATTAACGGGCAGGCTCTTATGATTAGGGAAGTCGCTGTGGAATAATTGAAATCCTTTTAAAATAGTTGTTGTCAATTGTGAAATTTATTTTAATTATTTAAATCAAATTGTGAATAGTGAAATTCTATGTGGTGGGATATATACAATACATCAGAAATCCTAGGTGGGCCTCCGCATGCACGAGTCTTGGTGAAATCACAGGGTGAATCTTTCCATTGTAGGTACCTTCTCATTTAGAAATGACCCCCTCCCTACGTGGGTAGGGGGGTCTAACAGTATGAGAGGGGGAATGAGGCTTGACCACGCGAGACATGGGAGGGTGGCACAAGAAGATATGCAGATTCCGCCCCTTGCGATGGAGGTAAAAACCCTATGTCATGTTCTGTGGAGATGGTGTCTCTTGCTTATGGATGTGTGTGTGCAAAAGTTTCGAACCCGTAAGCAATCGCCAAGGAGATGCTTATATAGATTTCACTACCCCCTTGCCTTCTACGTTACAGGTCAACTAATCTAGCAATTATGTATGCCGACTATCTACTGCAACGGGCGCCTTGATACACTAGTAACGGGCATGCTCTTATGATTAGGGAAGTCGCTATGAAATAATTTAAATCCTTTTAAAATAGTTGTTGTCAGCTGTGAAATTTATTTTAATTATTTAAATCAAATTGTGAAATAGTGAAATTCTATGTGGTGGGATATATACAATACATGAGAAATCTTAGGTGGACCTCCGCATGCACGATTCTTGGTAAAATCAGAGGGTGAATCTTTCCACTATAGGTACCTTCTCCTTTAGAAATGACCTCCCCTCTGTCGGGGGGGGGGGGGTTCTAACAGTAAGAGAAGGGGAATGAGGCTTGATCAAGCGAGACACAGGAGGGTGACACAAGAAGATGTGCAGATTCAGGCCCCTTGCGATGGAGGTAAAAACCCTAGGTCATGTTCTGTGGAGATGGTGTCTCTTGCTTATGGATGTGTGTGTCCAAAAGTTACGAACCCATAAGCAGTCGCCAAGGAGATGCTTATATAGATTTCGCTACCCCCTTGCCTTCTACGTTACAGGTCAATTAATCTAGCAATTATGCATGCCCACTATCTATTGCAACGGGCGCCTTGATACACTAGTAACAGCAGGCTCTTATGATTAGGGAAACGTCTTAATCAATGCTTCCGGCCGTCGAGCTTCTTTTGTCCGAGTGAAGAATCAGTTACGTTGGTCAACATTCCGTTACTTGGTGAATGTGGGCCTGGGCCCCAATGGGCTTTCCCTGGGTCCCAGTAGGAGACGACCTCATCACCCTCCCCTTTCACATGCAAACCCTGACCGCGCTAGAGCCGGGAAGGAGCGGGAAAAGTAGGACAAAATCCATATCTCCACCGTCGGCGCAGCCCGGAGACTCCGCACGCCCGTCCAAGTCCAAGGATAGGATGAACCATTGACCATGACGTAGTATGTCAGTTTTGGCACGGTCCAGCAGCGACCAAAGTCAGAAGTGTGGGATGACGCAAACTCCGCCTCCCAGATCAGTCACTGACAACTGTGAAGGGGACCATCACATCGGATGGACAACCTTTCTTCCTCGCTGCCATCGTCACCGAAGGAGGGGCGGATGTAGGGGACCATCACATCGGATGGACAGCCTTTCTTCGTCGTTGCAAAAGAATTTTTACTACACCAGATACCAAACAAATTAATGCAATTTTAAGACTATTTTTCAATATTATGACAATGTCTAGACCGAAAAAAAATTCAAATTTCGAAATGCGTCATCCCAAGGCTGAGATTGTGCGTGCAACGAGGCCCAGGCCCTATGGAAGGGGGGAGTAGGTAGGTGGGTCTCTCTCTCGGGCTCTCGGCACTTGTTTCCCGGTCGGAATCGGAAAGAAACGCTCGTGTTGGATCCGGAACGAGACGAGGAGATGATGGATGCGCGTGTTCGAGTCGGGCCCCCACCGACCTTATCACCCACGGGCACGGGTCTATAAAAGGGGCCATCGCGCGATGCCCAGACCCCAACCAACCGACCCAGAAGCCACACCCAAGGGAGCGCAAGCACAAACCCGAAACCAAATTCAATCCTAGCGAGAGAGAGAGCGAGAGCGGCAGCAATGGGCGACGCCCCCAACGCCATGCGCTACTGCCCGGACTGCCGCCGCGCCGTCGCGGTGGCCCTCGACCGCGCCTCCGGCGACACCGTCTGCGCCCTGTGCGCGCGCGTCCTCGGCCAGCGCTACGTCGACCAGTCCTCCGAGTGGCGCACCTTCCTCAACCAGGTCGGCGGCGTCGACGGCCGCAGCGTCGGCGCCGCCGCCGACCATTCCCCCGCCCAGGCCGGCGTCACCGTCGCCTACCCCGCCGCAGGCGACGCGCATTCCAAGGCGGCCGGCGACGCCGAGACGCACGCGCGGGAGGGCGCCTCCTTGGCACCACTGCCGAGGATGCGCGGCGCGGTCGGCGCCGGCACTTCGCGGGGCGGCGCGCCGAGGATGCGCGGCGCGGTGGGGCCGGTGCCCGACAGGGCGCTCGCCGAGTCCTTCCACGGCATCGACGACATGGCGGCGCGGCTGGAGCTGTCGGCGGCCGTCAAGGGCCGCGCCAGGGACGTGCTCAGGAAGCTGGAGAACACGAGGGCGTTCCCCAAGGGCGGCAAGTCCCGGAACCGGCAGGCGCTCTACGCGGCCTGCCTCCACATGGCGTGCCGCGCCGAGGGCACGCCGCGGACGTTCAAGGAGCTGGCGTCCGTGACGGGCGACAGCGCCACGGCGGGGGTCAAGGACATCGGGAGGCTCGTCAAGGTCATGAAGGGCCACCTCAGGGACGAGGACGGCGGGCAGGCGGGAGGGCAGATGATGATGATCGGCGCCGTCGCGCGGCCGGGCGACTACATGCGCCGCTTCGGCTCGCTGCTCGGGATGGAGGACAAGGAGGTGGGCGCCGCGCTGGAGGCGGCGACGAGGCTGGAGAAGAACCTGGACGTGAGGCACAACCCCGACTCTATCGCCGCCGCCGTCATGTACATGGCCATCGAGCGCGCCGGCGTCGGGAGATCTGTCCGCGACGTGTCCACGGCCACCGGCGTCAGCGAGGGGACCATCAGGGAGATTTACTACAAGGACCTCTACCAGCACGCCAACATGCTGTTCGGCCAGTAAGAATGGTGAAAATATGGAAGGAAGTTTGATCAAGACTTAGCGATGTTGAATTCCGAATAATGTTGTGCGTAAATTTAGCAACAAAGTCGCCCTGGTTGTCCATATGAGATCGACTCTAGGCCTTAGCGTTATTGTTTCTCTTCAGTTGCATTTAGTGTATGTGTTGTTTTCGATAGCCTTCTACTATTTGGATTGCTTCTTTGTATCCGTTATGTGTGCATCCTTGTACTTTTATCTTTCGAATAAACAACAAAATATAACCAGAAGTTGAGCCATTGTTGAGGTCCTTTGGCTCAGGATCCTTACTTTTGATTACTGATATTTATCTTCCTCAAAAATTGCTGATATTTATTAGTATTGTGCAAAAAGATTACTACTACTCCTATATATCGGATCCTCCAATTAATGCATCGTGGCATAAAAGGGGAATACTAATGCACATTACTGTTTTTCCTAAAAAACCATATACTTTATTCAGGAAATTAAGGAGATCACATTAATTAACTCCACTTATTTGGAGATGAAATATATGAATTCTAAGTGTCTTATACATATTTTAAAAAGGTTCTAGCCAAATTGTGCGTACCTTAAAAGTTTCAAAAAAATAAGCCCGAGTTAATTCTGTATGTGGAACAAACCGTTGTCGATGGATTCTCTGTTTTTGTTTTGAAGAAACGGAAGTTTGATTGAAAACAAATGCAATGGTTTAAAGTTGTATGTAGAATTACATCCACATGTCAAACTAGTAATTTATCAACATTGCAAACATATTGATGCATACAAGTTAAAAGCATGTGCCTAATTCTGAAAGTTTTTATTTTATTTTAACATAATACTCAATATTGCGAGAGTGCTTAGCAATATATTTCCATATTATTAATCGATGCCTTAACAAATAGAAATAAAATTGCCTATTTACTAATCTTACCTCTTATATAAGATAAAAGATCGTATGACCCTTGGATCAAAGAATATAGATGTCTACAATAGTTTGGGGCCATGTTAAAATATCTATAACATCTTTGTTTCTCTTATTATTAATTTAATGATCTTGCACGCGCAATGCGCCTCTCACTATTATAAATCGAGTGTACGCGACCATGGATCTCTACTATTAAATGGGAATTGGTCGTTCGCTTCTTCGCCTCCAAGGTTTACTCCCGCCTACGAGCCGTTTTTTTGTCGTCGTACGTCTCCATTGGCTGTTTTTTCTTTCCTCCCGCGTACGTTAAGCAAAAACCAGAAAAACAAACAAACGAGGGTGCGCGTGCACACACACACTTCATTTCACCTCTTATAAGATAAGAGATCGTATGACCCTTGGATCAAAGAGTATAGATGTCTAAAATAGTTTGGGACCATGTTAAAATATCTATAACTTCTTGGTTTCTCTTATTAATTTATCAAGTTAGTGATCTTGCACGCGCAATGCGCCTCTCACTATTATAAATCGAGTGTAAGTGACCATGGATCTCACTATTAAATGGGAATTGGCCGTTCACTTCCTTGCCTTCAAAGTTTACTCCCGCCTACGACCCTCTCCTACCTTTTTTGTCGTCGTACGTCCCCGTTGACCGCCTTTTCTTTCCTCTCGCGTACATCCAGCAAAACCAGAAAAATAAACAAACGAGGGCACACAGACACAGACACAGACACACACGCACAGACACACACACGCGCACACACACACACACACACACACACACACACACACACGCACACGCGCGCGCGCGCGCCCCTCATCCCAATCCTCAATCATGCCTCCCACAAGCTCCTACGACACCTTTCCCCACGATGTTGCAGCACCCCCCCCCCCCCCTCCCCCCCTGCGGCGATGGCCTCCCCATCTCTCTCGGTCTTCATCTAAGGCTGAGTAGAGGGAACATGTCCTTGACACCAATATCCCAAGAACTTTAGTTGGTGTTCATAGCCAGATGTTGGTTGTCCTTTGTCTGATGATGCTCGGCCAAGGATGCTCAACATTTTGAAGTTGCTCACCGACACAAAGTGGATTTGAATCAAAAGAAAAGCAGTAAGCTCTTGATGGAGCCAGTCTGAATTTTGCTTAATATGTGGATGTCGGTATAAAGCATGTGATCATTGGTACCACACTGGGCATGGTCTAGCCAATATCTGAAAATAAAAGAGTAGTTTTTCAAAAGCAAGCATCCGAAATAACAAGTTAGTATATTGGCCTTTTCCATGAACTAATTTGGGCTTGTACTTGCAAGAAATTGATTTCTTTGTTCTGACAAGTGGTAGATGAAAAGAGAAGACTTAATAGCTCTTCGCTAAAAAGACAAGACATTGCGTTTGGCATGTTGTTATGGTGGTTTACTGTGACAAGATTGGGGCCCTGTAATTTTGTGATGTAGATGGTATATATTTCTCAGTAAACTCCTCTACAAATGAAATTGAATGAGTTATGTCAGGTATCTTTAGAATGATTTGCATGCAACTTGGTTGATATTTATCCATTCTTGTATAAGTTCCAAATGTATACATGTAAGAAATTATGCACAGCTGAAATGGTTTGTTTGTTTAGGAATTGGATGCATGATATTCCGGCTCTATTTTTTTGCTTGGGAACTGAATTATCTCTTCCACTACACGTGTCTCTCTCGAAAAGATTAGATTACTCACGTTCTATGGGGTGTCACAAAATGTGCCAATGGCATTCTAGGTTGCTTTTGCTAAACACCGCCTTACCAAATCAACAACAAAAAATTCACACGGGCCTCCTTTGATGGATGGATGCTACGTTGGCGTCTTCACAAGTGCACCGTACGTACGTGGCTACGCTGCTGATCTATATACCACGTACATTTTTTTTTTGGGGACATATACCACGTACATGGAGCAATCCGGCAGCGCTCGGCCTCGAAGAGCCGAGAGCAACTCAGGCCCATAGTACAGGCCTCACCGGAAAGGCCGTCTCGCTTGAGGCCCATGCAACAAATAGGCTGGCTCGGGGTCGGAGGGCACGCCGCACGCAGCGCAGCGTCCGCGTTCCGCAGCGGCGCGCGAGAGGCGACTCGTTTAGTACCACCTCGCCTAGCGAAGAGGGGACGGGAGGGCGAGCAGGCTACAAATACAGGGGCAGGGCAACGATGCAACTCATACCTTTCTCGGCCTTTTGGCTAAGATCAAGTGTAGTATCTGTTCTTATCAGTTTAATATCTGATATGTGGGCCATGTGCCCACAACGATATTAAATTTATTTTTTGTGGGGGAGGGCCCATAACAGTGGCTTGCCACTGGGACCCTTAGGTGTCGCCCAGTGCGTTGCACTATTGCCTGGGCAGGCGCACCCCAACCAAATCTTGAAATTAAACTTTGATCCTTTGGAGTTGCAGATGGGCTCTACTAGTTGTTTACCAGTCTAAGTGATTGGGCCGAGTATTTTTTGCAAGGAAGATGCGATTGTAACTCCCACCATACTCTGGCTCCATCAACAGCTCAAAATTACTGTGTACTTACGGACTGTGAACCACAGTTGAAAAGGGTTTGAGCTGCAGAACGCATGCAAAGGGGAGGCATATGAGAGGGAATTCGTTTGTGATCGATGTACTGCCATAACTAAATGTTCTCGGTTTCGGTGTTATAAGATCAACCAAAAGGGGTAAAAATGTTAGTGCCTGTCAGTACATCGTCCGGATCCAGTGCATCAGCGCTTCCCCGTCTCCGTCCTCTGCTGACTTCCGCCTCCCCGGCTCTCCACCACCTCCTCCTCCTCCCGGCGCCTCCTCCTCCTCCCGGCGATGGTGACGGCGGCGCCGCTGACCACAGCCCGCCCCCTTGCCCAGATGCATTGCCGCGCAGGCACGATTTCCCACCCTCCAGCGGGTCTCACCGGGGCCGGGGCCACGACCACAACTCCTCGGGCCATCACCACCGACGGCAGGAGGCACCACCGTTCCGTGGATGGCACGGTGTCCTCGGGCCGCACCCTCCCGTTGGCAGCTTTTCTCGTGGGCCCCTGGTCCACGAGCGGGTTTCTTTTGGCCAGACTGCGGCTCCCGCTACGCTCCAAACTTTGGCTATCGACCAGGTCGTTGCCGTCCAAACTAGGGCGCTGACCAGCCCAACCACATCCAGTCGTGGCGGCCAGCCACTGGCCGGGGCCGCCTCGGATCCTCCCAGATGCTCTGTCTCCCCACTGCTGTTGCTGATGCCCCCTCCCGACATGCGCGTGATCGCCGATTCGACTCAGCGCTCCCCCAGCCCATCACCTCCAGGCAGCATTCCTGTCATGATCGCTGCGGACTGCAATGCCCGCCCTTTGGGCAATCCCGAGCCTATTGATCTGGTCGTGGTGGACCCCCCTGCAGATCCCCAGGCGATCTCTCCCACGCCGCAGGAACTGCTCATGGATCCCACGCCCCCCTGTGCGGCCCCGACCGCCTAGGCGCCCTCCTTCGTGCCCACCACCGTAGACAACCTGGTGGGGTCTGCTGCGGGACCCACTACCCCACCCCCTGTTGGGGATCGTAGCAGAAATTTAAAATTTTTTACGCATCACCAAGATCAATCTATGGAGTCATCTAGCGAGAGAGAGAGAGAGAGAGAGAGAGAGAGAGAGAGAGAGAGAGAGAGAGAGAGAGAGAGAGAGAGAGAGAGAGAGAGAGAGAGAGAGAGAGAGAGAGAGAGAGAGAGAGAGAGAGAGAGAGAGAGAGAGAGAGAGAGAGAGAGAGAGAGAGAGAGAGAGAGAGAGAGTGCATCTACATACCCTTGTAGACCCTTGTAGATCGCGAGCCAAGCGTTCAAGAGAACGGGGTTGATGGAGTCGTACACTGTCGTGATCCAAATCACCGATGATCCTAGCGCCGAACGGACGGCGCCTCGCGTTCAACACACGTGACGGAGCGGAGACGTCTCCCGCCTTGATCCAGCAAGGAGGAGGAGAGGTTGAGGAAGAGAGCTCCAACAGCAGCACGACGGCGTGGTGGTGATGGAGTGGCAGTACTCCGGCAGGGCTTCGCCAAGCTCTTAACGGAGGAGGAGAGGTGTTGGGGAGGGGAGGGGCTGCGCCTTGGATGTGGTGGTGCAGCCCTCCCCTCACCCCTTTATTTATAGGAGAAGGGGGAAGGGGGGCCGACCCCTCTAGATGGGATCTAGAGGCGGTGGCCAAGGGAGGGCTTGCCCCAAACAAGGAGGCGCCTTAGGGGTCCCCCAACCCTAGGCGCATGGGCCCAAGGGGGGGATGCGCCCAGCCCTCCTAGGGGCTGGTTCCTTCCCTCACGGCCCATAAGGCCCTCCGAGAGGTGGCCCTCCGGTGGACCCGGAACCCCTCCGGTGGCCCCATTACAATACCGTATGCCCCGAACTTTTCGGTGACCGTATGACAACTTCCCATATATAAATCTTCACCTCCGGACCATTCGGAACTCCTCGTGACGTCCGGGATCTCATCCGGGACTCCGAACAACATTCGGTAATCACATACATATCTTCCTTATAACCCTAGCGTCATCGAACCTTAAGTGTGTAGACCCTACGGGTTCGGGAATCACACAAACATGACCGAGACAGCTCTCGGCCAATAACCAACAGCGGGATCTGGATACCCATGTTGGCTCCCACATGTTCCACGATGATCTCATCGGATGAACCACGATGTCGAGGACTCAAGTAATCCCGTATACAATTCCCTTTGTCAATCGATGCGTTACTTGCAGAGATTCGATCGTCGGTATCCCAATACCTCGTTCAATCTCGTTACCGGCAAGTCACTTTACTGTTCCATAATGCATGATCCCGTGACCAACCACATGGTCACATTGAGATCATTATGATGATGCATTACCGAGTGGGCCCAGAGATACCTCTCCGTCATACGGAGTGACAAATCCCAGTCTCGATCCGTGCCAACCCAACAGACACTTTCGGAGATACCTGTAGTGTACCTTTATAGCCACCCAATTACGTTGTGACGTTTGGTACACCCAAAGTACTCCTACGGTATCCGGGAGTTGCACGATCTCATGGTCTAAGGAAATGATACTTGACCTTAGAAAAGCTCTAGCAGACGAACTACACAATCTTGTGCTATGCTTAGGATTGGGTCTTGTCCATCACATCATTCTCCCAATGATGTGATCCCGTTATCAATGACATCAAATGTCCATGTTCAGGAAACCGTAACCATCTATTGATCAACGAGCTAGTCAACTAGAGGCTCACTAGGGACATGTTGTGGTCTATGTATTCACACATGTATTACGATTTCCGGATAACACAATTATAGCATGAACAATAGACAATTATCATGAACAAGGAAATATAATAATAATCATTTTATTATTGCCTCTAGGGCATATTTCCAACACCCCCTTCCCCCCTCCCCCGCGTGCGGCCATCCCACCTCGGATCCCTGGCCCCCAGCTGGCGGAGATGGACACTGCCCGCTGCACGCCGCGTGTCGCAACTGGTGCCACCAACCCCCCGGCGGTCATGCAGCTACCCGCATCCACGTCCAACGGGCAAGCTTCCTGCCCTGTTCCCCAGCACGTCCTGTCCTACATCGACAACTTTTGGACCACTGTGGACCCCATCCTGCCGACGCCGCCTGCCCGCCACAAGCCTGGGGAGCTACCACCCAACTTCACACCGAGGCACAGCGGCCGTATTGCCATGCATGACAAGGGCTTGGACTCCGAGACGAAAGCAAAACGTGTCCTCCTCCGGCGCCTGGGCCTTCTACAGGACGACTGAAGGAAATATGCCCTAGAGGCAATAATAAAGTTATTATTTATTTCCTTATTTCATGATAAATGTTTATTATTCATGCTAGAATTAAATTAACCGGAAACATGATACATGTGTGAATACATAGACAAACAGAGTGTCACTAGTATGCCTCTACTTGACTAGCTCGTTGATCAAAGATGGTTATGTTTCCTAGCCATAGACATGAGTTGTCATTTGATTAAGGGGATCACATCATTAGAAGAATGATGTGATTGACTTGACCCATTCCGTTAGCTTAGCACTTGATCATTTAGTATGTTGGTATTGCTTTCTTCATGACTTATACATGTTCCTATGACTATGAGATTATGCAACTCCCGTTTACCGGAGGAACACTTTGTGTGTGCTACCAAACGTCACAACGTAACTGGGTGATTATAAAGGTGCTCTACAGGTGTCTCCGAAGGTACTTGGTGGGTTGGCGTATTTCGAGATTAGGATTTGTCACTCCGATTGTCGGAGAGGTATCTCTAGGCCCACTCGGTAATGCACATCACTATAAGCCTTGCAAGCATTACAACTAATGAGTTAGTTGCGGGATGATGTATTACGGAACGAGTAAAGAGACTTGCCAGTAACGAGATTGAACTAGGTATTGAGATACCGACGATCGAATCTCGGGCAAGTAATATACCGATGACAAAGGGAACAACTGTTGGGGAACGTAGTAATTTCAAAAATTTCATACGCACACGCAAGATCATGGTGATGCATAGCAACGAGAGGGGAGAGTGTTGTCTCACGCCCTCGAGACCGAAAGCGAAGCGTTAACACAACGGTTGATGTAGTCGTCGTCTTCACGATCCGATCGATCAAGTACCGAGCATACGGCACCTCCGAGTTCAGCACACGTTCAGCTCGATGACGTCCCTCGAACTCCGATCTAGCCGAGTGTTGAGGGAGAGTTTCATCAGCACGACGGTGTGGTGATGATGATGATGTTCTACCGACGCAGGGCTTCGCCTAAGCTCCGCTATAGTATTATCGAGGTGGACTATGGTGGAGGGGGGCACCGCACACGACTAAATATCAAACGATCAATTGTTGTGTCTTTGGGGTGCCCCCCTGCCCCCGTATATAAAGGAGTAAGGGGGGAGGCGGCCGGCCTAGGAGGAGGGCACGCCAAGGGGGGAGTCCTACTGCCACCGGGAGTAGGACTCCTTTCCTTGTTGGAGTAGGAGTAGGGAAGGGAGAAGGAGAAGGAGAAGGAAGGAAGGGGGCGCCCCCCTCCCTAGTCCAATTCAGACTAGTCCATGGGGAGTGGTGCGGCCACCCTTTGGGGCCTTTCTCTCCTTTCCCGTATGGCCGATTAAGGCCCAATACGAATTCCCATAACTCTCCGGTACTCCGAAAAATACCCGAATCACTCGGAACCTTTCCGATGTCCGAATATAGTCGTCCAATATATCGATCTTTACGTGTCGACCATTTCGAGACTCCTCGTCATGTCTCCGATCTCATCCGGGACTCGAACTCCTTGGTACATCAAAACACATAAACTCATAATATAAGCGTCATCGAAACTTTAAGCGTGCGGACCCTACGGGTTCGAGAACTATGTAGACATGACCGAGACACGTCTCCGGTCAACAACCAATAGCGGAACCTGGATGCTCATATTGGCTCCCACATATTCTCGAAGATCTTTATCGGTCGACGCATAACAACATACGTTGTTCCTTTGTCATTGGTATGTTATTTGCCGAGATTCGATCGTCGGTATCTCAATACCTAGTTTAATCTCGTTACCGACAAGTCTCTTTACTCGTTCGTAATACATCATCCATAACTAACTCATTAGTTGCAATGCTTGCAAGGCTTAAGTGATGTGCATTATCGAGAGGTCCCAGAGATACCTCTCCGACAATCGGAGTGACAAATCCTAATCTCGAAATACGCCAACCCAACAAGTACCTTCGGGGACACCTGTAGAGCACCTTTATAGTCACCCAGTTACGTTGTGACGTTTGGTAGCACACAAAGTGTTCCTCCCGTAAACGGGAGTTGCATAATCTCATAGTCATAGGAACATGTATAAGTCATGAAGAAAGTAATAGCAACATACTAAACGATCGAGTGCTAAGCTAACGGAATGGGTCAAGTCAATCACATCATTCTCCTAATGATGTGATCCCGTTAATCAAATGACAACTCATGTCAATGGTTAGGAAACATAACCATCTTTGATCAACGAGCTAGTCAAGTAGAGGCATACTAGTGACACTCTGTTTGTCTATATATTCACATAAGTATTATGTTTCCGGTTAATACAATTCTAGCATGAATAATAAACATTTATCATGATCTAAGGAAATAAGTAATAACTTTATTATTGCCTCTAGGGCATATTTCCTTCAGTCTCCCACTTGCACTAGAGTCAATAATCTAGTTCACATCGCCATGTGATTTAACATCAATAGTTCACATCTTTATGTGGTTAACACCCATAGTTCACATCGACATGTGACCAAGACCCAAAGGGTTTACTAGAGTCAACAATCTAGTTCACATCGTTATGTGATTAACACCCGAAGAGTACTAAGGTGTGATCATGTTTTGCTTGTGAGAGAAATTTAGTCAACGGGCCAGCAACATTCAGATCCGTATGTATTTTGCAAATTTCTATGTCTACAATGCTCTGCACGGAGCTACTTTAGCTAATTTCTCCCACTTTCAATATGAATCCAGATTAAGACTTGGAGTCATCTGGATCAGCGTCAAAGCTTGCATCGACGTAACCCTTTACGACGAACCTTTTGTCACTTCCATAATCGAGAAACATATCCTTATTCCACTAAGGATAATTTTGACCGCTGTCCATTGTTCTACTCCTAGATCACTATTGCACTCCCTTGCCAAACTTAGTGGTAGGGTATGCAATAGATCTGGTACACAGCATGGCATACTTTATAGAACCTATGGCTGAGGCATAGGGAATGACTTTCATTCTCTTTCTATCTTCTGGCGTGGTCGGGCTTTGAGTCTTACTCAATTTCACACCTTGTAACACAGGCAAGAACTCTTTCTTTGACTATTCCATTTTGAACTACTTCAAAATCTTGTCAAGGTATGTACTCATTGAAAAAACTTATCAAGCGTCTTGATCTATCTCTATATGTAAGCAGCTTCACCGAGGTCTTTCTTTGAAAAACTCCTTTCAAACACTCTTTTATGCTTTGCAGAATAATTCTACATTATTTGCGATCAACAATATGTCATTCACATATACTTATCAGAAATGTTGTAGTGCTCCCACTCACTTTCTTGTAAATACAGGCTTCACCGCAAGTCTGTATAAAACTATACGCTTTGATCAACTCATCAAAGCATATATTCCAACTCCGAGATGCTTGCACCAGTCCATAGATGGATCGCTGGAGCTTGCACATTTTTTTTAACACCTTTAGGGTCGACAAAACCTTCTGGTTGCATCATATACAACTCTTCTTTAATAAATCCATTAAGGAATGCAGTTTTGTTTATCCCTTTGCCAGATTTCATAAAATGCGGCAAGTGCTAACATGATTCGGACAGACTTAAGCATAGATACAAGTGAGAAACTCTCATCATAGTCAACACTTTGAACTTGTCGAAAACCTTTTGCGACAATTCTAGCTTTGTAGATAGTAACACTACTATCAGCGTCTGTCTTCCTCTTGAAGATCCATTTAATCTCAATGGCTCTCCGATCATTGGCAAGTCAATCAAAGTCCATACTTTGTTCTCATACATGGATCCCATCTCAGATTTCATGGACTCAAGCCATTTTACGGAATCTGGGCTCATCATCGCTTCCTCATAGTTCGTAGGTTTTTCATGGTCAAGTAACATGACCTCCAGAACAGGATTACCGTACCACTCTGGTGCGGATCTCAGTCTGGTAGACCTACGAGGTTCGGTAGTAACTTGATCTGAAGTTACATGATCATCATCATTAGCTTACTCACTAATTGGTGTAGGAGTCACAGGAACAGATTTACGTGATGAACTACTTTCAATAAGGGAGCAGTACACGATTACCTCATCAAGTTCTACTTTCCTCCCACTCACTTCTTTCGAGAGAAACTCCTTCTCTAGAAAGGATCCATTCTTAGCAACGAATGTCTTGCCTTCGGATCTGTGATAGAAGGTGTACCCAACTATCTCTTTTGGGTACCCTATGAAGACACATTTCTCCGATTTGGGTTTGAGCTTATCAGGATGAAACTTTTTCTTATAAGCATCATAACCCCAAATTTTAAGAAACGACAACTTTGGTTTCTTGCCAAACCATGGTTCATAAGGTGTCATCTCAACGGATTTAGATGGTGCCCCTTTTTAATGTGAATGCAGCTGTCTCTAATGCATAACCCCAAAACGATAGTGGTAGATTGGACACACTATCATAGATCGCACCATATTTAATAAAGTACGGTTATGACGTTTGGACACACCATTACGCTGTGGTGTTCCAGGTGGCACGAATTTGTGAAACTATTCCACATTGTTTTAATTGAAGACCAAACTCAGTAACTCAAATATTTGTCTCATGATCAGATCGTAGAAACTTTATTTTCTTGTCACGATGATTTTCCACTTCACTCTGAAATTCTTTGAACTTTTCAAATGTTTCAGACTTATGTTTCATCAAGAAGATATACCCATATCTGCTCAAATCATCTGTGAAGGTCAGAAAATAACGATACCTGCCTCAAGCCTCAACACACATCGGATCGCATACATCAGTATGTATTATTTCCAATAAGCCAGTTGCTTGCTCCATTGTTCCGGAGAACGGAGTTTTAGTCATCTTGCCCATAAGGCATGGTTCGCAAGCATCAAGTGATTCATAATCAAGTGATTCCAAAATCCCATCAGCATGGAGTTTCTTCATGCGCTTTACACCAATATGACCTAAACGGCAGTGCCACAAATAAGTTGCACTATCATTATTAACTTTGCATCTTTTGGCTTCAATATTATGAATATGTGTATCACTATGATCGAGATCCAACGAACCATTTTCATTGGGTGTATAACAATAGAAGGTTTTATTCATGTAAACAGAACAAAAATTATTCTCTAACTTAAATGAATAAGCGTATTGCAATAAACATGATCAAATCATATTCTTGCTCAACGCAAACACCAAATGACATTTATTTAGGTTCAACACTAATCCCGAAAGTATAGGGAGTGTGCGATGATGATCATATCAATCTTGGAACCACTTCCAACACACATCGTTACTTCACCCTTAACTAGTCTTTGTTTATTTTGCAACTCCCGTTTTGATTTACTAATCTTAGCAACTGAACTAGTATCAAATACTGAGGGGTTGCTATAATCACTAGTAAAGTACACATCAATAACATGCATATCAAATATACATTTGTTCACTTTGCCATCCTTCTTATCCGCCAAATACTTGGGGCAGTTCCGCTTCCAGTGACCAGTTCCTTTGCAGTAGAAGCACTCAGTCTCAGGCTTAGGTCTAGACTTGGGCTTCTCCACTTGAGCAGCAACTCGCTTGCCGTTCTTCTTGAAGTTCCCCTTCTTCCCTTTGCCCTTTTCTTGAAACTAGTGGTCTTGTCAACCATCAACACTTGATGTTTTTCTTGATTTCTACCTTCATCGATTTCAGCATCACGAAGAGCTTGGGAATCGTTTCCATTATCCCTTGCATATTATAGTTCATCACGAAGTTCTAGTAACTTGGTGATAGTGACCTGGGAACTCTGTCAATCACTATCTTATCTGGAATATTAACTCCCACTTGATTCAAGTGATTGTAGTACCCAGACAATCTGAGCACATACTCACTGCTTGAGCTATTCTCCTCCATCTTTTTAGCTATAGAGCTTGTCGGAGACTTCATATCTCTCAACTCGGGTATTTGCTTGAAATATTAACTTCAACTCCTAGAACATCTCATATGGTCCATGACATTCAAAACGTCTTTGAAGTCCCTATTCCAAGCCGTAAATCATGGCACACTGAACTATTGAGTAGTCATCATATTGAGCTAGCAAAACGCTCATAACGTCTGCATCTGCTCCTGCAATCGGTCTTTGACCTAGCGGTGCATCAAGGACATAATTCTTCTGTGCAGCAATGAGGATAATCCTCAGATCACGGATCCAATCCGCATCATTGCTACTAACATCTTTCAACATAGTTTTTCTCTAGGAACATATCAAAATAAACATAGGGAAGCAACAACGCGAGCTATTGATCTACAACATAATTTGCAAAATACTATCAGGACTAAGTTCATGATAAATTTAAGTTCAATTAATCATATTACTTAAGAACTCCCACTTAGATAGACATCCCTCTAATCCTCTAAGTGATCATGTGATCCATATCAACTAAACCATAACCGATAATCACGTGAAATGGGGTAGCTTTCAATGGTGAACATCATTATGTTGATCATATCTACTATATGATTCATGCTTGACCTTTCAGTCTCAGTGTTCCGAGGCCATATCTGCATATGCTAGGCTCGTCAAGTTTAACCTAAGTATTCTGCGTGTGCAAAACTGGCTTGCACCCGTGTAGATGGACGTAGAGCTTATCACACCCGATCATCACGTGGTGTCTGGGCACGACGAACTTTGGCAACGGTGCATACTCAGGGAGAACACTTTTATCTTGAAATTTAGTGAGAGATCATCTTATAATGCTACCGACAATAAAAGCAAGATAAGATGCATAAAAGATAAACATCACATGCAATCAATATAAGTGATATGATATGGCCATCATCATCTTGTGCTTGTGATCTCCATCTCCGAAGCACCGTCATGATCACCATCGTCACCGGCGCGACACCTTGATCTCCATCGTAGCATCGTTGTCGTCTCGCCAATTATTGCTTCTACGACTATCGCTACCGCTTAGTGATAAAGTAAAACATTACAGGGCGATTGCATTGCATACAATAAAGCGACAACCATATGGCTCCTGCCAGTTGCCGATAACTTGGTCACAAAAACATGATCATCTCATACAATAAAATTTAGCATCATGTCTTGACCATATCACATCACAACATGCCCTGCAAAAACAAGTTAGACGTCCTCTACTTTGTTGTTGCAAATTTTACGTGGCTGCTACGGGCTTAGCAAGAACCGTTCTTACCTACTCATCAAAACCACAACGATAGTTTGTCAAGTTGGTGCTGTTTTAACCTTCGCAAGGACCGGGCGTAGCCACACTCGGTTTAACTAAAGTTGGAGAAACTGACACCCGCCAGCCACCTGTGTGCAAAGCACGTCGGTAGAACCAGTCTCGCGTAAGTGTACGCGTAATGTCGGTCGGGCGCTTCATCCAACAATACCGCCCGAACCAAAGTATGACATCTTTGGTAAGAAGTATGACTTATATCGCCCACAACTCACTTGTGTTCTACTCGTGCATATGACATCTCGCATAAAACCAGGCTCGGATGCCTTTGTTGGGGAACGTAGTAATTTCAAAAATTTCCTACGCACACGCAAGATCATGGTGATGCATAGCAACGAGAGGGGAGAGTGTTGTCTATGTACCCTCGTAGACCGAAAGCGGAAGCATTAGCACAACGCGGTTGATGTTGTCGTACGTCTTCACGGTCCGACCGATCAAGTACCGAATGCACGGCACCTCCGAGTTCAGCACACGTTCAGCTCGATGGCGTCCCTCGAACTCCGATCTAGTCGAGTGTCGAGGGAGAGTTTCGTCAGCACGACGGTGTGGTGACGATGATGATGTTCTACCGATGCAGGGCTTCGCCTAAGCTCCGCTATAGTATTATCGAGGTGGACTATGGTGGAGGGGGGCACCGCACACGGCTAAATATCAAACGATCAATTGTTTTGTCTTTGGGGTGCCCCCTGCCCCCGTATATAAAGGAGCAAGGGGGGGAGGCGGCCGGCCTAGGAGGAGGGCGCGCCAAGGGGGGAGTCCTACTCCCACCGGGAGTAGGACTCCTCCTTTCCTTGTTGGAGTAGGAGTAGGGAAGGGAGAAGGAGAAGGAAGGAAGGCCCCCCCTAGTCCAATTCGGCCTAGTCCATGGGGAGGGGTGAGGCCAACCTTTGGGGCCTTTCTCTCCTTTCCTGTATGGCCCATTAAGGCCCAATACGAATTCCCGTAACTCTCTGGTACTCCGAAAAATACACAAATCACACGAAACCTTTTCGATGTCCGAATATAGTCGTCCAATATATCGATCTTTACATCTCGACTATTTCGAGACTCCTCGTCATGTCCCCGATCTCATCCGGGACTCCGAACTCCTTCGGTACATCAAAACACATAAACTCATAATATAACTGTCATCAAAACTTTAAGCGTGCGGACCCTACGGGTTTGAGAACTATGTAGACATGACCGAGACACGTCTCCGGTCAACAACCAATAGTGGAACCTGGATGCTCATATTGGCTCCCACATATTCTACGAAGATCTTTATCGGTCAGACCGCATAACAACATACGTTGTTCCCTTTGTCATCGGTATGTTACTTGCCCGAGATTCGATCGTCGGTATCTCAATACCTAGTTCAATATCGTTATCGGCAAGTCTCTTTACTCGTTCCGTAATACATCATCCCGCAACTAACTCATTAGTTGCAATGCTTGCAAGGCTTAAGTGATGTGCATTACCGAGAGGGCCCAGAGATACCTCTCTGACAATCGGAGTGAAAAATCCTAATCTTGAAATACGCCAACCCAACAAGTACCTTCGGAGACACCTGTAGAGCACCTTTATAATCACCCAGTTATGTTGTGACGTTCGGTAGCACACAAAGTGTTCCTTTGGTAAACGGGAGTTGCATAATCTCATAGTCATAGGTACATGTATAAGTCATTAAGAAAGCAATAGCAACATACTAAACGATCGAGTGCTAAGCTAACGGAATGGGTCAAGTCAATCACATCATTCTCCTAATGATGTGATCCCGTTAATCAAATGACAACTCATGTCAATGGTTAGGAAACATAACCATCTTTGATCAATGAGCTAGTCAAGTAGAGGCATACTAGTGACACTCTGTTTGTCTATATATTCACACAAGTATTATGTTTCCGGTTAATACAATTCTAACATGAATAATAAACATTTATCATGATATAAGGAAATAAATAATAACTTTATTATTGCCTCTAGGGCATATTTCCTTCAACAACGTATGTTGTTATGCGGTCTGACCGATAAAGATCTTCGTAGAATATGTGGGAGCCAATATGAGCATCCAGGTTCCGCTATTGGTTATTGACCGGAGACGTGTCTCGGTCATGTCTACATAGTTCTCGAACCCGTAGGGTCCGCACGCCTAAAGTTGCGATGACAGTTATATTATGTGTTTATGTGTTTTGATGTACCGAAGGAGTTCGTAGTCCCGGATGAGATCGGGGACATGACGAGGAGTCTCGAAATGGTCGAGACGTAAATATTGATATATTCGACGACTATATTCGGACATCGGAAAGGTTCCGAGTGATTCGGGTATTTTTCGGGTACCAAGAGTTACGGAATCAGATTGGGCCTTAATGGGCCATACGGGAAAGGAGAGAAAGGCCCCAAAGGGTAGCCGCATTCTCCCCATGGACTAGTCCGAATTGGACTAGGGAGGGCGGGCGGGGGCGCCTTCCTTCCTTCTCCTTCTCCCTTCCCTTCTCCTACTCCAACAAGGAAAGGAGGAGTCCTACTCCCGGTGGGAGTAGGACTCCCCTTGGCGCCGCCTCTTCTCCTAGGCCGCCGCCCCCCTTGCTCCTTTATATACGGGGCAGGGGCACCCCAAAGACACATCAATTGATCGCTTGATCTTTTAGCCGCAGTGCGGTGCCCCTCCATCATAGTCCACCTCGATAATATCAGTAGTGGTGCTTAGGCTAAGCCCGCGCCGGTAGAACATCAACATCGCCATCACGCCTCGGCCGATTTAAACTCTCCTCAACACTCAGCCGGATCGGAGTTCGAGGGACGCCATTGGGCTGAACGGTGCTGAACTCGGAGGTGCCGTGACGCTCGGTACTTGATCCGTCGGATCGTGAAGACGACGACTACATCAACCGCTGCAGCTAACACTTCCGCTTTCGGTCTATGAGGGTACATGGACAACACTCTCCTCTCTCGCTATGCATCACCATGATCTATGCGGTGCGTAGGATTTTTTGAAATTACTACGCTCCCCAATAGTGGCATCCGAGCCTGGTTTTATGTAGATGTCATATGCACTAATAGAACACAAGTGAGTTGTGGGCGATATAAGTCATACCGCTTACCAAAGATGTCATACTTTGGTTCGGGCGGTATTGTTGGATGAAGCGCCCGACCGACATTACGCCAGACGCTTACGCGAGACTGGTTCTACCGACGTGTTTTGCACATAGGTGGCTGGCGGTGTCGGCCCAACTTTAGTTGAACCGAGGTATACGCCCGTCCTTGAAGGTTAAAACAATACCAACTTGACAAACTATCATTGTGGTTTTGATGCGTAGGTAAGAACCGTTCTTGCTCAGCCCGTAGCAGCCACATAAAACTTGCAACAACAAAGTAGAGGACGTCTAACTTGTTTTTGCAGGGCATGTTGTGATGTGATATGGTCAAGACGTGATGAGATATAAGTTGTTGTATGAGATGATCTATCGACAACTGGCAAAATCCTTATGGCTGTCTCTCTATTGCATAAGATGCAAGCGCCAAATAATTGCTTTAGTTTATCGCTATGCGATAGCAATAGTTGCAAGAGCAATTGCTGGCGAGACGACCATGTGACGACACATTGATATAGATCAAGATGATGGAGATTATGATGTCATGCCGGTGACGATGGAGATCATGACGATGCTTTGGAGATGGAGATCAAAGGCACAAGATGATGATGGCCATATCATGTCACATATTTTGATTGCATGTGATGTTTATCTTTTATACATCTTACTTTGCTTAGTTCGGCGGTAGCTTTATAAGATTATCTCTCACTATATTATCAAGGTATAAGTGTTCTCCCGAGTATGCACCGCTATGTAAAGTTCTTCGTGCCGAGACACCACGTGATGATCGGGTGTGATAGACTCTACATTCAAATACAACGGTGCAAAACAGTTGCACACGCGAATACTCAAAGTTAAACTTGACGAGCCTAGCATATAATGATATGGCCTCGAACACGGAGACCAAAAGGTCGAGCGTGAGTCATATAGTAGATATGATCAACATAGTGATGTTCACCGTTGAAACTACTCCATCTCACGTGATGACGGGACATGGTTTAGTTGATATGGATCATGTGATCACTTAGAGGATTAGAGGGATGTCTATCTAAGTGGGAGTTCTTAATTAATATGATTAATTGAACTTTAATTTATCATGAACTTAGTCCTGGTAGTATTAGCATATCTATGTTGTAGATCAATAGCTCGCGTTGTTGCTCCCCGTTTATATTTTGATATGTTCATAGAGAAAAATAAGTTAAAAAATGTTAGTAGCAATGATGCGGACTTGGTCCGTGATCTGAGGATAAACCTCATTGCTGCACAGAAGAATTATGCCCTTGATGCACCGCTAGGTGACAGACCTATTGCAGGAGCAGATGCAGACGTTATGAACATTTGGCTAGCTCAATATGATGACTAATTGATAGTTTAGTGCGCCATGCTTAACGGCTTAGAATCGGGACATCAAAGACGTTTTGAATGTCATGGACCATATGAGATGTTCCAGGAGTTGAAGTTAATATTTCAAGCAAATACCCGAGTTGAGAGATATGAAGTCTCCAACAAGTTCTATAGCTAAAAGATGGAGGAGAATAGCTCAAGCAAAGGAGCATGTGCTCGATTGTCTGGTACTACAATCACTTGAATCAAGTGGGAGTTAATCTTCCAGATAAGATAGTGATTGATGAGTTCTCTAGTCACTATCACCAAGTTACTAGAACTTCGTGATGAACTATAATATGCAAGGGATAACGGAAACGATTCCCAAGCTCTTCGTGATGCTGAAATCGACGAAGGTAGAAATAAAAAAAAACATCAAGTGTTGATGGTTGAAAAGACCACTAGTTTCAAGAAAAGGGCAAAGGGAAGAAGGGGAACTTCAAGAAGAATGGCAAGCAAGTTGCTGCGCAAGTGGAGAAGCCCAAGTCTGGACCTAAGCCTGAGACTGAGTGCTTCTACTGCAAAGGAACTGGTCACTGGAAGCGGAACTGCCCCAAGTATTTGGCGGATAAGAAGGATGGCAAAGTGAACAAAGGTATATTTGATATACTTGTTATTGATGTGTACTTTACTAGTGTTTATAGCAACCCCTCAGTATTTGATACTAGTTCAGCTTCTAAGATTGGTAACTCGAAACGGGAGTTGCATAATAAACAGTGACTAGTTAAGGGTGAAGTGACGATGTGTGTTGGAAGTGGTTCCAAGATTGATATGATCATCATCGCAGACTCCCTATACTTTCGGGATTAGTATTGAACCTAAATAAGTGTTATTTGGTGTTTGCGTTGAGCATGAATATGATTTGATCATGTTTATTGCAATACGGTTATTCATTTAAGTTAGAGAACAATTGTTGTTCTGTTTACATGAATAAAACCTTCTATGGTCATACACACCAATGAAAATGGTTTGTTGGATCTCGATCGTAGTGATACACATATTCATAATATTGAAGCCAAAAGATGCAAAGTTAATAATGATAGTGCAACTTATTTGTGGCACCGCCGCTTAGGTCATATTGGTGTAAAGCGATGAAGAAACTCCATGCTGATGGGATTTTGGAATCACTTGATTATGAATCACTTGATGCTTATAACCATGCCTTATGGGCAAGATGATTAAAACTCCGCCTCCGAAAAATGGAGCGAGCAACAGATTTGTTGGAAATAATACATACCGATGTATGCAGTCCGATGAGTGTTGATGCTCATGGCGGTATCATTATTTTCTCGACCTTCACAAATGATTTGAGCAGATATGGGTATATCTACTTGATGAAACACAAGTCTGAAACATTTGAAAAGTTCAAAGAATTTCAGAGTGAAGTGGAGAATCATCGTAACAAGAAAATAAAAGTTCCTACGATATGATCGCAGAGGTAAAATATTTGAGTTACGGGTTTGGCCTTCAGTTAAAAAAATGTGAAATAGTTTCACTACTCACGCCACCTGGAACACCACAGTGTAATGGTGTGTCCGAACATCATAACTGCACTTTATTAGATATGGTGCGATCTATGATGTCTCTTACTGATTTACCACTATCATTTTGGGACTATGCATTAGAGACAGCTGCGTTCAAGTTAAATAGGGCACCATCTAAATCCGTTGAGACGACACCGTATGAACTATGGTTTAGCAATAAACCCAAGCCGTCATTTCTTAAAGTTTGGAGTTGCGATGCTTATGTGAAAAAGTTTCATCCTGATAAGCTCGAACCCAAATCGGAGAAATGCGTCTTCATAGGATACCCAAAGGAGACTGTTGGGTACACCTTCTATCACAGATCCAAGGCAAATTCGTTGTTAAGAATGGATCCTTTCTAGAGAAGGAGTTTCTCTCGAAAGAAGTGAGTGGGAGGAAAGTGGAACTTGATAAGGTAATTGTTCCTTCTCCCGAATTGGAAAATAGTTCATCACAGAAATCAGTTCCAGTGATGTCTACACCAACAAGAGAGGAAGTTAATGATGATGATCATGAAACTTCGGATCAAGTTACTACAGAACTTCGTAGTTCAACCAGAGCACAACGCGCACCAGAGTAGTACGGTAATCCTGTTCTGGAGGTCATGTTACTTGACCATGACGAACCTACAAACTATGAAGAAGCGATGGTGAGCCCAGATTCCATGAAATGGCTTGAGGCCATGAAATCTGAGATGAGATCCATGTATGAGAACAAAGTATGGACTTTGATTGACTTTCCCAATGATCGGCGGGCCATTGAGATTAAATGGATCTTCAAGAGGAAGACGGACGCTGATAGTAGTGTTACTATATACAAAGCTAGAATTGTCGCAAAAGGTTTTCGACAAGTTCAAGGTGTTGACTACGATGAGAGTTTCTCACTCGTATCTATGCTTAAGTCTGTCCGAATCATGTTAGCAATTGCCGCATTTTATGAAATCTGGCAAATGGATAAACAAAACTGCATTCCTTAATGGATTTATTAAAGAAGAGTTGTATATGATGCAACCAGAAGGTTTTGTCAATCCTAAAGGTGCTAACAAAATATGCAAGCTCCAATGATCCATCTATGGACTGGTGCAAGCATCTCGAGTTGGAATATACGCTTTGATAAGTTGATCAAAGCATATAGTTTTATACAGACTTCATGTGAAGCCTCGTATTTACAAGAAAGTGAGTGGGAGCACTACAACATTTCGATAAGTATATGTGAATGACATATTGTTGATCGGAAATAATGTAGAATTATTCTGCAAAGCATAAAGGAGTGTTTGAAAGGAGTTTTTCAAAGAAAGACCTCGTGAAGCTGTTATATATTGAGCATCAAGATCTATAGAGATAGATCAAGACGCTTGATAAGTTTTTTCAATGAGTACATACCTTGACAAGATTTTGAAGTAGTTCAAAATGGAACAGTCAAAGAAAGAGTTTCTTGCCTGGGTTACAAGGTGTGAAATTGAGTAAGAGTCAAAGCCCGACCACGGCAGAAGATAGAAAGACATTCCTATGCCTCAGCCATAGGTTCTATAAAGTATGCCATGCTGTGTACCAGATCTATTGCATACCCTACCACTAAGTTTGGCAAGGGAGTGCAATAGTGATCTAGGAGTAGATCAATGGACAACGGTCAAAATTATCCTTAGTGGAATAAGGATATATTTCTCGATTATGGAAGTGACAAAAGGTTCGTCGTAAAGGGTTACATCGATGCAAGTTTTGACACTAATCCAGATGACTCTAATTCGCAATCTGGATACATACTGGAAGTGGGAGCAATTAGCTAGAGTAGCTCCGTGCAGAGCATTGTAGACATAGAATTTTGCAAAATACATACAGATCTGAATTTGGTAGACCCGCTGACTAAATTTCTCTCACAAGCAAAACATGATCACTCTTTGGGTGTTAATCACATAGCGATGTGAACTAGATTATTGACTCTAGTAAGCCCTTTGGGTGTTAGTCACATGGAGATGTGAACTAATCACATAAAGATGTGAACTATTGGTGTTAAATCACATGGTGATGTGAACTAGATTATTGACTCTAGTGCAAGTGGGAGACTGAAGGAAATATGCCCTAGAGGCAATAATAAAGTTATTATTTATTTCCTTATTTCATGATAAATGTTTATTATTCATGCTAGAATTGTATTAACCGGAAATATAATACATGTGTGAATACATAGACAAACAGAGTGTCACTAGTATGCCTCTACTTGACTAGCTCGTTGATAAAAGATGGTTATGTTTCCTAGCCATAGACATGAGTTGTCATTTGATTAAGGGGATCACATCATTATAAGAATGAAGTGATTGGCTTGACCCATTCCATTAGCTTAGCACTTGATCGTTTAGTATGTTGCTATTGCTTTCTTCATGACTTATACATGTTCCTATGACTATGAGATTATGCAACTCCTGCTTACGGAGGAACACTTTGTGTGCTACCAAACGTCACAACGAATCGGGTGATTATAAAGGTGCTCTGTGTGTCTCGAAGGTACTTGTTGGGTTGGAGTATTTCGAGATTAGGATTTGTCACTCCGATTGTCGGAGAGGTATCTCTGAGCCCACTCGGTAATGCAGATCACTATAAGCCTTGCAAGCATTGCAACTAATGAGTTAGTTGCGGGATGATGTATTACGGAACGAGTAAAGAAACTTGCCGGTAACGAGATTGAACTAGGTATTAAGATACCGACGATCGAATCTCGGGCAAGTAACATACCGATGACAAAGGGAACAATGTATGTTGTTATGCGGCCTGACCGATAAAGATCTTCGTAGAATATGTGGGAGCCAATATGAGCATCCAGGTTCCGCTATTGGTTATTGACCGGAGACGTGTCTCGGTCATGTCTACATAGTTCTCGAACCCGTAGGGTCCGCACGCTAAAGTTTCGGCGATGCTTATATTATGAGTTTATGTGTTTTGATGTACCGAAGGAGTTTGGAGTCCCGGATGAGATCGGGGACATGACGACGAGTCTCGAAATGGTCGAGACGTAAAGATCGATATATTGGACAACTATATTCGGGCTTCAGAAAGGTTCTGAGTGATTCGGGTATTTTTCGGAGTACCGAAGAGTTACGGGAATTCGTATTGGGCCTTAATGGGCCATACGGGAAAGGAGAGGAAGGCCCCAAAGGGTGGCCGCACCCCTCTCCATGGACTAGTCTGAATTGGACTAGGGAGGGGGCGCCTTCCTTCCTTCTCCTTCTCCCTTCCCTTCTCCTACTCCAACAAGGAAAGGAGGAGTGGGAGTAGGACTCCCCCCTTAGCGCGCCCTCCTCCTAGGCCGGCCGCCTCCCCCCTTGCTCCTTTATATACGGGGGCAGGGGGGCACCCCAAAGACACATCAATTGATCATTTGATCTTTTAGCCGTGTGCGGTGCCCCCCTCCATCATAGTCCACCTCGATAATACTGTAGCGGTGCTTAGGCGAAGCCCTGCGTCGGTAGAACATCAACATCGCTATCACGCCGTCGTGTTGATTTAAACTCTCCTCAACACTCGCTGGATCGGAGTTCGAGGGATGTCATCGGGCTGAACGTGTGCTGAACTCGGAGGTGCCGTGACGTTCGTACTTGATCCGTCGGATCGTGAAGACGACGAGTACATCAACCGCTGCAGTTAACGCCCGCTGGGTCACGAGGGTACGTGGACAACACTCTCCTCTCTGCTATGCATCACCATGATCTTGCGCAGCGAGGAATTTTTTAAATTACTACGTTCCCCAACAACGACGAGCCTGTCTCCGCGGAAATTATGTAGAAGTACACACGCCTCTTCGAGCGCCCCTCACCGCCGAGGTAGTTCAGGCCTTCGCGGATTTATATGGATGGAGCGTCCCGCCCGGTCTGTTTGACTATGCCGCACCGTCCCAGGAGAGGCTGATCGAGATCTGATCCCCCCCTCTCTGTCATGTCCCACCTTGTGCCCAACTCTTTCCATATGGATCAAAACCTTAAGATCATTTTCTGGAATGTCCGTGGCTTGAATTGTAGAGCCAAGTGCTTTGCAATCCGGACCGTCATAGCTTCCGCCTCTCCCTCCATTGTGTGTCTCTCGGAGACCAATCTCGATCTCATCTCGAGACGCTCGACCCCCTCTTCATTGACTTCTACTGGTTGCCGGCCACGGGGACGAGGGGCGTTAATCTCCTCCCGTGGCGCCCCGACCACGTTAACCACTCCAACCCCTCCATAGGTTCTTATCATGTTTCCTCCGTGGTTTCCACCCCATCAGGGAAATACCCTTGGTGGATTACCGGTGTGTACAGTCCTCGGGCTGATGACACAAAATTGCTTTTCTCAATGAATTCCATGAGCTCCGTGCCACCATGGCGGGGCCCTGGTTGCTCAGGGGCGACTTCAACATGGTTACCTCAACCGCGGACAAGAACAATGGCCAGATCAACCAACGTACGACCAGCCATTTTTGGCGCTTCATCACCGACCACGCCCTGTGCGACATCTATATGCATGGACGGCGATACACATGGTCTAACGAGCAACATAACCCAACCCTCCTCCGCAATGACCGTGTCCTGTGTACTACCTCCTGGGCGACGGGTCACCCTCATCACCTCCTGTGCTGCCTCGCCTCCGCGGCTTCCGACCACTGCCCTCTGCTCGCCGATTGCTCCCACTACACAATGGGGAAACATTGGTTCCATTTTAAGCGTTTTTGGACTAAGCTCGATGGCTTCATGTCAACGGGGGACGCGGCCTGGCATTCCGCCCCCCTCGACGCGGACCTGTTCTATCGCCTATTCGCACGTCTCAAAGCCACCGCTTGCCAACTCCAAAGTTGGGGCTCCCGATCCGTTGGCCACATCTCATCCCAGCTCGTCATGGCACATGAGCTCATCTACCGCCTCGACGTTGCGCAGGACCACCGGGCGCTCTCCCCCGCCAAAGCATGGCTGTGGAGCGAGCTCAAACGCAAATACTTGGGACTAGCCTCGCTTGAACGATCTCACGTGCACAAGCGGGTCCGTTTCCGATGGTTAAAGAAGGGCACCGCCAACTCAGCATTCCACAAGATGCACGCCGCCCACAGAAGCCAAAAGAAACACATTCTCAGTCTTTGGGTGTGCGATGACGTTATCACCGATGCGGCGGCCATGACGCAGGCGGCGTATGGGCATTTCTCATCCTTTCTGGGAGCCGCTGTTGCACGCACTCATTCCATCCGCCTCAATGCCGTCGACCGCAGAAGCTTCGATCTGCTCGAGCTCGATAATCCTTTCTCCAAGCAGGAGATCTGGGAGGCCATCAAAAAATGCCAATGGGCAAGGTGCCCGGGCCAGACGGATTCACCTCCGAGTTCCTTCGGGCTTGTTGGCCCATCATCAAGGCCGACATCTGCGAAGCCTTCGACAAGCTTTACTCCATGAATGGCCGTGGCTTTCACAAGCTCAACGAGGCTCTCCTCATCCTACTGCCAAAGAAGCCCAATGCTATCGCGATCACTGACTCCCACCCCATTAGTCTGATCCACATGATCGCCAAATTGTTCGCCAAGGTTCTCTCATTGCGCCTTGCCCCGAGGATGGGGGAGATCGTCTCTGCCAACCAAAGCGCATTTATTGTTGGCTGTTGTGTGCACGACAACTTCCTTCTGGTTCAACAGACGGCTTGGTTCCTCCACAACTCCAAGACACCGCGAGTTCTTCTCAAGCTCGACATGTCAAGGCCTTTGACACGGTTTCCTGGCCTTTCCTCCTTGAAACTCTGGCACACCTCGGCTTCGGCCGGTGTTGGTGCGAGTGGGTCTCCATACTCATGTCTACCGCCTCCACCTGAGTCCTGATCAATGGCAACCAGGAGCCACCCATGGATCACGCTTGTGGGTTGCGCCAGGGCGATCCAATCTCGCCCATGCTTTTTGCCATCGTCATTGACACTCTAAACTCACTCCTACAGCACGTCGTGTCCGCCGGCATGCTGCGGCGTCTCACCGCGAGGCACACGGCGTCTAGCATCTCGCTCTTTGCCGATGACGTAGTCATCTTCTGCCAGCCTGACCCAGCCGAGCTTGCTACCATTCACGAGCTCTTGCAAGTGTTCGGTGACGCCTCCAGCCTACGCACCAATTTTGCCAAGTGTTTGGCATATACTATCCGGTGCACGACCGAGGCCGACACCGCGATCACCTCGGAGCTTTCCTGCACCGTCAAAAACTTCCCCATCCCTTACCTTGGTCTGCCGCTCACCATCCGCAAGTGCCACTCCTCCGCGCTGTTTCCTCTGGTGGACTGGCTCACCAAGAAGCTCACCACTTGGAAAGCTTCCCTCCTATCGTGCTCTGAGCGGCTTGCTCTGGTGCACCACGTGCTCACCGTCATGCCAGTCCATATCCTGTTTGCCATGGCATTAAACCCCACTGTCGGTGTCAAAACCGGCGGATCTCGGGTAGGGGGTCCCGAACTGTGCGACTAGGCGGATGGTAACAGGAGACAAGGGACACGATGTTTTTACCAGGTTCGGCCCTCTCGATGGAGGTAATACCCTACCCTGCTTGATTAATATTGATGATATGGGTAGTACAAGAGTAGATCTACCACGAGATCAAGGAGGCTAAACCCTAGAAGCTAGCCTATGGTATGATTGTTGTTCGCCCCACGGACTAAAACCTCCGTTTATATAGACACCGGATAGGTTAGGGTTACATAGAGTCGGTTACAATGGTAGGAGATCTACGATCCAGATCGCCAAGCTTGCCTTCACGCCAAGGAAAGTCCCATCCGGACACGGACGAAGTCTTCAATCTTGTATCTTCATAGTCCAGAGTCCGCCAACGGTGATAGTTCGCTATCCGGACACCCCTAATCCGGACTCCTCAAGAGTCCCCTAACCAGGTTTCAATGACGGCGAGTCCGGCGCGCTGATTGTCTTCGCATTGCGAGGCGGGTTCTTCTCCAAATTCCATATACTTGTCTAATAGTGTCCCACTTTCGATAAATGCTGCGCCCTTGGCTTCTACGCCCAATAATGGCCATCTTCCACGTGTTTGAATGAATGCGAAAAGCCAGGGTATTTTTACACTTACCCCTAGCTGCGCAAATGAGCTGCCTATAAAAGGGCGAGGATCTAGATCTGAGTCACACCATCCCCTTCGTGAGCTTTCATCGAGCGCCCGACCAAAGCCCATTCCATCATGGACAATGACGCTGCTCCTCCTCTCAAGGCCCCAGCCCTCAACCTGGAAATTGAGAGAGATGCTCATCCCAAGATAGCGAGCTAGTTATACTCCAAACCAAGGGATTCTTCCCCGGCCTTCTTGGTTCCGGTTCGAGCCGGACTTGCCACCTACAAGGGCGGAAAGCAAGCGGAGAGTGTCCCCGATCCTCTAAAGGAGAGCGGTATGCTTCATCTCTTATCTAGTAAGAGGACTCAGATTTCCAATCCATCCGTTTCTCCGGGGGCTCTTGGAGTTCTACGGCCTCCAGTTGCACCACCTTACGCCTGCCGCCATTTTGCACATCGCGGGCTTTGTGGCCCTTTGCGAACTGTTCTTGGGCATCGAGGCTCATTTCGGGCCGTGGAAGAGATTATTCTGCCTAGTACCCCGTTCTCATGAGGGGTCAATATATCAAGTGGGCGGAGCCGAGCTATGGCGATCGCCGGACCGGATACCTATCCGAACCTCAAGAAGGCGTCCAAGTCCGGCCTTCGTAATGGTTTTACATGGAGGACATTCCGCTGCCGGATCCTGCTCGGATCGGCCTTCCGAGTTCAGCAATGCTCCTCTCAAGAAGCGCCTAAGCCTGGCGCCTCGGAGCCCCGGAGGGAAAATGACCGATGTCCTCTATTTGATGAGCCGAATAAGGTTATCGCTCATGCCGGATTGACCATGATTGGAGTCATGGCAATCTGCATTATGAGGAGTGCAGCCGCCCAATATAGGGGCTACCCCATGTGGGACTTCAACGGGAGGACGATGCCACCCGCCATGGCCGCAAAGGGCGTGGATCGGTCACCGAACTGGTGAAGATCTTGTATGCCATGTATAAAGGGGAGGAGGAGGATTTCTCCCATCAATCCATCAAGGAGTTTTCTTCAATAATCCTCGAAGCTGGGTAAGCAAACATCTTTGTGACCTGTCCGATCCATGTTCCCGTGGTTAAATATCTCATTTCATGGTTTCGCAGCAGAACTGCGCCGGACTATGGAGAAGATACACAACCCGCTTCACAACCCGAGGATCCGAACGTCCTCGATCCGACCTCCAAGAGGATCCGGATATAAAGGTGGAGTTGATCGACGGGTATTCCACCAACTTAGCATCGATAATGCTTTGCTGCCATTACGGCCGATTACCGAATACTTCCAGCCTCGCAGTAATCGAGACCAAGGTCCCAATATTCCGATAATGACCCATCCGTGCTTATTTCTCGATCACCGATACCAATGGTGTTTCGCAGGGGTACCTTCGAGGCAGGAAGCCGAGCTCGCGACGGCTGGCCAACAAGGCAGACGGCCTGACCCCAGGCTAAAAAGGAGTGCGGCCGGATCAAAACTCCGCCAAGAACGGTATGGCGGTCACCATGTTCCTAGGATTGATTCTCGAAGGCGATTAACGCTGGCGCTTTTTCAGAAAAGAGCGCCGCCGGACCGAGTCGGAGAGGTTGCCAATCGAACCTCCGCCGGCCAGGCTCCAAAGCCGGGTCCAGAAGCGGAGGCGAACACGAGGCGTACGTCGGATGCTCCTCCGACAGAGGATGCCGACAGATTGTCCGCCACCAACTCCGAGGTGGAGAGCGCTTGAATCACAGCGCCACGGACAGTTCTTCGTGACACATGTTTCTCCCAAGAGGCCTTGAATGCCTTCAATTTGGGAGATGCGCACTCCGTGCCGCCAAGATGGTCTAGCCAGAGCCACGGAGCAAGATGTAAAGGACATACGGTAAGGAAATTTGATGCTTATATATGCCAAGAGTCCCCGAGACTTAAAATAGTTAGAATAACTGATTTAAGGATCATTTGTTATGCAGGATCTTACAAAAAGAGTACCCGACTGTCCCAGAGCTTGAAGAGTGCAAGGCCCAACTTGAGGTCAAGACTAGCCGCCATGAGGGGAGCCACAGAGACCCCCTCCGTAATATACACTTCAAAAGATAAATAGTTTATGAAGTGCGGCGGTGTGTAACCGACAAAACCATTGCAGATGGCGCCGACTAGATCCGGACAAGCAACAGCTCTTGCGCTAGCTAAAGGCTGGCGAGAGCGTGCTTACGAGGGTGCGGCAGGAGAAAAATAACCTCCAAGATGCCAACACCAAGCTGGGTGAGGAACTAAAGGATGTTCGTGCTCAGCTTGTCCGACCAGAAGGAGAATCGGCGGCTTCACGCGGCATTTTCAAGAAGTGCTTGAGTGAACTTTGAAAGAGTTCGGCGAGGAAGGCGACTAACATAAACATGTATGTAGGTTTGCTCACAGTGTCGCCCCGAGGAGGAGATGCCCAGTTCTTCGGGTGATCTTCTTCCCGATTATGCCACCTGCACTAACGAGTCCGCAGGTGATGAAAGGCGCCGGCCAGGCCTTGTGGCTATCTATCTCCTGCCCAAGGCATTGGGGAGCTGGCAGAGCGGCTTCAAGGAGCACGGTGGCGCTCCGACTATGGAAGATATCGGCTCTCGTCAAGGCGCCAGGAGGCTCGGGCCATGGTAAAGACGCTGTACACTAAGGTTGACCCAAACCACATGGCCGAGGTCGGACTGTGGGGCCTGATGGGATGGAGATCCTCAGAAGTTAGTGTACGGCCAAGTAGAATTGGCCGCCAAGTATTCCCAACAAGATTGTAAATTAGATAGCCTATTAGATGGCATTGAGGAGGAATACAATGAGTCGAGTTGACTATGTAAAAATATGACATGAAAAATGTCTTCTAGCCGGATTGTAGATCGTTTGTCATAGCGACCCTTTCGCTTCGACCTCGTGGACCCAATAGTCCGGAGTGTGTCCGAATACCTTCGTGGTTATATAAGAACCGGGTATGCATGGAGACAAGGCATAGGGGTCATTGTTGCTGTATCGCATAAGTGCCCAACTAGTTATGTTATATTACATGGGTAGTAAGAAACATCTTCCAGGAGAATAGTTTCGCTAAGGGTTCCTTTTCATGGGATGCATGCCCTAAAGTGCATGTCAAAAGCTGCTATGAAAGCAGAAAATCATCCGGGGCAGATGGGTAAATAGTTAAAAATCATCTTTCAGTTCACCGACCGAATATTCCCTTAAGAACGCTTAGCTTTCGCTTCACCTACTCGAGGTACACATCCGCCGACCCGGCAAGAATAATCACAGAGGTGCTCCTTTACCACCTAGCCGAACAATCGGGAACGAGGGGTAAGCATGGAGCCAGCAACCCAGCTTGGCCAAAACTTAAGTCATATCGATGCATATAATGGTGAATAAAAGGTACATGCGGAAGTTTAACGATGTGTTGGGCATGAAGCCCAGATAAATAAGCTTCATTAAAAAAGCCCCAGTATAATGAGCGCGACAGCGCCAAGTATGTGCGAAAAAGCGCAAACGAGCCTCTAGAGGCTTCAAGAAGAAGGAGGAGGAAGGAGAGAAATAAAAGACAGCAAAATAGAAAATGTGGACGGAGGAAGGAGACGAACTTGGAGTCCGGCGCTTAGGCGAGAATCTTTGTAGACGGGCTGCGCTCCATGGGTTCGCTCGAGTCGGTTATCCGATGCGTTTGCAGACGGTATGCTCCGCCGGTCGACCTGGTCGATGATGAAGGGACCTTCCCATTTGGGCTTGAGTTTGTCCTTTTCTTGTTCGGCAGCGAGAACTAGTTCGCCAACGTTATAAGCTTTGGCCCGCATTTCCTCGCTTTGATATCTTCGAGCCTGCTGTTGATAGAATGCGGAACGAAGCTTTTGCCACGCCGCGCCCTCCTCCAATGCGCCCAACTGTCCCGCCGATCGAGCTCGGCTTTCTTTCTTCATACATGCGCACGCGAGGTGAGTCATGTATTATGTCGCTGGGCAAGACTGCCTCTCGCGCCAGACACCATAAAGAATGGTGTGAATCTGGTAGTACGATTCGGGCGTGGTCCGCAGCCCCCGTGAGTACGGAGTCGAGCTCCTCAACCCAAAGGCATGTTAGATTCCTTGAGGGACCGCACTAGTCTGGGTTTAATGCCGCCATGATTAGACCATTTGCTTGTTCGACTTGGCCGTTGGTTTGAGGGTGATAGATCGAGGCGAATCGAGCTTGATGCCCATGTTTTTGCACCATAATTTGACCTCATCGGCCGTGAAGTTGGTGCCGTTATCGTGATGATATCGTGGGGACACCGTAACGGTGCACTACCCCGATATGAAGTCTATCACCGTCCGGATTCGCCGTTTTAACAGGCTTGGCCTCTATCCATTTGGTGAATTTATCCACCATGACCAATAGGTATTTTTGCTTGTGGGTTCCTCCCTTAAGGGGTCCAACCATGTCAAGCCCCTGCACCGCGAACGGCCAGATGATGGGTATAGTTTTGAGGGCGTGGGTGGCATGTGGCTTTGGTTAGCAAAAAGCTGGCAACCGACGATCGTTGGACTAAATCCCACGATTCGCTCGGCCGTCGGCCAATAAAATCCTGTACGGAAGGCCTTGCCTACAAGGGCCCGGCTGCGGCGTGGTGCCCACCAGTCCGGCATGAATTTCAGCCAGAGGTTTCGCCTTCCTCTTTGGAGATACACCTTTGAAGGACTCTGTAGTGCTTTTCTTATAAAGCTCTCCTCATGGACTTTGTAGGCTTTAGATCGCCGTACTATGCAGCGAGCCTCATTTTGGTCTTCGGGAGTTCCTGCCTAGTTAGGTAGGCTAGGAATTGTTCCGCCCACGGGGCGATAACCGCCATTATTTCATGGGCGGAGGGTGTTATCTCGTGGCGAGCCTCCGATTGTGTCGAGTGTTCGCCGAGGTAAAGCGGTTGGGTCCGGATTGTTATTTCGGACTCTTCCCATAGTACGGATGGCTTGAACAGCCGCTCCAGAAGATGTTGGGCGGACGGCATCGCTTTTGCACCGATGCGCGCTAATATGTCCGCCTCCTGGTTGTTATCCCGGCTATATGATGAAATTTGAGCCCTTCAAACCGCCTTGACATTTTTAGGACCGCATTGCGGTATGCTGCCATTTTCGGATCTTTGGCATCAAAGTCTCCGCTTATTTGAGATATCACGAGGTTCAATCGCGCACCTCTAGGCGCTTAATGCCCATGGAGATCGCCATCCGGAGGCCGTGCGTAGGGCCTCAGATTCGCCGCGTTGTTGGAGTCCGTATACATTATCTGAAGGGTGTATTGACTGTGTCCCCGGTTGGGGACGTCAGTACGACGCCAGCCCCCGTGCCGCCAACATTTTGGAGCCGCAAAGTGCATGATCCATTGAGTATGCGCCGCATTTTAGGGAGTTCGCTTCAGTCCATTCAGCCACGAAGTCGGCCAAAACCTCGCGACTTAATAGCTCGTCGTGGCTTATAAGTTATGTCAAATGGAAGGAGCTCTATGGCCCATTTAGCAATCCAGCCGTCGCGTCCGCGTTGTTTATAATGTCGCTAAGAGGTACTTCGAGGCTACCGCTATCGAACACTCTTGAAAGTAGTGTCGCAGCTTCCGGATGCCATGAACACCGCAGATGCTATCTTTTGATAGTGTGGGTACCGGACTTGCATGGAGTTAGGACAAGGACACATAGTAAACCGTTTTTGAAGAGGGAACCGTGTCCGTCCGCTTTCATTCGACAACGAGCACCGCTACCGACAACTTGATGTGTTGCGACGATATATAATAGCATTGGTTCGCCCACGCTATGCGCCAGACCAGATTTGTTGCCAAATGGCCTTTATTTCTTCGAAGTCCGCCGTGGCGGCATCCGCCCACTCAAGTGTTCGGGCGCCGGAGGAGGCGGTAAAGGGTAACGCTTTTCTCCCAACGGGAAATAAAGCGGCTTAGAGCCGCTACGCATCCCGTCAATTTTTCTATTTGTTTGAGGTGTTTTGGAATATCCAATTGTGATAGAGCTCGGATCTTGGCTGGGTTTGCTTCAATTCCTCTACCAGACACAATGAAGCCTCGAGCTTTCCTACCGGAACGCCAAGACGCATTTTTCCGGATTGAGCTTGATGTCATATTTTCGAAGATTGTCGAATGTGAGCCTCAAGTCGTCTACTAGATTTTCGACGTGCTTGGTTTTGATGACCACATCATCTACATATGCTTCCACTGTTTTGCCGATCTGGTTTGCCAGACATGTCTGAATCATGCGCTGATATGTTGCGCCGGCGTTTTTGAGCCCAAAGGATATTGTGTTGAAGCAGAACGGGCCGTATGGAGTGATGAATGTTGTTGCAGCTTGGTCTGGCTCCGCCATCTTGATCTGGTGGTAGCCGGAGTACGCGTCGAGGAAGCACAATGAGTCGTGTCCTGCTGTAGCGTCAATAATTTGATCAATTCGTGGGAGGGGGAAGGGATCCTTTGGGAAAGCCTTATTAAGGTCTTTAAAATCAACACATAGGCGCCAGGATTTATCCTTCTTTGGTACCATCACCAGGTTTGCTAGCCAGTCCGGATGTTTTATATCTCCGATGAATCCTGCTTCCAAAAGTTTGGCTAGCTCCTCTCCCATGGCCTGTCTCTTTGGTTCAAAAGCGCCAAGAGCCTGTTTGACTGGCTTGAACTTTTAGGATATTTAGGTTGTGCTCGCCAGCCGACGGGATTCCCGGCATGTCTCAAGGGTGCCGTGCAAAGATGTCCCAGCTTTTCTCGAGAAATTCTCGAAAGTCTGGCGCCTACATCAGGGTTTAATTGTGCCCCAATGGAGGCCGCCTTTGCAGTGGTCCGCTGGGTGGACTTGGAATTTGACTATTTCATCCACTGGTTTAAAAGAGGTGGACTTGGATCTTTTATCAAGTATCACATCATCCCTGTTCACCGTGGAGCGATCACGGTGAGTTCCTCGCCGCTAGGGCTTTGGATAGTGCCTCGAGGGGTAGTGCGGCTGTCTTGTTTTCGCGGAGTGCTATGTTCGGATCACTAGCGAGAGTGATGATTCCGTTAGGTCCGCCATTTTAAGCTTCATGTACCCATAATGGAGTATAGCTTGAAAAATTGTGAATGCCTCTCGTCCTAATAAAGCATGATATCCGCTGCTGAACGGGCCACTTGAAATGTGACCTCCTCGACCTGTAATTGTCCGGCGAAATAACACTACGCCCAGCAGTGATTTTTCTGTGCAGCATGCTTCCTGCTAGGGATTATTCCTCTAAAGGTTGTGCTGCTTCGCCAATGCGGTTCCAGTCTATTTCCATTTTTCGAGGGTTTCCTCATAGATGAGGTTTAGTCCACGCCGCCATCCATGAGTACCTTAGTAAGGCGAAGTTTTCCACTATCGCATCGAGGACCAATGCGGTGGTGCTCGGGCTGTTCGAATTTAGGTTCGTCGCTGGCATTAAAGGTAATAGCCGTGTCACCCATGGATTTATTGTTGCTACTTGGTAGACTTCGCAAGGTTATGGAGTGTTCGTTTTGCATGTTATTTGATGAAAGTCTCAAGACTGTTAACACCGTCATCGGTGTTGCTGGGCTGGGATTCGAAGCTAGAAGCTCTTCGCCACTTTTGGCCACCTGCCGTAGTATCCAACATGCTCAAGGCTATGAGTTGGAGTGGCGCCCTCAGATCGTGAATTTTGTGGTCCGCTTAGCCAACCCTCCAAAGACGGTTTCATACCCTTTATGGGGTTTTGGTTTTTGGTGTTTAACCCAGGTGCTTGGTAATGATGCACCCTTTTATTTCGGACTAGGATGTATTCGGGGCGGATTATCCCAAAATTTACTTTCGGTTTTCCAGCGCCTCCACCGCACAAGACTTTTGTACTATGGTCACCAAGTCGGCAAAGCGTGTAATTTCGTGATGATTTATGGCGTTTAGGATTCCCTTGTCCGCAATTATTGCAGAAAATTGGGATTCGCCCTCCTCTCGGCAGTCCTTTATCCTGTCCATAACCAGGAGGAATCGCCCAAGAATGATGTAATCGCTTCAGCGGGCTCTTGCCGAATTCGGGATAGATCGCTAATGCTTGGGTGGCGGGTGGAACTCGATCCGAACCCCGCCCAATTTAAGACTCGGGGCCCGGAAGTTTCGAACTCGAAGTTTGGATTTTTGAATGCTATCCAATGAATCCATCCCGCCGCTCGACTTTAAGTTCGTGGCTTGATCGACATCCGCCCCTCTGCGGGAATCCGCATGGAGGGATCAGGAATCTGGACGAAGCTAGTCCTTAAAATAGAAGAAGAATCGCCGCATTGCTCCTCTATCACAGCAACATGATGGGTAGCCTGGGGAGAGTTGATCTCTCTTAGATCGATTTTAGGCCCAATCCGGTCGTAGTCTGTGGCGACTCCCAGGGCGGCGATGCAATCCAAGAGCTCGCTTACGGAGGAGAGCTCGATCGATCTAACCGCTCGCAAGTTCAATTAACGGAAGATTGGTTTCATGACTCGAGAAGTCATCGCCGCGCGGTGGCCGAACCGGGCGGTTATAAGAAACCACCTAGCCAAGAGTCCACCAAGTGGCCAAGGCTCCTTTGGCGATAGTATCGCCTTTTAAAGACGGATGAGGCATCCTTCCCGACGGCGACGCATACACAGGAACTCTCAATGAAAGCACCAATGTCGGTGTCAAACCGCGGATCTCGGTAGGGTTTCCCTAACTGTGCCTAGGCGGATGGTAACATGAGACAAGGGACATGATGTTTTACCAGGTTCGCCCTCTCGATGGAGGTAATACCCTACCCCGCTTGATTAATATTGATGATATGGGTAGTACAAGAGTAGATCTACCACGAGATCAAGGAGGCTAAACCCTAGAAGCTAGCCTATGGTATGATTGTTGTTCGTCCCACGGACTAAAACCCTCCGTTTATATAGACACCAGATAGGTTAGGGTTACACAGTAGTCGGTTACAATGGTAGGAGATCTACGATCCAGACGCCAAGCTTGCCTTTCACGCCAAGGAAAGTCCCATCCGACACGGACGAAGTCTTCAATCTTGTATCTTCATAGTCCAGGAGTCCGGCCAACGGTGATAGTTCGGCTATCTGGACACCCCCTAATCCGGGACTCCCTCACCCACGATCCTTAAATGAATCACAACGGTGGTGCGTGATTTCCTCTGGCACGGTCGCAAGGACGCCAAGCATGGATGCTGCTTCATCATCTGACCCAAGCTATCCCGCCCGCTCGAGTATGGTGGACTTGTGGTGCGTGATCTCCACCGCACGGGCATTGCCTTGCGCCCGTTGGCTCTGGCTTCAAGCCATATTTAGCTGCTGAACAATGAGGAAACAAGCCAGTTCTCCCGCGCATCAACTGTCGGTGTCAAAACCAGCGGATCTCGGGTAGGGGTTCCCGAACTGTGCGTCTAAGGTCGATGGTAACAGGAGGCAGGGGACACGATGTTTACCCAGGTTCGGGCCCTCTCTATGGAGGTAATACCCTACTTCCTGCTTGATTGATTTTGATGAATATGAGTATTACAAGAGTTGATCTACCATGAGATCGTAATGGCTAAAACCCTAGAAGTCTAGCCTGTATGATTGTGATTGTCCCTATGGACTAAGCCCTCCGGTTTATATAGACACTGGAGGGGATTAGGGTTGTACAAGGTCGGTTACAAAGAAAGTAATGTTCATGTTTGGACGCCAAGCTTGCCTTCCATGCCAAGGAGAGTCCCATCCGGACACGGGTAAGAGTCTTCGGTCTTGTATCTTCACAACCCATCAGTCCGGCCCATGTCTAATAGGCCGGACGCCCGAGGACCCTTAGTCCAGACTCCTCAAGAGCTCCTCGAACCAGGCTTCAATGACGAGGTGTCCGGCGCGCATATTGTCTTCGGCATTGCAAGGCGGGTTCCTCCTCCGAACACTCCAAAATAGTCTTCGAACGCAACGAACGTGTCCGGCTCTGCAACACAAGTACCACACAAAACCGCAGAGAGTATAATATTTCATGAGTCCAATCTGCTGACAACTTTTGTAGTGTGACATCGTGTCTCTGCCCGGTCATTATGTTGAACCGTTTTCATCCTGCCGTTCCACATTTCGAGACGCGGTTTTTATTGGCACGTCTTGTCGAAACAGAGATCGCGTCCCCCTTATTGCGGGATTTCTCATCAATACGGGTGTGGGTAATCCAACTATGTCGTCTGCACAACCCTTGGGAATAGGCGAGTTTTGAGGTGAGTGGGTAGGCGCTTGATATTCACTACCTTTATAAGGAGATAAGGATTCCTCTCTTTCACCCACACCCTCTCTCTATGCCCTCCCATTCTCGAGCTCCAGCGCCCAAGTCCTCATCTTTTCCGCTTCAAGAAAGCACTCGACCATGTCGGGATCTGGAGCGCAAGGCAAGTGATGGCCTCCTCCATCAGGGAGAAGGACATCACCAAGCTTCGGGAGGCCAGGTACCTGGCCAAAGAAATCGCCCACCGGCTTCCGGCCAAGGGCCAGATCGTCCCCACCCCGAAGCCCAATAAGAGGGTGGTGTTCATCCCCCACTTCATCCATGGGTTAGGGTTTCCTCTCCACCCTTTCGTCCGCGGACTCATGTTCTATTACGGGCTAGATTTCCACGATCTAGCCCCAAACACTTTCCTCAACATCTTGGCATTTATTGTCGTGTGCGAGTCCTTCCTCTGCATTCCACCCCACTTTGGACTGTGGCTTAAAATCTTCAACGTAAAGCCGAAGGTGGTGGATGGCCAACACACAGAGTGCGAAGGTGCCATGGTGAGCATTATGCCCAACATCACATGGCCCAAAGGTACCTTTGTGTAGACCGTGAAAGAGTGGCAGAAACTGTGGTTCTATATCACAGAGCCTCGCGACGCCACTTGGGCTGCGGCTCCCGAATTCAAGTCCGGAGCCCCAATGCGGCTCACCTCCTGGCTAGAGAAGGGTCTGAATTGGTCTTCGTCAGACGAGCTGATAGCGCTGCAAACACGCATCCAGAGCATGGTGGACAAGAACATCAAGCTCGTCAATGTGATCCAGGTGATGCTAGTTTGCCGGATCCTTCCATGCTAGAGCCGGACTTGCCATTTATGGGAGTTCAATCCGGCCGAGCACCAGACCTTGCAGCAGTTCTTCGGAACTACGCATGAAGATATCTGGAAGGTGCTCTTCATGGGCAACGAGACGCCGCCGGAGACGACCGAGGACCGTGGGCATGCCCTGGCCCATCCCGCCAGTGCAGTAAGTCTTTCGCGTTTCAAGGTGTATCCTTTACTCGCTTGTTCAGGGAGGATACCTAAGCCTCACCATTCGTTTTTCAGGGCTGGACAAAGAAGGCGGAGCGGATTCGGTGTCCAGCTCCGCTACCCAAGGAACCAGCCATCCCGCTTCTGACGAAGATGCTGGTCCCGGCGCCTTACCAGGCGCCGGAGAAGAAGGCCAGGAAGAAGTTTAAGGGGGCCAGAGGTGGCCTCTGCTGCAAGGGCGCTTCGAACGTGACGTCCGAAGACAATGAGATTCATTCCTCCGCCGCCGAAGACGATGACGAGGAGGAGGAAGAAAGCAACCCCCCTGAGGGGGGGAAGGAAGAAGAGGGTGACCTCCACAAATCTGGAGGCGGAGGCGTCCAAGAGGGGGAAGGGCTCCCTCGCGGATAACTCCGCGTGGGACGTTGACAACAGCCCAAAGCCGCGCCCCCAAAACAAGCCCCTGGCCTAATCGTGAGTACTAAAAACCCGGATGCGTCCATATATCTAGCCTCTCTACTTCATAGTCTTAACATGTTGAATTATGCAATTGCAGTCCGGCTCGGTCCAACCTCGAGCGATCCGCATCCTCGGGGAATTCGCTGGACTCGAAGGCGATGGACAGTGGGTCCCATCCAGAGCCCTCCTCTCCCAAGGTCATGGATGACACCAAGGTGTTGTCCCGAAGGATCCCAGGCCAGGGAGAGACTTAGGAGGCTGCCAGGGCGGCGCCAGAGGGTAAAACCTCGGCTTCCAGACACATGGGGGAGCAGATCCCCATGGAGACTAGCGATGTGGGCCATATTCAGTTTGGCCCCCAGCCGAATACGGTCCCGGAGGCCTATACGGCTCCGGAATCCGGCGAGCAGCCTCCTTCGAAAGAAGGAGGTGTTCCTATTCCGCCAGTGACCTCTGTCCAAGCAGAGGCACTAGATGCTCTCTCGGAAGCGCTGCGAGGTGCTTCCATTGTGGAGGAACACCGTACCCTCATGGGTACGGTGATTGAGAAGATTCAGTTCGCGAAGAGCGGACTGACCGAAGCCTGCACAAGCCTTCTAACAGGCTTTGAGGTAAGCAACGCGATTTTGTAAAAAGAATGTCACAGTATAGACAGTAGCCCCTGAGACTCTGTCCGGTGTTCGGAGAGAAGAGCCAGGCATAGGATCAAGTAGTTTTTCGCAGGGGACTAACCATATGCGTCTATGTGATTAAGCAGGCGTCATTGCTGACTGCGACCTCCCACGCTGCCGAAGTCTCCGGACTGAAGCATAGACTGGAGCGGGCCGAGGAGGAGCTCGGCCAAGCAAGAAGCAGCTAGAGGATAAGCAAGGTATGTAATGACCTGCTGTATATTCAGAAAGGATAAATGATGTGTATTGACCATAGCGCCATGATATTTGTAGGAGCGACGACCGAGGTCGAGGCCCTTAAAAAGGCGCTGGCCGAGGCCGAGGAGAAAGCTACCAAGGAACAAGCCACCCATGAAAGACACGAGGCCAGGCTTGATGAGGTCCAGCAAGAGCTCCAGGATGCCGTGAAGAAATGCGAATCCTTGGAGCGGGATGTCTCAGCTCAAGAGACCAAACTCGCCAAGGCTCGCCAAAGCACACAAGAGGCCCGGGTTGAAGCCCAGGGCACCCTCCAGGAAATCCTAGAGGCCAAGAAAATCGCGGCGGGTAAGGATTTTAGTATGCAAAGCAAGTATGTGAAGAAGAGGTATCTCTTACTAACCCAGATTTGGAGTTCTCCAGGGGCATTTGCGGATCTTCCGCGCAGTGTTTCTGACGCTGCGGAATTCTTCCGAGCCGAAGAAGGGAGCTCAACGGAGAAGCTGTTCTGGTCGCAATACCTTGCGCCAGAACATCCGGTGCTCTTCAGCGATCAGCTAAAACAACTGGTCGAACTGCATAGGGTGGCCGAACTGGCCATGAAGGATTTGATAATCCAGCTGTGGCCTACCGAAGCCATACCCAACAGCTACTTCGGGCTCGTGAAGCGGCTGGTCAGTGCCTGCCCCCGGCTTGACACCATCAAGCGGTCGGTCTGTATCGAAGGTGCGCGGATGGCCTTCGCCCATGTCAAGGTGTAGCGGGCGAAGATGAATGCCGTCAAGCTCGCGACTGAGGGACCGCGTGAGGGCAAGGAGTGTCACGCCCAATATGCGACCCTATCCAAAAGGAACTCGACGGTCCCACCAAGGATAGACCCGCATATTGAAACGCTTTTGCAAGGTGGATATCATTACATCAACATTACATAATACATAGGGATACATACATAGGCACAAAAGCCACAAGAATACATCAACATCATATACAAGATCAACATCCGACTACGGATGAAACATAAACAGAAGCTCAAACGACATCCACCTCGCTAGCCCAAGCTGCCGACCTGGAACCTATCCCCGATCAAGAAGAAGCGTAAGAAGAACTCCAACAAGCAAACATCGCCTCACGCCATGATCATCGCAAACCTGTACCTGCAACTGGTGGTGTAGTAATCTGTGAGCCACGAGGACTCAAAGAATCCCATTACCATGGGTATCAAGACTAGCAAAGCTTAATGGGAAAGGAAGGGGTAAAGTGGTGAGGTTGCAGCAGCGACTAAGCATATATGGTGGCTAACATACGCAAATGAGAGCGAGAAGAGAAACAAAGGAACGGTCGTCAACTAGTAATGATCAAGAAGTGATCCTGAACTCCTACTTACGCCGACATAACCCGAAACCGTGTTCTCCTCTCGATCAACCCCAAAAGAGACACTCACGGTTACGCACACGGTTGGTGTATTTTAATTAAGATCAACTTCGGTTTTCTACAACCGGACATTAACAAATTCCCATCTGCCACATAACCATGGCACGGCTTTCGAAAGTTCAAACCCTGCAGGGTGTCCCAACTTAGCCCATGATAAGCTCTCGCGATCAACGGCGAATAGACCTTCTCCCGGAAGCCCGATCAGTCTCGAATCCGGCCACAAGACATTTCACAGCAATAAAACAAGACCAGCAAGACCTCCCAGCGTGCCGACACCCTGATAGTAGCCGCGCGTATCTCGTCTCAGGCCACGACCGGATGAGCAGTACGTACGGCAACCGACGATACCCCAAGTTGCCTCGGGGCGGCACCGCAAGTGGTTTCTAGTTTGGACCAACACTTAGACAAGCATTGGCCCGGGGGGGCTGAATAAAGATGACCCTTGGGTTAATTACTCCCAAGGGAAATGTAGGTGGTGGTGAAGCAAATGGTAAAACCAATGTTGGGCCTTGCTGGAAAAGTCTTATTCAAAGCGAACTGTCAAGGGGGTCCCATAAATCACCCGACCGCGTTAGGGACGCAAAAATCCGGGAACATAATACCGATATGACGGAAACTAGGGCGGCAAGAGTGGAACAAAACACCAGGCATAAGGCCGAGCCTTCCACCCTTTACCAAGTATATAGATGCATTAATAATATAAGATATATTGTGATATCCCAACAAGTAAACATGTTCCAACAAGGAACAACATCTCCATGTTCCAACAAGGAACAAACTTCATCTTCACCTGCAACTAACAACGCTATAAGAGGGGCTGAGCAAAGCGGTAACATAGCCAAACAATGGTTTGCTAGGAAGGGTGACAAAAGGTTAGAGGTTCATGGCAATTTGGGATGGCTTGATAAACAGGTAATAGGTAGCGCAGCATAGCGATAGAACGAAGCAACTAGCATAGCAATGATAGTAGTGAGATCCAGGGTAGCGGTCATCTTGCCTGAAATCCCGCAAGGAAGAAGAACGAGTCCATGAAGAAGACGAACGGATGAAGCCGAACCAAGCGTAGACGAACGAATCCTCACGATCGCAACGCAACAGGAACTAACAAGAAGAAGCACACAACATAGTAAACACACCACACATGAACAAGACATGATGCACAACAAGCATGATGCATGACAAAGCTACATGAAGCTACTCATGGCAAGAGATGATGCAAACAAGAGCAACACATCATGGCAAGTTTAAATGAGGCCGAAACAACATATAACAATTCCGGTAAGTCCTCATATGCAAATTTCGAAATTGGTCCAGAGCTGGATAAACCTTAAGTTCAAGTGGTTAAACAGCAAGTTAAGATGCACCACGATGATCTACACGAAATTCTAGTCAAGTTACATATAAAGTTCATTAGATTCGGAGCTACGGCCTAGAAGATATGAGCAAAACAAGATAAGCATGGCATTGATGCAAAATGCATGTAAACATCAAGAAAACACCTCACAACAAGGATCCAACATGATAATATGAAACTACATGCAGAATCAAGCAAGTTTCATATAGAGCACACTAAAACGGAGCAACGGTTCAACACATACACATGAAACAAGTTTAAAGGACAAGCTGTCCAAAACAGCAACTATGCATATTGCAAGCATCAAAACAACATGCTACAGCACCCCAACATAATAACAAAAGGCATGGGCATGATCTACAGGTAAAGCATTACAAAACATGAACACTGAGCTATCTCCAGAAATGACTAGAACAGGCTCAAAATGACATGGCAAGATTGCAACTAATAACAGTTTCAGACTTTGCAGAAATTAACATCAGGTTGCAATGTTTAGAGCTATGAAACAGCATGTTACAGGAACTTATCATGGCAAACAAAGGCATGGCATGAATCTACTCAAAGCATATAACAAAAGTCCTTTAGTGACCATAAGCCAAAAAGGATCAGAAAATATAGTAACACCCATGTCAATATTGAAAGTTTCGTTAACAGATTCAGCAACATGGCATGTCAAAAACTGATAACGAGTAGGCATGTTTACAAGCTCAATGCACTCACTACAGAGCATTATATGAAAAACTAAGCATACATACATCAAGAAGACATGGCATAGAAGACATACATGGCAAGAACAATAACATAGCATACATGGATCAACCACAACAAGCTTGGCAAAATTGAATAACATGTAAACAATCTGCCAGGAAACATTTGATAGCAAAAGTAGAGCTCGATTGACTCAAGCTAGACTACTCCATAATTGCAAACAAGGGCATGGATGGATAGAGCAAGACATGTATAACAAAACATCCTTACTGAAGTATCTCAAAATATGCATAGATCTCTCGGTAGCATCAAGTTAACATGGCATCAACATAACAGCTAAACAGGGCTGAAATCAGCAACAACAAGACACCTAGTTTGCATGCTTGTGCTAGTCACCACATAGATCACAAAAATACATAGCAAGCACCACTGGAAAGAAGACATGGCCTATTTCAAAACACATGTAGGACTCAAGTCCATAGGATGCACACATCAATCATGGCAAAAATGACAAAAGTGCAAGTTCTGATAAAAATCAGAAACTAACATCACATAGCACTCTTGCAACAGCATTTCGGGCATCAAGATGAGCTCAAATGAAAATGATGCAATGAGAAGAAATGGTCTACTCTTCGAGGCGAACATTCTGACATATTATACGCGCAAAACGGAGCAACAATGACAGAGATACAATGCGACGAAAATGGCACAAAATATTGGAAATCTGGGGACTTAGTGGATTTCACCTCGGGGAAAATGGACGGGGTGGACCCGGGACGGAGGGAACCCGGATCGGGGCGTTTGGTTCCGGGACGGGTGGATCTCATCCCACCCGTCCGGATCGGACGACGGGACGGCCGCCGGCAGCGGCGAGGAGAAGGGAGCGGGCGCCGGCGAGGTGGCTGACGGAGGCGCCGGGCGAGCTTCGTGGAGCGCGGAGGCCGGGCGCGCGGCGGCCGGGATCCGGGCCGCTGGCGGCGCGGGCGCCCGAGGCGGAGGGGCTGGGTCGCTGGGCGCGGTCGACGAGAGCGGCGGCGGGCGGCGACGGAGATGGCTGGCGCGGCGGGGCGGCGAAGGGCAGGCGGCCGGCCGACAGGAGGCGGCGGCGACCGAGGGACGAGCGGGCGGCGCGGGAGGCGGCGACTGGGCTGGGCCCTCCTCGGCTCGGGCAGGCATGCCTTGGCGGGCGGGAAGTGGGCCTCGCCATGGGACAGGTGGCAGGACAGGAGTGGGCGCGAGGAAGTGTCCGCGCGCGGACAATGTCCGCGGCACGAGGACGAAGGGGACTAGGGTTAGGGGAAATAGACCGCAAATTTCGGGGAGGGGCTATAAATAGATAGAGGGAGCTAGAGAGTCCAAATGAGGTGCGGTTTTCGGCCACGCGATCGTGATCGAACGACCGAGAGCATGGAGGGGAGTTTGGTGGGTTTTGAGCCACTTAGAAAGGGGAGTTGGGCTGCAACAAAAGAGGCTTTTGCGGTTACCCGGTTAACCGTTGGAGTACCAAACGACCTCCAAATGATCCGAACTTGACAAGCGGTTCACCGGTGCTATACCAAGGCCGCTTGACAACCCTCGGTCCATTCCGAGACCGTTTAATACCCACACACGAAAAGAGGTAAAAGAGGGCGCCGGGAGACATAGGAGTGCCGGATTGCAAAACGGACAACGGGGAAAAATGCTCGGATGCATGAGACGAACACGTATGCAAAATGAAATGCGCATGATGACATGATATGAAATGCAGATGATGACATGATATGAAATGCGTATGATGACATGGCAAAGTGCAACACGCAAGCACATGACATGGAAAAGACGGCGAATAATCGGCGACACACGGGCGATCGAATCCGGGCGTTACAACACTCCTCCACTAACAAGAGATCTCGTCCCGAGATCTTAGGACCGAGACGGAAGGGAAAAAAGATGAGGTGAAACAAGAACTCAAAGAAGATGCAAAGAATCGAGAGCACTCGAGAAGAAGAGAGGCACGACGAAAATGCCGAGAATCGAAAACTCATGGAATCAGATAGACTATGAAACAACTCGTTCTAACCGGAGTGGTTAGAATGAGAAAAGAAACGAATAAGACTGAAAGGATTTAGGTAGCACTCCGGCTGAAACATGGAAGGAATAGAATCTGAACTTGAGAGGATGGAATGATACTTGATGAAGACATGACACAAAACCTCCGGAAAGAATTAAAAGAGTTGGAATGAAAAGAATTTAGAAGGAAGGATTGGACGGAGTTGTCGAGAAAATCAACAACGAAAGGAATAAGCTTGTTATGGACTTATGTAGAACATCTCAAAATCCTGAGGTGACAGCCAACCACAAGCGGAAAAGATTGAATAGGTGAGAGGAACAAAGAAATGCAAAACTCCACTTCAAAATAATACAGAGATTTAATTGCACTTCGAGACGCGAGAAGAAAAGATACTTGAACTCCACCAACAAAATCTTGATGAACTCTTGATGAAAGAATTAAATCATGAAGGACCACCATGAAGAGCTCCGGTAACAAAAGGGATGGCGAGATAAAATGAAGGATGAAAGAATAGATGAGCGTTGCGATGATTAAGATGGAGGTTCCGACGAAATGGCCGAGGAAACTGAACTCCGGATAAGAAAAGATGAAAACACTTGGAACTAGAATTTATTCATTACGAACAAACTCCGAAGGAAAGGATTAATCCCTTTGAGGAAATAGAATAAGATTTATTGTATGCTTATCCTTCATCAAATTAAATTGATGACCAACAATGAATTTGGCATACTACTTATTCTTCTTGAAAAAGAATTTGAAAAGTGACATATCGCAAACTTGAGAAGGTCTTCATGAACCACCGGTAGGATTGGAAAGAATGAATGAATTAATATGATAATCAAGGAAAAAGAATCTTGAACGAACCACCGTAAGAATTCGAAAATGACTGATGAAAGGAAATGAATCACCGGGTAGAATTTGAAACCACGAAGATACTTTAGGGAAAATTAGAGACAAGAGAACGAAGAGATCGCGAACTGATTGACGAATGCTTGAACGAAGCGCCGGAAGAATATTGAGACGAACGAAAGGGGCACGAATAAGGAATAATTGGAGAACGACTTAGAAAAACTTGGAACGACGAAATCTTCTGAAATGGAGGCCTCCGGATAATCGAGACAGAAAACAACTCCTGAAATGCTCCGGATGGATGAAAAGAATTTGCACAACTGGAAACAATTAGATAGGATAACATCGAGCTAGGACCAAGAATCTCCGGGGGAACGGACAAGATTTAAAAGAAACTCTACTTCGATCTTCAAATGACGACGAAAACACCACCAAAATTAATGAGATACTCCGAAGAATGAAAAGCAAATAGGTTGAGCCAACAATGAAATGATTTGAAATCGATCTTGGAAAAGGCATGTGACTGATGAAATTCATACTTACGCCAAACTCCAAAAGAATTGAGAATAACTCCGGGAAATTAGAAGAATCGTAAGATCCTCGAAAAGACCGTGGGTTAGGGCCCACTAAAAGAGATAACACCGCTGAAAAGGATTGTTGAACAGATAGATGATGCACCGAACAATTGAAATAAAAGGATGAGATGACAACCTCGAATTAATTAGAACACGATTTAATCTCCGATATGTCTTCGAACTCCGAATGATAAACTGGCAAGAGGCGAACGAGCAAAGAGAACACTTGAGCCGAGGAAAAGAATATGATCAACACCGACAAACTTGAATTGAGTGCACCGGAAAAAGAAAAAGAGATGAAGAATGACGAACGAGACGAGAAATTCACCGGTTGCAACAATTGAGGGAAGACTGAAGAGGCTCCACACGAATGGAATTGATGGTCGGGAGAAACTCGAACTCCGGGAATAATAGGGTGGGAGGGTGGGAAAACAAAGACAACTTGGAAGGGGAAAAACGATGAACAATTTGAAGAGAAAACATCGGTTGAAATCACTGAGGAATGAAAGCAAAGACTTCACACAAGTAGGATGGATACTCGATTACGGACTCCGGTTCCGAGAAGAAGAAGGGAGGGCGGGCGGGAAAAACAAAGACAACTTCGGACAAGGAAAAACAACGACGTCGGAGGAAGAACTGAGGATTGATCTTGCGAAAGACAAAGAGGTTCGAGTCGACTTGACGAGAGATGCACCGGATGAAAAGAGCAGAGGAACAACGATCGGAAAACCAACTGCGTGATCCTAAAGAAAAATTTGAAGGGGAAGAGAAGTAATTCAAAACACCTACGTCAAGATTCCTCACCAGAGCGACGAAGGGGCTGAGGAGTAAAAAGAAATCCTACTCTCCGATATAACTAGACTCAAAACAGTTTTATCTAGACTCAATCGCGCCAAACTACACGATCAATCAAGGGGCTCCTAGGGTCGGTCGAGGCTCGATACCAACTTGTCACGCCTAATATGCGACCCTATCCAAAAGGAACTCGACGGTCCCACCAAGGATAGACCCGATATTGAAACGCTTTTGCAAGGTGGATATCATTACATCAACATTACATAATACATAGGGATACATACATAAGGCACAAAAGCCACAAGAATACATCAACATCATATACAAGATCAACATCCGACTACGGATGAAACATAAATGTAAGCTCAAACGACATCCACCCTGCTAGCCCAGGCTGCCGACCGAACCTATCCCCGATCAAGAAGAAGCGAAGAAGAACTCCAACAAGCAAACATCGCCTCACGCCATGAACATCGCAAACCTGTACCTGCAACTGGTGGTGTAGTAATCTGTGAGCCACGAGGACTCAGCAATCCCATTACCATGGGTATCAAGACTAGCAAAGCTTAATGGGGAAGGAAGGGGTAAAGTGGTGAGGTTGCAGCAGCGACTAAGCATATATGGTGGCTAACATACGCAAATGAGAGCGAGAAGAGAAACAAAGGAACGGTCGTCAACTAGTAATGATCAAGAAGTGATCCTGAACTCCTACTTACGCCGACATAACCCGAAACCGTGTTCTCCTTCGATCAACCCCGAAAAGAGACACTCACGGTTACGCATACACGGTTGGTGTATTTTAATTAAGATCAACTTCGGTTTTCTACAACCGGACATTAACAAATTCCCATCTGCCACATAACCGCTGGCACGGCTTTGAAAGTTCAAACCCTGCAGGGTGTCCCAACTTAGCCCATGATAAGCTCTCGCGATCAACGGCGAATAGACCTTCTCCCCGGAAGCCCGATCAGTCTCGGAATCCGGCTACAAGACATTTCACAGCAATAAAACAAGACCAGCAAGACCTCCGGCGTGTCGACACCTCGATAGTAGCCGCACAGATCTCGCCTCGAGGCCACGACCGGATGAGCAGTACGACGGCAACCGACGATACCCCAAGTTGCCTCGGGGCGGCACCGCAAGTGGCTCTAGTTTGGACCAACACTTAGACAAGCATTGGCCCGGGGGGGCTGAATAAAGATGACCCTTGGGTTAATTACTCCCAAGGGAAATGTAGGTGGTGGTGAAGCAAATGGTAAAACCAATGTTGGGCCTTGCTGGAAAAGTCTTATTCAAAGCGAACTGTCAAGGGGGTCCCATAAATCACCCGACCGCGTTAGGGACGCAAAATCCGGGAACATAATACCGATATGACGGAAACTAGGGCGGCAAGAGTGGAACAAAACACCAGGCATAAGGCCGAGCCTTCCACCCTTTACCAAGTATATAGATGCATTAATAATATAAGATATATTGTGATATCCCAACAAGTAAACATGTTCCAACAAGGAACAACATCTCCATGTTCCAACAAGGAACAAACTTCATCTTCACCTGCAACTAACAACGCTATAAGAGGGGCTGAGCAAAGCGGTAACATAGCCAAACAATGGTTTGCTAGGAAGGGTGACAACGAGTTAGAGGTTCATGGCAATTTGGGATGGCTTGATAAACAGGTAATAGGTAGCGCAGCATAGCGATAGAACGAAGCAACTAGCATAGCAATGATAGTAGTGAGATCCAGGGTAGCGGTCATCTTGCCTGAAATCCCACAAGGAAGAAGAACGAGTCCATGAAGAAGACGAACGGATGAAGCCGAACCAAGCGAAGACGAACGAATCCTCACGATCGCAACGCAACAGGAACTAACAAGAAGAAGCACACAACATAGGTAAACACACCACACATGAACAAGACATGATGCACAACAAGCATGATGCATGAAAAAGCTACATGAAGCTACTCATGGCAAGAGATGATGCAAACAAGAGCAACACATCATGGCAAGTTTAAATGAGGCCGGAAACAACATATAACAATTCCGGTAAGTCCTCATATGCAAATTTCAAAATTGGTACAGAGCTGGATAAACCTTAAGTTCAAGTGGTTAAACAGCAAGTTAAGATGCACCACGATGATCTACACGAAATTCTAGTCAAGTTACATATAAAGTTCATTAGATTCGGAGCTACGGCCTAGAAGATATGAGCAAAACAAGATAAGCATGGCATTGATGCAAAATGCATGTAAACATCAAGAAAACACCTCAAAACAAGGATCCAACATGATAATATGAAACTACATGCAGAATCAAGCAAGTTTCATATAGAGCATACTCAAAACGGAGCAACGGTTCAACACATACACATGAAATAAGTTTAAAGGACAAGCTGTCCAAAACAGCAACTAGGCATATTGCAAGTATCAAAACAACATGCTACAGCACCCCAACATAATAACAAAAGGCATGGGCATGAGCTACAGGTAAAGCATTACAAAACATGAACACTGAGCTATCTCCAGAAATGACTAGAACATGCTCAAAATGACATGGCAAGATTGCAACTAATAACAGTTTCAGACTTTGCAGAAATTAACATCAGGTTGCAATGTTTAGAGCTATGAAACAACATGTTACAGGAACTTATCATGGCAAACAAAGGCATGGCATGAATCTAATCAAAGCATATAACAAAAGTCCTTTAGTGACCATAAGCCAAAAAGGATCAGAAAATATAGTAACACCCATGTCAATATTGAAAGTTTCGTTAACAGATTCAGCAACATGGCATGTCAAAAACTGATAACAAGTAGGCATGTTTACAAGCTCAATGCACTCACTACAGAGCCTTATATGAAAAACTAAGCATACATACATCAAGAATACATGGCATAGAAGACATACATGGCAAGAACAATAACATAGCATACATGGATCAACCACAACAAGCTTGGCAAAATTGAATAACATGTAAACAATCTGCCAGGAAACATTTGATAGCAAAAGTAGAGCTCGATTGACTCAAGCTAGACTACTCCATAATTGAAAACAAGGGCATGGATGGATAGAGCAAGACATGTATAACAAAACATCCTTACTGAAGTGTCTCAAAATATGCATGGATCTCTCGGTAGCATCAAGTTAACATGGCATCAACATAACAGCTAAACAGGGCTGAAATCAGCAACAACAAGACACCTAGTTTGCATGCTTGTGCTAGTCACCACATAGATCACAAAAATACATAGCAAGCACCACTGGAAAGAAGACATGGCCTATTTCAAAACACATGTAGGACTCAAGTCCATAGGATGCACACATCAATCATGGCAAAAATGACAAAAGTGCAAGTTCTGATAAAAATCAGAAACTAACATCACATAGCACTCTTGCAACAGCATTTCGGGCATCAAGATGAGCTCAAATGAAAATGATGCAATGAGAAGAAATGGTCTACTCTTCGAGACGAACATTTTGACATATTATACGCGCAAAACGGAGCAACGATGACAGAGATACAATGCGACAAAAATGGCACAAAATATTGGAAATCTGGGGACTTAGTGGATTTCACCTCGGGGAAAATGGACGGGGTGGACCCGGGACGGAGGGAACCCGGATCGGGGCGTTTGGTTCCGGACGGTGGATTCATCCCACCCGTCCGGATCGGACGACGGGACGGCCGCCGGCAGCGGCAAGGAGAAGGGAGCGGGCGCCGGCGAGGCGGCCGACGGAGGCGCCGGCGAAGCCGTGGCGCGAGGCCGGCGGCGGGCGGCCGGGATCCGGGCCGCCGGGCGTGGCGCGAGCCGAGGAGGGGCGGGTCGCCGGGCGCGGTCGACGAGAGCGGCGGCGGGCGGCGACGGAGATGGCTGGCGGCGGGCGGCGAAGGGCGCGCGGCGGCCGACGACAGTAGGAGGCGGCGCGCGACCGAGGGACGAGCGGGCGGCGCGGGAGGCGGCGACTGGCTCTGGGCCCTCCTCGGGCAGGGGCAGCCTTGGGGCGGGAAGTGGGCCTCGCCGCCATGGACAGGTGGCAGGACGGGAGTGGGGCGGGAAGTGTCCGCGCGGCGGACAATGTCCCATGGCCGAGGACGAAGGGGACTAGGGTTAGGGGAAATAGACCGCAAATTTCGGGAGGGGCTATAAATAGATTTTGGAGCTAGGAGAGTCCAAATGAGGTGCGGTTTTGCCACGCGATCGTGATCGAACGACCGAGAGCATGGAGGGAGTTTGGTGGGTTTTGAGCCACTTAGAAAGGGAGTTGGGCTGCAACAAAGAGGCTTTTGCGGTTACCTGTTAACTGCTGAGTACCAAACGACCTCCAAATGATCCAAAACTTGACAGCGGTTCACGGTGCTATACCAAGGCCGCTTGACAACCCTCGGTCCATTCCGAGACCGTTTAATACCCACACACGAAAAGAGGTAAAAGAGGGCGCCGGGAGACATAGGAGTGCCGGATTGCAAAACAGACAACGGGGAAAAATGCTCGGATGCATGAGACGAACACGTATGCAAAATGAAATGCGCATGATGACATGATATGAAATGCAGATGATGACATGATATGAAATGCGTATGATGACATGGCAAAGTGCAACACGCAAGCACATGACATGGAAAAGACGGCGAATAACTGGCAGACACCTGGCGCATCGAATCCGGGGCGTTACAAGGAGCACCGCACGCCCGAGCGGTATTTCGAAGATGTCCTGGAGGGGTCTCGCATTGTTGCGACGCAATGTGCAAAAGACATTATCTTCGAATGAATATATTCATGTTGTCTTCGCCTTGTATGATGAAACAAAGTAGTTATATAATATAATGCTTGTTAAAAAAATTTACCTCCTGTGCGGCTGTTTTTATGAAATCTGAGAGTTTGCCAGTCGTCGACTTCAGCCCCACGTAGGTAGTACGGGGGTGTTCAGGATGGAATCTAAACACTCTTGATCCAATTGTTTGGTCCTTGAAGGAGGTGTTTAGCGCAACGAACCAGGCAATCGGACTATATGGCTTTATCACCCTCACTTAGCCATAGGAGTTTGACAAGAAAAATTTAGGCGCATCCCCTGGTATTCAAACTAGGGTGCTGTAAACACCTGATCGGGTAAGAACTGATTCATCGCATAACGCGGAGAAAATCGCTAAAGATTTGAAACCTCCGAAGAGCTGACCGGCTCACGCCGCATCATGATAGTCAGTTTTTGGCTTTCTCTACTGAGGTGCTCATCTGGATAAACCAAGACACAGTCGCAGTAGTTCTCCCTTTACTACCCTAGCCGATATAGCGGAACGTAAGGTAGTAAGCACAGGAGTCGGGCAACCCAACTATTAACCAAAGGCATGATTCAGAGCCAATGCATATAATGCTAAATTCAGGGTGCCGAACTATACTGTAAAAAAGTGTTCGGACTTTGTTGCCGTATTGTGGGGCGCAATGAAGCCCCTGGCAGATTAAAGCATACCAAAGTGTACGGGTGCTATTTGATAAGATTATCAAAAAAAGGAAGAGAAGAAGGGGTAGTAAGCTAGTGGCGCAGAAGTTGGGCCGCAAACTATTTCCGTTATAGTTTGATTAATACGTCAAAGCGTATTCATACAAGTAGTGCAATAAGCAAAAGGCTATTTAATATGCCACAACCAAGGGAGAGCTGCGTGTGGGTCCTGAGAACAGGTAGAGTGATCGTTGACGGGACCACCTAGAAATTCCCCTATACGTCCGTGCTTCTTGCCCTCTTGGTGTATTTATCCTTTGAAAGGACTGGTGATCAGGCCGTCATGGAAGGCCCGTGGAAAAGAAACCTGAAAAGGAGAAAAAAGAAAAAAAAGTGAAAGTATGTGTGTCCAGGGACGGTCGAGCCGTATGATGGATCACAAGCTAGTTATGCCTCTGTCTATGCCCATGGTATTTTGAGTGCGTAGTTATGTCAGCGCGGTAAGAATGCCGCCACTTGGTCGGGACTGGGACGGAGGCCAAATTGCTAGTCGAGCTCTTGACGAGTTGGGCTATCCTGCTGCAGAGTAGTCCGGACTCGTTTGAGAGTGTCCGGGAGCTCAGCCGCCGAATTAAGGTTATGCTTGAATAGGCTGCTCTGTACTTCTGCTGCTAAGGCAGTGGTGTGCTCCTCGGTACGGAGGGAGCGTTCCGTGTTTCCATTGACCGTTATGATGCCGCGTGGTCCATGCATCTTGAGCTTGAGATAAGCGTAGTGTGGCACCGCATTGAATCGAGCAAATGCGGTTTGTCCAAGAAATGCGTGATAGCCACTACAAAAGGAGACGATATCGAGGATCAGCTCTTCGCTTCGGAAGTTGTCCGGGGATCCGAAGACAACCTCTAGTGTAATTGAGCCCGTACAGCGGGCCTCTACACCTGGTATGACTCCTTTAAAGGTAGTCTTTGTGGGCTTGATCCGTGATGGATTAATGCCCATTTTGCGCATTGTATCCTGATAGAGCAGGTTGAGGCTGCTACCACCGTCCATGAGGACTCGCGTCAGGTGGAATCCATCAATTATTGGGTCGACGACCAGTGCGGCTGAACCGCCATGACGGATACTGGTTGGATGATCCTGACGATCGAAGGTGATCGGGCATGACGACCATGGATTAAATTTTGGGGCGACTGGCTCTATCGCATAGACGCCCCTCTGGCGCTGCTGGCTGCGCTCCCTCTTGGGGATGTTGGTAGCGTATATCATGTTCACCGTTTTGACCTGAGGGGGAAACTTCTTCTGTCCCCCTGTGTTCAGTGGACGCGGCTCCTCGTCATTGTCCTTGCTTTGCGACCCCTTCTCCTTGTTTTTGGCATTTAACTTGCCGGCCTGTTTAAAAACTCAACAGTCTCTGTTGGTATGATTGGCTGGTTTGTCTGGGGTGCCATGGATCTGGCACAGACGATCGAGTATTCGGTCCAAGCTGGATGGTCCCGGATTGTTTCTTTTATATGGCTTCTTTCGCCGACCGGACTTGGAGCCACTGAATCCGGCGTTGACTGCCGTATCATCGGTATTGTCACCGTTGCTTCGACGTTTGTGCCTGTTGTGTTGGAGCTTGCCATTGCTGTTTTTGACCTCAGAGGTGCCCGCTTCGCTTGCTGTGTTATTGCTACGGGCCAGCCAACTATCCTCGCCCGCACAAAAGCGGGTCATGAGTGTCATGAGGGCTGCCGTGGACTTCGGCTTTTCCTGGCCGAGGTGGCGGGCGAGCCATTCGTCGCGGATGCTATGTTTAAAGGACGCTAGGGCTTCGGCATCAGGAGAGTCGAAGATCTGGTTCTTTTTAGTTAGGAACCTAGTCCAAAATTTCCTGGCTGACTCTCCGGGCTGTTGAACTATGTGACTTAAGTCATCGGCATCTGGAGGTCGTACGTATGTGCCTTGGAAGTTGTCACGGAAAGCGTCTTCCAAGTCCTCCCAGCTGCCAATAGAGTTTTCAGGAAGACTGTTTAACCAGTGCCGAGCTGGCCCTTTGATTTTTAGCGGGAGGTATTTGATGGCGTGAAGGTCATCTCCCCGGGCCATATGGATATGGAGAAGAAAATACTCAATACATCCCGTGGGATCTGTTGTTCTATCATATGATTCGATATTCACGTGTTTAAACCCTTCTAGGAATTCATGCTCCATTACTTCGTCAGTGAAGCAAAGAGGGTGTGCGACGCCTCTATGTGGGGCCACATCGCGACGTAGCTCAGATGGAGTCCGTCTGCGGTTTTCGGCCCGGGCGTGATTAGGCTTGTCACGTCCGAATAGATAGCCGTCGTCGCGTGTCGGGGCACGCCCTCGCATCCGTAGATCGATCTGGTATGTCCCGCTCTACTGTCCAGGTCCTGCCAAAGGTCATATGTATAACCCTGAGCTATTTTATCTCTGCCTTTACGGTGAGGTAGGGCGGGCTGGTGTTCGGCTTGAGTTGCCGCTTTGTCCCGACCACGTGGTGGTCGGTCAGCCGCATTGCGCGGTGGTGGTACGGGCTCCAGTGCCTCATCATCGAACTGAGGTAGCAATTTGCGCTTCGGGTAACTTTTGGCTGGGTGCTTGAGGCCGTATTCTTCGGGTGCCAGGACATTAGTCCATCTATCGTTGAGCAGATCTTGATCAGCTTGAAGCTGTTGCTGCTTCTTTTTCAGGCTCCTTGCAGTGGCTATTAGCCGGCGCTTAAAGCGCTCCTGCTCGAGAGGTTCCTCGGGCATGATAAAATCCTCGTTGCCAAGGCTCATCTCATCCTCGGAGAGCGGAAGATAATTACTGTCCTCCGAGTCTTCGTGTATGGCATGTTTATCAGGGCTAACTTGCCCGTCTTCCCGTTCGCCCTGTTCGGAAGTTACCTCAACGGGGTCTTCATTGTCTTCGGCATCGTCCGGAGTATTGTTTTCTCCCATGCCGGTATTGCTGTCTTTTCCACGACGTGACTCAGAGTGGCGCCGCTGACGTCGGCGCCTTTTCTGTGTCTCAGGAGGTTTATCCTCGACTGGATCTTCTTTGCCATCGTCGTTAGCTTATTTTGGTGTATCCACCATGTACACGTCGTATGAAGAAGTGGCCGTCCAGCGCCCGGTAAACGGCGGGTTTTTGCCCTGCTCCTCTTCGACATCGTCGTCCATACCGTTGACGTCTTCGGAGCCGTAATCAAGCATGTTGGTTAAGTCTTCGACAGTGGCTATGAAGTGGGCGGTGTGTGGGAAGTGAAATTCTCCGTCATCAGCCTCCAGTTCAAACCGGATATAATTCAGCTGTGAGTCCCCCGCTAAAGAGAGTGTTTTTAATGAGTTTAGCACGTCGCCTAAAGGCGAGTGCCGAAAGATATCCCCCGAGCTGAATTCGATGATCGATGCCTGAACAAGCCCGATGCATGCAGACGCACATGGTTCGGAACCTGTAGCCGGAAACGAGTCCGAGGTTCCGGTGACACAGATTCCACTTGAGGTTGGGTCTATGTGCGGCTCCGACGCCGCTGAGTCTGTGGATTCCGTGAAGGGGTTGAGCCTCCCGTCCTCGGATGGCGCGATCTGCTCTAGATCTAGGGCCAGAGCTGTTACATGCGCTATCTCCTGGGTATGGTCCAATGACAGATTTAAGTCATGTTCATCGCGGTGACAGGGAGCGGCTGCCGTGGTCTCGAATCCGTCGAAGATCAAGTCTCAGCGGATATCCGCGATGTAGTTCAAGCTTCCAAATCTGACCTGATGGCTAGGGGCGTAGCTGTCGATCTGCTCTAGATGGCCAAGCGAGTTGGCCCGCAGTATGAAGCCGCCGAACACGAAGATCTGTCTGGGGAGGAAGACTTCTCCCTGGACAACATTGTTGTAGATGATTGACGGGGCCATCGAACCTCTTGACGACGACGCAACGGAACTCTCAATGAAAGCACCAATGTCGGAGTCAAAACCGGCGGATCTCGGGTAGGGGGTCCCGAACTGTGCGTCTAAGGTCGATGGTAACAGGAGACAGGGCACACGATGTTTACCCAGGTTCGGGCCCTCTCTATGGAGGTAATACCCTACTTCCTACTTGATTGATTTTGATGAATATGAGTATTACAAGAGTTGATCTACCATGAGATCGTAATGGCTAAAACCTTAGAAGTCTAGCCTGTATGATTGTGATTGTCCCTATGAACTAAGCCCTCCGGTTTGTATAGACACCGGAGGGGATTAGGGTTGTACAAGGTCGGTTATGGAGAAAGGAATTTCATATTTGGACGCCAAGCTTGCCTTCCATGCCAAGGAGAGTCCCATCCGGACACGGGTAAGAGTCTTCGGTCTTGTATCTTCACAGCCCATTAGTCCGACCCATGTCTAACAGGTCGGACGCCCGAGGACCCCTTAGTACAGGACTCCCTCATCAAGCACTTGGGCCATCGGGGATGGTAAAACATGCCGCTTTTGGATCGACCACTGGATCGAGGGCTCTTATGTTGCCGAGATCACCCCGTCCCTGCTCCCCCTTGTCCCGCGCCGACGGTGCCGCCAGCGTCTAGTGTGCGATGCTCTCCAGAACTCGTCCTGGATCGGTGACATTCACGGAGCCATGGGCCTTGCTGCCACCATCGAATACGTTGACCTCTGATGACGGATCCAGTGGACCCAGCTTTCCGGCAAACCAGACAGAATCACTAGGAAGTATACCGACAACGGGACATACACGGCTAACTCCGCTTATCCGACCTTGTTCCACGGATCGACCACCACCCCTCACTGGCGCCTTACCTGGCAATCATGGGCACCGATTTAAGCCAAATTCTTCCTCTGGCTTGCCTCCATGCAATGCTGCTAGATTGCCAAGTGCCGCGCGTGCCATGGCCTATCCCATGACCCTCTCTGCAAGCTTTGTTGCCAGGAGCCGGAGACCCTAGACCACCTACTCGCCCGGTGCGTCTTTGATACGTCCATTTTGCATCATGTTTTCTTACTGTTATTTATAATGCTTTTATCCATAATAATGCTTTTTGGAGTAATTCTAATGCCTTTTCTCTCATAATTTGCAAGGTACACACCAAGAGGGAGAATTCCGGCAGCTGGAAATATGGACCTGGAAAAGCTACGTCGGGCCACCTATTCTGCACAACTCCAAACAAGCTAAAACTTGACGGGGATTTTTTATGGAATATATCAGAATTATTGGAGCAAATAACTACCAGAGGGGCCCCACCAGGTGGGCACAACCCACCTCGGCGCGCCAGGGAGCCCAGGCGCGCCCTGGTGGGTTGTGCCCTCCTCGGCCCACCTCCGGTGCCCATCTCCTGGTATATAAGTCATTTTGACCTATTAAAAATAAAGAGGAGACTTTCGGGACGGAGCGCCGCCATCTCGAGGCGGAACTTGGGCAGGAGCACTTTTGCCCTCCGGCGGAGCGATTCCGCTGGGGGAACTTCCCTCCCAGAGGGGGAAATCATCGTCATCATCATCACCAACAACTCTCCAATCTTGGGGAGGGCAATCTCCATCAACATCTTCAACAACACCATCTCATCTCAAACCCTAGTTCATCTCTTGTGTTCAATCTTGTTACCGGAACTATAGATTGGTGCTTGTGGGTGACTAGTAGTGTTGATTACATGTTGTAGTTGATTACTATATGGTTTATTTGGTGGGAGTTTATATGTTCAGATCCATTATGCTATTTAATACCCATCTAATCATGAACATGTTTATCATTTGTGAGTAGTTACTTTTGTTCTTGAGGTCACAGGAGAAATCATGTTGCAAGTAATCATGTGAACTCGATATGTGTTCAATATTTTGATAGTATGTATGTTGTGATTCCCTTAGTGGTGTCATGTGAACGTCGACTACATGACACTTCATCATACTTGGGCCGAAGGGAATGCATTATGGAGTAGTGATACGTCTCCAACGTATCTATAATTTATGAAGTATTCATGCTATTATATTATCCATCTTGGATGTTTATGGGCTTTATTATACACTTTTATATTATTTTTGGGACTAACCTATTAACCCAGAGCCCAGTGCCAGTTCCTGTTTTTCCCTTGTTTCAGTGTTTCGAAGAAAAGGAATATCAAACGGAGTCCAAACGGAATGAAACCTTCGGGAGAGTTATTTTTGGAACGGAAGCAATCCAGGAGACTTGGAGTGCACGTCAGGGGATCAACGAGGAGGGCACGAGGCAGGGGTGCGCGCCCACCCCCTGGGCGTGCCCTCCACCCTCGTGGGCCCCTCGTGGATCCCCTGATGTATTTATTCCTCCTATATATGCCAATATACCCTAAAACCATCGGGGAATGTAAGAGATTGGGAGTTCCGCCACCGCAAGCCTCTCAGAGCCACCAAAACCAATCGGGACCTGTTAGGCACCACGGAGGGGGGAACCTCACCGGTGGCCATCTTCATCATCCCAGCGCTCTCCATGACGAGGAGGGAGTAGTTCACCCTCGGGGCTGAGGGTATGTACCAGTAGCTATGTGTTTGATCTCTCTTTCTCGTGTTCTTGAGATGATACGATCTTGATGTATCGCGAGCTTTGCTATTATAGTTGGATCTTATGATGTTTCTCCCCCTCTACTCTCTTGTAATGGATTGAGTTTTCCCTTTGAAGCTATCATATCAGATTGAGTCTCTAATGATTTGAGAACACTTGATGTATGTCTTGCCGTGCGTATCTGAGGTGACAATGGGATATCACGTGATTCACTTGATGTATGTTTTGGTGATCAACTTGCGGGTTCCGCCCATGAACCTATGCAAAGGGGTTGGCACACATTTTCATCTTGACTCTCCGGTAGAAACTTTGGGGCACTCTTTGAAGTACTTTGTGTTGGTTTGAATAGATGAATCTGAGATTGCGTGATGCATATCGTATAATCATACCCAAGGATACTTGAGGTGACATTGGAGTATCTAGGTGACATTAGGGTTTTGGTTGATTTATGTCTTAAGGTGTTATTCTAGTACGAACTCTATGATAGATCGAATGGAAAGAATAGCTTCGTGTTATTTTACTATGGACTCTTGAATAGATCGATCAGAAAGGATAACTTTGAGGTGGTTTCGTACCCTACAATAATCTCTTAGTTTGTTCTCCACTATTAGTGACTTTGGAGTGACTCTTTTTTGCATGTTGAGGGATAGTTACATGATCCAATTATGTTATTATTGTTGAGAGAACTTGCACTAGTGAAAGTATGAACCCTAGGCCTTGTTTCCTAGCATTGCAATACCGTTTGTGCTCACTTTTATCATTAGTTACCTTACTGTTTTTATATTTTCAGATTACAAAAACCTATATCTACCATCCATATTGCACTTGTATCACCATCTCTTCGCCAAACTAGTGCACCTATACAATTTACCATTGTATTGGGTGTGTTGGGGACACAAGAGACTCTTTGTTATTTGGTTGTAGGGTTGCTTGAGAGAGACCATCTTCATCCTACGCCTCTCATGGATTGATAAACCTTAGGTCATCCACTTGAGGGAAATTTGCTACTGTCCTACAAACCTCTGCACTTGGAGGCCCAACAACGTCTACAAGAAGAAGGTTGTGTAGTAGACATCAAGCTCTTTTCTGGCGCCGTTTCCGGGGAGGCTAGGTAAGCGACACTCACACCCCGTCAACTAAGCAGTTTCTGGCGCCGTTGCCGGGGAGGTGAGTGCTTGAAGGTATATCTTTAGATCTTGCAATCGAATCTTTTCGTTTCTTGTTTTATCACTAGTTTCGTCTATAAAAGAAAACTACAAAAAAATGGAATTGAGTTTGCCTCATACGCTTCATCTTTTTAATATCTTTCGTGAGTATGATGGAAAGGAAAATTGTGCCAAAGTGTTAGAAGAAGAATGCATTAAAATGTTTGACACTAAATCTTTGAATGATGAGCATGATTGCAATGTTGTTAGTATGAATTCTTTGAATACCCATGATGCTAATGATATGAAAATCCACAAGCTTGGGGAAGCTATGTTTGTGAAGATGATATTTTTTGTCCGCCAAGCTTTGATGAGAAAATTTACTATGATGAAAGCATGCCTCCTATCTATGATGATTATTGTGATGACACGTATGCTGTAAAGAATAATTATAACCATGAAACGTGTCATCTTGATCTTAATTTTCAATCACATGATAGTCATTTTGTTGAGTTTGCTCCCACTATTATTCATGAGAAGAAATTTGCTTATGTGGAGAGTAGTAAAATTTCTATGCAAGTAGATCATGAAAATAATGCTTTATGTGCTGGTTATATGGTTGAATTCATTCATGATGCTACTGAAAATTATTATGAGGGAGGAATATATGCTTCTACATATTGCAATAATATCAAGTTTCCTCTCTATGTGCTTAAAATCTTGAAGTTATGCTTGTTTTACCTTCCTATGCAAGTTGATTCTTGTTCCCATAAGTTGTTTGCTCACAAAATCCCTATGCATAGGAAGTGGGTTAGACTTAAATGTTCTAGTCATATTCTTCATGATGCTCTCTTTATATTTCAATTCTTATCTTTTATGTGAGCATCATTGAAATCATCATGCCTAGCTAGGGGCGTTAAACGATAGCACTTGTTGGGAGGCAACCCAATTTTATTTTAGTTTCTTGATTTTTGGTTCTGTTTAGGAATAAGTAATTCATCTAGCCTCTGATTAGATGTGGTTTTATGTTTTAATTAGTGTTTGTGCCAAGTAAGACCTATAGGATCTTCTTGGATGATAATTACTAGCAAAAAGGGCCCGTGCGTTGCAACGGGAGAAAAAAATATCACACATCTTCCCACGGGTCTACAACAACTATTTCAAAATGACATATTTTTAAGAAATAGTAGCTAATCTAAAGTCATTTAGTCAGATACTAACTCATTAGTTCTTCTTAAAAAAATTAAAGATATTAGTTCTTCATCCTTTGAATAGTACTAACCACAACGAGTAATTTGGAACAGAGGGACTACCTTAAATCTTCTTCCGCCTAGAAAACATGCCCATGCGTTGCAACCAGAGAAAAAAATATCACACAGCTTCTCACGGGTCTACAGCCTCTATTTCAACATGGCATCCTTCTTTAAAAATAGTAGCTAATGTAAAGTCATTTAGTCAGATACTAACTCGTTAGGTCCTCTTAAAAAATTAAGATATTAGTTCTTCATCCTTTGAATAGTACCCATAAAACACATGAAACAGAAGATAAAGTGTTCTACTAATTATGAATGGATCAATCATGAGTCAAACTGAGAATCACAAAAATATAATGGTGCTGAGACAAATGATGAATTAACAGCTGAGCAGTCGCTTTGCCTTCGGCTCAATGCGGACGATGCCCGGCCGCCATCGCACTCGTGTCACCTAGACATCACCGCCGTCTGACTGCTCTCCTAGGTCACTCCTCTCTCGACCTCGATCTACCGAGCCGAGCCCCAAGACTTGAAAGCCTGCGGCCAGTTTGGGTCGAAGCCAAATCTGAAAGCATCCATCGCTGGATCCTCTTCTCCGGTTCGTAGACAAATAATTTGCTCTGATCCAAGTTGTAGATGAATCAGTCTTTTTCTTAAGAAAACAAAATAGGTACGCTGATTCAAGGGGATAGACGTGTGCGGAAGAGGCAGCGGGGGCCGGGAACTATTGCGAGACGTGGTGCAGCAGTGCAAGGTTGGCTTGATGGCGAATGGACCTCCTCTTCATCTGCTTCATGGCATGATTCCAATCCACCATAGTGCCCCTGCGGACATAAGAAAACCAAAAGAAGATTACCAGATCCTTAATGTCGAGACGGGCGGCTAGCATGCTCGTACCCTGCAATGTTCATCCTATCCGCCGGCGGCTTCCTCACCCTCCTCCTTGGATCTGCAAATCACGTTGTGTGCTGGACGACTCTGCTCCGTTTGGATATGGAGACGGACAACTGAATTCGAATTAAATCAATGGGGAAAACATGTATGTGTGTACCTGCGCATGATTATCACGATCGGTTCAGACGAAGGGTGTCCTCACCGACCTTGCAGAGGAAGGCTTGGGTGGAGGAGCCGGCTTCTGTGGACAGCACACGCTTGGTCGATGGGGCAGCGCCCAGCCGGACCATCTCGGGAAGATGCAGGGAGATGGGAGGGGCAACGCAGCGGGGCTGTTTTGCTGGATTTAGCGCTCTATGCGGGGCGTCGAGGAGCTAGCAGAGGGCCACGGATCTTGAGCTGGTGGAGGGCCTGGGCGGGGGAGCTGTCGTCGGGACGGCACCCAGCCAGGCCACCTCAGGATAACCAAAGAGAAGGGAAGAAGCAGGGAGGCGGTGCTGGTTTCCTGATCGGCTGCTCGGCGCGGGCGTCGTGGAGCTAATCCTCTTCACGGAGAGATGAATCGGCCGCATCTTGAGTTGAGATGCCAGGATGCACATCCGCCCTTGATTATCGACGGCGTCATCTAGAGGTCGGGCGCCCCGCCCACAGGCTTTGGAAGCGGGAGGAGAGAGCACATCCCCGTCGGCCTGTTCGCTATACTCCGTCCATCCCCTCCTGATTCCTAGATCTGTCCCACACCTGGGGCGAGGTGGCCGATGCTAGCGGCGACGACGGACATGCAAGGGAGGAAGGATTTGTGCGGGCCTGTTTCAAGAGGAGGGTAGGATTCGTTGCCATAAAAGAAGGCGGGGAAGGAGGAGTTGTGTTTGGACTTTGGAGAAGGGCGTCTTACGGACGGCAAGAGAAAACGTTTCTTTGTTAATCCTGGACAGAAACATATTTTCTTAGGCAAAGCCAACTCGAAAAAAAAGGAAGACGACGGTGAACCCACGGAGTCAATCCGTGCTTTATTATTAGGGAGAGATTTGATCTTGCCGAAAATTCCAGAAACTTTCTGTTCACGAAAAAATTGTTAAAAATCACCAGAAAGTGATAAAATATTGATTCCAATTGCAGTAGATCAATAAACAATTTATCTAGGTCTTCCTATTTTGGTAGAAGTTTTGGAGTTCCAGAAGTATACGTTTGATACAGATTACTACAGACCGTTCTGTTTTTGACAGATTCTGTTTTCTATGTGTTGTTTGCTTATTTTGATGAATCTATGAGTAGTATCGGAGGGTATGAACCATAGAAAAGTTGGAATACAGTAGATATTACACCAATATGAATTTAGAATGAGCTCACAACAGTACCTAAGTGGTGATTTATTTTCTTATACTAACGGAGCTTATGCGTTTTCTATTGAGTTTTGTGTTGTGAAGTTTTCAAGTTTTGGGTAAAGATTCGATGGACTATGGAATAAGGAGTGGCAAGAGCCTAAGCTTGGGGATGCCCAAGGAACCCCAAGGTAATATTCAAGGACAACCAAGAGCCTAAGCTTGGGGATGCCCCGGATGGCATCCCCTCTTTCGTCTTCGTTCATCGGTAACTTTACTTGGAGCTATATTTTTATTCACCACATGATATGTGTTTTGCTTGGAGCGTCATTTTATTTTGTTAGTATCTGCTTTATGTTATTTATAATAATGTTTTGCATCTCTATTTTCAATAAAAATGTCAAGGATAGCCTTTACCATGCTTATTTTGCAAGTATACATGTTGCTGTTTTAAAACAGAAAGTTTACCGTTGTTGCGAAAATTCCCTAGAAAAGTCAGAATATGATAAAATTTTGAAACCTTATGCATAATAAGCTCTGATAAATTTACTACAGTGGGAATTTTATTTCATAATTTTTGGAGCTAGGGAAGTATGGATCTTGCTGCATTCTTTACAGACTGTCCTGTTTTGGCAGATTGCTGTTATGTTTGCATTGTTTGCATATGTTTGCTTGTTTAATGATTCTATTTGAGGATAGGAGTATTAAATATTCAGAGGCATTTAGTATGAAATGTTTAATAATAATTTTAGTGATTTTCTACAGTAGAGTATGATAAGTTTTTTTTGCATTGGTTTATACTAACTTATCTCACAAGTCCTTGTTGAGTTTTGTGTGGATGAAGCTCTTGAGATTTAGGGAGACCGTGATGTGAGAGGAATTAAGGAGACACAAAAGCTCAAGCTTGGAGATGCCCAAGGCATCCCAAGATAATATTTCAAGAAGTCTCAAGCATCTAAGCTTGGGGATGCCCCGGTAGGCATCCAACCTTTCTTCTTCAACAATTATCGGTTAGTATCGGTTGAGCCTAAGTTTTTGCTTCTTCACATGATGAGTGCTATCCTTGAAATGTTGTTTTATTTTGTTTGCTTGCTGTTTGAATAGTATCCCAAGATCTGAAATTCTTAAATTAGAGAGAGAGAGAGAGAGAGAGAGAGAGTCTTCACATAGCTACATAATTATTTAACTACTCATTGATCTTCACTTATATCTTTTTGGAGTAGTTTGTCATTTACTCGTGTGCTTCACTTATATCCTCTGAGTAAATGGTTGAATGATTTGAATGTCGTAAATCTGAAGTTATATATGTTTCATATGCCTTTCCCATGGGGAGTAATGCCTTCACATATAAGAAGTAGAGGTGGTAAATTTTTTGAAGGTTAGCGAACATCGTGTTGGTCACTTGAACAATTCATGAAAGAATATTGAAGGAAGAGAGATTTCACACACACACACACACACACACACACACACACACACACACACACACACACACACACACACACACACACACACACACACACACACATATATATATATATATATATATATATATATATATATATATATATATATATATATATATATATATATATATATATATATATATACTATCTTGGACATCTTCTATGATTGTGAGCCCCATTAATTATTTCCAAACCTGAGCATATTAGCTGAAGTTGGACAAGGAAGACAACATAATGAGTTATGCTTGGGTATATTTGTATAGAAGTTATATTGTTATGGATCATCTAACATGTGGTGCTTGCTATTTAGAATCCTTTGCTAGCCAAAATTTCTGTACTAAGCGGGAATACTGCTTGTGCATCCAAATTCCTTGAACCAAGTTCCTTCCATGAGTGTCCACCATATCTACCTATATGCGGTATTTACCTGTCGTTCCAAGTAAATTTGCATGTGCCAAACTCTAAACCTTCAAATAATAATACGTTTTGTATGCCTGAATTGCTCATGTAGCGACTAGAGGCTGTCAGTATCTTCCATGCTAGGTGGGTTATTCTCACGATGAGTGGACTCCGCTCATCATTCACGAGAAAAATGGCTGGTAACCGGGATGCCCAGTCCCATGATCCAAAGATCGAAATCAAATCAAAAATAATTGCAAACAAAACTCCCCCAGGAATGTTGATAGCTGGACGGCACCCGTTGTTTCAGACAAGCCGTGGAGTGTGAATGTTGGTGGAGGGGGAGTAAAAACTTTACCTTTCTGCGTGGGAACCGCCTATAATGTATCTAGTATGGAAGATATTGGGAAGTCTTGGTCGTTATGTTGACGATGAAAGCATACCTCTCAAAATTATTTTCATCTCTGTTTTAGCTTCGAGCTCTGGCACCTCTGCAAATCCCTGCTTCCCTCTGCGAAGGGCCTATCTTTTACTTTTATGCAAGAGTCAATAGTATTCCTTCTCATTCCAACCTACTCTTTAGTTGGCAAACATCATGTGATGGAAATATCTAAGCATATATGGCCATTCAAATATATTTGAGCATGAATTATTACTGTTGACATTACCCTTGAGGTAAAAGGTTGGGAGGCGAAACATTAAGCCCCTATCTTTGTGTTTGATGGATGCTATTTGTTCTAAAAATATGCTTTGAATGGTAGCAATCATGGAAGACTATATGATAGTTGAGTGTGTGGGATTTGCTAAATCAAAGCTCTTACATAGACCCTTCCTGAAAATAAGATGAATTGCAATTATTTAATGACTGAGAACATAGTTTGTTAGTTTTCAAGAGAGTTTATGGTCTATGCTTTAATATGTGAATAGCTTGTTACTTGATCATGAAAAGTTTTATGAGTTGAGCTACTGTTATGGCATATAATGATGCTAGAAAAGGTGATTGAAATTATCATTGATCAAACTTGTGCACCTGCTAGCATTCACACTTCATAAATTATTTCTTTTATCATTTACCTACACGAGCAGGAATTAAGCTTGGGGATGCTGATAGGTCTCCAACGTATCTATAATTTATGAAGTATTCATGCTATTATATTATCCATCTTGGATGTTTATGGGCTTTATTATACACTTTTATATTATTTTTGGGACTAACCTATTAACCCAGAGCCCAGTGCCAGTTCCTATTTTTTCCCCTTGTTTCAGTGTTTCGAAGAAAAGGAATATCAAACAGAGTCCAAACGGAATGAAACCTTCGGGAGAGTTATTTTTGGAACGGAAGCAATCCAGGAGACTTGGAGTGCACGTCAGGGGATCAACGAGGAGGGCACGAGGCAGGGGGACCCGCCCACCCCCCTGGGCGCGCCCTCCACCCTCGTGGGCCCCTCGTGGCTCCCATGACGTATTTCTTCCTCCTATATATACCAATATACCCTAAAACCATCGGGGAACAGAAGAGATTGGGAGTTCCGCCGCCGCAAGCCTCTGTAGCCACCAAAACCCAATCGGGGCCCTGTTCGGCACCACGGAGGGGGAACCTCACCGGTGGCCATCTTCATCATCCCGGCGCTCTCCATGACGAGGAGGGAGTAGTTCACCCTCGGGGCTGAGGGTATGTACTAGTAGCTATGTGTTTGATCTCTCTTTCTCGTGTTCTTGAGATGATACTATCTTGATGTATCGTGAGCTTTGCTATTATAGTTGGATCTTATGATGTTTCTCCCCCTCTACTCTCTTGTAATGGATTGAGTTTTCCCTTTGAAGCTATCTTATCGGATTGAGTCTTTAATGATTTGAGAACACTTGATGTATGTCTTGCCGTGCGTATCTGAGGTGACAATGGGATATCATGTGATTCACTTGATGTATGTTTTGGTGATCAACTAGCGGGTTCCGCCCATGAACCTATGCATTGGGGCTGGCACACGTTTTCGTCTTGACTCTCCGGTAGAAACTTTGGGGCACTCTTTGAAGTACTTTGTGTTGGTTTGAATAGGTGAATCTGAGATTGTGTGATGCATATCGTATAATCATACCCAAGGATACTTGAGGTGACATTGGAGTATCTAGGTGACATTAGGGTTTTGGTTGATTTGTGTCTTAAGGTGTTATTCTAGTACGAACTCTATGATAGATCGAACAGAAAGAATAGCTTCGTGCTATTTTACTACGGACTCTTGAATAGATCGATCAGAAAGGATAACTTTGAGGTGGTTTCGTACCCTACAATAATCTCTTAGTTTGTTCTCCACTATTAGTGACTTTGGAGTGACTCTTTGTTGCATGTTGAGGGATAGTTATATGATCCAATTATGTTATTATTGTTGAGAGAACTTGCACTAGTGAAAGTATGAACCCTAGGCCTTGTTTCCTAGCATTGCAATACCGTTTGTGCTCACTTTTATCATTAGTTACCTTGCTGTTTTTATATTTTTCAGATTACAAAAACCTATATCTACCATCCATATTGCATTTGTATCACCTCGCCGAACTAGTGCACCTATATGATAACCCACAAGTATAGGGGATCACAACAGTTTTCGAGGGTAGAGCATTCAACCCAAATTTATTGATTCGACACAAGGGGAGCCAAAGAATATTCTCAAGTATTAGCAACTGAGTTGTGAATTCAGCCACACCTGGATAACTTAGTATCTGCAGCAAAGTATTTAGTAGCAAAGTAATATGATAGTAGTGGTGACGGTAACATAAGTTAACGGCACCAAAAGTAATATTTTTGGTGTTTTGTAGTGATTGTAACAGTAGCAAAGGAAAAGTAAATAAGCGAGAACCAGTATAGGAGAAGCTCGTAGGCGTTGGATCAGTGATGGATAACTATGCCGGATGCGGTTCATCATGTAACAGTCATAACATAGGGTGACACAGAACTAGCTCCAATTCATCAATGTAATGTAGGCATGTATTCCAAATATAGTCATACGTGCTTATGGAAAAGAACTTGCATGACATCTTTTGTCCTACCCTCCCGTGGCAGCGGGGTCCTAATGGAAACTAAGGGATATTAAGGCCTCCTTTTAATAGAGAACCGGAACAAAGCATTAGCACATAGTGAATACATGAACTCCTCAAACTATGGTCATCACCGGGAGTGGTCCCGATTATTGTCACTTCGGGGTTGCCGGATCATAACACATAGTAGGTGACTATAGACTTGCAAGATAGGATCAAGAACTCACATATATTCATGAAAACATAATAGGTTCAGATCTGAAATTATGGCACTCGGGCCCTAGTGACAAGCATTAAGCATAGCAAAGTCATAGCAACATCAATCTCAGAACATAGTGGATACTAGGGATCAAACCCTAACAAAACTAACTCGATTACATGATAAATCTCATCCAACCCATCACCGTCCAGCAAGCCTACGATGGAATTACTCACGCACGGCGGTGAGCATCATGAAATTGGTGATGGAGGATGGTTGATGATGACGACGACGACGAATCCCCCTCTCCGGAGCCCCGAACGGACTCCAGATCAGCCCTCCAGAGAGGTTTTAGGGCTTGGCGGCGGCTCCGTATCGTAAAACGATGATTTCTTCTCCTTGATTTTTTTCTCCCCGAAAGCAAATATATAGAGTTGGAGTTGGCGTCGGAGGAGCTCCAGGGGGCCCACGAGGTGGGGGGCGCGCCCCCACCCTCGTGGACAGGGTGTGGGCCCCCTAGTCTTCTTCTTTGGCAAGGATTTTTATTATTTCCAAAAAGTTTTTCCATGGAGTTTCAGGTCATTCCGAGAATGTTTGTTTCTGCACATAAATAACACCATGGCAATTCTGCTGAAAACAACGTCAGTCCGGGTTAGTTCCATTCAAATCATGCAAGTTAGAGTCCAAAACAAGGGCAAAAGTGTTTGGAAAAGTAGATACGACGGAGACGTATCAACTCCCCCAAGCTTAACCATTTGCTTGTCCTCAAGCAATTCAGTTGATAAACTGAAAGAGATAAAGAAAAACTTTTACAAACTCTGTTTGCTCTTGTTGTTGTAAATATGTAAAGCCAGCATTCCGGTTTTCAGCAAAGATTATAACTAACCACATTTGCAATAATTCTCAGGTCTCATATTTACTCATATCAATGGCATAATCAACTAGCGAGTTATAATAATAAATCTCGGATGACAACACTTTCTCAAAACAATCATAATATGGTATAACAAGATGGTATCTCGCTAGCCCTTTCTGAGACCGCAAAACATAAATGCAGAGCACCTTTAAAGATCAAGGACTGACTAGACATTGTAATTCATGGTAAAAGAGGTCCAATCATAGTCATACCCAATATAAATTAACAGTAATGGATGCAAATGACAGCTATGCTCTCCAGCTAGTGCTTTTAATAAGAGGGCGATGACTCAACATAAAAGTAAATAGATAGGCCCTTCGCAGAGGGAAGCAGGGATTTGTAGAGGTGCCAGAGCTCGGTTTTGAAATAGAGATAAATAATATTTTGAGCGGCATACTTTCATTGTCAACATAGCAACTAAGAGATGGCGATATCTTCCATGCTACACACATTATAGGCAGTTCCCAAATAGAATGGTAAAATTTATACTCCCCCTCCACCAACAAGCATCAATCCATGGCTTGCTCGAAACAACGAGTGCCTCCAACTAACAACAGTCCCAGGGGGAGTTTTGTTTGCAATTAATTTTGATTTAGTTTGCATAAAGCATGGGACTGGGCATCCCGGTGACCAGCCATGTTCTCGTGAATGAGAAGCGGAGTCCACTCCTCTTGAGAATAACCCACCTAGCATGGAAGATACGGACAGCCCTAGTTGATACATGAGCTATTCGAGCATACAAAACAGAATGTTTATTTGAAGGTTTAGAGTTTGGCACATACAAATTTACTTGGAACGGCAGGTAAATACCGCATATAGGAAGGTATGATGGACTCATATGACATAACTTTGGGGTTTAAGGGATTGGATGCACAAGCAGTATTCCCGCTTAGTACAAGTGAAGGCTAGCAAAAGATTGGGAAGCGACCAACTAGAGAGCGACAACAGCCATGAACATGCATTAAAATTAATAAACATCGGATGCAAGCATGAGTAGGATATAATCCACAATGAACATAAATATCGTGAAGGCTATGTTGATTTTGTTTCAACTACATGTGTGAACATGTGCCAAGTCAAGTCACTTAAATCATTCAAAGGAGGATACCACCCCACTATACCACATCACAACCATTTTAATAGCATGTTGGCACACAAGGTAAACCATTATAACTCATAGCTAATCAAGCATGGCACGAGCAACTATAATCTCTAATTGTCATTGCAAACATGTTTATTCATAATAGGCTGAATCAGGAACGATGAACTCATCATATTTACAAAAAACAAGAGAGGTCGAGTTCATACCATTTTTTCTCTTCTCAACCAGTCGATCATATATCATCATAATTGCCTTTCACTTGCACGACCGAACGATGTAAAAATAATAAGAGTGCACGTGCATTGGACTAAGCTGGAATCTGCGAGCATTCAATAAACAGGAGAAGACAAGGCAATATGGGCTCTTGGTTAAATCAACAGTAATGCATATAAGAGCCACTTCGACAATTTAATCATGGTCTTCTCCCATCGACCCCCAAAGAAAAGAAATAAAACTATTTACACAAGAAAGCTCCCAACAAGCAAAAGAAGAACGGGAAATATTTTTTTGGGTTTTCTTTTAATTATTACTACTACAGCAAGAAAAGTAAACTAACTAAAAGCTATCACTAATTTTTTTGTTTTTTCTTAAGGTTTAACAAACACACAAGAAGAAAGCAAGAAAAAGAAAATAAACTAGCATGGATATTACAGTGAAAAAGTATGAGCACCGACATCTAGCAATGAGTGTGTGAACATAAATACAATGTCGGTGAGAAATACGTACTCCCCCAAGCTTAGGCTTTTGGCCTAAGTTGGTTCATTGCCAAGGATGGCCTGGCGGATATCCGTAGGTGTAGCCGGGGTCATACTGTGATGCAGCGGCTATCGCCGCCTGAGCTGCAGCGTGGCGTCGGGCTGCCTATGCTCTCCTCTCATACTCATCTGCCTCCTCTCTGGTAATAATGTATCTTCATTTTGCCTGATAATCAAAGAAGGCAGGAGCAGGGAGAGTAATACGGACAACACGCCGTTTGTCAAAGATTAGTCGATATAGGAGAGGTGATTCATTCCTCTCAACAAACTGGTGAGAGACCATAGAACTAAAATCTAAATAAGTAGGAGGCAACTCCATATCATCCTCACGAACGTCCACCTCAAGAAAATTAGCTAAGCGGGTTGCATAAATTCCTCCAAAGAAATCTCCATTATATCTGTTATGATGCAACCTACGTGCTACAATGGCTCCCATATGATAAGATTGGCCTCCTAACACAGCACTCCTAAGAATACTGAGGTCAGGCACACACATATGACATGCTTCATCCTTACCAGTTATGCACCTACCTATGAAGAGAGCAAAATAATGTATAGCAGGAAAGTGAATGCTTCCTATGGTAGCTTGCGTTATATCTCTAGATTCCCCTATGATTATACCAGCAAGAAAGTCTCTAAATTCAGATTTACGGGGATCACTAGCACTACCCCATTGTGGAAGTTTGCAAGCAGAAGTGAAATCCTCTAAGTCCATGGTATAAGATTTGTCATAAAGATCAAACATGACGGTAGGAGAATTACGTGAAGATGAAAATTCAAACCTCCTCACAAATGAACTAGTGAGTTGATGGTATTGGGGGCATTTGTCTGCCTCAAAGCTCACAATATCGGTGTTACGCAAATATGCGTTAAATTCTTCTTTGATTCCCACTACATCCATAAAATTTTCCAAAGGCCATTCACAGGGCCGCACTGGAGCATCTCTTGGTGGTTCCTCGTCAGCATCACGTATTGCAAGCCTGGGTCCTTGCTTCCTTGAAGAACCACCTTGGAACATTTTCCTAAGCATATTTTTTCCTCTAAAAAATTTCTGAAATTTTTAGTAACTTCAAACAAAAGTGAACCAACTTCAATAAAATTGATAGCAACTACTCCTACAAGTGCCTAGAGCATCTATCAAGCATTAGAACTACTTGGAACCATATAAATTTGACATGCAAGCTCAAGAACATGGTCACCTATGCAGCACAAATTTGCAAAGAATAAAGCACTAGAACAAAAACTAATTGGACCAATGGAGGAGTCACATACCAAGGAACAATCTCCCCAAGCAGTTTTGTGAGAGGTGCTTTGGGCAAGGAGATCGAAAATCACAGCAAAGTGAGCTAGAACTCGTGCTTGAGCTGGATATTGGTGTTTGTGGGAGGAAGAAGGACTGTATGAGTGCAGGAATAAGTGGAGGGGGGCCACCGTGGGCCCACGAGACAGGGGCGCGCCCTCCACCCTCGTGCCCAGGTGGTTGACCCCCCTGCTGTGTTCTCAGTTCCAAAAATCCTCAAATATTCTAAAAAAATCATATTAAATTGGCACGACATTTGGAGGACTTTTATTTTTGGGGTATTTTTATATTGCACAGATAAATCAGAAAACAAACAGAAAATACTATTTTTACTTTATTTTAACTAAATAACAGAAAGTATAAAGAGGGTACAGAGGGTTGTGCTTCTAGTTTCATCCATCTCATGCTCATCAAAAGGAATCTACTAACAAGGTTGATCAGGTCTTGTTAACAAACTCATTCCGACTAACATGGAACCAGAGAAATTTCGAATAACACTATGTTACCTCAACGGGGATATGCACATCCCCAATAATAAGAATATCATATTTCTTCTTGACAGTAGGAAGAGGAAATTCAAAACCTCCAAACATAATCGATGGAATTTTTCCAATAGAGTTGATACTATGAACTTGAGGTTGTTTCCTCGGAAAGTGTACTGTGTGCTCATTACCGTTAACATGAAAAGTGACATTGCCTTTGTTGCAATCAATAACAGCCCCTGCAGTATTCAGAAAAGGTCTTCCAAGAATAATAGACATACTATCGTCCTCGGGAATATCAAGAATAACAAAGTCCGTTAAAATAGTAACGTTTGCAACCACAACAGGCACATCCTCACATATACCGACAGGTATAGCAGTTGATTTATCATCCATTTGCAAAGATATTTCAGTAGGTGTCAACTTATTCAAATCAAGTCTACGATATAAAGAGAGAGGCATAACACTAACACCGGCTCCAAGATCACATAAAGCAGTTTTAACATAATTTCTTTTAATGGAGCATGGTATAGTAGGTACTCCTAGATCTCCAAGTTTCTTTGGTATTCCACCCTTAAAAGTATTATTAGCAAGCATGGTGGAAATTTCAGCTTCCGGTATCTCTCTTTTATTAGTGACAATATCTTTCATATATTTAGCGTAAGGATTCATTTTGAGCATATCAGTTAATCGCATACGCAAAAAGATAGGTCTAATCATTTCAACAAAGCGCTCAAAATCCTCATCATCCTTTTTCTTGGATGGTTTGGGAGGAAAAGGCATGGGTTTCTGAACCCAAGGTTCTCTTTCTTTACCATGTTTCCTAGCAACAAAGTATGTCTTATCATAACGTTGATTCTTTGATTGTGGGTTATCAAGATCAACAGCAGGTTCAATTTCTACATGATTATCATTACTAGGTTGAGCATCATCATTAACATTTTCATTAGGTTCATGTTCATTACCCGATTGCGTTTCAACATCAGAAATAGAGATATCATTTGGATTCTCAAGTGGTTCAGCAATAGGTTCACTAGAAGTTTTCAAAGTCCTATCATTTTTATTTTTCTTCCTTTTAGAAGAACTAGGTGCATCAATATTATTTCTCTGAGAATCTTGCTCAATTCTCTTAGGGTGGCCTTCAGGATACAAAGGTTCCTGAGTCATTCTACCAGTTCTAGTAGCCACTCTAACAGCATAATCATTCTTCTTACTATTCGTTTCATTGAGCAAATCATTTTGAGATTTAAGTACTTGTTCTACTTGAGTGGTAACCATAGAAGCATGTTTACTAACAAGTGTAAGTTCACATCTAACATCAGCCATATAATCACCCAGGTGTTTAATCATATCGGAATTATATTTCAATTGTCTACCAAAATAAGCATTGAAGTTTTCTTGCTTGACAATAAAATTATCAAACTCTTCTAAGCATTGTCTAGCAGACTTATAGTGAGGAATATCACGTTCATCAAATCTATAGAGAGAATTTACCTTTACTACATGTGTTGGGTTATCAAGACCTGGAGGTTCTTCAACAGGCGGTAAATTAAGACCATGTATTTCTTCAATAGGAGGTAAATTCTTAACATCTTCAGCTTTAATACATTTTTCTTTCATGGATTTCTTTGCCTCTTGCATATCTTCAGGACTGAGAAATAGAACACCTCTCTTCTTAGGAGTTGGTTTAAGAATAGGCTCAGTAATTGGAGCAGGTGCTGGCTCAGGAAGTGTCCAATTATTTTCATTTGTCAACATATTATTCAATAGAATTTCAGCATCATCCGGTGTTCTTTCCCTGAAAACAGAACCAGCACAACTATCCAGGTAATCTCTGGAAGCATCGGTTAGTCCATTATAAAAGATATCAAGTATTTCATTTTTCTTAAGAGGATGATCAGGCAAAGCATTAAGTAACTTGAGAAGCCTCCCCCAAGCTTGTGGGAGACTCTCTTCTTCAATTTGCACAAAGTTGTATATTTCCCTCAAGGCAGCTCGTTTCTTATGAGCAGGGAAATATTTAGCAGAGAAGTAATAAATCATATCCTGGGGACTACGCACACAACCAGGATCAAGAGAAATAAACCATATCTTAGCATCACCCTTTAATGAGAACGGAAATATTTTAAGGATATATAAGTAGCGAGTTCTCTCATCATTAGTGAACAGGGTGGATATATCATTTAATTTAGTAAGATGTGCCACAACAGTTTCAGATTCATAGCCATGAAAATGATCAGGTTCAACCAAAGTAATTATATCAGGATCAATAGAGAATTCATAATCCTTATCGGCAACACAAATAGGTGAAGTAGCAAAAGCAGGGTCAGGTTTCATTCTATCTCTAAGAGATTCCTTACTCCATTTAGCTAATAACCTTCTAAGCTCATTGTTATCTTTGCAAGCAAAAATAGCAGCAGAAGCTTCTTTACCAAAAATATAACCATCAGGAATAACAGGACTATCTTGATCATCACTTTCATCATTATAATCAGTATCAATAATTTCTTTCTCTCTAGCCCTAGCAATTTGTTCATCAAGAAATTCACTAAGGGGCACAATAGTATCAAGCGTAGAAGTAGTTTCATTATAAGTATCATGCATAGCAGAAGTGGCATCATCAATAACATGCGATATATCAGAACGAATAGCAGAAGCCGGTTTAGGTGTCGCAAGCTTACTCAAAACAGAAGGTGAATCAAGTGCAGAGCTAGATGGCAGTTCCTTAACTCCCGTCGTAGTTGAGGGATAAATTGTTGTCTTAGCGTCTTTCAAGTTCTTCATAGTGACCAGCAGATATAAATCCCAAGTGACTCAAAGAATAGAGCTATGTTCCCCGGCAACGGCGCCAGAAATTAGTCTTGATAACCCACAAGTATAGGGGATTGCAACAGTTTCGAGGGAGTATTCAACCCAAATTTATTGATTCGACACAAGGGGAGCCAAAGAATATTCTCAAGTATTAGCAACTGAGTTGTCAATTCATCCACACCTGGATAACTTAGTATCTACAGCAAAGTGTTTAGTAGCAAAGTAATATGATAGTAGTGGTAACGGTAACAAAATGTAACGGCAGCAAAAGTAATATTTTTGGTGTTTTGTAGTGATTGTAACAGTAGCAAAGGAAAAGTAAATAAGCGAGAACCAATATAGGAGAAGCTCGTAGGCGTTGGATCAGTGATGGATAACTATGCCGGATGCGGTTCATCATGTAACAGTCATAACATAGGTTGACACAGAACTAGCTCCAATTCATCAATGTAATGTAGGCATGTATTCCAAATATAGTCATACGTGCTTATGGAAAAGAACTTGCATGACATCTTTTGTCCTACCCTCCCGTGGCAGCGGGGTCCTAATGGAAACTAAGGGATATTAAGGCCTCCTTTTAATAGAGAACCGAACAAAGCATTAGCACATAGTGAATACATGAACTCCTCAAACTATGGTCATCACCGAGAGTGGTCCCGATTATTGTCACTTTGGGTTGCGGATCATAACACATAGTAGGTGACTATAGACTTGCAAGATAGGATCAAAACTCACATATATTCATGAAAACATAATAGGTTCAGATCTGAAATCATGGCACTCGGGCCCTAGTGACAAGCATTAAGCATAGCAAAGTCATAGCAACATCAATCTCGAACATAGTGGATACTAGGATCAAACCCTAACAAAACTAACTCGATTACATGATAAATCTCATCCAACCCATCACCGTCCAGCAAGCCTACGATGGAATTACTCACGCACGGCGGTGAGCATCATGAAATTGGTGATGGAGGATGGTTGATGATGACGACGGCGACGAATCCCCCTCTCCGGAGCCCCGAACGGACTCCAGATCAGCCCTCCCGAGAGGTTTTAGGGCTTGGCGGCGGCTCCGTATCGTAAAACGTGATGATTTCTTCTCCTTGATTTTTCTCTCCCCGAAAGCAAATATATAGAGTTGGAGTTGGCGTCGGAGGAGCTCAGGGGCCCACGAGGTAGAGGCGCGCCCTAGGGGGGGCGCCCCACCCTCGTGGACAGGGTGTGGGCCCCCTGGTCTTCATCTTTGGCAAGGATTTTTTATTATTTCCGAAAAGTTGTTCCATGGAGTTTCAGGTCATTCCGATAATGTTTGTTTCTGCACATAAATAACACTGTGGCAATTCTCACTGAAAAAGCGTCACATCCGGTTAGTTCCATTCAAATCATGCAAGTTAGAGTCCAAAACAAGGGCAAAAGTGTTTGGAAAAGTAGATGCGACGGAGACGTATCACTGTACAATTTACCATTGTATTGGGTGTGTTGGGGACACAAGAGACTCTTTGTTATTTGGTTGCAGGGTTGCTTGAGAGAGACCATCTTCATCCTACGCCTCCCATGGATTGATAAACCTTAGGTCATCCACTTGAGGGAAATTTGCTACTGTCCTACAAACCTCTGCACTTGGAGGCCCAACAACGTCTACAAGAAGAAGGTTGTGTAGTAGACATCAATTAGCAATTAGATTTTGGGTTGCGAGAGTGACAAAAACTTAAACCCTAGTTTATGCGCTAGTCCGTAAGGGACCGATTGGATCCAAAAGTTTAATGCTATGTTTAGAATTTATTCTTAATACTTTTCTCATAGTTGTGGATGCTTGCGGGAGGGTGAATCATAAGTACGAGGTTTGTTCAAGTAAGAACCGCACCTAAGCACCGGTCCACCCACATATCAAATTATCAAAGTAGCGAACACAAATCGAACCAACATGATGAAAGTGACTAGATGAAATTCCCGTGTACCCGCAAGAATGCTTTGCTTATCATAAGAGACCGTTTTGGCCTGTCCTTTGCCTCAAAAGGATTGGGCTACCTTTCTGCATATTTGTTACTACTATCGTTACTTGCTCGTTACAAATTATCTTGCTATCAAACTACTCTGCTACTTACAATTTTAGCACTTGCAGACATTACCTTACTAAAAACTACTTGTCATTTCCTTCTGCTTCTCGTTGGGTTCGACACTCTTACTTATCGAAAAGAGCTACAATTGACCCCCTATACTTGTGGGTCATCAAGGCTATTTTCTGGCGCCGTTGCCGGGGAGTGAAGCGCCTTTGGTAAGTGGAATTTGGTAAGGAAACATTTATATAGTGTGATGAAATTTATTGTCACTTGTTACTATGGAAAACAATCCTTTGAGGGGTTTGTTCGGGGTATCTTCACCTCGTCTGGAACCACAATTAGCTACCCCTCAACCTACTGCACCTACTAAAAATATTGAATATGAAATTCCTTCGGGTATGATAGAACAACTACTAGCTAATCCTTATGCAGGAGATGGAACCGAACATCCTGATATGCACTTGATATATGTGGAACAAATTTGTGGAGCAGGTTTGCTGATACGTCTCCAACGTATCTACTTTTTCTCACGCTTTTCCTCTTGTTTTGGACTCTAATTTGCATGATTTGAATGAAACTAACCCCAGACTGACGCTGTTTTCAGCAGAACTACCATGGTATTGTTTTTGTGCAGAAATAAAAGTTCTCGGAATGGAACGAAACTTTGCGAGGATTTTTTATGGAATAAAATATAATTTCTGGAGACAAGACCCACCAGAGAGGGGCCCCTAGGTGGGCACAACCAACCAGGGGCGCGCCCCCCTCTCTTGGCGTGCCCAGGTGGGTTGTACCCACCTGGTGGCCCCGCTGACCCTGAAACCGACGCTATAAATTCTTATTTTTGGAGAAAAAATCAGGGAGAAAGAATTATCACATTCCACGAGACGGAGCCACCGCCAAGCCCTGTTCTTCCTCGGGAGGGCAGATCTGGAGTCCATTTGGGGCTCCGGAGAGGGGGATCTTCGTTCTCTGTCATCACCAACCCTTCTCCATTGCCAATTCCATGATGCTCCCCACTGGGAGTGAGTAATTCCTTTGTAGGCTCGCTGGTCGGTGAGGAGTTGGATGAGATTCATCATGTAATCAAGTTAGTTTAGTTAGGGCCTGATCCCTAGTATCCACTATGTTCTTAGATTGATGTTGCTATGACTTTGCTATGCTTAATGCTTGTCACTTTGGGCCCGGGTGCGATGAACTCAGATTTGAACCGTTTATGAATTCATCATTATATCCATGTTTTAGATACGATCTTGCAAGTTATAGTCACCTACTACATGTTATGATCCAACAACCCTGGAGTGACAACAACCGGGCCCACTCTCGGTGATGACCGTAGTTTGAGGAGTTCATGTATTCACTATGTGTTAATGCTTTGTTCTGGTTCTCTATTAAAAGGAGACCTTAATATCCCTTTGTTTCCAATATGGACCCCGCTGCCACGGGAGGGTAGGACAAAATATGTCATGCAAGTTCTTTTAATAAAGCACGTATGACTATTTACGGAATACATGCCTACATTATATCGATGAACTGGAGCTAGTGCCGTATCGCCCTAGGTTATAACTGTCACATGATGAATATCATCCAACAAGTCACCGATCCAATGCCTACTAATTTATCCTATATTGTTTCTGCTAAGTTACTATTGCTATCGTCACTGTTACACTTGCTACAAAATTACTGCTATCACTGTTACTGTTACCGTTGCTGCTGTCACTATTATCAAAACTATCATATTACTGTGCTACTGATTACTTGCTGCTGATAATTAATCTCCAGGTGTGGTCGAATTGACAACTCAGCTGCTAATACCTTCAAATATTCTTTGGCTCCCCTTGTGTCGAATCTATAAATTTGGTTTGAATACTTTACCCTCGAAAACTGTTGCGATCCCCTATACTTGTGGGTTATCAAGACCTTTTTCTGGCGTTGCTGCCGGGGAGCATAGCTATATTTGTTGATTCACTTGGGATTATTATCATATTATCACTATGAAGAATCTGAAGGATCCAAAGACTAAGATTTATCCCTCAAAGACGAGGGGAGGTAAGGAACTGCCATCCAGTTCTTCTTTAGATTCACCTTCTATTATGAGTAAACTTGCAACACCACCACATGCTATTAATTCTAATATGTCGCAAGTTATTGATGATGCTACTTCTACTATGAATGATGCTTATGATGATGCTAGTACCTTGCTTGATAATGATGATGTGCCACTTGGTGATTTTCTTGATGCACAAATTGCTAGAGTAATACAACATGATGTTGTTTAATCTGATGATGAGCTTGAGACTGAATCTCCTGAAACACCTGCTAGAACTAGCCTTCCGAGATATGAATTTCCTAAGGTACCGGAAGGTTATGTTATGAGTGAAGAAACAACTAGAGATATTCTTGCTTGCAAGGATAGAGATGATCTAGAGAAACTACTATGCAAGTATAAAGAAAAATCTCTGAATGCTAGAATGAAATGTGATCCTAAGTTTGCTACTTCACCTATCTTTATTGATGAAAAGGATTATGAATTCTCTGTCGACCCAGAGTTAATTACTTTGGTTGAATCTGATCCTTTCCATGGTTATGGAACTGAAACTGTTGTGGCACATCTTACTAAGTTGAATGATATAGCCACCCTTTTTACTCATGATGAGAAAACTCGCTATTACTTTATCCTCAAATTATTTCCTTTCTCATTAAAGGGTGATGCTAAAGCTTGGTACAACACTCTTACTCCTGGTTGTGTGCGTAGTCCCCAGGATATGATTTACTACTTCTCTGAAAAATATTTTCCTCCTCATAAGAAACAAGCCACCTTACAGGAAATATTTAACTTTGTGCAAACTAAAGAAGAGAGTATCCCACAAGCTTGGGGGAGGCTTTGCTAGCTACTTAATGCTTTGCCTGATCATTCTCTTAAGAAAAATGAAATACTTGATATCTTCTATAATGGACTAACCGATGCTTCTAGGGACTTCCTAGATAGTTTTGCTGGTTGTGTTTTCAGGGAACGAACTATTGCTCAAGCTGAAGAATTATTGAATAATATATTGAAAAATTATGACGATTGGACTATTCTTGAACCACCGCCTAAACCCACTCCGAAGAAGAGGGGTATATTATATCTCAGTCCTGAAGATATGCAAGAGGCAAAGAAATCTACGAAGGAAAAAGGTATTAAAGCTGAGGATGTTACAAATTTACCTCCTATTGAAGAAATACATGGGTTAATACACCACCACTGCCTAAGGTGGTAGAGGTAAATTCTCTTATGAATTTCAATGAAAATGATAATCCTCACAATATGCATCCTAGTCAATGCCTTTATGAGTTTGAAAACTACATTAGGAAACAAGATCACTTCAATGCAAATGTTATGAAACAATTGAAATATAATTCTGATATGATTGCTCGCTTGAGTGACTTGTTATTTAGAATATCAAATGATGTTAGAGGTGTTGGAAAACATGCTTCTATGGTTCAAACTCAACTAGAACAAGTTGCTAAATCACAAAGAGAATTACTTGATGAAATGAATCATAATATGCATGACTTTGCTGTTAGAGTTGCAACTAGAGGAGGTAAAATGACTCAGGAACCACTTTATCCTGAGGGGCACCCAAAAAGAATTGAACAAGATTCACAAAGAGCTAACACTAGTGCACCTAGTCCTTCTAGAAAGAAAAAGAAGAAGAAAAATGATAGGACTTTGCACACTTCTAGTGAACCTGAAATAGAAAAACCTCTTGATAATGAAAATGAAACTTCTATCTCTGATGCTGAAACTCAATCTGGTAATGAACACTCACCTAGTGATAATGAAAAAGACAATGATGAGGTTCATGAAGACACTCAACCAAATAATGAAAAAGAACCAGATAATGATGTTGAGACAGAACCACCTGTTCATCTTGATAACCCACAACCTAAGAATAAAAGATATGATAAAAGAGACTTTGTGGCTAGGAAACACTGTAAAGAAAGAGAACCGCGGGTTCAAAAACCTATGCCTTTTCCACCCAAGTCAACTAAAAGAAAGATGATGAAGAATTTGAACGCTTTACTAAAATGCCGAGGCTAGTCTTTTTGCGTACTTGCTTGACTGATATCCTTAAAATGCCTCCTTATGCAAAGTATATGAAAGAAATCATCAGTAATAAGAGAAAAATACCGGAAGCTGAAATCTCCACTATGCTTGCTAATTATACTTTCAAAGATGGAGTACCTAAAAAACTTGGAGATCCGGGAATACCAACTATACCTTGCTCTATCAAAAAGAATTATGTGAAAAATGCTTTGTGTGATTTAGGAGCTGGTGTTAGTGTTATGCCTTTCTCTTTATATAAAAGACTTGATTTGAACAAACTCACACCTACTGAAATATCTTTGCAAATGGCTGACAAATCAACTGCCATACCTATCGGTATATGTGGGGATGTGCCCATTGTTGTTGCTAATGTTACTATTTTGACTGACTTTGTTATACTTGAGATGCCCGAGGACAACAACATGTCGATTATCCTTGGTAGACCCTTCTTGAATACTGCAGGGGCTGTTATTGATTGCAATAAAAGCAAGGTCAGTTTTCTTATTAATCGTAATGAGCATACGGTGCATTTTCCGAAGAAACAATTCCAAGTGAATGGTATTAATATTATTAAAAAAATCTCCGACAATCACTATTGGAAGTTTTCAAATACCTCTACCTACTGCCAAAAAGAAATATGAAATGCTTATTGTTGGGGACATTCATATCCCCATTGAGGTAACTTAGTGATTTACAAAAGTTCTTCGGTTTCATGCTAATCGAAAGTGGTTGTTAATAAGACCTGATCAACCTTATTAATGAATCATTTTTGAACGACATGAAGTTGATGAATTTAGTAAGCACTACCTTCTGTCCCTAATTTTTATTCCCTGTTTTTATTAGTTAAATAAAATAAAATGCCATGTTTTGTCTGTTTTCTTAATTTCCCGTGCAATAAAAAAAGACCCAAAAATAAAAGTTCTCAGAATGCCCTGCAAATTGAACATGATTTATTTTCTGAATATTTCTGAATTTTTGGTGCAAATCTATACCTACTAATAAAGTAAGGTGTGTTTCTCCAATTTTTCCATCCGTTCACCATCGAAAAGATTTTCGTTCTATCCAAGGTGGTACTAAATTTTTGCGCGTCCATCTGTTAGAAAAGAAGAAAAACTTATCCCGAATTTTGTATGTGGGCCACGCACGCTGCAGCCCAGCAAAGCAAGCCCATTGGTTTCCTGCCCATGCATCTAAGAAACTTTATTTATCGCATGGGGCGGCAAATAGTCAGAATTTCGCACATGGCGCCAAAGATTCCTGCCCGTTTTGGGTTTTTTTTATTATGTTTCCATTTTCTTTTCCTTTCAAAACTGTTTGAAATTTTCAAAATAAATTATATTTTAAAAAATGATACAAATTCGAAAAATGTTCATGAAATGTTCACAAATTCAAAAAATGGTTTGTAATAAAAAACAAGTTTAGAAAATTATTCTCAATGTTCAAAACATGTTTCCATACGTGGGCCACGCGCGCTGCAGCCCAGCAACGCAAGCCCATTGGTTTCCTGCACATGCATCTGAAAATCTTTATTTACCGCATGGGGCGGCAAATAGTCAGAAATTCGCACATGGCGCTAAAGATTGGGCCTGCCCATTTTTGTCTTCTTATTATATTTCTATTTTTCTTTTCCTTTATTTTCTTTGAACCTACTCCCTCCTTTCCTAAATATAAGTCCTTTTAGAGATTTTAAATAGACTACCACATACCGATGTATATAGACATATTTTAGAGTGTGGATTCGCTCATTTTGCTCCATATATAGTCACTTGTTGAAATCTGTACAACGACCTATATTTAGGAACGGAGGGAGTACTTTTGATTTTTTTCTTTCCAAGTTTATTTTTATTTTTCCTTTTTCATAAATTCTATATTTTAGTTTCAGAATTCTGTTTTTCTTTAAATTTTCATAAAATCAGCAGAATTTCAAAATTTTATTCTCATTTTGAAATATGTTTGAAACATTAAAATTTTATTTCTTATTCCAATTTTTTTTCAAAACTAAAAAAATATTCGCATTTTTATAGAAATGTTTACGTTTTCCAAAACTGTTTGAAATTTTCAAAATAAATTATATTCTAGAAAATACAAATTCGAAAAATATAAATGTTTATTGAAATGTTCACAAATTTAAAGTATTGTTTGTATGAAAAAAAAGTTTATAAAATTATTCTCAATGTTCAAAACATGTTTCCATTTTCAAAAACATTTTTATCCCGAATTTTGTATGTGGGCCACGCGCGCTGCAGCCCAGCAAAGCAAGCCCAATGGTTTCCTGCCCATGCATCTGAGAATCTTTGTTTACCGCATGGGGCGGCAAATTGTCAGAATTTCGCACATGGCGCTAAAGATTGGGCCTGCCCGTTTTTGTTTTTTTTTTATATTTCTATTTTTCTTTTCCTTTACTTTCTTTTAACCTACTCCCTCCTTTCCTAAATATAAGTCCTTTTAGAGATTTCAAATAGACTACCACATACCGATGTATATAGACATATTTTAGAGTGTGGTTTCGCTCATTTTGCTCCATATATAATCACTTGTTGAAATCTGTACAAAGACCTAATTTAGGAACGCAGGGAGTACTTTTCATTTTTATCTTTCCAAGTTTATTTTTATTTTTCCTTTTCATAAATTCTATTTTTAGTTCCAGAATTCTGTTTTTCTTTAAATTTTCATAAAATCAGCAGAATTTCAAAATTTATTCTTATTTTGAAATATGTTTGAAACTTTAAGTTTTTCTTTCTCATTCCAGTTTTTTCAAAACTAAAAAATGTTCGCATTTTATAGAAATATCTACGTTTTCCAAAACTGTTTGAAATTTTCAAAATAAATTATATTTTATAAAATACAAATTCGAAAAATATACATATGTTTTTTCACAAATTTAATGTATAGTTTGTATGAAAAAAAAGTTTAGCAAATTATTCTCAATGTTCAAAACATGTTTCCATTTTCAAAAACATTTTTATCCCGAATTTTGTACATGGGCCACGCGCGTTGAAGCCCAGCAAAGCAAGCCCATTGGTTTCTTGCCTATGCATCTGAGAATCTTTATTTACCGCATGGGGCGGCAAATAGTCAGAATTTCGCACATGACGCTAAAGATAGGGCCTGCTCGTTTTTGTTTTTTTATTATGTTTCCATTTTTATTTTCCTTTATTTTCTTTTAACCTACTCCCTCCATTCCTAAATATAAGTCCTTTTAGAGATTTCAAATGGACTACCATATACCGATGTATATAGACATATTTTAGAGTGTGGATTCGCTCATTTTGCTCCATATATAGTCACTTGTTGAAATCTCTACAAAGACCTATATTTAGGAATGGAGGGAGTACTTTTCATTTTTTTTCTTTCCAAGTTTATTTTTAATTTTCCTTTTCATAAATTTTATTTTTAGTTTTCAGAATTCTGTTTTTCTTTAAATTTTCATAAAATCAGAAGAGTTTCAAAATTTATTCTCATTTTGAAATATGTTTGAAACTTTAAATTTTATTTCTCATTCCAATTTTTTCAAAACTAAAAAATATTAGCAATTTTATAGAAATGTTTACGTTTTCCAAAACTGTTTGAAATTTTAAAATAAATTATATTTAGAAAATGATACAAATTCGAAAAATATTCATGTTTATTGAAATGTTCACAAATTTAAAGTATTGTTTTTATTAAAAACAAGTTTAGAAAATTATTCTCAATGTTCAAAACATGTATCCATTTTCATAAATTGTTCACAAATTAAAAAATGTTTCTTAAAAAGAGGTTCATGGTTTCAAAAAATGTTTGTGAAATTCAAAAAACATTTCAAGTTTTGTTTGTATTTTTCCAAATTTATTGAAATTTTCAACAACAAAATGCGAAAATGCTCGCATTTTTTTGAAAAAGAATCGGGATTTAAAAAAAATGTTCACATTTTGAAGAATTTTCAGAATTTCATAATTATTACTTTATTTTTTGAAAAGCTTAAAAAAGATCAGAAAGATGAAAAACTGTTTCGAATGTTACGCTACATCATGTCCTTAAACATTCGTGTTGTCCATGTTTTAGCAGGAGCTGTTTGTTCGAATGTCTATCAGCACGGGGTCGAGATATTGAGGCCATAAGTCTAATCCTTCAACTCGACGGTTGTTTTGGATTTTTATTCGTGTCTTACAAACACACACCTTTTTGGTAACTGCCAGTGGTCTAACCCAGACACGAACTGTTGTGCATCTCACATGCCATTTGATGATAAAATAGAATATGTTGGTTGGCCATAATTAAAAGAAATTGTAGGCACATGCCAATAAAAGAGGATATGCTGGTTTGGCTCTGATTAAAAAAATGTAGGCATGTAAGCGCTAATAGAATTAAAGAGAATAAACCCTGGTAAAGCAGGGACTACCTGGTTATACGCTGGTTATGTCAATGAAATGGGATTCACTTAATTAGTAATGCATCTGATTACACTATCGTAGGAGAGAGTGGTCGAAGCAACTATGCCCCGAAGGTCACCGTGCAGTCACAAAATGGGGAGGCAACCATAACCTAGACACGGAGGCGGACCCAGAGGGAAAAAAAGGCATGAGTTGAGTGGTGACCACCACACCGACCAACCCCACCACTATCAGATCTCGCGACCCAAACATGACCCGTGAGAACACCATAACCCCTCGCTCTGTCGCTCTACCGCTGCGGAGACCGTTTTGATGGACATATCAATTATCTCTCCTGATGCTTCTCGCCAAAAAAAAAAAAATCTCCCGTTGCAACGCACAGGCATATGTGCTAGTAATACCAGAGGGAGGTGCACTAGGTGGGCACAGCCCACCTGGGCGCGCCAGGAACCCCAGGCGCGCCCTGGTGGGTTATGGTCCCCACGTGGGCGCCCTCACTTATCTCTTTAGCCCACATCATCACTTACCTCGAGAGAAAAATCCCCATTGCTCTCTCTCCCGTGTTCTTGAGCTCAAACCCGCGGATTTTGATCTCTTTCTCGAAGCTCCGTTTTTGAAACTGTTTCGGGGGATTGTTGCTTGGTAGGTGACTCCACCTTTTGTCCAATTAGTTTTTGTTTTAGTGGTTTATACTTTGAATAATTAGCTACTCTTGGTGCTGCTGTAGATGTGCTTACATGTTGAATTCTTAGTGTTCTAAGTAGTTTGAATGCTTGCTATGGCCTCTATGTATCCCTATGAGTAGTTGCTATCAGTTTTGTTGAGAAAATTTTGTGAACTAAAAATCTAGATTTTTTGTTCATAGGAAAAATTGTACGCGGACATGAATATCTTCAGGAAGTTTGGTGCTACGTCTTGAGCTTGCGTTGGTTTTCCTCGAAGAGGAGAGGATGATGCAGCACAGTAGCGTAAGTATTTCCCTCAGTTTTTGAGAACCAAGGTATCAATTCAGTAGGAGGACACGCGCAAGTCCCTCGTACCTGCACAAAACGATAGCTACTCACAACCAACGCGATTAGGGGTTGTCAATCCCTTCACGGTCACTTACGAGAGTGAGATCTGATAGAGATAATATTTTTGGTATAAAGATGCAAAGTAAAAAGTAAAAGCAAAGTAAAAACAAACAAGTAAATAAAGTGATAGAGATTGATAGGAGAGAATAGACCCGGGGGCCATAGGTTTCACTAGTGGCTTCTTTCAAGAGCATAAGTATTCTATGGTGGGTGAACAAATTACTGTTGAGCAATTGACATAATTGAGCATAGTTATGAGGTTATCTAGGTATGATCATGTATATAGGCATCACGTCCGTGATAAGTAGATCGAAACGATTCTGCATCTACTACTATTACTCCACTCATCGACCGCTATCCAGCACGCATCTAGAGTATTAAGTTAAAAACATAGTAACGCCTTAAGCAAGATGACATGATGTAGAGGAATAAATTCATGCAATATGATAAATACCCCATCTTGTTATCCTCGATGGCAACAATACAATACGTGCCTTGCAACCCTTTCTATCACTGGGTAAGGACACCGCAAGATTGAACCCAAAGCTAAGCACTTCTCTCATTGCAAGAACTACCAATCTAGTTGGCCAAACCAAACGGATAATTCGAAGAGACTTGCAAAGATAACTCAATCATACATAAAAGAATTCAGAGAAGATTCAAATATTATTCATAGATAAGCTGGATCATAAACCCACAATTCATCGGTCTCAACAAACACACCGCAAAAACAAGATTACATCGAATAGATCTCCACGAGAGAGGGGGAGAACATTGAGATCCAAAAAGAGAGAAGAAGCAATCTAGCTACCAGCTATGGACCCGAAGGTCTAAAGTAAACTACTCACACTTCATCGGAGGGGCTATGGTGTTGATGTAGAAGCCCTCCGTGGTGGATGCCTCCTTCGGCGGAGCTCCGGAACAGGCCCCAAGATGGGATCTCGTGGATACAGAAGGTTGCGGCGGTGGAATTAGGTTTTTGGCTCCTGTTCTGATCGTTTGGGGGTACGTATATATAGGAGGAAGGAGTATGTCGGTGGAGCGTCAGGGGGCCCACGAGGTAGGGGGGCGCGCCTGGGGCGCCCTCCACCTCGTGACCGCCTGCACTTCTTGGAGTAGGGTCCAAGTCTCCGGATCACGTTCGGTTGGAAAATCACGTTCTCGAAGGTTTCATTCCGTTTGGACTCTGTTTGATATTCCGTTTCTTCGAAACACTGAAATAGGCAAAAAACAGCAATTCTGGCTGGGCCTCCGGTTAATAGGTTAGTCCCAAAAGTAATATAAAAGTGGAAAATAAAGCCCAATATAGTCCAAAACAATAGATAAATTAGCATGGAGCAATCAAAAATTATAGATACGTTGGATACGTATCAGGCATCCCCAAGCTTAATTCGTGCTCGTCCTCGAGTAGGTAAATGATAAAAAGAGAATTTTTGATGCGGAGTGATACTTTGGCATAATTTCAATGTAAATCTTCTTACTTGTGATATGAATATTCAGATCCGAAAGGTTCAAGACAAAAGTTCATATTGACACATAAATAATAATACTTCAAGCATACTAATCAAAGCAATCATGTCTTCTCAAAATAACATGGCAAAAGAAAGTTCATCCCTACAAAATCATATAGTTAGGCTATGCTTCATTTTCGTCGCACAAAGATGTTCCCAACTTCTATACCCCCGATGACAAGCCAAGCAATTGTTTCATACTTAAATAATCTCAAACTTTTTCAACCTTCACGCAATACATGAGCGCGAGCCATGGATATAGCACTATGGGTGGAATAGAATATGATGATGGGGATTGTGTGGAGAAGACAAAAAAGGAGAAAATCTCATATTGACGAGGATAATCAACGGGCTATGGAGATGCCCATCAATTGATGTCAACATGAGGAGTAGGGATTGCCATGCAACGGATGCGCTAGAGCTATAAGTATATGAAAGATCTACAAAAGAAACTAAGTGGGTGTGCATCCAACTTGCTTGCTCACGAAGGCCTAGGTCACTTTGAGGAAGCCCATCATTGGAATATACAAGCCAAGTTCTATAATGAAAAATTCCCACTAGTATATGAAAATGACAAAATGAGAGACTCTCTATCATGAAGATCTTAGTGCTAGTTTGAAGCACAATATATGAGACTCACTACATGAAGAACAAGGTGCTACTTTGAAGCACAAGTGTGGTAAAAGGATAGTAGCATTGTCCCTTCTCTCTTTTTCTCTCTTTTTTTGGGCCTTTCTCTTTTTTTTGGCCTTGCTCTTTTTTTTCGTCAGGAGTCTCATCCCGACTTATGGGGGAATCATAGTCTCCATCATCCTTTCCTCACTTGGGACAATGCTCTAATAATGATGACCATCACACTTTTATTTCTCTTACAACTCAACTATTACAACTCGAAACTTAGAACAAAATATGACTCTATATGAATGCCTCCGGCGGTGTACCGGGATGGTGCAATGAATCAAGAGTGACATGTATGGAAAATAATGCATGGTGGCTTTGCCACAAATACGATGTCAACTACATGATCATGCAATGTCAATATGACAAAAGTAATGTATGTCATAATAATGATGAACGGAACGGTGGAAAGTTGCATGGCAATATATCTCGGAATGGCTATGGAAATGCCATGATAGGTAGGTATGGTGGCTGTTTTGAGGAAGATATAAGGAGGTTTATGTGTGAAAGAGCGTATCATATCACGGGGTTTGGATGCACCGGCGAAGTTTGCACCAACTCTCAAGGTGAGAAAGGGCAATGCACGGTACCGAAGAGGCTAGCAAAGGCGGAAAGGTAAAAGTGCGTATAATCCATGGACTCAACATTAGTCAAAAGAACTCATATACTTATTGCAAAAATTTAGAAGCCATCAAAAATCAAGTACTACGCGCATGCTCCTAGGGGGATAGATTGGTAGGAAAAGACCATCGCTCGTCCCCGACCGCCAGTCATAAGGATGCACAAGCCAGGTACACTTCATGTTTCAAATTCGTTACACAACTTTAACCATACGTGCATGCTACGGGACTTGCAAACTTCAACACAAGTATTTCTCAAATTCACAATTATCAACTAGCACGACTTTGATATTATTACCTCCATATCTCAAAACAATTATCAAGCATCAAACTTATCTTAGTATTTAATTCATTCAAAAAGAAAGTTTCACATATCTTGAACACTAAGTATATTAACATTAAGCAAATTACCATGTTATTAACGACTCCCAAAATAATCTAAGTGAAGCATGAGATATCAAGTTTGTTTAAAACAAATCCACCACCTTGATCTAAAAGATCTAAGTGAAGCACTAGAGCAAAAATTATCATGCTCAAAAGATATAAGTGAAGCACTATGAGCAAAACTATCAAGCTCAAAAGATATAAGTGAAGCACATAGAGTATTCTAACAAATTCCAATTCATGTATGGCTCTCTCAAAAGGTGTGTACAGCAAGGATGATTGTGGTAAACTAACAAGCAAAGACGCAAATAATACAAGACGCTCCAAGCAAAACACATATCATGTGGTGAATAAAATATAGCTCCAAGTAAATTACCGATGGAAGTAGATTTAAAGAGGGATGCCTTCCGGGGCATCCCCAAGCTTTGACTTTTTGGTGTCCTTGGATTATCTTGGGGGTTCCATGGGCATCCCCAATCTTAGGCTCTTGCCACTCCTTGTTCCATAATCCATCAAAAGAATTCACCCAAAACTTGAAAACTTCACAACACAAAACTCAATAGAAATCTCGTGAGCTCCGTTAGAGAAAGAAGACAAAAGACTACTTCAAGGTACTGTAATGAACTCATTCTTTATTTATATGGGTGTTAAACCTACTGTATTCCAACTTCCCTATGGATTATAAACTACTTTGCTAGCCATAGATTCATCAAAATAAGCAAACAACACACGCAAAACAGAATCTGTCAAAAGCAGAGCAGTCTGTAGTAATCTGTAACTAACGCAAACTTCTGGAACCAAAAAAATTCTAAAAAAATTAGACAACCTGGAAAATTTGTTTATTGATCAGCAGCAATTGGAATCAGTATTTTATCACGTTCTGGTGATTTTTAACAATTCAGGCACTGAGAGCAAAGTTTCTGGAAATTACACCAAGATCAAATAACTATCACCCAAGAAGATCTAATAGGTTTAACTTGGCACAAACACTAATTAAAAGATAAAACCACATCTAAACAGAGGATAGATGGATTATTTATTCCTAAAAAGAAGTAAAAACAAAAAAAATTAAAATTGGGTTGCCTCCCAACAAGCGCTATCGTTTAACGCCCCTAGCTAGGCATAAAAGCGAGGATAGATCTAGGTAGTGCCGTAGTAATAAGATAGATCGGTGAAACTCATTTCATATTCTCTATGTTCGGCAGCAAGTTTTCTTTGAGGCAAGCAAAAGTAATCAAAAGGGCTAAATTTAATAGGACAAAAGTCCCCAAGATCAATTTTAGGAGGTATAGGTTCCTCTTTCGGCCCTTCATACTGCACAACCAATTCATCATTGTAAGCATTTCTTTTGACAGAACTTTGTGAGCCTATACTCAAGAGAGCATCCTAGCTCATTATTTTGAATAGCCAAATCATTATTAAGTTCAGAGATTCTATCAATTAAAATATTGGTGGGCACTGTTTTTCTAAGATTTTCATTGAAAGCAACATAGTCGATAGATTGAAAACGCATTATTTCTTCTTGATCAAAAAGGATAGATTCTATGGGAGGACGGCCAGCGTCCACCCTATAATCTTAAAGATTTCTTTAGCTTCTTTTATTATAAATCTAAATTCATGAGCCAAAAGATTGTAGCGCACGCTTAACAGAGGAGTGTTCAATATTAGAAAATTCTAGGAAAATTCTTTGTATAGAAGGGTGCATATGCATAAATTGCCTTTCAAGTTCAACGATGAGCATGGCAATAGCGTCCGCAAGACTACTAGTTCTATGGAGAATAGAACCACCCATAGAGGGTAAAGCACCCGCACAAGTAAAGAAATCTTGAATAACTCCTTTTCCAATAATATTACCACTACCGATTCGAAATCTTTTTGTGTGATAGGTAGGGGATTCTTCAGCAGGAGCTTCAGAATTTTCCATATTATTATTACCCATATCGGCGATAATTTCCCCAATTTCAGACATAGCGACAAGCAAGCAAACTAACACACGAGCAAACAAACGGCAAATGGAAAAAGAGGAGGAGATTGGGAAAGAGAGGGCGAGTAAAACGACAAGGGTGAAGTGGGGGAGAGGAAAACGAGAGGCAAATGGCAAATAATGTAATGCGAGAGATATGGATTGTGATGGGTACTTGGTATGTTGACTTTTGCGTAGACTCCCTGGCAACGGCGCCATAAACTTTCTTGCTACGTCTTGAGCTTGCGTTGGTTTTCCCCGAAGAGGAGAGGATGATGCAGCACAGTAACGTAAGTATTTCCCTCAGTTTTTGAGAACCAAGGTATCAATCCAGTAGGAGGCCATGCGCAAGTCCCTCGTACCTGCACAAAACGATAGCTACTCGCAACCAACGCGATTAGGGGTTGTCAATCCCTTCACGGTCACTTAAGAGAGTGAGATCTGATAGAGATAATATTTTTTGTATTTTTGGTATAAAGATGCAAAGTAAAAAGTAAAAGCAAAGTAAAACAAACAAGTAAATAAAGTGATAGAGATTGATATAATGAGAATAGACCCGGGGGCCATAGGTTTCACTAGTGGCTTCTCTCAAGAGCATAAGTATTCTACGGTGGGTGAACAAATTACTGTTGAGCAATTGACAGAATTGAGCATAGTTATGAGGTTATCTAGGTATGATCATGTATATAGGCATCACGTCTGTGACAAGTAGATCGAAACGATTCTGCATCTACTACTATTACTCCACTCATCGAACGCTATCCAGCATGCATCTAGAGTATTAAGTTAAAAACATAGTAACGCCTTAAGCAAGATGACATGATGTAGAGGAATAAATTCATGCAATATGATAAATACCCCATCTTGTTATCCTCGATGGCAACAATACAATACATGCCTTGCAACCCTTTCTGTCACTGGGTAAGGACACAACAAGATTGAACCCAAAGCTAAGCACTTCTCCCATTGCAAGAACTACCAATCTAGTTGGCCAAACCAAACGGATAATTCGAAGAGACTTGCAAGATAACTCAATCATACATAAAAGAATTCAGAGAAGATTCAAATATTATTCATAGATAAGCTGGATCATAAACCCACAATTCATCGGCCTCAACAAACACACCGCAAAAATAAGATTACATCGAATAGATCTCCACAAGAGAGGGGGATAACATTGTATTGAGATCCAAAAAGAGAGAAGAATCCATCTAGCTACTAGCTATGGACCCGAAGGTCTGAAGTAAACTACTCACACTTCATCGGAGGGGCTATGGTGTTGATGTAGAAGCCCTCCGTGGTGGACGCCTCCTCCGGAGCTCCGGAACAGGCCCCAAGATGGGATCTCGTGGATACAGAAGGTTGCGGCGGTGGAATTAGGTTTTTGGCTCCTGTTCTGATCGTTTGGGGGTACGTAGGTATATATAGGAGGAAGGAGTACGTCGGTGGGCGTCGGGGTCCCACGAGGTAGGGCGCGCCCGGGGCGCCCTCCACCTCGTGACCGCCTCTGCACTTCTTGGAGTAGGGTCCAAGTCTCTGGATCACGTTCGGTTGGAAAATCACGTTCCCGAAGGTTTCATTCCGTTTGGACTCCGTTTGATATTCCGTTTCTTGAAACACCGAAATAGGCAAAAAAAGCAATTACGGGCTGGGCCTCCGGTTAATAGGTTAGTCCCAAAAGTAATATAAAAGTGGAAAATAAAGCCCAATATAGTGCAAAACAGTAGATAAAGTAGCATGGAGCAATAAAAAATAATAGATACGTTGGAGACGTATCATTTGGCTCAAAGAAGAACTCCAAGGGTGTTATTGGGGAGTCTTCTGACAGTGATCTCCACCCTTGGAGGTTGGCGGAGGTACGGCCGTGCGAATGGCCGCACACCCCGTTCCTGCAAGAGGCCGGAATTCATGAGGAGTTCATGCAATATATTGCCAATGCCTGCCTCACCGACTTCATCGCAGACGAGTGTGACCAGCACTAAATCCTCACAAACATCTCTGTTCAAAGTTTTACTTTCCTGCCTAGAAATAATCCTACTGAAGTGAGCTTTGACTTATATGCTGAAAACCATCAGATACCACTTACTAAATTTTGTGACATATGCATGATCCCGTCTGATGGGAGCTTGGCTGAGCCTAGGCCGGCCGAGTTTGAGGCCTTTGTTGTACTTTGACAGTGGGTGATGAGAGAGGAGTGTCAGCCATCACTCTCGCTAGCTTACATTTTCCTGCTCTTCGTTACTTTGCACTTTTTATTGCCAAATGCTTGCTTGCTAGGGAGAAGGTGGGTGCACTTAGTTCACCAGACCTTGCTGTTTTACGTCGTGCACTGGAGGGCGACAACACGCATAGCTTGGGAGCTATCGTGGCTCGTCACCTGCATCTTAATAAATCCCAGGGTAAAATACATGGTGGGATTTTTGCTACTCGTTTGGTGGCTCACTTCGAGGTTGAGATACACCCTCATGATTACCCTCTGACCAAGGTTTACCTAGACCGAGCAGCCATGGATCACCATCATTTTCTTGCACATGAACGTCCTGACATTGCTATTCCTTACAACCTGGTCTATAGCGTTAAAACTCGTGATGTTATTCCATTGCCTGCGCCTGCTTTGTTTGATTCTACTGCCAGGGGCGGATACCGGATTATGCCTGCAGACATCATCGCCTACTGGAACGCTCACGCTGCTGCAGAGGCTGTACAGGAGCCTCGGCAGTGGGATGAGTGGATGCCCGCTCCTCATGATCCCTACTACCCTCCAGGCTACTGATCGACTACCAAGTTAGGCCAAAAGCCTAAGCTTGGGGGAGTACGTGTTCTCACCGACATTACATTCATGTTCACATATCATTCTATTTGTCGGTGTTCACACTTTTTCATTGTATCATCCATGCTTAGATTTATTTTCTTGCTTTCTTCTTGTGTGTTTGAGAAAAATTTAGAAGAAAAAAACCAAAAAAATTAGTTGTAGTAATTTACTTTCTATGCATGCTTAGTAGTAGTATTAAAAAGAAAACCCAAAAAGATTTTCTTGCTCTTCTTTTGCTTGTTGGGAGCTTTCCCGTGTAAATAGTTTTTCTCGTTTTTGTTTTTCCCTTTTATTTGCTTGTTCAAGAAAACCAAAAACTCCAAAAATATTTCAGTGTGTTTCTCTGAATTTCTTTTCTTCTTATTCGAGTTGTACCAAGGAGAAGACCATGATGAAAATGTTGAGTGGCTCTAATATGAATAACTGTTGAACTAATAAAGAGCCCATTTTACCTTGTCTACTCCTGTTGAATAAAATGTTTGCAGATTCTAGCTTAGGCCACGACACTCTTGCACTATTATTATTTTCATATCATTCGGTCGTGCAAGTGAAAGGAAATAATGACGATATTCGATGAATTGGCCGTGGCAGAGAGAAACTGGTATGAACTCGACTTGTTATGTTTGTGTAAATATGTTTAACCTAGTATCCATGATTCAGTCCATTATGATTAAACATGTTTGCAATGACAATTAGAGATTATAGTTTCTCATGCCATGCATAAGTAGCTGGGAGTGGATAATGATTTATCTTGGATATCAACATTGCTTTAAAATGATTGTGATGTAGTATGATGATATGGTATCCTCCTCTGAATGTTCGAGTGGCTTGACTTGGCACATGTTTATGCATGTAGTTGAATCAAAACCAGCAAAGCCTCTATGATATTTATGTTCATGGTGTTCATATCCTACTCATGCTAGTGTCCAATGTTACTTATGCATAATGCATTGTTATGATCGTTGTTGCTCTCTAGCTGGCCGCTTCTCAATCTTAATTGCTAGCCTTCGCCTGTACTAAGTGGGAATTCTTCTTGTACATCAAAAACCTTGAACCCAAAGTTATTCCAGATGAGACCACCATACCTACCTATATGCGGTATTACCCTGCCGTCCTAAGTAAATTTGCATGTGCCACCTCTTAAAACTTCTAAAAATTATCCTTTTTGTGTGCCTGGATCGTTCATGGAATGACAGGAGGTGGTCGATATCTTCCATGCTAAGCAGGTTATTCTCAGGTCGAGTGTTTATTCATTCGCTATCACCCGAGAAAATGGGCGGTAATAGGGATTCCTAGTCCCGAACTCAAAAAAATGCAAATAATTAAACAAAACTCCCCCGGGACTGATGTTGGTATGGACAACACCCATTGTTTCGGACAAGCCGTGGAGTGTGATTGATGGTGGAGGGGGAGTAAACCTTTACTTTTATCGCTTGGGAGCCGCCACTAGCGTGCTTAGCATGGAAGATGTTGATAACTGATAGTCGTTAAGTGAATAAGAAGGGTGCATGTATCAAAATTATCATTTATCTCTGTTTTAAAAATTGAGCTCTAGCACCTCTGCAAATCACTGCTTCCCTCTACGAAGGGACTTTCTATTTACTTTTATGTTGTGTCACCACCTTCTAAAACAAGCGCTAGAAACTGAGTAGAGCACAATTGTCATGATTTATGCATTGTGTGTAGCTAATGTTGGGTGCATCATGACTGGATCTTTTCTACCATGAATTATAATGTTTAGTCGCTGCTTGAACTTTGGAGGTGCTCTGCATTTATGTTTTGCGGTCCCAGAAAGGGCTAGCGAGATACCACTGTTGTCATATTATATCATAATTGTTTTGACAACGTGTTGCCGTTTGAGATATCTTATTATTGCTCGCTAGCTGATTATGTCATTGATATGAATCAATATAATCTTTAAGTGTTATTGTTGCCATGGTTAGTTATAATGTTGGCTGAAAACTTGGGTGTTGTTTAATCTTATTTATGCAAACAAGAACAAAAGAGTTTGTAAAAGTTTTTCTTTCTCACTTTCAATTTATCAACTGAATTGCTTGAGGACAAGCAAAGGTTTAAGTTTGGGGGAGTTGATACGTCTCCAATGTATCTACTTTTTCACGCTTTTCCTCTTGTTTTGGACTCTAATTTGCATGATTCGAATGAAACTAACCTCGGACTGACGATGTTTTCAGCAGAACTACCATGGTGTTGTTTTTGTGTAGAAATAAAAGTTCTCGGAATGGAACGAAACTTTGCGAGGATTTTTTATGGAATAAAAGAGAATTTCTGGAGCCAAGACCCACCAGAGAGGGGCCCCTGGGTGCGCACAACCCACCAGGGCACGCCCGCCTCTCCTGGCACCCAAGTGGGTTGTACCCACCTGGTGGCCCCACTGACCCTGAAACCGATGCTATAAATTCCTATTTTTGGAGAAAAAATTAGGGAGAAAGAATCATCGCGTTCCACGAGACGGAGCCACCGCCAAGCCCTGTTCTTCCTCGGGAGGCCAGATCCGGAGTCCGTTTGGGGCTCCGGAAAGGGGGGTCTTTGTTCTTCGTCATCACCAACCCTTCTCCATCGCCAATTCCATGATGCTCCCCACCGGGAGTGAGTAATTCCTTCGTAGGCTCGCTGGTCGGTGAGGAGTTGGATGAGATTCATCATGTAATCGAGTTAGTTTTGTCAGCGCCTGATCCCTAGTATGCACTATGTTCTTAGATTGATGTTGCTATGACTTTGCTATGCTTAATGCTTGTCACTTTGGGCCCGGGTGCCATGAACTCAGATCTGAACCGTTTATGAATTCATCATTATATCCATGTTTTAGATCCGATCTTGCAAGTTATAGTCACCTACTATGTGTTATGATCCGACAACCCCGGAGTGACAACAACCGGGCCTACTCTCGGCGATGGCCTAGTTTGAGGAGTTCATGTATTCACTATGTGTTAATACTTTGTTCCGGTTCTCTATTAGAAGGAGGCCTTAATATCCCTTAGTTTCCAATATGGACCCTGCTGCCACGGGAGAGTAAGACAAAAGATGTCATGCAAGTTCTTTTAATAAAGCACGTATGACTATTTACGGAATACATGCCTACATTATATCGATGTACTGGAGCTAGTGCCGAATCGCCCTAAGTTATAACTGTCACATGATGAATATCATCCAACAAGTCACCGATCCAATGCCTACGAATTTATACTATATTGTTTCTACTAAGTTACTATTGCTATCGTCACTGTTACACTTGCTAAAAAATTACTGCTATCACTGTTACTGTTACCGCTGCTGCTGTCACTATTATGAAAACTATCATATCACTGTGCTACTGATTACTTGCTGCAGATAATTAATCTCCAGGTGTGGTTGAATTGACAACTCAGCTGCTAATACCTTCAAATATTCTTTGGCTCCCCTTGTGTTGAATCTACAAATTTGGGTTGAATACTCTACCCTCGAAAACTGTTGCGATCCCCTATACTTGTGGGTTATCATTTACCCGGAGATGAAGTATGAAAAAGGTTTTCACTTTATCTTTGAAAGGAAAAGCATTGGCATGGTATAGGCTATGCGATATTGGATCATGGAATTGGAATCGTTTGAAATTGGAGTTCCACCAAAAAAAATCCTATGCAACTAGTTCATCGTGATCGGAATTATATATATAATTTTTGGCCTCATGAAGGAGAAAGTATCGCTCTAGCTTGGGGTGTCTTAAGTCAATGTTATATTGATGCCCCAATCATGAGCTCTCAAGAGAAATTATTATCCAGAATTTTTATGCTCGGCTTCCTCTTAATGATCAAACCATGCTTGATACTTCTTGTGCTGGTTCTTTTATGAAGAATACTATTGAATTCCGGTGGGATATTTTGGAAAGAATTAAATGCAACTCTTAAGATTGGGAACTCGACGAAGGTAAGAGTCAGGTATTAAACTTAAGTATGATCGTGTTAAATCTTTTATGGATACCGATGCTTTTCAAAAGTTTAGCACTAAATATGGACTTGACTCTGAGATAGTAGCCTCCTTTTGTGAATCATTTGCTACTCATGTTGAACTCCCTAAAGAGAAGTGGTTTAAATATCACCCACCTATTAAAGAAGAAATTAAAGAACCGATACCAGTTAAAGAACAAAGTATACTTTGTAATGTTGATCCAGTTGTTCCTTCTACTTATATTGAGAAACCACCTTTCCCTGTTAGGATAAAGGAACATGCTAAAGCTTCAACCGTGGTTAACAAAAGTTATATTAGAACACCTAAACCTGATGAACAAATTAAAGTAGAACCTAGCATTGCTATGGTTAAAGATCTCTTGGAAGAAGATATAGATGGACATGTTATTTACTTCTGTGAAGAACCTGCTAGAATTGCTAAACCTGATAAAAGGGATAAACATAGGCCTGTTGTGGGCATGCCTGCCATATTAGTTAAAATAGGAGATCACTGTTATCATTTTTATGACATGGGTGCTAGTGTGAGTGTTATTCCTTAGACCCTTTATCAAGAAATTATGAAAGACATAACACCCGCAGAGTTAGAAGAAATATATGTTACTATTAAACTTGCTAACAGAGACACCATATAACCATTTGGGATTGTTAGAGATGTTGAAGTCTTGTGTGGGAAAATAAAATACCCTACTGATTTTCTAGTTCTTGGCTCCCCACAAGATGACTTCTGTCCCATTATCTTTGGTAGATCTTTCTTGAATACAGTTAATGCTAAGATAGATTACAAGAAAAAACTGTCGGTGTTAGTTTTGGTGATGAGTCTCATGAGTTTAAATTTTTCAAGTTTAGTAGAAATCTTCATGAAAAAGAATTGCCTAGTAAGGATGAATTAATTGGTCTTGCTTCTATTGCTGTACCACCTACTGATCCTTTAGAACAATATTTGTTAGACCATGAAAATTATTTACATATGCATGAAAGAAATGAAATAGATAAAATTTTCTTTGAACAACGTCCTCTATTTAAACACAATTTGCATGTTGAAACTCTAGGAGGTCCACCTCCACTTAAAGGTGATCTTGTGTTTGAATTAAAACAATTGCCAGACACTTTGAAATATGCTTATCTTGATGAAAAGTAGATATATCCTGTTATTATTAGTGCTAACCTTTCAGAACTTGAAGTAGAAAGATTATTGAAGGTTCTAAGGAAGCACCAAGCTGCTATTGGATATACTCTTGATGATTTAAAGGGCATTATTCCCACTCTATGTCAGCACAAAATCAATATGGAACCTGATGCTAAACCCGTTGTTGATCACCAACGTCGGTTAAATCCGGAGATGAAAGAAGTGGTAAGAACGGAAATATTAAAACTTCTGGAAGCAGGTATAATCTATCGTATAGCTGATAGTAGATGGGTAAGTCCTGTTCATTGTGTCCCTAAGAAAGGAGGTATTATTGTTGTTCCTAATGATAAGAATGAGCTTATTCGACAAAGAATTGTTACAGGCTATAGAATGGTAATTGATTATAGGAAATTAAATAAAGCAACTAGAAAATATCATTACCATTTGCCTTTTATTGATCAAATTCTTGAAAGATTATCTAAGCACACACATTTTTGCTTCCTTGATGGATATTCTGGCTTTTCACAAATACCTGTTTCTCAACCTGATCAAGAAAAGACCACTTTTACTTGTCCCTTTGGAACTTATGCTTATAGACGTATGCCTTTTGGTTTATGTAATGCACCTGCTACCTTTCAAAGATGTATGACTGCTATATTCTCTGACTTTTATGAAAAGATTGTTGACGTTTTCATGGATGGCTTTTCTGTTTATGGAAGTCTTTTGATGATTGTTTAAGCAATCTTGATCGAGTTTTGCAGAGATGTGAGCAAACAAATCTTGTCTTGAATTGGGAGAAGTGCCACTTTATGGTTAATGAAGGCATTGTCTTGGGTCATAAAATTTCTGAAAGAGGTATTGAAGTGGACCAAGCTAAGGTTGATGCAATTGAGAAAATGCCATGTCCTAAAGATATAAAAGGTATTCATAGTTTCCTAGGTCATATTGGTTTCTATAGGAGATTTATGAAGGACTTCTCTAAAATTTCTAGGCCTCTCACTAGTCTCTCGCAAAAGGATATTCCTTTTGTTTTTGATGATGATTGTTTAGAAGCCTTTGAAACACTCAAGAAAGCCTTAAAATCTGCACCTATTGTTCAACCACCTGATTGGAACTTGCCTTTTGAAATTATGTGTGATGCTAGTGATTATGCTGTTGGTGCTGTTCTAGGACAAAGAGTTGATAAGAAACTGAATGTTATTCATTATGCTAGTAAAACTCTAGACAGTGCTCAAAGAAATTATGCTACTACTGAAAAAGAATTCTTGGCAGTTGTGTTTGCTTGTGATAAATTCAGACCTTATATTGTTGATTCCAAAGTAACTATTCACAAAGACCATGCCGCTATTAAATATCTTATGAAAAAGAAAGATGCTAAACCTAGACTTATTCGTTGGGTTCTCTTGTTACAAGAATTTGATTTACATATCATTTATAGAAAAGGAGCTGAGAACCCCGTGGCTGATAATTTGTCTAGGCTTGAAAATGTGCTTGATGACCCACTACCTATTGATGATAGTTTTCCTGATGAGCAGTTAGCTGCAATAAATGTTGCTCATAGTACTCCTTAGTATGCTGATTATGCTAATTACATTGTTGCTAAATATTTACCTCCTAGCTTTACTTACCAACAAAAGAAAAAATTCTTCTATGATTTAAGACATTACTTTTGGGATGACCCACATCTTTATAAAGAATGAGTAGATGGTATTATTAGACGTTGTGTACCTGAGCATGAATAGGGAAAAATCCTACGGAAATGTCACTCCAAAGCTTACGGAGGGCATCATGCTGGAGATAGAACTGCTCATAAGGTATTGCATTCTAGATTTTATTGGCCTACTCTCTTTAAGGATGCATGTAAGTTTGTCTCATTTTGTGATGAATGTCAAAGGATAGGTAATATCGGTAAGCATCAAGAAATGCCTATGAATTATTCACTTGATGTTGAACCATTTGATGTTTGGGGATTTGATTACATGGGACCTTTCCTTCCTCTAATGGGTATACACATATTTTGGTTGCTGTTGATTATGTTACTAAATGGGTAGGATCTATTCCAACTAGTAGTGCTGATCACAACACCTCTATTAAAATGCTTAAGGAAGTTATTTTCCCAAGGTTTGGAGTCCCTAGATATTTAATGACTGATGGTGGTTCACACTTTATTCATGGTGCTTTCTGTAAAATGCTTGCCAAGTATGATGTTAACCATAGAAATGCATCATCCTATCATCCTTGGTCTAGTGGTCAAGTTGAACTTAGCAATAGAGAAATAAAATTAATTTTGCAAAAGACTATCAATAGGTCCAGGAAGAATTGGTCTAAGAAATTAGATGATGTACTATGGGCTTATAGAACAACATATAAAAATCCTATGGGTATGTCTCCTTATAAAATGGTTTATGGAAAAGCTTGTCATTTGCCTCTTGAGTTAGAACATAAAGCTTTTTGGGCAGTTAAAGAACTCAATTATGATTTCAAACTTGCCGGTGAAAAGAGGTTATTTGATATTAGCTCTCTAGATGAATGGAGAACCCAAGCTTATGAAAGTGCAAAATTATTCAAAGAAAAAGTTAAAAGATGGCACGACAAAAGAATCCAAAAGCGTGAGTTTAAAGTTGGAGAATATGTTCTTTTGTACAACTCTTGTTTTACATTTTTTGCAGGAAAACTCCTCTCAAAATGGGAAGGCCCATATGTTATCGAGGAGGCTTACCGGTCTGGAGCCATCAAAATAAATAATCCCGAAGGTACTAACCCAAAGGTTGTCAATGGGCAACGAATAAAACATTATATCTTAGGTACGCCCATTAATATTGAAAGTAATATTATCCAAACTTTGACACCGAAGAACACATAAAAGAGTCCTCCCGGAACACTCCAGAATCGTGAAAATAAGGAGGTACGTGATACGGTAAGTAAACAGACTCCGGAAAATCCACAAAAATATTTTTTTATCAGTTTTGTAATATTTAAGAATTTTTGAAAGAAAGAAACTCCTAGGAAGTGTCCCCTGGTGGGCATAATACACCAGGGCGCGCCAGTCCTGGCGTGCTCAGGTGGGTTGTGCCCACCCGGGACACCTTCCGTACTCCTTTTTCTTTCGTATGCTTGTCCTCCAAGATAAAAAAATCTATATATACTTCCCGAACCTGTTAACCACCGTATCACGGAGAAAATCCTCTGTTCTCTTTTCCTTGTTGTTTTCTGTTAGATCCCATCTACCATGGCCTATTCAAGCTCCTCCAAGGACAAGTTCTTCAAGAACGTCATCAACCCTTATCTGCGGGAGGTGGTGCAGCACCCTCAAACCATCCAGATGCATGAGGGGGTGCTTCACCTCCGCGATGTGCCATGTCCGAATTGGACAGGAACCGTGGAGGCCAGGCTTGAAGCTCTGGAGCAAGACGTCTTCCGGTGCAAGAGGATGGTGGAGCGTGGGCTCAATGCCAATCTCCTCATGATCACGGACCTCTCCCGTGATCTCAAGGTGGATGGCAAGCCCATGAAGACATCGTCTTCACCCTCAACAAGCAAATCAATTTTCTCCAAAGCCAGATCTATGACCTTCAGAACCAAGTCTTTGAATATGAGGCGAGGTTTAAAGGTATGAGTTTGGCTGCTAGTTGCAGGAACCGTGAGACTCGCTCCTCCTGTTATGATGGTGGACCACTGCCATGGAAATCCGAGGACAAGATCTCTGCTTCATCACCACCATCATCTTCTTCACCACCAAAACATAACTGAGTATCGGGTATGGGCACTCCCCTTGGCTTCCGCCAAGCTTTGGGGAGGTGCCTCGGTATCGTATCATCCCACTATCTTTTTGCTTTTACTTATTTTAGTTCGATCATTTGGCATTAGATGAATAAAAGTTAGTTCGATCCTTTCTTATTTGAGAGTTTGCTTAGTGATCTATCATTGTAATCGTGTGCAAGTTATATAATAAAGTTTAGTTTTGAGTTTTTGCTTTATTTACTCTCATGTTGCAAATAAAGAAAATAAGATAGAAATAAAAAGAGAAAGGAAATAAATAAAAGAGAAAGGAAATAAATCAATAAGATCATATACTAATCTTATGGTAGGTGATGGCACCACATAAGGAAAATTATAAGTAGGAAATTTTATTAGAGATTGACAAACATATCATTAGTCAATGACGCAACTCATGAAAAAATTAATAAGGGAAGAGAAGACTCACGTATAAATATACTATCCTAAAATCTTTTGTGATTGTGAGCCCTCATCAAAATATTATATGCCAAATTGTTGACGTCGGACAAGGAAGACAACTTAATGGTTTATGTTTGTTTATATTCACACAGAAGTCATATTTTCATATATCCTTTAACATGTGGTGCTTGCCCCTATCTTTGCTAGCAAAAAATTCTGCACTAAGTGGAAATCCTACTTTTGCATCCAAAAACCCTTAAACCCAAATCTTATTTTCAAGTGTCCACCATACCTACCTAGGGATTCAGCAAGATCCCTCAAGTAAGTTGTCATCGGTGCAAAAAGGCAATAAAAATTTCTTCTAAATGTGTGAGGTCATTTAGTGTAAGATAAAATTGAGCATTGTATGAACTTGGATGACAAATAATAAAAGCGACAGACTGCATAATAAAGGTTGTCATCTTAAGAGGCAATACAACATGACGTTCTCTTGCACTATGGGATTGAGCATACAAACAAATAAGCGCATGACAACCTCTGCTTCCCTCTAGGAAGGGCCTATCTTTTACTTTTATGTATTTACTTTTATGCAAAGATTCAAAGTTTTCCTTCTATTCCTTTTTATTTTTCTACTTTGGCAAGCATCATGTGGTGAGGAAAGATCTAGGCACATATGTCCAGTTGAATATAGATAGCATGAGTTATTATTGTTGATATCACCCTTGAGGTGAGTATGTTGGGAGGCGAAACTATAAGCCCCTATCTTTCTATGTGTCCGGTTGAAACGTTTTGCTCATGGGTACGAGGTGAGTGTTAGCAATCATAGAAAACTATATGATGGTTGAGTATGTGGACTTGCCTAAAAGGCTCCGACATGTGACCCTTCCTGAAAAGATGATGAATTGTAGTTGCAAAGTTGACTGAGAACATAGTATGTTGGTTTCTAATAGAGTTTTTGCTTTATACTTCGATTGTGTGATGAACTATTACTTATTCATGATAAGTATATGATAGAAGTTCTAGTCCTATGTTTAATTTTGTTGTAGTCATAATAATCAACATGATGCTTCTATGTCCATATTTTGTTTTTAACGACACCTCTCTCTCAAAGCATGTGGACATGTTTTTCGATTTCAGTTTTTTGCTTGAGGACAAGCGAGGTCTAAGCTTGGGGGAGTTGATATGTCCATTTTACATCATGTTTTCTTACTGTTATTTATAATGTTTTTATCCATGATAATGCTTTTTGGAGTAATTCTAATGCCTTTTCTCTCATAATTTGCAAGGTACACACCAAGAGGGAGAATTCCGGCAGCTGGAAATCTAGACCTGGAAAAGCTATGTCAGGTCACCTATTCTGCACAACTCCAAACAATCTAAAACTTGACGGGGATTTTTTTATGAATATATAAGAATTATTGGAGCAAATAACTACTAGAGGGGGCCCGCCAGGTGGGCACAACCAACCTGGGCGCGTCAGGGAGCCCAGGCGCGCCCTGGTGGTTTGTGCCCTCCTCGGCCCACCTCCGGTGCCCATCTTCTGGTATATAAGTCATTTTGACCTAGAAAAAAATAAAGAGGAGACTTTCGGGACGGAGCGCCGCTGTCTCGAGGCGGAACTTGGGCAGGAGCACTTTTGCCCTCCGGCGGAGCGATTCCGCCAGGGGAACTTCCCTCCCGGAGGGGGAAATCATCGTCATCATCATCACCAACAACTGTCCCATCCTGGGGAGGGCAATCTCCATCAACATCTTCAACAACACCATCTCATCTCATACCCTAGTTCATCTCTTGTGTTCAATCTTGTTACCGAAACTATAGATTGGTGCTTGTGGGTGACTAGTAGTGTTGATTACATCTTGTAGTTGATTACTATATGGTTTATTTGGTGAAAGATTATATGTTCAAGTCCATTATGCTATTTAATACCCCTCTGATCATGAACATGTTTATCATTTGTGAGTAGTTACTTTTGTTCTTGAATTCACGGGAGTAATCATGTTGCAAGTAATCATGTGAACTTGATATGTGTTTGATATTTTGATAGTATGCATGTTGTGATTCCCTTAGTGGTGTCATGTGGACGTCAACTACATGAAACTTCACCATATTTGGGTCTAAGGGAATGCATTGTGGAGTAGCAATTAGATGATGGGTTGCGAGAGTGACAGAAACTTAAACCCCGGTTTATGCGCTAGTCCGTAAGGGACCGATTGGATCCAAAAGTTTAATGCTATGGTTAGAATTTATTCTTAATACTTTTCTCGTAGTTGCGGATGCTTGCGGGAGGGTTAATCATAAGTAGGAGGTTTGTTCAAGTAAGAACAACACCTAAGCACCGGTCCAACCACATATCAAATTATCAAAGTAGCAAACACAAATCGAACCAACATGATGAAAGTGACTAGATGAAATTCCCGTGTACCCTCAAGAACGCTTTGCTTATCATAAGAGACCGTTTTGGCCTGTCCTTTGCCTCAAAAGGATTGGGATACCTTGCTGCATATTTGTTACTACTATCGTTACTTGCTCGTTACAGATTATCTTGCTATCAAACTACTCCGCTACTTACAATTTCAGCACTTGCAGACATTACCTTACTGAAAACTACTTGACATTTCCTTCTGCTCCTCGTTGGGTTCGACACTCTTACTTATCGAAAAGAGCTACAATAGATCCCCTATACTTGTGGGTCATCAGTCTTCTCCAGGATAACTTGGCACGAGATCCTCTCTTGGTGCCGCCTACCAATACCCACCCCGAGCCCGACCGACAACTTCTTCACCTGGTGGTCCACGATCAATAGCTCCGCTCCGGCCTACCTCCGTAAGGGAACAAACTCTCTCATCGCCCTCATTGCATGGTCCATCTGAAAGCACCGCAACGCTGCCGTCTTCAACAATACCCGACCATCGAACAACGATCTTGCCCGCACAATCAAAGACAAGGCTTGGACCACTTACTCCTGTAACCTGAGAACGTGTGTTGTGAGGCTGTTAGGCTGAGCATCCTCATTTATGCTCTTTTAGCACTCTTTGGGACGCCGTAGCATGTACGCCCCCTAGAGCAGCACCCTATGTTTTCATGCCCCCTGTCAATGAAATGATACGCATCGATGCGTATTCACCAAAAAAAACAATTATCCTTCTCGTGAATCGTCGAGTAATTACCATAAATTCCCTTTCTTTACCATATTTCAGCTTTAGTTTTTGGTACAAATGTTTGTTACAAACTAGATATGTCATGTCATAACTCATCATGTCCCTTATTAAGAGCTCTATTAACATAGACCCCCACTTGACTCACATTTTTTAATGTTAGACATGGCAGTTGCGAACGCGCGGGTGGCAGTTTCACATGTATTGGAGGATCCTAGGTTGGCATTTTGCAAAAATGCCATGGCGGTTTGTTTAAATTATATTTTTGGTCAGAAAACTACCACCGTCGATTACAAACGCGATGGTTCTGGGGGTTTTCGTCGGGATTGGGCTGCTGGTAAACGTTCACCAGCGATCATTCCCATTTAAGAAAGGAAAAAATCCTTCTCTCCGATGTCGTCCATTGAAAAGGTCTTAAATATGGCCATACCTTGGTTATTCCATAGTAAACATTGTTGTTTCGCTCTGCATACTGAAAGACGCAAAAGATTTGTTATTAGCTTATTTGTAAGGCGTCGAAGGTCCTTACCAGATTTTATTTTGGCTTATGGCTTAGTTTGAAGGCAACCTACTAATTTCCTGCCTTGCTAATGTGTCTTTTTCCCGTTGGTATTGTTGCTTAGATCGGCCCTAGGATAGCCGCCACATGTGCAGTCATCATATAGCATATGGAGGTCGTGGCTATTGTGTGCAAGCACAAAGTCACCATAATGCAACATCCATATTTTCCCTGCAAGACCCACATGTCATTTCGTCAATTTGATTCCTAATAACTTGGGCGAAAGAAGAACGACACAACAACTTTACATTGATCAACAACTAATAATTATTTAAACTATAAACTAAGATCAATTCTTGTAGAGTCGCTGAGATATTGTGTGTGCTCCATATACGTTTAAATGTTGTGATGGCTATGCGCAAAGATAGAGTCGTCATAACACGACCTTCATAATTTTTTTGTTGCATCAACTCAATAATCGCACACTCAATTTGAAGGATTAAAAAACTAATTTGAGATAATATTGTATTACAATGTTATTACATATGGGTAGAAAAAGTCGATTAGCGACTTTTGCATACTAATAAACTATTGACTATTTATGTCTTGGGAGAAGCACTAGTTTCTCGGCACACATGCATATGTCACAAGTCCAATCATACTCCACATGTGGTGTTGTGATGGTCCGACGACCTAGTTTTTGTCTCATAACCACCCCGTGTGATCAAGGTCAGATACTACTTTCTCAAGAGGGACAAGACCCAATATTGCATGAGTCGTCTCCTCGATATTAACATTGAATTGGCGCCATCCTACGCGCTCCCTTGCACTCCTGTGCGAAATCCTCTTGTGCCTCCTCATAGTGGAGCCATACGGTGGTGTTCTTCTCAAACGTCAGCCTCTGCCAAAGCGGCGGTCTGCTCGAATATTTCTTGGGGTATAAGTTCGACATGTTGACGGCGTAGTGCTTGTCTCATGCCCCCTTAATAGTGAGGCAAAAAGAAGCATGTGGTGGCAGATATGAGTTGCGTGTGTAAGGCCTCTCCTACCCAGATAGAATATATACATGTATCCATGCTTGACATCCCAAACACCAACATGTGTTCCGGATTAGAATCTAGGCACCTGTTGAGGTGGGCGGGATCCTAATGCGTGGCCTCCTCCATGTCGCCACAATCACACTCATCCTCAGCGATTCCAACGACTTCCTCCTTATTGAGCATTCTTTTCTTCTCCTCTGAGAGAGAACCCATTCCGGCTGAGGGGGGACCAACATGGTGTAAATGCAGAGACAGAAGAGCTTTGCGAGGCGTGGATGGTGGTAGTGTAGAGAAAGAGAGCCAAGATTTTTTACAGCGTCTAGCAGTGGGAAAACATGGCGGGAGCGGGAAGGAGCGCAACTAATTGGACACGTCGTGATCGCAATTCATTTTCTCGTGTCCTAGTGCCATGGGCGTTTGGCCATCTACCCTCGAAACAAAGCCTCACAACCTCAAAATATGGATGATCGCTGACTCAATATGGAGTTCCCTCCATGCATTTTTGACAATTCCGATGGCGACTCTGCTAGAGTGGTCTTTTTGTCAAATTGTCAAAAATACGGTTATTATGACAATCAAACATTTCTTCACGAGCATAGCAAGCTCCTTTCCAATGTCTTCAAGGTCCTCAGAATTGCAGTCGGATTCTTCTTCAGATGAGGAAACGGCCTTTGCCTTCAAAGCACGGGTTCGGTCATAGTTGGGGCCATAGATGTCTCTCTTCTCAGATAGCTGGAATTCATGTGTGTTTAGCCTCTCAAGTATGTCAGATGGATTGAGATCTCTGAAGTTAAGACGTTCTTGAATCATCAGGGCCAAGGTGTCAAATGAGCTGTCAAGTGATCTCAGAAGCTTCTTGATGATTTTGTGCTTGGTGATCTCAGTGGCGCCAAGAGCACGAAGCTCATTGGTGATATCAGTGAGGCGATCGAACGTGAGCTGGACATTCTCATTGTCATTCCTCTTGAAGCGATTGAAGAGATTTTGAAGAACATCGATCCTTGAGTCACTCTAAGTTGAGATGCCTTTGTTGACCTTGGACAACCAATCCCAGACTAGCTTCGCAGTTTCCAGTGCACTCACACGGCCATACCGTCCCTTGGTCAGATGACCACAGATGATGTTCTTGGCAGTCGAGTCCAGTTGAGCGAGTCTCTTGACATCAGCAGCGGTGACATCTTGAAAGTGCGTTAAGTCGACTAGAGGGGGGGGGGTGAATAGGCGATTTTTATGAATTCTTCACTGAGAAATTTCAGGGTGAGGAAATTCCTAAGCGAAGAACTACTAGCAGCCGAATAAGTACTCAAATGCAAACATAACAGAACAGAAGCACATTCATCATGATGAAATGAAAACAAGCACTGAGTACAAAAAGCGTAAACACAGGATAAGCAGGCTGCGGACAAACTGACTGAAGAAATTGAACTGAGGAAATTGGGGAAGTCTTCAGTCAAAGTCTTCAAACAATAACAATCAAGTACACAACACAGTAATGAGGAAATGGAAGGGTTGAGGAAATAGAACCAGTAAGCTTGGTGAAGACAGTGATTTGGTAGACCAGTTCCAACTGCTGTGATAGTTGTACGTTTGGTTGGAGTGGCTAGGTATTTAAACCCGAGGACACACAGTCCCAGACACACAGTCCTCACCGTATTCTCCTTGAGCTAAGGTCACACAGACCTCGCCCGATCACTTGTGGTAAGTCTTCAGGTGACTTCCAAACCTTCACAAACTCGGTCACTTGGAGATCCACAATTTCCTCTTGGATGCTCTAGACCATGATGCCTAACCGTCTGGAAGATGCACAGTCTTCAAAGGTAACAAGCGTCGGATCCACACTTGAACAATCTCTTCAGTGATGCTCAATCACTTTGGGTTTGTAGGTGTTTGGGTTTTCCTCACTTGATGATTTTCGCTCAAAGTCCTCGGAGGATGGGATGCTCTCAATGACAAGTGTCAGTTTCTTTCGCAGTAGCCAACCAACTAGTGGTTGTAGGGGGCGGCTATTTATAGCCTAGGGAGCAGCCCGACATGATAATACGTAAATGCCCTTCAGTGATATGACTGTTAGGTGGGTAGGATATTTTGTGACAGCTGGCACATAGCACAAGAACGGTCAGAAATGTGAGGTCAAATTCCTCAGGGCTATCATGTTCCTCACTTGTAGGCAATCCGCACTGGCGAATTCCTAACTCCTCAGTCAGAACAAATTCCTCAGAGACCAGAAGAACTTCGTCTCTATCACTGAAGAAATTGATTGAACTGCATGAGATTTCCAATGGCTTCACTCGAAAGGATTGGTAGGTGTAGGATTTTGAGATGAGCATCACTTGGAAACTTTTCCTTAGTTTTCCTCGATGTAGGAGCGAAAGTATGTCTAGAGGGGGGGGGGTGATTAGACTACTTGACCAAATAAAAACCTAGCCTTTTCCCAATTTTAAGTCTTGGCAGATTTTAGCAACTTTGCACAAGTCAAGCAATCAACCTACACGTGCAATTCTAAGAGTATAGCAACGGAATGTAAAACAATTGCACATGAAGGTAAAGGGAGGAGTTTGAGGGAGCAAACGCAATGTAGACACAGAGATTTTTTATCCGTGGTTCCGATAGGTGGTGCTATCGTACATCCACGTTGATGGAGACTTCAACCCACAAAGGGTAACGGTTGCACGAGTCCACGGAGGGCTCCACCCACGAAGGGTCCACAAAGAAGCAACCTTGTCTATCCCACCATGGCCATCGCCCACGAAGTACTTGCCTCACTAGGGTAGATCTTCACGAAGTAGGCGATCTCCTTGCTCGTACAAACTCCTTGGTTCAACTCCACAATCTTGACGGAGGCTCCCAAGTGACACCTAACCGATCTAGGAGACACCACTCTCCAAAAGGTAATAGACGGTGTGTTGATGATGAACTCCTTGCTCTTGTGCTTCAAATGATAGTCTCCCCAACACTCAACTCTCTTTCATAGGTTTGGATTTGGTGGAAAGATGATTTGGGTGGAAAGCAACTTGGGGAAGGCTAGAGATCAAGATTTATGTGGTTGGAATTGAATATCTTGACCTCAACACAAGTCTAGGTGGTTCTCTCTCAGAAAATGTATGTTGGAAGTGTAGGCATGTTCTGATGGCTCTCTCCACGAATGAAGAGTGGGTGGAGGGGTATAAATAGCCTCCACACAAAATCTAACCGTTACACACAATTTACCAAACTCGATGGGACCGAATCAGAAAACTCGGTCAGAACGATTTAGTTCATAATGTTTCGGTGGGACCGACATGTCAACTCAGTGGGACCGATTTGATTAGGGTCAGGGCATAACGTAATCTCAATGAGACCGATTACACAAACTCGGTGGGACCGATTTTGGTAATAAGCTAACTAGAGAGTTGGTCAGGCAAACTCAGTGGGACCGATTCGCTCATTACGGTTGGACCAAAATGTTATGAAGGTGAAACAGAGAGTTTGCATTGCGAACTCGGTGGGACCGATTGCTCATCTCGGTTACATCGAAATGTTATGAAGGGAAATAGAGAGTTTGCAATCCCATCTCGGTGAGGCCGAGATCCCTATCGGTGAGACCGAAGTGACTAGGGTTTGTGGCAATGGCTATGTCAAGAGAACTCGATGGCGCCGGATAGAAAGATTCAGTGGGGCCGAGTTTGACTTTTGGTTTGGGACATATGTGGATGTGAGGAAGTGGTTGAGGGTATTGGAGCATATCACTAAGCATTTTGAGCAAGAAACCCATTAAGCAACACCTCATCCCCTTTTAATAGTATTGGCTTTTCCTATGGACTCAATGTGATCTTGGATCACTAAAAGTAAAATGTAGTCTTGAGCTTGAGCCAATATGTGTCCTTGCATTTTGAGGGGTCCACATTCCTAATCCATGCCATGCCAATCATTGAACTTTCCTGAAATATTTATCTTGAGATAGCAGTAGTTCAATGAGCTATATGTTGTTAGTAATTACCAAAACCACCCAGGGATAGTTGCACTTTCACTCGACCCCTTTAACAGTACGGTGTTTCCTATGACTCAAGAAAGAGAAAATGAAACTACGAAAGCAGAAGTCTTCACGCTTCATGTTCCTCGCATGAATATCAAGTCTTCATGGTCACACCAATTTCTTCACTTTCAAAGTCTTCAGAAATCTAAAGTCTTCAGTTGAAGATATTCATTTTTTAGGGGTCGACTTTCTGTGTAAATATCAAACTCCTCATAGACTTATAGACATGTGTACACTCACAAATGCGTCAGTCCCTTAACCTATAAGTCTTCAATACACCAAAATCACTAAGGGGCACTAGATGCACTTACAATCTCCCCCTTTTTGGTGATTGATGACAACATAGGTTAAGTTTTCAACGGGGATAAACATATGAAGTGTAAATACTGATATTGAGGAATTTGATTGCAATATATAGAAGAACTCCCCTGAAGATGTGCATAGTGAGGAATTTGCTTTGGAAGCAATGCACATTTGAAGAGTAGAATCATGGAGATCTCCCCCTATATCTTGTAATTCATACACGCATTAATCTTATGGTATGAAGAATTTGAAATGCATGATGAAATATTGTGACTGATGTAATTCGGCATGCGTGCATTAACATATATGAGGAAATAGCATGCAGAAGAACATAGCAAAAGTATCAGACCACCATCGGTTTAAGTTTACAACTCGATCCAACAAAGTCTTCAAAATAACGAGAGTTGTAACTTAGAAGCTGTCCTCTTTTGGTCAGCAGCTGTCCTCTTGATTGTCTCTACAATCAGACTCATGACCTTGAACTTTTGAGGGACATAAAAAATGTGCAGCAAGTTGATTGAGTGTCCTCTGATCATCTTATGATCTCCTGACTTGGGTAGCAAAGTGTGCCTAAGGATGGTGTTCATGGTAGGCAGACTAGACAACAGATAGTGTACAGAATCCAAGCTTGTGTGTCTCCAAAGCTTTATCAGGGATCTCTTTGTACATGTTTGCCATGGAGTTGTGGTCTTTCTTCTTCTTGGCAAACACATCCAAGTCATCTTCATGTTCCTCTAGGGCATTTATCAGTTTAGCCCATTCTTCAACAGTGGATTGGTACCTAGTACCTTCTGACATCCAAACTATCCTCCCATCTGGATATAAATGAGCAGTGGAGTACAATTGCAGTATAAGCTCATCATTCCATTTTGTGAGCTTCTGCCCAACAAATTTGTCATCTCCACAAGCCTTGAATTGTCATGTACACCTGGGAAGTGATCTTCATTTTCCTTGATGTATTCTCAATCAACCCATCTCATGTCACATACCATTGGCTTCTTGTCAAGAAGAATGGTCTCATAGAAATCTTGTTGTTCTTTTGTATGAAATCTGTAGTCAACTGCAGTCCTCCTTCTCACAGCATAGGGATCAGACTGTCTCCACAGTCTCAGTCCAGCATCTTTTCTGATATGCATGTCCTCAGCCATTGGATGAGCATCATTTTGGTCTGGAATCTTGGGTTTCAGCTTTCTCAAAACAAGAGACTCATCGTCCTCTTCTTCAGCTTGAGGCACTGGGGCCTTATTCTTCTCTTGTGTAGGAATGCTCCTGGTGTTCCTCTTGGGCTTTGGGGGCTTCTGAGCTTGAGCTTTGGGAGCAATCTTGGGCTTTGATGGAGCAGCTCCTGACTTGATAGCATCTCCCATAAGCTTTTGAGCTTTGGGTGCTGGTGCAACATCTTCTTCTTCTTCATCTCTTACCATAGTAGATTTTCCAAGAACTTTTGCAGTAGTGGTTCTTGCCCTCTTCTTTTTCTGGTCATCACCTGCTGCTTCACCATCATCTGATTCTATGGTGAATTTCATTGTTTCTCCTATTGCTACCTTCCTTGGCTTTGACATTGGGATTCTCCTGGCAGGTGCCTTCTTGTTCAAGCCTGGCTTTGTTTCAGCAGTTGTACCATACTCCTTCAAAACTTTGTTCCTTGAGGTAGCTTCATCCTCAGCAGCCACATAGTCCTCATCCTCGGAGTCTGAGGTTCTCTTCTTCCTTGTCCTGGTGGCTGCCTTGGGCAAGTTACTAGGTGTGCTCCTACTGCCCTCATCATAGCTGCTTGAGGGATCTGAACCCTCACTCAATTGCACTTGTTCCTTAGATCTGTTCTAACTGTCACTCTGGTCAGACATCTTGGCAATCTCACTGACAACAGACCTTGTGAATAGAGGTGGATGAGGTAGAGTGGATGAGCATCACAAAGTGCAGAGGTTTTGTAAAACAGATGACTCAAAAAACTTAGTTTTAGTTCTCCACAGAAAGCATTTCGGAGCTACCGATTTGATAAACTCGGTGATACCGAAGCAATTTTTGGAGCCTAAACATGTGAACTCGGTCAGACCGAGTCACAGTTCGGTGGCACCGAGACTGCTAGGGTTTCACAGTGAATCAAACTCGGCCACACCGATTTGCAGTTTTTGGTCGGACCGAAAATCGCATGTGCAATGGCCTAAGCCAAATCGGTGAGACCAATTTCTACAACTCGGTCGGTCCGAGATGAGTTCGGCGGAGACCTAACCCTAAATTTTCAGATCAAATCTAATCAAAGGATGTTTTCAGTGGATAGATCATTTGCATACGTGGTAAAGATCATGGCAAAGAAATGTGCTATGAATCCGAGTTAAAGGAATAGCACATAGAGTCGAACCCATACCCTAGTTCGGCGGGAGTTCACTACGGCGACAACGGCGGAGCGGATTTCCGTTGACGGTGATGGAAACCAGCAGCGGGAGGTTGCTCACGGTGAGGAGAGGATCCGGAGACCCGAGGAGGCCGAGTAGGACACACGCGCGGGCTGTGGAGTTTGAAGAAATTTCCAAAATCTCACCCGTGGGTATATATATCCCGACCCTATCGGTGTGACCGAGTGGAACAACTCGGCGGCACCGAGATGCAGAATCGCAAGCGGTTACTCACTACAAAAAAATACACTTCCGTGATGATACGTGTTTGTCACAGTAGGTCACGTTTTCTGTCATTCATGTACATCCATGACAAATTTATGACAGAATCAAGATAGTCATACCTGTGCTGTCGTAGAAGTGTTCCATGACATTACCAAAATTATCATCACGGAAGTGTCCACTTCCATGACGATAAATCGTGCATCACAGAAGTGCTTTCGTGAAGGGTGACCGACACGTGGCATCCGACGTAACGGAACGCCATTAAGCTATCGGGTCCGGTTTTGGATCCGATAACCCGTTAACAGCCGAGACCAATGGGAAATTTCCACGTGTAAAATTCTGATTGGCCGGAGGGAACACCGGTCAGCTGGTCAGTGGGCCAGATGTCGCCCGTCCATTGGAGGAGACATGCCTACGATACATCGACACGTGGCTGGGCCCAATAGAGGCCCATATAGGTTAAAAAGGCCGGCCCAGTCAAAGGCCCGTAGTACTTACTCAGGTACTAGTGGGCCAGCCCAATAACGACCTCCTTAATAAAGGCCCATTTACAGCCCGATGCCAAATCTGGCCCGTTAATTGTTTGCCGAATATTTGGGCCATTTACAGCTCAAAGCCAGATCTGGCCCGTTAATTGTTCGCCGAATATTTGGGCCCAATTACAGCCCAGTGACTTTCGGCCTGTTAGAGGCCCGATGTAGACATGTGCCCATTTCAGCCCGGTGTGACTTTCGGCCTGGGAATGGCCTGTGCTGCCCATGGGCCATATATGGTCCGACGGGACATCGGGCCCACTAACGGCCCATGATAAAGGTGGAAACAGTTAAGCCCAATGTGACTTTGGGACTGTTAAAGGCCTGCCGCATAATTCGGCCCGTTGATTTCTGTACTAAGCTTTCGGCCTCTTAAAGGCCCATGATATCAGTGGGCCAACTAAGGCCCGAGATATGTTTCGGCCTGGTAACTGCCCGTGATATAACTGGGCCCAAAAAGGCCCGGTCTACATTTCAGCCTGCTGAAGGCCCGTCGACGACTAGTGAAAATTGAGGCCCAACATGCATTTCGGCCTGCTAAAGGCCCATGGTTTCATCTGGGCCATAACAGGCCAGTACAATATTCAGCCTGTTAATGGCCCAATGCTACCTGGGCCAAACTAAGCGCTGGGTCCACAAAAGGCCCAACTAAAATATAGGCCGGTGTAAGTTGTGGGCCTCGTGCAAAGTGTGAAGGCCCCAATCATTCGGGCCCAAGAAAGATGCAGGCCGGCCCAATTGTGGCCCGCTAAAAACCAGGCCCGTTAGAGGCGAATGTTTCGGCCTGGTCGACTACATCTGATTTTTTTCCGATAGCGAATGATGGCAGTAACTAGTAGGAATTAAGAACAAACCTACTCTATACAATAAATAAATTACGGCATAGTAACTAAGAATAAACCTACACTATACAATAAAGGATTTATGGTATATTACATCCTTGGGCATCGAAGTTCGCCACCGGTGATCATAAAGCATAGCGAAGAAGCAGATTACAAAAGCTGGGCACCATTGCAGCGTAACAAAATAATCTTGAACCGAGACCACTTCCAAGACAGTTCAAGAAAGGTTAGCCTTGCAGGGCTGCTGCTGCAAACTCTTGAGCAAGGCTGTGAGACCGGCCTAGCATGTCGGTCATAGCTTCCAGGTGTAGCTGTTTAGCGATGAGCTTCTCATTGGTGTTCTCCGCAATCTTTCTTAGAGATAGGACTTCGAGTCGAAGTTGAGTTGCAGAATGCCTTTCTGCTATAACTTGGGACTAAAGAAGTTGAACTGATTCAGACAACGAATTCTGTGAGCTTGTCTGACTGCTAGTCTCAAGTAACTTGAACACTGCATCAAGACAAGACTTTGGGGTTGTCTCGCTATCTTCAAGATGTTTTGCCTTCTTTGCTGCAATATATGTTGGGTTTGTCTCACTTGCCTTGACGAGACTTGTGCATGCCATCGGGCATATCACCTGAAAAAGCGAGAGAGATGACAGGTTTTTGCGTGTATAAACAAAGATGATAACTGTGCTGTCAATTCCATCCAATTTCAAATTAGAAAACAAAGAGTAAGTTCAAAATATCAATAACATAATTTGGCATTGTTCATAATGCGGGGAGCTTCACCACACTACTGGATTACCATGTCAACATAACAAGCATAGATGAAGGGCAAAGAAAATCATTGTATCTATTTTGGTTAATGTGCATGGCATGTTGTTCATATCATCAGCCACATCTGTAAGATAAAACAGGAGATGACAAGGTGCAAACGTGGGCTGCTTCACCACACACTAGATTATAGATCCACAAAAACAAGCATACATATAGGGAGTATTGAGTAATGTGCATGGTATGAATAAGGAATTTGGTTTTACAAGTAAAACCTATAACTTACGGTTCTTGTGAACATGCATTTTGGTAGAAACAACAAACTAAACAGCAGTAAACGATAGGGAGTATGAGCAAATTAAACAGCAGTTGAGGATAAAGGCTTTAGAAGGACTGAATTACATTAACAGTTAACACCGGCTTTATAATGCCCTTCTCCATGTCAAGGGAAGGATAACTCAAGAATTTCAACACAAAATCTTCTTCATAAGCATTGCCTGTACTCTACATTTTGTAGAGAGTAATTATAGATATGATAATACTGGAAGGGATAGAGGATAATGAAGATAAGATGCAGATTGATGCTACATAATCAACTACCAATTCCTATAAGTACAAGCGTTACATGACAAAATGTACTGACAAGAGCAATGGGCTACACTTCTGCACTGGCATTGTCTGTGTATTCTACTTTTTGGTAAGATTAAATATAGATATGATCTTTTTTAGTAAATGGTGGGCGAGGGAGATAAGATGCAGAATGATACACAATGAACCAATCCCTCTTCCCATAATACAAGAGTGTTTTGAACACTGGTGTACTGTACAAAACGTTCTTATATTATGGGACGGAGGGAGTAGCTGTTAATGTAAGTACAGTGATAGACGACGTTCAGTCCTTACAAGAGAACTGCAGAGCTAAACCTCTTCAAAAGCATTGGGTTGATTCTAAATTTATGTAGAGTTCATACGGATCTTATAATGTCCACCAAATGGACAATAACGAGGCTAACATGTGCAGTGATGCTACATAATCAAACAGCTATGAAAGTAAGTATGGTCATACAGGGCAAGAGGTACTCACAAGAGCAATGCAGTGTGCAGCATAGTTGCGAGATTCTGTGGTCCCTTGAGAATGATTGTTCTTCTGCTAATAGTTTTCATACAAGTGAGACGTTAAGGCAAATGCAGAAATGTAGTTCAAATTGTGATGTGATATCATAGACAGTACCTTACGCTGCAGCCAAGACCAATGTTTAACAAAATTATTCTAGTCACCGTCGGATAAATGTAGCACCGGAGGCATTATAGAAATTTCGTTTAGAGGCTTGCCATCGAAGTGCGCTTGCCTCAGGTAGGAACGATACTTCATCAACGAGTGCTTGAAAAGCGCAACCAACCCTTGCTCGTCTTCACAATCCAGTTTGGTCCTTGCCTATTTAAAAGAATGAAATCTTGTGTCTTCTGTCAGCAGAAACATATGCAGTAATGACCATGAATAACATTAGTACATTACTTACGCGTAAGTTGCGGAGGAAGACTCGAAATTGTTCTGTGACTGCGGTATAATCTTTCCATGAAGGAAAGATGCGCACAAAGTTCCTGACAACAATATAAGCTTTGTCTTCTAAACTGGGAAGAAATGGAACATGGGTCCTATTTGCTGCAATTGGGGCTCTCTCTGGTTCGAAAAGGGATTTGGCAACTGGATTTGGTGTACTCTTTGCTGGAATGGGGGTTTTGCGTCGTAGAGCTGGTGCCATGTCAAATGGCATAATCATAATGTTTGCTGCAGTTGGGGTCTGCTGAGTTGGGGCATCAGAAATGACCAGTGTGGTAGGGCAAGACTGCTAGAGTTGGGGTGTTTTGTGGGTCAGGTGATATTGCAACTACACCTAATGGGCTATTTGATTTATCAGGTGCCACTACCTTTTCCAAATACTTTGCTTGTGCTCCTCCACGATCAGCAATCGCCCTCTTCCTTTTGAACGTCTGATACACAAGAACAACATTTGAATGGATAAATATGGTATGATGACAGATGGAATATGTACTGAAAATGGATAGGCAGGGCGTATTCACATACATGATGTGTAAACTAAGCTAATGGCAGTTCAACAAAGTAGAAGCAATGCAAAGCATCAATTGCAAGATATGTGCGACCAATATAACCTCGGAAAGTTAGAGCAAGCACCTTGATGGGTGAATAAGATAGGGCATCTTCCTATGACTCCTCCACTAGGCAGCTACATTGACTTAGGTCTCCCTCTAGCACAGAATCACTGTTAGGATCATATTCTGAGCATGAATCTATAGGTGGAGAGCATTTGCATTTCATTGCATCCAGACTTGATTTCAGTCCCTTAATGCCAAGTTTGACAACCATGGCATTGTTCTGCTTTATTCTTTTCATGGGCGCAAGCTCATAATCATTATGATGCTGTTCAGAATCTGAGATTCTTGAAAACATAAAAAGTAGTCAGATTATCTATGGAATGCATTGCGGATTCAATTCGAAGAGTGTCTCCCTATAAACCCCTACATATGCAACGTTCACCCCAACCGTGCTGACCAGACCACACACAGAAATACAAACCCCTTATGTCTCTATAACAGGCAGACACACATTTCGAAACTGAAGTAGGAACATTAGAATCATATGAAATTCGTATTTGAACAAATAAACTAAGGAATTATGAGTGGCATAATGTTTAGCTTCAAGGGTGGAGTGTTGGTAATGCGACACAAAGCAAGGAGGCAAATTGTATTCCATGTAAAAGATTGAAACCTATGTAAAAGCTAGAAATGACACTTTCTTTCTATACAATGCAGTGTTCGTTGCCCACACATGATGGAAGAGATCACATAGAGAAATACTATTCACTCATGTCTATGGTTCCAGTATTCAGAAACAGGGTGGTCCACCCTAAAAGAATATTGACAACAAATATGACAAGGCAAGCATAGATGTAGTGAATCAATCATTTACTTGTGAGCTTACTAGGACAAGTATGCAGAATTGTAACTGCAGTAAGAGACCATCCAAAATCTGAATCAAGAATTTAATCTAGCACTTATTGTTTGCAACTAATCGACGTGAATAATTGGAAATTATATCGAATGAGTAAGAAAGACAAGTAAAATTGTCAACAGACCTGACTTGCAGTAGTAATCTGGGTCAATGTCACTATGACCAACAATCCAAAATGACTAGTGTCTGTTCCAAGGGCCGGAATTTTGAAAGCCCTGTGAACTCTACAGGCACTAAAGATTACCGAAATACATCTGAACCATTAAGTGTAGGTAGCACTAAGCACACAACAAACCCTAATGATAGTCCTGCCTAATGAGTATTAGAAAATGGGTGATGAGGAGTGGCTGCTGAGTGTTGAGGACGTATCTCAGGATAAATCGGGTTGGCTTAGTGGGTGCTGCACGCCTGAGCCCTGAACGGACTGGGAAGGTAGGCACGGCGGCGCGCCTGGGCAGCGGTGACGCTGTTGGGCGAGCGGCTCCTGACCTCCTGTTAGTCTGGCGTCTCCTCCTAGAGTCATGCCGTACGGGGACGGCAAGTCACCGGCGAGGCAGGCGGCTGGGGGCGAGTAGAGATCGGAAGCGCGCAGCAGAACAAAGGGGAATCGGGGCCTGGGACGACCCAAAATCCCAGGGTGGGCCGGCCCACCGTGGGCACCCTGTAGAGATACACACCCGAGCGGCGAACATGCATTTTCGAAACTAATTTAGGAACATTTAGCTGACCAATTAAACGACTCTGTTTTAATATTATCAGATTCGTATTTGAACAACTAAGCTTGTTTAGCTTGATGGGTGGAGCTGTGCTATTATGACACGAAGCACGTATTCTGATCGTATAGTGATCAAAAAAGGGGGAAACTCTAAGCATAATTTTTTTAGCAAAAGAGGGTTTCCCCTCCGATTTCTATTAAAGAAACCACCACGGAAACAACATGATCAATTAAACCGTATTATGACTGTGCCATGGCAGATTTGAAGCTGCAAACCGGAGAAATGATATTTAGCAACCATTGTTTGCTTCAAACTAAGAATTAAATTCTAAGAGCTGGAAAGAAAGTATAGTAACCAAGTTAAGATCTATTTTCTGGTTGAGATAAAAAAGTTGAGGAGATATGAAGTACCACCTCTCTTGCGGCGCCGTGTAGGCATAGGGGGTGCGATGGCTGTCAGTGGCGTTGAAGCAGATCTGTGACGGTAGAAGGGTGCATCGGGGGATAAGTCCCGTTGCGGTGGAAGAGAAGGTCCTGTGAGCGGCCCCGACAAAGAGGACGACGGCGCCAATGAAGCGAGAGGACGTGATGCAAGGCTCTTGGTCCGTCGCCGTGGATGAGAAACATCCATCTCTAGTAGTGGACGACGCGGTCTTGGTAGGCGCTCCGACATGGTGGAGGACGGTGGCGATGGATGTGGTGGAGGATGGCGGCGATGGATGGGGTGGAGGACGGCGACGATGGATGGGGTGGCGGACGGAGGCTGGTGTGGGATGGTGTTCTAGCGCGGACGGTGTATGAATGGGAAAATGGAGGGAGAGGTACGACGAACCATGTTTTTGGAACGCGCCTGTCTGAAATATGGGAAAGTTACGAACTTAGCCCCCGTTTAAAATTTGGACGTCTCGTCGGTTGGGGATACGACGGTAATCTCGCATCTCGCCAATATTTTCCCAGAGAGATTTTGGGCGAGGAGAGGGTGGTTGGCGCCCATGGTTGGCGCCCATGGTGTATGAACAGGGCTGACAGGTAGGGCGGTTGTGTCACGTCTGAGTGAAGTTACAAACCTGCCCCTATTGAAAATATTTGCTTACATCGATTTCGGCCGAGTCGAGTTTGTTTTGCCGCCCACCGTGTATGAATAGAGAAATGGAGGGAGAAACAGAGGTCTTTCGGACGAGCTTGAATCAAATGTGTTTTGCCGCCCATGTTTGGCACCCACCGTGTCGGAATGGGCTCAGAGGCGGTCGAGTCACATCTAGTTGAAGTTACTAACCTACCCCTATTTAGAGGAGTGGAAATCGGGCCGATGGATTGTCCGTGTAATGGGTAGACAGTAATTTCCATCTCCCAAACACTTGGCTTCGAGCAGCTGACGTGGGAGTGAGACATTTTGCCGCTTCTTTCAAATTTTGGGTAATAAGCATCCACGTTTACCCTGGCAACTAAATTCGAATCCATTTTGTATTCCTATACGAATCTTTATAAATCATTCTATGTGTTTTTATATATCTTCAAAAGGACGACAAAGATGTATTCCACTGTCATATATGAATATGGTTTACAAATGCCGATACTCAAATTCAGAAGCTAGAATCCAGTTTAAGCCGAATTCGAATATTTGGAACACTTCATGTCCAACTCAAATGTCACACGCAGCATAATGTGTACTCCCATTTACATATGTACACAAGTGATGTATCAAGATTCAAATACCGAGTCAATCAACCAAAAATGTACAGAACTAACATACGTATAAGCACTTATAGAGTATATGGATCAATAATATCAACTAACATACATAACCCAGGCCGCTGTACTTTTTTTTGCTACAGCAGCATTCTTTTTTTAGCCAAGCTACTACAGCATCTTGGCCCTTTCCGATGTGTGCCACTTATGGTCCATCTATACTACTATTATTGCTGAATGCACATTCAGCCCGGTTGGCATATTTGTAGGTCTGGCACAGCAATCAAAATGAAATGTCCCCGAGTCTTTTCAATTAATACTAACCTGTGCTCAAATAAAATTACAAACCAAAAAACAAAAAAACAAAAAACAATTATTACATGATCTCTAAAACAAGTGGTTTGATTGATTACATGAACAAACAACACAAATGTTATTCAACGATGGAAAGAACATTTCACCTATGATTTACCAAGTGGGAATTTAATTTCCTTTTTTCCTTCAGGACCTTAACATTGTGGTCAGTCTCAGCTTGCTTCGTTTTGAAATCCACCAAATATTTAATGGTTGTCTTGAGTACTGCTAGTGATTGTGTTGTTTGCTTCCTCAACATGTCAACTTCATCTCTAAGTGCAGAAGCAGAATCTCTTTCTACCACTAGTTTAGCCTCTAGAGCATCAGCAGTTGGCAATTCATAATGCACGATTGGGCCGGTGCCACTGCTGTGGGATGATACAACGTCCATGGGGACCTCGCTCTTTGATCTTGGGCTAACCTGTTTTGCCATTAAAGTTCCGATTGGATTCAGACAAGTTGAATTAGCAAAACATCTCAACTGGGAGTTATAACGGCAAACCAGTTAAACAAACAAGGAATTAAAGAGTTTCAATTGGATGCTGAAAAGTAGTTATTAACATCATTGTAACCCATTGTTGCAGCAGCAAAGCAGTTAAACAAACAAGTAGCTATTTAAGTTCGGGCAAACAGGTAATTCTTAATAGTAAGTATCAAACACATAGATAGGCGCAGTCTATAATAGGATTAACAGGCTGTGGCATTATGTAATTAGTAGCAAACTAAATTAAGCCAAGCAACATAATTGAATAATTTTGCAATAAGTGTCTAACTAAAATTCTGAGAAGCAGGTAACTGAACTTACGCTAGTTCTTTGTACAGGCACACTGCAACTTCTTTTTCGCTAACAAGGTTGTACGAAGGAGTCCATGGCATCAATTACTTGGATACGCAGTCCCAATACTTCTTTCTTCCCACACTGCATTGGTAAGTCGAATGGTTAATCTGGTAAGATGGTGCGTCCTTGATATGTTATATGAGGACGTGTAGTCAGACTAGTTGTGGCCACACACATCACTGCGGCTTTTCTTGTATATTTCATGCGATTACTTCTGGCATATCGAGACCTAAGCAATCTACAATAGGATGAAAAGACTGGCATCCTTCACATTATTGGCGAACTAAGTTCATAGAAACAAGCAATTCAACCATTCTGTGGGTAAATCAAAAGTGCCACTGGAATATTTTTCACTACCCCAATCATACACGCAAAAAGGGGCGACGCCACCATAGGGGCTGGTATGGGCGGCCGCCTCGGGTGGCTGGAAACTGGGCACCTAGTTTGAGTCGTCCAGGTTGGCCCAAGCTAGTTTTGTTCGTCCCAACACACGGACAGGCAATGTAAAAAATGAAGAAAAATATTTCAATTTGGATGGGCCAATAACATAAGTGCAAGGCAGGCCCTATAGCAGGCTCGCAGCTCAAACGAGCGCCTCCCATATCGATCGACAGCAGGAAAAATCTCAATTCATCCACTCCAGCCTCCAGTCTGGTTCGCTCCTAACCTAGCCGCCGCTGGACAGACCGACACAGCACTTCCTCACGCCCTCGTTGGAGGGCGGTCGCCGGGCTTCAAGCGAATGGAAGGACAAGAAGATGAAGATCCAACCCTGGGTGTAGCCTGCGTGGGAGGCAGCGGCGGCAACACAGCCATGGCATCGAGCTTGCTCAAACGGACAGTCGCAGCTTACAAGAGTAGCATGCGCAACGAGCAGGTACATCACATCCCTGATTATATCTAATTCAACTCTTCAATTTCTAGCCAATAGTTAAACCTGACGGTGTTGTAAAACTGCTTGTATGTAGGGAATCTATGAGAAAATGAAACCAATTTCTACTTATTTTATAACTCCCCCAATCAATATTGAACTGACTGAATCTGATGTATCTAATCAAGTTTCCGGTGCAATCATCCAAGCTCATGTTGTTCTTGAGCCCGAAGTGTCTAAGGAACAGACTGCTAATGAAGGATTTGATGCAAACATTTTACATGCTCCTGGTGATGAACATATAGTGTCTAATGAGGGATCTAATGCAAGCATTTTGCAAGCTCCCATTGAAGGATTTAGTGTCTAATGATGATCTGCTATGTTGAGAGAGACATAGAGATTTGCAGGCATTGATGACAAGCAAATTATAGTGCATTTTCATGGCTTGAGGAAACATCGAGGCCATCTACCAGAAAGTCCCCGTATCATGACAACGTAGCATAAATACTTTTCTAATCTGTTGTTTGAAACTATTGGCATACTTGTGCAGGATAGATATATTGATATGCAGTTTGCGCACTAGTTATAGGTGCAATTACACTTCGATATTTTCAGCCAGAGAACGAATAATTCAAGCAGGTACAGACCATGTTTGTAGTCCTTGTACACCATGTTGCATTTTGTGTTTTTTGGTGCTTGCATCATTTAGTGTTTATAATCTGAACTACTTTGGATCATTAGCTGATTTTCAAAGTGCATGTAGCTTCACATTTCTAAAGTTTTGATATCCGGAGTGCAAGTGCCTTCGTATTTTTAAGTTAAATGTTCGCCCCTGGTAACTTGAATTCGTGGATCCGCCACTGCACACAAATCATACACGAATGCTAGTACGAATTAAATGAAATGCAGGGACTTACGCTAGCTCATTGTACAGGCTCACTGCAGCTCTGCTTGCGCTTGGGATGTTCCATGTACAAGTCCATGTTACCACTTACTTGGATGTGCAGGCCTTGTGCTCCTTGCAACCCCCTCTGCATTTTTTACACGGCGAATGGTTGATCAAATAAGAGGAATCGACCTTGCTGTTGTACCGGAGGACAGATACTTACAAGGTTATACGGGTGTGCAGGATGTGAACCAGATCCCGTAGCGCCCTCATGCTTCGCTAAAAAATGGATTTGCTTGTTTCAGATGATATCTCCAGAAGAAATAAGAGTTAAGTCAGAGTTGGATAGGCGTGTAAGCTAAGAGAGCAGTGAAAGGATATCCAAGCATCGTCAGAACAGTGCACAAGGGAGTGATGTGTGGATACCTAGTTTGGGCCGGCGTTTGGGCATGCTCGCCTAGCTAGAGTGCGGGTCACTTCTGAGCCATTGAGGGTGATGCGCTGGCGTTGGCTGGGCGCACACGGATGCAGATCTTGAGTGGCAGCAAAGCGCTACGATGCAGTGGACGAGACCGTTGGTGAAGCCCCAGCGGCCTCGGGGGGCGGAGACGCGACGATGTGCTCGGTGAAGTAGCCCCGGTGAGCTGGGAGACGGCATCGGTGAAGCGCACCTGATGTGGTAGAAGTCGGTGTCTGTGAGGCACGCCGGTTGCAGTGGCCGACGTTGTCGGTTGACCACCCGGTGCGGTGGACGAGGGCGTAGATGAGGTAGCTCCGATGCGGTGGTGAAGCGCGACCGTCGTCTTCGTCGTCGTCGTCCGGCACAGAGGTGGGGAAAGAGACGAGACGAGGGGCGATTCAAACTTTGCTTGGGTTGGCGGCGAATTAGGGATTTGAGCAATCTGGGCGCGGAAGGGGATGGTGGAGAAGGGAGATTTTGCAGGGCTGGAATTGGGGCCGCTAGATATTCTAATCCGAAACGTGGAAGCGCGAACTTATTTTGTCGTCGTCCTTTTTCGGGGGGGGGGGGGAGGGGGTGGGTGCCTGGGTGCTAAGCGTCCGTCCAACACACGCGACCACCACGACACGACCCTAGTCTGCCTGGTGCGCCCACATTTGAGAATGCAAACGAATCTTCTTTCATTTGCAAACGAATCTGTATGTATTACCATGCCCGTGTTTTCCTTGCAATAATTAGTCATTCAAAACGAGATACTATAAATTAATTAATGAGGAGTTATTTGAAAAAAAAATCGAAATGGTATCCACGCTAACGTGGATTAGAGTGTGTGTCGCATAATTAGTTATTTGAATTAGAGTGTGTGTCACATAGCGATCTCCAATTCTAACGTGGATTTCGCATTTCACTGTATCCATGCTACTTTTTTAATACAAATTCTTATGTATATGATGAACACCATGGTAGTGAGAAAACTTTTGGATGGATTCAAACATATGGCCTACAAAATAGCACAAAAAATCGAGTCAATGTCAACTTTTCGAAACCTAGTATGGCACGAATTTGAAATACTTACCCATATGCATGGTCCTCAGTTCAAATCTTACAATGTACACCGAATTCAAACATCAATATTAAGTCTCGTACTATCTACATTCAAATGTTGTTTTTAGCCCCCCACCCCCCGCACACACGCTACATACTTCCTGTATCGGTCAATCTTCCTCTCCTAACCACCTTAGGAAGCTATCTGTTTCCAACACACATTCATTCTTTCTCTCCATGTTTTGATCTCTAACTCTCTCAACTACACAACCCCCTTTTTCCACTCTGTTACCAAATGTATTTACCTCACACACCCGCCATTTCACCCCATGCCGCTCTCTCTCTCTCTCTCTCTCTCTCTCTCTCTCTCCCTCTCCCTCTCACCGTCTCGCGCTAAATACATGCATTGCCTATCTATCCCCCCAACTTCTCGTGCACACGCACACACGTTGTCTATCTAGGCCACTCCCTCGAGACTGTCTCACTCTTTCTTCTGCATGGCGGGCCACACTCGCTCAATCTCGCTCTCTTTATCTGAGTCTCGTTTAACCTCATTTTCTTTCACACACAAATGATATATATCCCTGTTCGGGCCTCGATTGACACACTCTATACTCTCTCATGCAGATTGTCTATCTAGGTCAGTCCATCCAAGCCGCCCCCACTCTTTCGACCTCATGGCGGGCCACGCTCGCTCAGTCTCTCTCTCTCCCTCTCTCTCCCCCTCTCTCTCTCTCTCTCTCTCTCTCTCTTTGGATGTCTTGATTGACCTCGCTCTTTCTCGGACAAAAACGATATATCACCATGTTTGAGCCCAATTCGACCTATTCACATTGTATACTCTCTCACGCACATTGTCTATCTAGGTCACTCTCTCCAACCCGTATCACTCTTTCGATCGCACGACGAACCTATGTGATCGATTGACCTTGCTTCCTCCCACACACAAAATATATGTACACGTCTGTGACTGGATCATCTCTCAAGCTCTATCTTATAGCCCTCACCCTTGCCAAAAGCTCAATCGGACAATATCTCTCTAGAGCGTATATATCTGTTCAATGAATGTCGGACCACACTCACTTTGTCTCTCTATCTATATGTCTCTCGATTGACCTCGCTTTCTCACGCCATATCTTCCACACATTGAAGCTACCTCTCCATCCCTCGCAAAGCCGAAGCTATTTACTTTGCGAGGGGCAGTCCAACCTTGGATTAATTTGTGTAGGCATTTATTCCGGCCGGTTTAGATTATACTTTCATAGCATTCGGCCCACAACTACTCCAAACACCGTTGCAAATCCCGCAACTCCCCTAGTTGATTTCCCTCTGGCTCGGTCATCGCTCTCTGGCATGTCCTTTCTCGCCTTCAACGTCGCACCATGGTATTATTGCAAAAAACTCTGTTATTCTCTTTAATTATTATAAATAAGCTACAAAACTACACACCGATACTCCACTTGGAATGGAACAAATTTCGACCCACAAATCAAAGTGCTACAAACTACACACCGAGGGGCCCACATGTCATGAAACAAATTTGGACCTATATACAAATTTAAAAATAAAGGACGAGGATCGAACATGCGACCATGGCCTTCAAGCCGCACGTCAATAGGCAACATAAAAAATACGTAGAACAACAATGTTTGTTGTACCTCCCTTTGTTCACATAATGTTTTTATATTATCACAGCCTATTTAATGGATAACATGTAATATTATTTTTAGTACTATTCGCCTTCACTTACTGGTGGGTTCCATGTGTGCTCTCTCTCTCCTCCCCTTATGCGTTTAGACGCACGGGCAAACACGAAGAACTCGCGGGGGATGTTGCCGTTGACCATATCTGGACGCGTTCACAAGTTACGACACCAGTTTCACGTGCTAGCAGCACTAGTCAGTGTATAAGTGCAATGCACGTTAATTTGGAAGTATATTAAGTGCATGCGGATATTAAGTAGGATATTATTTGCGTGTTATTATGTGATTAGCACTATTTTTGGCATGAAATTAACTGCACGCTAAATGTGTTGAGCGCTCGACATTGAAGCAGTCTAGGTCGTTGGATGACAAGGAATACATGTGGCTTGATGATGTTTTATATTTAATTTGATACGGCTCTAGCAGAACATTCAATCGATCAAACCATAGATTTCGTTCAGTTTGACTCCGACTTTAAATTATACGAGGATCAATATAAAATAAACGGAAATGATAAATGTTTAGATTTTAAGCATGGCAATCCAAATGTTTTTCATGGAAAATTTAGATTACGCGGCGGCAGCGGGGGCGTCTTGTGGTGGGAAGCGGCTCCTCTGCCATGCTCTGTGTGTCTTCGGGCCACTGACCGACGGCGACGGCGGCGCCTTGCGCCGTTGTTGGCATACTCCTGGATGTTGGCCTAGCTTCAAGGAAGGCCAAAATGTTCTGGACTTCGGAGCGAGTCAACTGGCAGGAGGAGGCGACTGGCGTTGGTGCAAGGAAGCGGTCGACCGCGACCATCCATGCCGAGGGGGCACCGGCACCAGCTGGGACAGGCGCTGTCAGCGGCGCGCCGGAGACATTCGTGTGCACGGGCACCGCACGGGCGCGTCGACGCTGCAGCGCGCAGCGCTGTTGGCAGTGCAGGTGCACCGGCACCGCAGCGTCGCGCGTCGCTGCCTGACGCGCAGGCGCATCGTTGGCAGTGCAGGTGTGTGAAAGTCGGCGGGGTCCTCGTGGAACCCTGTGGCATCAAGCTCGGCAACAATGTGCGGCTCCCAGCCCATCAATGCCACGGGGATGGGCGCTGGCGCAGTCGGGGCGATGGGAGCCGGAACGGGAGCGGGGACAGGCGCGGTGTCTTCCCGCAAGGCCTGTTCAAGCTCGTCCAAAAGTGCCTTATGTTCTTGAGACTCCAGCTGGGTGTCTTCCTTAGGAAACTGGAAGACTAAGGGCAGACCATCGTGATGCGGCATGGCGCACGTTTAGGTCAGGCTGGTTGGAGGTAGACGACAGGAGAATCGGAGGGGAAGAGAGAAGATTGTAGCGATACCGGGTAGTGCGGGGTTGATTTTAAACTGCGGCGCCGGCGACATTAAAGTGGGAGCAGTTGGGATGAAGGTGGGCGGCGGAGCCTAGTCAAAGGGCTCGCCTCCCAGTGAGCCTGCACAGCGGTCTGCTCGCACGCCTCCCTGTCAGCCGACGCATCGGTCTGCTCGCATGCCTCCCATCGACTCACACGCTTGATCGGACTGCCGATGAGAAGCGGGACTCGTGGCGGCACGTAAACGCCCATGGTTTCAATAGTGAAAGCGTTCGCCTTAACGTGACAGGTCTTTGTTCCAAAATACCCTGGCTCTTCATTTGTGCAACTTGTCTCGAATTGAAGAAAAAAATTACGAAGTAATATTTGTGCCATATCACGTGACCATGCTCAGTTTTGAGAATTTATGGTCACTTTTTGGTTTTCTGAAATTTAAGATCCAGGATTCGAAACAATATCATAACTTGCATCATGCAATAAATTTTCAAGCCATACATCTGTCCTATTGTATTTCTTAAGAAAGGATTTGGTCAAACACTTTGCTTAGTTAGACTTCAGACAAGTTATATATGCAGGGTAAAAGGATAATCCCTTCGTACCAGTGCATTGCCTGATATATTAACTCAAGTACTAGGCACGAACAAACAGTCTCAATTATGTGCTCATCCTAGTGTAGTAGTAGTAGTACTAGGCAATGCAGTTGACGGGTGACCTTGGCGAGCGGCGACTGAGGGAATTGAACCGTGCTCGGCACGGTAGGTAACGTTGTCTAGTTACTAAAGCATCCCTCCATTGTTCATCGGTAGTCATTATGGACTGGGGACATGAGGGGAATTTCCTAGCGCTGGAATTCTGGCCGCCAGATATTTCGACTCGAAATGCGGAGGCTCGACTGGTTGGGGTTGCCTAATGTGTGTACCACACACGCCACCAGAAGGACATGAGCCCGGTTTATTTATTTATTTTTTATTTTTTAGGATCAACACGAGCCAAGGTCTGGCTTGTACGCCGTTGGGTCCTACCATTCGAGAATACGAAAGGAACCTTTTAAATTGCCGAATGAATCTATGTGTATTACAATGCCCGTATTTTCGTTGCAAATACTAATCTCAACGTGGTAATTGATTTATGACGAGTTGTTGAATTAGAGTGAGTTTGTGATATAGTGATCTCAACATGGAATTCACATTTCATGGTATCCCTAGTAAGTTTTTCAATGAAATTCAAATTTAAAAGATGAACAATATGGAGGTGAGAAAACTTTGTATGTATCAATCATATGACCACACACACACACACACACACACACACACACACACACACACACACACACACACACACACACAGAGACACCCACACACGAACACAACAACAATCCAATAAGTATAGTGCATCTATTTTTCCAAACCATGCATGTATGACACGAATTCAAAAATACTCCTTCTGTTCCTAAATATTAGTCTTTTAGAGATTTCAACAAGTCACTACATACGGAGCAAAATGAGTGAATCTACACTCTAAAATATGTCTATATACATCTGTATGTGCCAGTCCATTTGAAATCTCTAAAAAGACTAATATTTAGGAACGAAGGGAGTAAAATGTAAGACATGCATGGTCCTCCATTCAATATTTAAAATGAACATGAAACTGAAACATGAATATTAAGTCTAGTACTACAGTACATGCAAATGTTGTGTTTAATTAGGCATAGCAATGATTATCGGGGGTCAACCCCTCGACCTTAGACGAAATTGTGAAGCTCTGTTTAGGGTTGTTTAGATTATATTTGTCCCCACCCTCCCAACCACCGATTGGTTGTGCACCCCCACCCCTCCTCCCTGGGAGAATATCATGTGCCCCCATACCTTAGTTGCTATATGCCGATACGAGTTGCTTGGAGCTTGTAGATCTGAGATATAGCAGCTCACATGATGTCTTAATATTTTTACAGGAACCTTGATGAGTTTGAGAATTGCACACAGTTTGTACAAAAACTACTCAGATGCCCTTGGATCCCATATCCAACGACCTTGAAGCTCATATCACCGTAGCATCTAAGATGAAGGAGGACATCATATTCTCCTGTATGTAAGAATATCGTGTGCTACCACACCTTAGATGCTTTGGTGATACAAGCTCTTCGGAGCCGTTGGATTTGTGACCCAACACCTCCTCGGTGGTTCGAATGTTTTTTTGCAGAAAAGCCCCCAAAGAGTTCGCCCACTGCTTACAAGCTCAGATGCCATTGGATCTCAGATCGAACGACCTCGAAGCTCGTATCACCGTAGCATTCAAGCTGCGAGAGTACCTTATGTTTTCTCGCACAGGAGAAGATGAGGTGCTCCCGCACCATAGATTCTATGGTGATACGAGTTCACGGAGATCTAACGGCTCACAGTAGGAGGTTTGAATGTTTTTGCAATATACAGCTGAGAGAGTTTGGGAATTGCGCAGAAAGTACAAGTACTACGCATGTGCCATCTGATCATTGATCATACGACCTAGATGCTCATATCACCGTAGCGGGTAATTAAGCTATGTGGAGCACCTAATACGAGCAACGGGGAGCCATTGGATCCAAGATGCAGCTGCACACACGAGGCCTGAATGTTTTATTTGCAAAAAAACCTTTGGAGAGTTTGGAAATTGCGCATAATTACAAAGACTACTCCCAAGCCATTGGATCTCACTTCCAACGGTGTAAAAACTCGTAACACCATAGCATCTAAGCTACGGGGTGGATGTGATATTCTATGCCGCTGTCATTTTTGTTCGTAAACTTGCAAAATACGTGTAACTCGTGCCGTTACTTGTCTAACTGCGCAAAGTGTTTGTTCAAAAAAACCATCCTACACTGAAATATCGGAACAACACACGGGGGTCCCACTTGTCATTAATCAAATTTGGACCTAAAACTAACAAATCCGAAAGACGAGATTCGAACAGGCATCCTGGACTACAAAGCGTAAGTCGATAGCCTGAAACAACAACGGTTGTTGGCTTTGTCCCATAACTTGATTTTATACAGTACTATTACGTTGAGTAGAGTAGAGGGAGTGCCTCGTCAACACGTGCATGACCGTTGACTCACTTACTGGTGGGTCCCAGGTCTGCGATCTCTCTCTTCTCTCCATCGTCTAACGTTTGCACGGGCACACACGAAGAGCGGCGCTAGCTTGCCGTGGTGTTATTACAACTAAAAGAAGCTTGGGAAATAGAAGAATCGCCTAGAACAAGAGACGTTGTGGCTAGTCGAGACGGAGCTAACCACACCTATCCTCCGTGCCACGTTAGCATGATGAAGTTGTGTGGCTAGTGGGGTGTTTTCGACCGACTGGCTGGGTCCCGAGGTCGAACCATAGGTACTACGTCGTCAAAGATATTTTTTACGCACATTTTTCCTCCGTGCGAGACATGGCACACCCTACCCATGTGGTTTGGGGTCCTCCGGGTGGTGCACATATATTCTTCCCGGCGTGGGGCCCGCCGCACATTTTCACCGAAGCAAGTAAATGAGTCGTCAAATCACGAAAGACCACCTTTCCCGCCGAGTACATCAGTGAAGCACGGTGGCTAGCTAGTTGGGCTAGTTCGACCGATTAGCTAGGCCGCCACCGCATTTGTTTTTTCACCCCTTTTTTATCTACTTGCCGGCAGGTAAATTTAAATATCCACCGCGGCATTGCTTTGGTGTTTGGGTGCGGCAGGATTTTTAATTTTTTGATTGACGGGAGCTGGCGCGGCAGGATTTTTAATTTTTTGATTGACGGGAGCAGGCGCGGCAGCAATTAGTCACGATGACTCCGCCTGTAAAACCCACTGCTCCCTGATGTGAGAAGTCATTGGCTGGTGTTTTACCATGGTGAAAACCAAAAGATTCCCCGCTCCTCGGCTGGCTCCCTCCGCCTTCCCGTAGATTGCATTGCCTTTCAGCCGTTTCGCCCCCTGCATCACCAACGTCGTGCCTCGAGAAGCAGAGGGACTTCGGTGGTGTTTAGGCGCCCTCTGCATGGGCATGTCCATGTCTCGGCGCAACATGACCGTTGGATCAAACTCGATAAAGGCAGATCGATCCTTTGTAGCACAAAGCGTGTGGGTGTGTTTGGTTGCATTCTCATCTCAATATAGTTGTTTCCTCTTCGTGTATTTGTGTTAACCTACTATTGTAGACTCATGCACCCTTCATGCACTCTGCCAAACACCCAAAAGAGGGTCGAGAAGGGAACTTTTGCTCCCATCCCGTGCACGCTTCATACACCCTGCCTAACACTATTCGTGCTTCATATGGTTCATGTTTCATAGAGTACTGTAGCACCGTACTCTCCGTGCGCTGTAGACCTAGTTCTGTTAACATTGATCTCACCGTTCATTCTCGACTGGGCAGTCGAAAAAGCGGTACTATGTTACTACATTACTGTTCATATAGTTGACATGCGCACAACATCATTTGTTGTCGTCATATCTTACTACACTAGCAACAAGATTATGTAGTACTGACGTATGAACCACTGCACATGCCTAGTAGTAGGAGCACTGTGTATGTTCAAGTGCTGCCGCGTTTTGCACTCCTCCGTCGTAAGAGTGGAAACGCTTGCTGTAATCATTTTTTTCTTTAGAAAAACAGTGGACACACTCTACCATGCGGATCCTCCTCCAGCCATGCACTAAATTATGCACTTTCGCCGACTTGTGGGACAACCAGCATCGGGGTCCACCAGCCATGCACTAAATTACTCCGTAGTAGAGTGATGGTAGACTACCCCGATCGAAGCGCCGCAGTAATGCCCAATGAGCCGTCAAATCACAAAACCCCCTCCTTTCCAACAGTAAGTTGGACGGACGAAGCAACCATCATTTCAGTCTTCTCTCTCAACTTCCTCTCTACCAAACTCACTTCTCCCTCATCTTGTTCCTCATTTCTTCAAGAAAACCCCGACCTGCTTCTGCCATTGTTCTTCTCTCCCAAAGAAGGAAAGGTGAGCGCATCAATGGTGTTGATTCTGGCCAAGGCCCGGTCTCGCAACCCCGAGACTGATCCTATAACTCCCTCTCTGTTCTTCTTTTGGGTTTGTGATTATGGTTTCTTTTCTTTCATTTCTATTTGACAGTTTCTTGATGGACGCTGGAGCACCGGCCGAAGTGATGTCTATGGCTCTGGCCAAAACCGTCGATGCTCATGGTACGAAGAAGTGCAAGCACCCCGTTGAGACTACCGCAGACAAGCTCAAAGCCATTGACCTGTCCAAGACCCCCTCTCAGGGATCCCTCATTAAGCAAGTCCAGGTAATATCTCTTCTTGACGATCTTTTTCTCGATCTTGATCGTGTTTTTTCATCTAACACGCAGTACTAGTACTAGTAGTACAACTTTCTGGGTGATCTTGCATGTGATTTTTGTGTGCCAAATGACGGTTGTAAATTCCTCTTTTGACCAAAACATGCGAGAGGTTGACACTGATTTCTTATAGATTACTTTCGAGTACTCCCTCTGTCCCAAATTTCTTGTCTTAGATTTGTCTAGATACAGATGTATCTAATACTAAAATGTGACTTGATACATCCGTATCTAGACAAATCTAAGACAAGAATTTTGGGACGGAGGGAGTACTTTATGAGAGGACTTTATGAACATCGATGCTACCTTTGAAGAGGGTATATTTGCCTCAGTAAGTTGTGTTATGGATATTGCAAGTAATCCCTCTGCTCTCATGCCTTTGAAGACATGTTCTAGTGTCTTTGTTCACTCATTTCTGTGCGTATATGTTGTCATATATTGTGACACTCCAAAATTTTTGTTGTTTTTGTTTTCAGCAAAAGCCTTGCTTGGTTTGAAGAAGGTCATTTAAACCCTTCTTAAAAACCTCTCTTCTGAGTTTTCTTCTCAAAAGCATTTCTTGGATTTATTTTCTTCTAAAAAGAAACCTTTTTGGTTTTGGGCTATTCTTTGGTTTTGATCCATCCTTGGTTTTACCATGCCTCTTGTGGTAAATTTCTCCCAAAACCCCTCCTTCCACTTTAGGGCAACCCAAACATTCTGTCCCAACAAGTTAAATCCATTTTAGGATTTATTATCCTTTTGTTTTTCTCCCCAAAACAATTCTGCCATTATTTCTAAGCCTAGATGCTCTACAAAGGAAGTGCCTAATTTCCTTTGAGTTTTGATCTTAAACCAACTCCTCTGGATAGTCCTTAGTACCCACAACCTAGAACCATCAAGATCCACTCTTCCTCTTTTCAATATTTTCAAAATTCAACCTCTGCAAGTTTGGACCAGATTCATCAATTTTGGTGAAATTCATATCTCCTCTTCCCCAAAAATTCTACCAAAATTCAGGCAGCCCTCAGATGCAATGAGAGACCACCACACCAAAGATCAGCTCAAGAAAAATTTCCCACATGCCAAAATCATTTCGTGAACACTTGGCAGCCTTTGTTCTGTGCACTTTCGGAAAGTTGAGTTGTAGTGTCGTTTTCGTCAGAGTGTTGGCACTGATCGCCCGTGCACCCTGGCGCTTTGCGCACGACCTCTTCCCCCTGGCCAGGGCACCGCACGCATGCTTGGACGGACGCAGGCGTCGGTGGCGGTGAGCATCTTCAACGCCGGCAGCCTCTGCGGTTGCAGGGCCACCCGTGGCGGCCGAACGGAGCCTGCTCCGGCTCGCAACGCCGTTCTATGCCGCCCATTGCGCCCTAGCCCTCCGCATGGCCTCATGCGTGCCAGCACACCCCCGCAGCACCGTCGCCGTGGCCCGGCAAGCACAGGGCGCACCCTCTGCCGCCGACGGGCCCGCGCCGCCCCGTTCCGTCGAATCCACCCAGGGCTCCTAATCCAAGCTTGTTTAGTGTCAAAACGGAGCCAGTGGAACTCCACGCTGACGCCCCACTCCCTAAACCTGCCCGACCAAGCTCTGCGCCGCCATAACCATCGCCGGAGAAGTCCGTTCACGGCCACCGCCTCGGATCGCCTATAAAAAGGAGCCCTGAGCTCCCTCTCGTGCACACACCACCTCTGCACTTCACCAAGACCCTTCCTAGCCACTGGAAGAGCCCCGAGGGAGTCTCCTTCCTCGACTCCGGCCGCCGTGACCCGCCACGGGATCCAGCTCGATTCGCTCCCGTGCGTGCGCCTCTGCCTCCCATCTCTTGCCAGTAGCTCTCTAGTACATCCCTCCTTCTGACCCGCGCTTCAATTCGAAGTTTGCAGCACACCACCAGAGTTCCCCACCATCGCCCGAGCCGCCGTCCGCCGGAGAAAGTGTCGCCGTCGACGTGGTGCTCCCCGACGCCCAAGTCCACCACCCACCGACGCGGAAGGACACGCTGATACTCTTGGTACACTCCGATCTCCCCGACTCGCCGTGGTTCGACGCCGGCGACCACCGCAGCCTTGAGGCGCGGCGAGGTCTTTCAAAACGACATGTGGACCCCACATGTCAGCCTCTCTTCTTTCCCGTGAACCGTTTTCCGTTGGCGCCTTGGGCGATACGTTTTCCCTGTGGGCTTGCGGCGTTTCTATTCGAACCGTTTTCTATTTTCTCAGTTAAACCCTCGAACTTTTTGTTTCATTACAGATGAGTCCTCGGCGAAACCCTTATAACTTTTTAATAAAAAGTGATTTTTGAGTGATTTTTTTGACAGTCTTATAATTTTGTCTAGTTTTTTATGGGATTTATTTGGAAATTTTTTGGAACAACTTTTATACACGCGTTGCTTTTCACGTTAGTATGCCTTTTCGCTATACCGTAGGTTCCGGAAGAGGTGACGGAGCTGCGAACTTCACCGAGCTAGACTCCGACTACTCTGAACCAGGCAAGCATGTTTGAACTTTTGATATGATGAGTGTTCTGGCAGGTTTGCATTAAGTAGTTTCATGGCATGTTTGTGAGCATACCGATGAATGTTATTTTCATGCAAAGTTGAGGCAAGTGAGTTCGATAACCCATACGTGTTGGATGTGAATGTGCATGGCCATGTGTTGGCATGAGGATGGGTAAGATGGCAGTGTTGTAGCATGCCAGTCTTATGCCATACTATTTGACTTTAGTGTCAACCGTATCAGTTCGGTTCCCATCCATTTCCTTCCGTACTACCACATGTTTTTCGCAAGGGATATGGCTTAGTAAGTTGCAAACCGCTTTCTGGTACACACCAAATGGAGAGGCCGTGATGATGGTTCCATGGCCTGGATTAAAGCCAGATCATCGGTCGGGGGCATGGGTGTTTCGGTTGGGACCGAGAGGGGCACCCTTAAATGTGAATATAAATTTGATCCCATGCTATTCGAGATTGTGATCTCCCGTCTCAAAAGTTTTTCTTGGGCGATGTCTAGGGTGATTCACGGCATTCGTGAGGTAGGATGGGTGTGTCTTGGTTAGCTGTGTTTCTTCGAAATACCATAAGCGGAACTAGTCCTTGGGACTACGAAAATCCGTTGGCTGTGGGTAATTTTAGTACAAACTCTGCAGAGTCATAAATCCTCGAATCATCTTATCCATGTCCAAGTTCGTATTATCCGATCGACAAGTGTCGGTTTTGGTAGCAGATACTCGGTGAATCACATGAGTACTAAGTCCGGTTAAATGTTTATTCCCGTGGATGGACTAACCCGTTTATATTCCTGTGTTGAATATTTATTATGAGTGCTATTTCTTGTGATGAAAGCCCTTTACGTGATGTCGCTCAGACGTCCGATCATGGCATTTTGTTATTTATTCTCATTATAAGCCCTTTTCGTGATGTCGCTCGGGACGTCCGATGCATGACATTGTTGTTATTTATTTTCATTATAAGCCCTTTACGTGATGTCGCTCAGACGTCCGATTATGATATTGTTGTTATTTATTTTCATTATAAGCCCTTTTCGTGATGTCGCTCAGGCGTCCATCATGCATTGTTGTTATTTATTTTCATTATAAGCCCTTTACGTGATGTCGCTCAGACGTCCATTGCTGACATTGTTGTTATTTATTTTCATTATAAGCCCTTTCTGTGATGTCGCTCAGACGTCCGACTGCGGCATGCATGTATTTTCATTTCAATATAAGCCCTTTATGAGGTGTCGCTCAGACACCCGATTGTGGCATGTTTTGCTTATTTATTCACCCCTTGAGGCGTCGCTTGGACACCGATGGGTTTTGAGTTATCCTTCTTGGGTTTTCGGCGGACTTCGCCGATTCCCTTCTTATTTTATTTTGTTATACTGATTGAGCATTGTTAAAAGATTAATCATGACTCATCCCTACATTCATTTGTTATATCTTTTGTCCGAACTGTCTTGCGAGTACTTTCAAAGTACTCACCTGGCTTGTTGTTTTGGCCAGATCTTGTGAAAGCGATCTCATGGATGAAGAATTCGATAGCGAGTCCGGCGCCTAGAGGAATCCCGGTCGGTCTCGTCGACCCTGGATTAGTCATTGTGATATATCCGCTTCCGCTACCCAAATAAATTCATCGAGCCTCACCTCGACGCTCGATGAGCCGCCAGTGCAGTAGACTTATTAACCACCCCGTTGTATTATTCCACCAACCACTTGAAGGAAATATGCCCTAGAGGCAATAATAAAGTTATTATTTATTTCCTTATATCATGATAAATGTTTATTATTCATGCTAGAATTGTATTAACCGGAAACATAATACATGTGTGAATACATAGACAAACAGAGTGTCACTAGTATGCCTCTACTTGACTAGCTCGTTAATCGAAGATGGTTATGTTTCCTAACCATAGACATGAGTTGTCATTTGATTAACGGGATCACATCATTAGGAGAATGATCAGATTGACATGACCCATTCCATTAGCCTAGCACTTGATCGTTTAGTATGTTGCTATTGCTTTCTTCATGACTTATACATGTTCCTGTAACTATGAGATTATGCAACTCCCGTTTACCGGAGGAACACTTTGGGTACTACCAAGCGTCCACGCGTATCTGGGTGATTATAAAGGAGTACTACAGGTGTCTCCAAAGGTACATGTTGGGTTGGCGTATTTGAGATTAGGTTTTGTCACTCCGATTGTCGGAGAGGTATCTCTGGGCCTTCTCGGTAATACACATCATATAAGCCTTGCAAGCATTGCAACTAATAAGTTAGTTGCGAGATGATGTATTACGGAACGAGTAAAGAGACTTGCGATAACGAGATTGAACTAGATATTGGATACCGACGATCGAATCTCGGCAAGTAACATACCGATGACAAAGGGAACAACGTATGTTGTTATGCGGTTTGACCGATAAAGATCTTCGTAGAATATGTAGGAGCCAATATGGGCATCCAGGTTCCGCTATTGGTTATTGACCAAGAATAGTTCTAGGTCATGTCTACATAGTTCTCGAACCCGTAGGGTCCGCACGCAAAGGTTTCGATGATGGTTATATTATGAGTTTATGAGTTTTGATGTACGAAGGAGTTCGGAGTCCCGGATGAGATCGGGGACATGACGAGGAGTCTCGAAATGGTCGAGGCGTAAAGATCGATATATTGGACGACTATATTCGGAGTTGGAAAGGTTCGAATGATTCGGTATTTTTTGAGTACAGGAGAGTTACGGAATTCGCCGGGAGAAGTATTGGGCCTTATTGGGCCCTGCGGGAAAGAGAGAGGGCTGCCTAGGGCAGGCCGCGCGCCCCATGGCCTAGTCCGGGTGGACTAGGGGAGGCCGCACCCCTCCTTCCTTCCTTCTCTCTTCCCCTTCCTTGTCTCCTACTCCTAATACATGGAAGGACTCCTAGTTGGACTAGGAAAGGGGGAATCCTACTCCCGGTGGGAGTAGGACTCCCCATGGCGCGCCCCTCCTAGGGCCGGCCTCCTCCTCCCTCCCTCCTTTATATACGGGGGCAGGGGGCACCCCATGAACACACAAGTTGATCTACGGATCGTTCCTTAGCCGTGTGCGGTGCCCCCCTCCACCATATTCCACTTCGGTCATATCGTCGCGGAGCTTAGGCAAAGCCCTGCGCCGGAGAAGTCATATCGTTGCGGAGCTTAGGCGAAGCCCTGCGTCGGTGGAGCATCATCATCGTCCCACGCCCGTCGTCTTGACGGAACTCATCCCCGACACTTTGCTGGATCGAGTCCGGGGATCGTCATCGAGCTGAGCGTGTGCAGAACTTCGGAGGTGCCGTGACGTTCGGTGCTTGGATCGGTCGGATCGTGAAGACGCGTCGACTACATCAACAGCGTTGTTATAACGCTTCCGCTTTCGGTCTACGAGGGTACGTGGACAGACACTCTCCCCTCTCGTTGCTATGCCATCACCATGGTCTTGCGTGTGCGTAGGAATTTTTTTGAAATTACTACGTTCCCCAACACCACTCATAGCTCGAGTCAGTAGTATTTCCATCCCACCCCTTTGAGTCATATCCGCCGCTATGTATAATTATCGGCATGTTTGTAATAATTGGTTGGGCATCTTCAGTCCGACCCCTGTAATATTGTAATGCTACTGGCTTATTGTATCAAAGTTTTGTCAACCGGTATGAAGGATTTTCCTCATATTGGACTTCATAGGTCGGTTGTTCAATAAATATTTTTATTGAAAACCGGTCGTGACAAGCTTGGTATCAGAGCCAGGCTGACTGTAGGAAGCCACTAGGTGCGATCGCTAATCGGTTATTAGCATAGTAGAACTATTTTTTTTACAAATGTAGTCAATTTCTGACAGTCAGCATAAATTTATGATTTGACTTCTCAGGATTTTTGCCTACTTTTGTAGATGGCTGGCACCGACTGCGAGTCGCAAATGTTCGCCAACATGCCCGATGGGTTTGTCAAGCTTCTCTCCTTCATCGTCCAAGTCGCGATGGGGCCAGATGTGCGCCTAGTCTTCTCTCTCTCCCAGCACAAGGTCAATGACCGTCTAACCATGCACCAAGCCACGGTGGAATTCAAGAGAGGACGAGTTGAGCGTTACCGGTTTGTGGGGAGAGCCATGCCCACCGAGAAGCACGCGCTACAGATGGCAGCCTGTGAGGCGATAGCCCGTCTCAGGGATATCCTGCCTTCGATGAAGACTCGTCGCTACCGCTACCTGCCATGTCACGTGCCATACACCTGCCACTACGTGTTCTCTTGCCCCAGAGGAGAACGGGATGAAGCTTTTGAGATGCTCATAGAGTATCTTAGGGCTTAGGAGGCAGCCTTCGACAACCTGGTGGACGACTTTGTAGCTGCCCGCATTGACTCAGTCCATGGCTGTACCGCCAACAGGAGGGAGCTCCTGCGTGCTGCACCACCACTGACTTTCGTCTCGTCATCAGCATCGTTCGCTCCTACTGCTCGCACCGCTACTCGTCGCCTACCTACCACGGAGGAATTCAACCACGTCATTGCGCCTACTCCGGTTCGTTCTACACCACTCCTCGTGCCCGCTCAGATTCGAGTTGTCCCGCACAGGGCACCTGCTCCACCAACTCCGCGCAACACCTCTCGTCTGGAGCCTATCTCTGAGGAGGAGGTTGAGTCCCCAGCCTCTCTACGCCTCACCCTTGGCAGGCCAAGGGAAATCCTTACTATCTCCGACTAAGTGCGCTTAGCCGCCATGCGATGTACCGACTTGTGCGATATGTTTATATGTAAATAGGCTGTGAGAAGTAGTTTGTTTGCGCACCATGTAGGATATGGAGAAGTGCACTAGACTAAATAACATGTCAGGATTTATGTACGCATATCCTGAGTGATGTATTGTATAATTACTGCTCGCGTGTAAGATATGTAATGATCAGTCCTTCTCCGTGCGCAAACGTGTTTTTCTCTTGAAAAATCTTGGGGCATTTGCAACTTTTTGCATCTTCTTGAATTTATTGATTTTTGCGGCTCAATTCCTTTTCTTATGAGTGTTTCAAAATATATCCCCAGAGTGAACTATGTCTCGTCCTTGGACGCGCTCCATGCCAACTCCGACAGAGAAAAATTATGGCACACCCCCAGGCAACAATTTCACACAGGGACAAACAAGTCAGCAGGACAGTGAAACGGCACTTTCCCAAATGTGTCGTCTTTATGAACAAAGTCAGCAGCAACATCAGGAAATACTGAACCAAGTCATCAATATGGGAAATCACCGCGGCCCGTATCAGCAGCAATCCAAGTTATCTGAGCTACAGAAGACGCGTCCCCAAACATTTTCTCACACTAACAAACCTCTGGAAGCCGAGGACTGGCTTCGAGACATGGAGAGAAAATTAATTATCGCCCAGTGTTAGACCTTGAGAAAGTGCTTTATGCTCCGCACTATCTCACCGGAGCAGCCGCATCGTGGTGGGAAAATTTCCTGCACATGCACCCCAACGAAAATAATATATCATGGGAGGAATTTAAAGAAGGTTTTCGTGGGGCACATATTCCTAAGAGTCTTATGAAGATCAAAAGAGAGAATTTGATGACCTCAAGCAAGGACAATGGCGGTGTCGAGAATACAACGATCAGTTTACCCTGCTGTCTCGCTTCGCCAACGAGGGGCGTATGTCGAAAACAAAAGATGGAGAAATTCCTAGGCGGTTCGACACCGCGCTTAAATGTCAATTGGTCGTACACACATTTCCAGATTTTAAGGCGCTGGTGGATAAGTCCATTACCTTGGAAAATGAGAGACGCAGCTTAGAAGATTTCCATAGCGGAAGAGGACCAGACTAAACACACCGCAACCACCGCAACAAGACAGATGTTGGAAGAACTGGACACCCAAACCCACGACAAGCGTCTCACGCCCAATCAAGAATTTCCACGCAAGGGACAAGGAGTTCACATACCGCCCAGGCGTTACCTGTTATGCTTGTGGAGAAGAAGGGCACTATGCCAAGTAGTGCCCCAAGCCAAGAACTTCGACCCCAAAGCGAACAACGGAAGCAATAATTCGCACCAAAGCGCAACAATTTCAACCCAAATAACAACCACCGGAAGGGTCATCTGAACCACGTGACCAAAGAGGAAGCACAAAATGCCCCAGATATCGTACTCGGTACGTTTCCTGTCAACACAATACCTTCCATGGTTTTGTTTGATTCTGGAGCTTCTCACTCGTTCGTTTCGAAAAGTTTTGCTTTGCAAAATAATTTTTCGATGCTTCCCTTGGGAAAATCTATGATCGTCAAGTCCCCTGGAATTAAGCAAGTTACCCAGAATTATTGCTAGGGTGTGGTTATCGAGTTTGAAGGGTTGAAGTTTCACACAAATCTTATCGTATTGGAAAATAAAGGACTGGATGTCATCTTAGGGATGGATTGGTTAACCACCAACAAAGGTTTTATTGACTGCTTCAACATGACCGTAATTCTCACCCATCACCATGGGAAGACCATAAAGGTTTCAGCCAAGGAAAGAAAAATATCCAGGCAACCGAGATTGAACAAGGTGGATATTTCTGAATTGAGCAAAGTTCCAGTAGTGTGTGAATTTCCTGATGTATTCCCGAAGAACTACCGGGCATGCCACGGATCGAGAGATAGAATTCAGCATTGAGCTAGCACCGGAACCGCTCCCATATACAAGAAACCATACCGAATGGCACCTTCGAATTGGTGGAACTGAAGAAGCAAATAAAGGAACTGTTGGAAAAAGGGTACATCTGAGCAGTTCCTCACCTTGGGGTTCACCAATTTTATTCGCCAAAAGAAGGATGGAACACTGAGATTGTGCATAGACTATCGGCGCTAAACATGGTCACAATCAAGAACAAATATCCGATGCAGCGAATAAATGATTTATTCGATCAACTCGCTAAGGCCAAGGTGTTCTCAAAGATTGACTTGAGATCGGGATATCATCAACTGAAAGTACGAACCGAGGATATTCCCAAGACCGCCTTCACCTCCAGACACGGATTATGCGAGTTCACCGTGATGCCATTCGGACTAACAAACGCCCCGCATATTTTGTTCACCTCATGAACAAAGTATTCATGAAGTTTATGGATAAGTTTGTTGTGGTATTTATCGATGATATTCGGTATACTCCAAAACACCGGAAGAACACGCTGAACATCTCCGGATTGTACTAGGAGAACTCAGAAACATCGGTTATACGCCAAATTCAGCAAGTGTGAATTTTGGCTAAAGCAAATAGGTTTTACGGGCCACGTACTAACTCAAGAAGGTATCGCCGAGACCGGAAAAAGTCAAGGCCGTGCTTGGCTGGAAGCCACCAGCCAGTGTGACGGATGTCGAAGTTTCTTGGGAATGGCAGGATACTACCAAAGATTTATTGAAGGATTCTCCACCATAGCAAAGCCAATGGCGCAACTACTCAAGAAAGATAGGAAGTTTGAATGGGCGGAAGCCTGCGAGAAAAGTTTACAAGAACTAAAGAGAAGCGGATGACAGCACGGTACTAATTGTGCGAGATATACACAAGAATTTTGAAGTATTTTGTGGCGCATCTCGGAAGGGCCTCGAGTGCGTATTAATGCAAGAAGGCAAGGTTGTCGCATATGTTTCAGACAACCATAAGCATGAGGAAAATTACCCTACCCATGACCTGGAATTAGCAGCAGTGATACATGCACTCAAGGAATGGAGACACTTTCTACTTAGTAATCGTTGTGAAATATACATGGACCACAAAAGCCTCAAGTATATTTTCACACAACCAGAACTAAATTACGGCAGCGGCGCTGGTTGGAATTAGTAAAGGATTATGATGTTGGGATCCACTACCACCGGGCAAAGCAAATGTTGTAGCAGACGCCCGAGTCGGAACCCCAGTCCGGACAACGACAAGCATGCGGACTTAAGACCTGAATTCCAGCAGGAATTGCAAGACTCAACGATGGTGGTCACGAAGGCGGTGTGTCAAACTTAGAAGTACAACCTACCCGATAGAGAAGGTTAAAGAGGCTCAACGTGGACACCCCAGCATTGAAGGCATAAAGCGTAAGATGAAATTGGGCAAGGCCTCAGAATTCAGTATTGATGAGCAAGGAATATTGTGGTACGGGAATAGGCTGTGCGTACCAAATATCCATGACCTTAAACAGCAAATCCTGGCTGAAAGCCACACGCTCCATATTCAATCCATCACGGAGGGACAAAAATGTACAAAGATCTTTGAAACATTTTGGTGGCATGGTATAAAAAGAGACATAGCCACGTTTATTGCATGTTGTGACTCTTGTCAACGCATCAAGGCCGAGCACCAGAAACCGGCCGGACTATTGCAACCGAATAAGATACCCGAGTGGAAATGGGATGAAATAGGAATGGATTTTATTGTTGGACTACCTCGGTCACGACACGGACATGATGCCATATGGGTAATCACCGATAGACTGACTAAAGTAGCTCACTTCATCCCCGTGAAGACAACACACACCACTCAGAAGCTTGCTAGGCTCTACCTCTCCGTATCGTTTGCCTACATGGAGTCCCAAAGAAAATAATCTCGGACAGAGGCACTCAATTCGTCTCCGGTTTTGGGATCACTTACAACAAGCTCGGGAACTCAGCTGGCATTCAAGACCGCATACCATCCCAGACGGATGGGCGGTGGCGAGTAAATCAAATTCTAGAAGATATCTTTGAGAGCATGTGTCCTCACCTATGGGACCAGTTGGGAGGAGAGCTTACCATACACAGAATTCGCATATAACAACAGCTATCGATCTAGCCTGCAAATGGCACCATTTGAAGCTCTGACAGACGAAGATGTCGTACCCGCTAAATTGGTGGAAACCGGAGCAGTCATATCTTCGCCCAGACCTGCTCAAGGAGGCTGAGGATAAAGTCAAGGTAATTAAGGACCGGCTCAAGACGGCCCAAAGTCGACAAAAGAGGTATTACGATTAGAAGCATCATGGAGTCCATTTTGAACCCGGTGAATTTGTGTACCTACGAGTATCACCCATGAGAGGCCTGCACCGATTCAAGATTAAAGGAAAACTAGCACCGAGATTCATCGGGCCTTTACGCATAGTAGCACGAAGAGGCACGATGGCCTACCAGCTAGACTTACAGAAGAATTATCCGACATCCACGGCGTATTCCACGTCTCCCAATTGAGGAAGTCGTAAGCAACCAGAGAAACAAGTACCCCATAAAAACATTGATGTGCAACCAGATCTTACATATCGGGAGCATCCGATAAAAATCTTGGAAGAGTCGAAAGGAGAACCCGACAGAAAACCACCAAGTTCTTCAAAGTTCGGTGGAGCAACCACACGAAAGTGAAGCCACTTGGGAAAGAGAGGATTTCCTTGAGCAGAGCACCCACAATTTTTGAAAATCAAGCTGGAATCTCGGGACGAGATTTTTCCTAAGGGGGTAGGTGCTGTGACACTCCAAATTTTTTGTTGTTTTTATTTTCAGCAAAAGCCTTGCTTGGTTTGAAGAAGGTCATTTAAACCCTTCTTAAAAACCTCTCTTCTGACTTTTCTTCTCAAAAGCATTTCTTGGATTTATTTTCTTCTAAAAAGAAACCTTTTTGGTTTTGGGCTATTCTTTGGTTTTGATCCATCCTTGGTTTTACCATGCCTCTTGTGGTAAATTTCTCCCAAAACCCCTCCTTCCACTTTAGGGAAACCCAAACATTCTGTCCCAACAAGTTAAATCCATTTTAGGATTATTATCCTTTTGTTTTTCTCCCCAAAACAATTCTGCCATTATTTCTAAGCCTAGATGCTCTACAAAGGAAGTGCCTAATTTCCTTTGAGTTTTGATCTTAAACCAACTCCTCTGGATAGTCCTTAGTACCCACAACCTAGAACCATCAAGATCCACTCTTCCTCTTTTCAATATTTTCAAAATTCAACCTCTGCAAGTTTGGACCAGATTCATCAATTTTGGTGAAATTAATATCTCCTCTTCCCCAAAAATTCTACCAAAATTCAGGCAGCCCTCAGATGCAATGAGAGACCACCACACCAAAGATCAGCTCAAGAAAAATTTCCCACATGCCAAAATCATTTCGTCGAACACTTGGCGCCTTTGTTCTGTGCACTTTCGAGAAAGTTCAGAGTTGTAGTGTCGTTTTCGTCGAGTGTTGGCTTGATCGCCCGTGCACCCTGGCGCGCTTGCATGACCTCTTCCCCTGGCCAAGGCACCGCAGACGACGCTTGGGACGGACGCAGCGTCGGTGGCGGTGAGCATCTTCAATGCCGGCAGCCTCTGCGGTTGCGAGGCCACCGTGGCGGCCGAGCGGAGCCTGCTCGGCTCGCATAACACCGTTCTGTGCCGCCCATTGCGCCCTAGCCCTCGCGTGGCCTCATGCGTGCCAGCACACCCCGCAAGCAGCACCGTCGCCGTGGCCCGGCAAGCACAGGCGCACCCTCTGCCGCCAGCAGGCCCGCGCCGCCCGTTCCGTCGAATCCACCTGGGCTCCTAATCCAAGCTTGTTTAGCGTCAAAACGGAGCCAGTGGAACTCCACGCTGACGGCCCACTCCCTAAACCTCCACGACCAAGCTCTGCGCCGTTGTAACCATCGCGGGAGAAGTCCGTTCACGGCCACCGCCTCGGATCGCCTATAAAAAGGAGCCCCGAGCTCGCTCGTGCACACCACCTCGCACTTCACCAAGACGCTGCCTAGCCTTTGGAAGAGCCCGAGGAGTCTCCTTCCTCGACTCCGGCCGCCGCGACCGCCACGGGATCCAGCTCGATTCGCTCCCTTGCGTGCGCCTCTGCCTCCCATCTCTTGCCAGTAGCTCTCTAGTACATCCCTCCTTCTGACCCGCGCTTCAATTCGAAGTTTGCAGCACACCACCAGAGTTCCCCACCATCGCCCGAGCCGCCGTCCGCCGGAGAAAGTGTCGCCGTCGACGTGCTGCTCCCCGACGCCCAAGTCCACCACCCACCGACGCGGAAGGACACGCTGATACTCTTGGTACCTCCGATCTCCACGACTCGCCGTGGTTCGACGCCGACGACCACCGCAGCCTTGAGCGCCCGGCGAGTCTTTCGGACCTAACATGTGGACCCCATGTCAGCCTCTCTTTCTTTCCCTTGAACCGTTTTCCGTTGGTGCCTTGAGCGATACGTTTTCCTGTGGGCTTGCGCGTTTCTATTGAACCGCTTTCTGTTTTCTCGGTTAAACCCTGGAACTTTTACGTTTCATTACAGATGAGTCCCTGGACAGAAACCCTTATAACTTTTTAATAAAAAGTGATTTTGAGTGATTCTTTTTCTGACAGTCTTATAATTTTGTCTAGTTTTTTTATGGGATTTATTTGGAAAATTTTTGGAACAACTTTTATGCACGCGTTGGTTTTCACGTTAGTATGCCTTTTCGCTATACCGTAGGTTCCGGAAGAGGTGACGGAGCTGCGAACTTCGCCGAGCTAGACTCCAACTACTCTGAACCAGGCAAGCATGTTTGAACTTTTGATATGATGAGTGTTCTGGCAGGTTTGCATTAAGTAGTTTCATGGCATGTTTGTGAGCATACCGATGAATGCTATTTTCATGCAAAGTTGAGGCAAGTGAGTTCAATAATCCATACGTGTTGGATGTGAATGTGCATGGCCATGTGTTGGCATGAGGATGGGTAAGATGGCAGTGTTGTAGCATGCCGTCTTATGCCATACTATTTGACTTGAGTGTCAACCCGTATCGATTCGGTTCCCATCCATTTCCTTCCCGTACTACCACATGTTTTTCATAAGGGATATGGCTTAGTAAGTTGCAAACCGCTTTCTGGTACACACCAAATGGAGAGGCCGTGATGATGGTTCCATGGCCTGGATTAAAGCCATCATCCGGTCGGGGGCATGGGTGTTTCCGATTGGGATCGAGAGGGGGCACCCTTAAAGCGCTGAATATAAATTTAATCCCATGCTATTCGAGATTGTGATCTCCCGTCTCAAAAGTTTTTCTTGGGCGATGTCTAGGGTGATTCACGGCATTCGTGAGGTAGGATGGTTTTGTACTGGTTAGCTGTGTTTCTTCCAAAATACCATAAACAGAACTAGTCCTTCAGGACTACGGAAATCCGTTGGCTGTGGGTAATTTTTAGTACAAACTCTGCAGAGTCATAAATCCTCGAATCATCTTATCCATGTCCAAGTTCGTATTATCTTATCGACAAGTGTCGGTTTGGTGATGATACTCCGGTGAATCACATGAGTACTAAGTCCGGTTAAATGTTTATTCCGTGGATGGACTAACCCGTTTATATTCCTGTGTTGAATATTTATTATGAGTGCTATTTCTTATGATGAAAGCCCTTTCTGTGATGTCGCTCAGACGTCCGACTGCTGCATTTTGTTATTTATTCTCATTATAAGCCCTTTACGTGATGTCGCTCGACGTCCGAGCTATGACATTGTTGTTATTTATTTTCATTATAAGCCCTTTACGTGATGTCGCTCGAGACGTCCATTATGATATTGTTGTTATTTATTTTCATTATAAGCCCTTTACGTGATGTCGCTCGAGACGTCCATTGCTGCATTGTTGTTATTTATTTTCATTATAAGCCCTTTACGTGATGTCGCAGGCGTCCGATTGCGGCATGCATGTATTTTCATTTCAATATAAGCCCTTTATGAGGTGTCGCTCGACGCCGATTGTGGCATGTTTTGCTTATTTATTCACCTTGAGGCGTCGCTTGGACACGATGGGTTTTGAGTTTATCCTTCTTGGGTTTTCGGCGGACAACCGCCGATTCCCTTCTTATTTTATTTTGTTATACTGATTGAGCATTGTTAAAAAGATTAAGCATGACTCATCCCTGCATTCATTTGTTATATCTTTTGTGCGAACTGTCTTGCGAGTACTTTCAAAGTACTCACCGCTTGTTGTTTTGGCGGATCTTGTGAAAGCGATCTCATGGATGAAGAATTCGATAGCGAGTCCGACGCCTAGAGGAATCCCAGTCAGTCTCGTGCGACCCCTGGATTAGTCATTGTGATATATCCGCTTCCGCTACCCAAATAAATTCATCGAGCCTCACCTCGGCTTTCGATGAGCCGCGATCTGATGAGACTTATTAACCACCCGTTGTGTTATTCCACCAACCACTCATAGCTCGAGTCGGTAGTATTTCCATCCCACCCCTTTGAGTCATATCCGCCGCTATGTATAATTATCGGCATGTTTGTAATAATTGGTTGGGCATCTTCAGTCCGACCCCTGTAATATTGTAATGCTACTGGCTTATTGTATCAAAGTTTTGTCAACCGGTATGAAGGATTTTCCTCATATTGGACTTCATAGGTCGGTTGTTCAATAAATATTTTTATTGAAAAACCGGCCGTGACATATATGGAGTATAATATCGAAAATCATTTTATATTTCTAAATGGAGGTAGTAATAAAATATGGTTTCTGTTTGAATTAGAACCAGGTGCGCAGTGGAGATGAAGTTCTCAAAGTCATGCCGTGTGAACTGGAAGACCTGAGGATGAGTTCTACGTCTAAACTATCCAGTTGATGTGTCCTTGTCGCCACGTTTCCTGAACTAGTGTTTTCCTGTAGCATTGTTGTCAGGCGTGTTCTCGAGGCTGTACTTGACCACAACAATTTCCTGGCTGTGCCTTCGATTATGAAGGGTGTGGTTCTTGTAAAGCTTCCCAACAAATCTGATGCGGCCTTTCTTCATCATCATGTTTATGAGTGGAAACACCACTCTGTTAGGTTCTCGAAGGTTGACGAGATGGTGATGGTGCATGTAGACATCTCTCACGAAGTCCATGGCCTAGTCAGTTATGCGGGGTTCATCCCGTAGGTCGGTGGCAAGAATAGTCTGCAGAGTTTAATTAGTACAACTTTGCTTGTCTGTAGTAAGTACTATTGTTCAGTACTTGATTTGTGTTTGTGAACCCTGTATTGTTTATTAGTACTGCCGCTTTTAGTGTGTGGTCAGTCCTGAGAATGGTCTATGTTAATGTCTGTCCACTCAATTCAGTCTGTATATTTTGAAGTATTCAAATCATCTTTTTTGTGAGGACGGTTTATCAATTATGGTTACACTCCAATATCTGTATGCATTGCAGGGTTTATCGCACCCACCAGGATTTCCAGTCCCATGGATGTTCGGTCCATACGATTTGTCACGACCTTTGGACTGTCCTGCTTGTGGGAGTAGGCGGGGCCCCTGCATGCCACCCGTAGTTGCACGATCAATCTTCTGTTTAGTACTTCAACATAGTGATTTCCTAGTAAGGATTCACTCGTGTCACATCAAGTAAATCTTATTGATTTACTGTCTAAATCTTATTGATTTAATGTCATGTTATCTTTCTTTTCCTGCAATTTTATGATGCATGTTTTGCCATGTGATATTCATCACAGAATAAACCGTTTGGTTTGCTCTACAATGGCTATTTTTGTAGGTTTCACTTCTTATGTCGTGTCAGTAACGAAGGCACTGTCCATCACTTATATTACTGGAAAAAATTGGATCAGTCTGTTGTCTGAGTACAAGCTGAATCCCTATGATGAACTGCAATTTGGTTTAAAAAAAATGCCACAATTAGTCCTTCTCGCGTTAAAAAGAAATGAAGAAAAAAACTGGATCACGGTCACGAAGCCTAGTCAAGTTAGAAAGCTGATCATAGCAGACCAGACACGATCGCTGCTGCCTTGCACATCGGTACCACCTTCAGCAACGGATCGAGCACCGGTAGTTGTTCTAGCACTGATAGCGGAGCAGCTCAGTCTGACATAGCTAAGGATTGGGCACCGACCGTGTCAGCGAATCAGGCTGATCTACCGAAGGATCGGGCATCGACACTGGCACCTGCTCCGATACCGGCACCAGCTCTACAAGGAGCACCATCTCCGGCAGCAGCAGCGGCTTCGGCACCTGCACCAACACTAGCACTTGCATCTGCTCCGGCCCGTGCAGCAGCAGCCGAACGATCAGTTGCACCGGCAATAGACTGGGCTGCAGTTCGCACTTCATATACCAAAGTCCTTACAAAAACCGACATGTCCACCTTCTTGGTAAGCATTGGCTGCCCAAGTGTTTCGTTCTTATTTCTTTCCATGTTGTTTCGCATGATTCACTATGTTGATCTAACTTTTTGGGTATGTCTTCTTGTTTGCAAACAGAGAATTCCTAGAGCAATGAGGGAGTCGTTCAACAATCCGGGCGACAGCGGCCAAGTTTCTCTTACCATGCGCAGCCTTGGTATGAATGAACTTGCTCAATGTACCGTAAGTACAAAGGATGGTTGCATGATGATTAGTGCTAAAGGATGGTAAAGGTTCAAATCTAAATCATATCTTGCGGTAGGGGATGATCGCAAAATCGAAATTTCTCTGCAAGGAGAGCTGGTCCAAATCAACTTTGAAGTTCTTCAGTAGCAGCACGCAACTGCCGAGCTGATCTATCCTCCGAGAGATTTTGATGTAATAATCTGGCATGGTGAAACAAGTGTCTTGTGTGTATAAGTAATATGACAATATTATTTATCACATCGTATATCGTTGATAGAATTGCAACTCTCATTGCTGGTTAAGAATTGTCATTCGATTTCATTCCAACAGCTGTCGTGCTTTATTCAATTTTGTGTATTCGCCTTGTGTCGTGGAATTGTCACGGCAGATGTCCTCTTGCAAGGACTTAGTCGTGGAGCCATCGCAACTAGGAAGCTTAAAGGGGTTAATCAGGACAAAAGACACGAGAGGTTTATACTAGTTCGACCCCTTACGGTGAAGGTAAGGCCTACGTCTAGTTGGGTTGGTATTGCTTGTTCGATGACCAGGGAGCGAGATACGCTATGCCCGGCTCTCGATGAGTTGTTTCTTGCCCTAAGCCGCCAGCGGGTCGTCCCCTTATATACACGGGTGGACGCCCTACGGTCTACAGAGTCCCGGCCGGCTCATAAACAGTGTCCGGCTCGGTGACTAGTTAAATGTACCTTATGATACAAGTCATGCCATCATGGCGGTTTATCACTATGGGCCTTAAGCCGCCTGTAGGCCTTAGACCCTTTATTGAACCGCCATCTTCGTGCTTGGTCTTTGGGCTTGAAAGTGCGTTATATCGACTACAGGGGGGGGGTGAATAGGCGATTTTTATGAATTCTTCACTGAGGAATTTGCCGGTGAGGAAATTCCTTGGTGAAGAACTACTTGCAGCGGAATAAGTACTCAGAAGTAAGCATAAGAGAATGCGGGCATGGTCGTTATGATGATATGAAGACAATCAAAGAGTACAGAAAGCGTAAACACATGATAGCACAAGATGAAGACAAACAGACTGAAGAAATTGAACTGAGGAAATTGAGAAAGTCTTCAGTCAAAGTCTTCAAGCACAGATATGAACGAACACTCAACACAGTAATGAGGAAATGAAAGGGTTGAGGAAATAGAACCAGTAAGGTTGGTGAAGACAATGATTTGGTAGACCAGTTCCAACTGCTGTCTCAGTTGTACGTCTTGTTGTAGCGGCTGAGTATTTAAACTCGAGGACACACAGTCCCGGACACCCAGTCGCTGAGCACGCAGCTCAGGACACCAAGTCCTCACCGTATTCTCCTTGAACTAAGGTCACATAGACCTCGCCCAATCACTCGTGGTAAGTCTTCAGGCGACTTCCAAACCTTCACAGACTTGGTCACTCGGCGATCCACAATTCCTCTTGGATGCTCTAGACCATGACGCCTAACCGTCTGGAAGAAGCACAGTCTTCAAAGGTAACAAGCGTCGGATCCACGCAGGATCAATTTCTTCAGTGATGCTCAATCACTTTGGGTTTGTAGGGGTTTGGTTTTGGGTTTTCCTCACTCGATGATTTTCGCTCAAAGTCCTCGGAGGATGGGTTGCTCTCAAATGACAAGTGTCAAGTTTCTCTTGGAGCAGCCAACCAGCTAGTGGTTGTAGGGGGCGGCTATTTATAGCCTAGGGAGCAGCCCGACATGATAAGACATAAATGCCCTTCAATGATATGACCGTTAGGTGGATAAGATATTTTGGGACAGGTGGCAAGATCACAAGAACGGTCGGAAATTTGAATCTCAAATTCCTCGGGGCTATCATGTTCCTCCTTTGTGTAGGCAATCCAAGATGGCGAATTCCTAACTCCTCGGTTAGAACAAATTCTCGTGACGGAAGAACTTCGTCTCTGTCACTAAAGAAATTGACTGAACTGCATGAGATTTCCAAAGGCTTCACTCGAAGGGATTGGTAGGTGTAGGATTTTGAGTTAAGCATCACATGGAAATTTTTCCTTAGTATTTCCTCGACCCCCTTTAACAGTACGGTGTTTCCTATGACTCAAGAAAGAGAAAAACGAAACTACGAAAACAAAAGTCTTCAGAAAGTCTTTAGAATATCAAAGTCTTCAGTCGAAGAACTTCATTTTTAGGGGTCGACTTTCACTGTAAATATCAAACTCCTCATATACTTATAGACCTGTGTACACTCACGAACACATTAGTTTCTTAACCTATAAGTCTTCAATACACCAAAGTCACTAAGGGGCACTAGATGCACTTACAATCTCCCCCTTTTTGGTGATTGATGACAATATAGGTTAAGTTTTCAACGGGGATAAACATATGAAGTGTAAATACTGATATTGAGGAATTTGATTGCAAGATATAGAAGAACTCCCCCTGAAGATGTGCATAGTGAGGAATTTGCTTTTGAGGCAATGCACATTTGAAGAGTTGAATCATGGACATCTCCCCCTATATCTTGTAATTCATACACGCATTTGACATATAATTTGAAGAATTTGAAATGCATGATGAAATATGGTGCTTGATGTAATTCAGCATGCGTGCGGTAACATTAATGAGGAACAAGCATGCAAAATAATGCATTAAGAGTATCAGATCTCAAAAGAATCAGAGCTCAGTGCATCAAAAGTATTAGAGCATAGTGCAAGAGCACAGTGCATCAAAAGTATCAAAGCACCATCAGGTTTAGGATTACAACTCGATCCAATAAAAGTTTCAGAAGAACGAGAGTTGTAACTTAACAAAAAAAATTCCCATATAATAGACCCGCTTGAAGACTAACTCAAATTTCTCCCCTTTGTCATCGAATGACCAAAAGGATCAAACCGAGGACTAACCTACGAAGAATTTCAAGTTGAGGAAGGGCGCTTGGCGTTGTTGGGGTCGGTTGTCGTAGTAGGGCCTGTCGCATGTCGCCCAAGTCTTCATTTTCATCGGTGGCGCGATGAAGAATAGGAGCTAGCCACCAAGGAAGGAACTTTGACCTTCTTGTATTTCTTGGAGGAGGTGCAGACCAGTCAAATTCTTCCTTGAGTCCCATTGTCGTCAGTTCTTCCGCCTTTGTAGACATTTGAAAGAACAGCCAGTGCGTTTGAAGGTTTCATGGAGGTAGTAGTGGTTTTCTTCACTGCATTGTGTGTAGAGGTCATGTTGTGAAGAATTGAACCAAACCGACGCTTGACCCATTTATGATTGCGATCAACCTTCCGATGAAGGCGAGGAGTAACTCACGATCAGTCATCACCACAGGTCTTTGTAGCTTGAGGACTTTGCTTGGCGAGGTATTTTGGCGAGTCATGTGTGGCGAGTCATCATTGGTGGAGTAGGATGCAGCTTTGTGAAACTGTCCATCCAATGGACGAATGCCTTCATCGATCACAGCAGTAGCCTTGCCCTTGTCATCAGCTGAGGTAAATATCCGTTTGAGGACTTCAATCGGGGGCAAGTAGCTGCAGTGGTTCAGAGTATCAGCCTTGTAATTGAGTGAAGACCTTGTCCTGATGAATCTCATTATCCAAGGCGCATAAGGCTTCAGCTCAAATGGTGACATAGCAATGTTTGCCAGAGTCCTCATGAAGAAATCATGGAAGTTGACGGGAACGCCATGAATGATATTGAAAAGCATATTCTTCATGATGCCAACGACTTCTTCATCATTTGAGTCGTGGCCTTTGATAGGACTCATTGTCTTCGTCAGAATTCGATAGACAGTCCGAGGCACATACAATAATTCCTTGACGAGGAATTTGGTTCTTGGGGCCTGCCTTGGCTTCAATTGCTTCATCAACACTTGCATATAGTGATTTGAAAGCTCAGGTTTGTTGTAGATACAACGAGCACCATCAAGGGGAGGACTGAGTGGTAGAGCAAGCAATTCGATTCTTTGGTGCCTTGTAGTGAGTATTTTCAGACATCCAGTCTAATACCCATGAGTTCACGTCTTCAGCGTCTCCGGTGATGTGCAGCGTTGCATAGAATTGAAGAATGAGTTCTTCATTCCAATCACAGATGTCAGTGCAGAAATTCAGAAGTCCTGCGTCGTGAAGAACACTGAGGACTGGCTCAAAGCCTGGCAGAGACTCCATGTCCACATGAGGAATATGTGCATGATCGAAGACTTTGTCTTTGTTGAAGAGCACTGAGGAATAGAAATTGGCTTGACTGGCAGTCCAGAAACGCCTCTTCCTTATGCGAGCAGAATCATATGGATTGTAATCAGTGAAGAATACATGCTCGCTGAAGAAGTCTTCAGCCTTGAACTTTTGCTTTGTTGAGAAGGGATTCTTTGGCTTTGGCAGTGGAGTGTCAGTGAGTTGCATCACAACCTCTGGAATCGCAATCTCAGGTTCTTCAGGCTGAGGAATTTCTTGTTCCTCTCTGAGTGCGATCGAGGATCAAGAAGCTGGTTCATCGGCGCTAGTGGCTGGAATTTCTTCATGGACGGATGAAGTGGGATGAGTTTCTTGAGCCCATTTGAACTGTTGGAGCAGGGACCGAGGTATCTGTTGGATTTGGGTGAAGAGTGGAGAATTTGGATCTGACTTTCCCAAAAGTCATCGTTCATCACTGCGTTGTGCTTCCAATGTCCACATCTTCTTCAATTTCCTCAACACCGCCTCTTCACTGTGAACCGAGGCATAGGCGAGAAATGATTGGGGTTGAAGGATTGCTTCCACTTCAATTTCTTCATCAATCTGCTCTCGACGAAGCAGCAGAATGATTTTCTTCATCGATCCGCTTGGGATCACATAATCTTCATCATAAGGAACAAGGTCCTTTGATGGAATTGAGGAAATTGGAACAACATCAATAGGATTTTCAAAGGAGCTGGTCATTGGCTTCATTTTCTTTGCAGCCGAAGAATTTGACTTGGTGATGCTTTCCGTTTCTTCACTGCAGCTCGTTCGCAGCCTTGGTCTTCTTCACATCGAGGCGATGGAAGAATTGGAGTTGGTGTTGGCGCAGGAGGAGCCGAGGAATCTGGTTGATTTTCCTCGGCAATCGATGTAGTTGCCCTGTCTTGTTCGGGATTTCTTCAGCGCACCACTAGTGGATGCCCCGCAATTTCTTGATGGGTGGAATGGGATCATCAGCCCGGAACTAGCATTTTCTTGAGAGCCTGAATTTCATCGGCGGTCTTGGCATGTTCTTCGATCTGCTGAGTGAGGCTCCGGCTGAGGAATTTCATGTTGCGTTGGGGCAGCAACATTGGTGAATTTCTTCGTCGGGTTGACGAATCGACTTTGGCTCCTTGCCAATCAGCATAATAAGCATCAAAGTTTTTTTGAGGGCTTGGATTTCATTCGGACCTTGAGAAGTTCCTCGGTGTCATTCGACAATGTTTTTCTTGAGAACTTCTCCTTTTCGTATTGAGCTTTCTTGATCTCTCTTGCCTTTTCAAACTTCCATTTCTCTTGATGATGAAATGGGTTGACATGTGACTTTGTCCAGGGTCGATGAAAATCAGGCATAGGGTGTTTGGATCCTTGTGCCGAGATCAATGTAATCGAGGATTTTCCTCGGATCCAACAAAGATGTACAGATGTGCCTTTGGCTCTAGCGGCCCTTTCTTGGCGGTCTCGATGATTTCGCAAGTTCATCATCATCAGCCTCATCATCTTGGTGGCTCTTGGAAGGCGGCCTGTTTCTTCTTGGGACTTGGCCGAGGACCTCGCCCAGCTGTGGCCTTAGTCTTCAGTAGAGTCGGGCCAGATGAAGACTTTGGTGCAGCTGAGGAACTTGCTGAAACACCAGATGCAATGGAGAAGCCTGCAGTCCTTTGGCACGTGGCCAGATGCACAGGTGCAGAGGACTTTGTCGGAACTGCTGAGTACTTGGAGGAGCTGCTGAGGACTTTGAAGGAGCTGAGGATTTTGGAGGAGCAGGAGCAACATGAGGAATTTGCCGTGAGGGCACAGCTGAGGAACTTGGCCATGAGGGCACTGTTGGAGAAGCACTTGGCTTGTGTGCGAGCTTCTTTTCCATAGACTTTCGTGGCTTGACAAAGGCCTCAGTGGCAGCAGCAGCAGCAGAGTCCTCATTGAATTTCCTCACTGCCTCGTTGGCTTGTCTTGCCAATTTGGCTTGGCGCTTGGCCCATTCTTCAGGAAAGTCCTCACCACGCTTGATCTTTGGTGGGGTCGACTTCTTGACCGGTGCCAATGGAGCTCTTGGGCATGGAGGATTGAGTGCGAATTTCTTCATGTACTTTGGAGTTACATATCTATACTCCCTCCATTGCCTTGCCCATCTCCGTTCAATCCTTTGAATGCGCACCTTGCGCTGATTTTTGTTTTCCTTGCCGAACTTGGCTTCATCAGGTGTGCAATAATCAGCATATATTTCCTCAGGGATTTCAAATGCGGTCATGACCTCAGGCCTCTTTCCTCCTTTCTGTGGCTTCTTTCCTTCTGCCATATTCTTCAGCTGAGGAATTTGAACAAATGAATTCTCTGAAGAAGTATGCAACTTTTCTTCGAGGAACGCTGCAAATGAGTTAAGTTGATGAGAACCTAGTGATTCAGCGGCGGACATGAGTACTGTGAGCAGAGTATAGTTGCGAGGAATTTGGAGAGGTCATATGCATTCTCGGAAGGTTTTTCAAAAGAACAAGTTTTGAGGAATTTGACCAGATGGGCCTTGAAGAATTTCACTAAGCGTTCTTTGTCTTAGGTTCGAGTTGTATAGATCGAGGATCCACACAATTGAGGAATCTTGAAGAAAATCATTGCTTAGAGAAGCGAATCAAGAGCATATTTTGTTTGAGGTGTTCATATGTGTGAAGATTTGAAGAATAAACACCTTTGAAGATTTTCAGGAAGGTTTGAGAATCAAAGCGAGTAATAAAAGTAACTTTTAATTACCGAAGTGAAGAACACGACGAACTAAGAAGAACAGTTGGGAAGTTAAATGATTCAGATCTTCCACGCCCTAACTTGGCGGAGGAAGACAGCTACGGCGGCGGAGTGAAGATTTCCATGGTCGGTAGCGAGTACGTCGGGCGACGAGGTTGAGGCAGTGAAGCTCTTCCTCACCGGAGACGATGGAGTAGCAACGGCGCTTAGGGTTTGAGGAGCTCGGCGGAGAGAGAGATCGGCGGAGTAAAAGAAGTGAGGAAGGGAGAGGGGTATATATAGCCACGGTGAAAAACTGTTCGCTCAAGATTTTGGGACGAACGTGCCTGACCATTCTCCTTCTCACGACATGTGTCACCCACGTCTTGTGTAGTGGAGATCGTGTCTGATCGTGGGTGAATAAAATAATGCATCATGGGATGCGGAGCGGTTTGAATGGCAAAACCGAAAGTTTGGATAAGATCAGTTTTGAAGTTCCGTTCGCAATTTCTTGGTGACAAGGGCTCGGTGAAGATTTTGAGCGAGTTTCAAATAGAACGCACATGAAGAATTTGTGAATAGATTAGGTTGAGTATAGCATAGAGGGGAAGGGTCCGATCACATTCACTTAGCGAAAAAAACGACTTGAAGAATTAGCCATAAGTGAATCTTTGTAGAGGACATAAACCCATATATATTTATATAGCCAATGAAGAAAAAGCAGCGGAAGCAGTGAAGATTATGAAAAGTTGAAGAATTTGAAAACTGAAGAATTTCAAAATGAGGAAAACTCAAATTGAAGATTTTCAACTTTGGTGGTGGCGTGACCCACCGTATAAGAATGATGATTTCAGACACCGCGTACAATTGTCGTAGGGTTCTGAGAATCAAATTCTTCATTAATTTCTTCACACTTAGAGTGTTATTCTTCATGGATTGAAGAGAAACGTTTCTTCATGTGTTGCACATCTAAGTCATCAATTTTGCATAAGTGTCAGAATGTGTGTCCTTTTCAAAGAACATTCTAAGATTCTAAGATATTTAGCTCACACCGCAACTTGCTAAATCTCTTCTCATCCAAGGGCTTAGTGAAGATATCGGCTAGCTGTTCTTCAGTCTTCACATGCTCGATGGAGATGTCGCCCTTCAACACATGATCACGAAGAAAATGATGACGAATTTGAATGTGCTTTGTCTTCGAGTGCTGAACTGGGTTGTGAGCAATCTTGATGGCACTCTCATTGTCACAGTAGAGAGGCACATTCTTCACATTGATGCCGTAGTCCTTGAGAGTTTGCTTCATCCACAGCAATTGAGCACAACATGAGCCAGCAGCAATGTATTCAGCTTCCGGAGTAGACAGTGATACGCAGTTCTGTTTCTTCGAGGACCAACAGACCAAAGATCGTCCGAGGAAATGACAAGTACCAGATGTTGACTTGCGGTCCACACGATCACCAGCATAGTCGAGTCGAATATCCAATGAGATCAAAAGTAGAGCCCTTGGGGTACCATAATCCTAGTGTTGGTGTGTGAGCTAGATATCGAAGAATATGCTTCACAGCCTTATGGTGTGATTCCTTCGGTGTAGCTTGAAATCGGGCACACATGCAAACACTAAGCATTATATCTGGCCTAGATGCACTTACAATAGAGAACCAATCATGGAGCGGTATACCTTGTGATCGAAGTCAATACCATTTTCATCAGTGCACAGATGGCCATTTGTGGGCATAGGAATTTTGACGCCTTTGCAATCTTGCATGCTGAATTTCTTCAGGACATCTTTGAGGTATTTCTCCTGAGATATGAATATGCCATTGTGTTGTTGACGAATTTGAAGACCTAAGAAGAATTTCAACTCTCCCATCATAGACATTTGATATTCTTCACTCATCATATAGGCAAATTCATCACTATAACGTTGGTCAATACAGCCAAAGATAATGTCATCAACATATATTTGGCACACAAACAGTTCACCATCATATGATTTAGTAAAGAGAGTAGGGTCGAGTGAACCGGGTGTGAAGCCATTCTTCACGAAGAATTCCTTCAATGTATCATACCACGCCCGTGGGGCTTGTTTGAGACCATAGAGGGCCTTGTTGAGTCTGAAGACTTTGTCGGGATTCTTTGGATCTTCAAAACCTGGGGGTTGAGCAACATATACTTATTCCTCAAGCTTACCATTGAGGAATGCACTTTTCACATCCATTTGATATAAAGTGATATTGTGATGGTTAGCATAGGCGAGTAATATGCGAATAGACTCAAGTCTAGCAAAAGGTGCAAAAATTTCATCGAAATCAATTCCTTTAACCTGGGTGTAGCCTTGAGCTACAAGTCGTGCCTTATTCCTCACCACTAGGCCATTTTCATCTTGCTTGTTGCGGTAGATCCACTTTGTGCTAATGATATTATGCTTGCGAGGATCTGGACGTTTGACCAGTTCCCAGACATTGTTGAGCTCGAACTGATGTAATTCTTCTTGCATGGCTTGAATCCACTCAGGCTCCAGAAATGCTTCATCTACCTTAGCGGGCTCTGTGATAGAGACAAAAGCATAGTGCCCACAAAAGTTAGATAAATGTGAAGCTTTTGAGCGTTTGAGAGGACCTGGCGCTTCAATGTCATCGATGATCTTGTCAACTTGTACTTCTTTTGCAACGCGAGGATGAGCTGGTTGTCGTCGAGGAATTTGATCATTTTCCTCGGCACCATTGTCTTGACATTATCTTGAGTGCATCACTCGACGTTCTTTGCGTCAGGAATGAATTCTTCAGCAGATTCTTGATGGGAATGACATCCTCGGTTGCCTTGAACTTGATAGATTCCTCGGTGCTGGTTCATCTAACACGAAGGTAGGTGCTCTCTTTGCGAGCCATTAGATTCATCGAACCGCACATCTGATATCAACAATCTTGTGAAGAGCGATGTTGAAGACTCAGAGGTGTGCGAGTCCTTTCCGTAACCAAGCATAAAACCTTCATGTGCTTTCGGTGCAAATTTAGAATTGTGATGAGGATCTCTAATCCAGCATTTAGCACCGAAGACTTTGAAATAACTTTCATTGGGTTTCTTGTCAGTGAGGAGTTCATAGGCAGTCTTCTTGAAGAATTTGTGAAGATATACTCTGTTGATGATGTGGCACGCAGTATCAATTGCATGAATACAAAAACGACTAGGCGTTTTGTATTCATCAAGCATAGTGCGAGCCATCTCAACCAGAGTTCTGTTCTTGCGCTCCATGACGCCATTCTGCTGAGGAGTATAAGGAGCAGATAACTCATGAGTAATACCAAGTTCATCAAGATAGGCATCAAGACCGGAATTCTTGAACTCAGTTCCATTGTCACTCCTGATGTGTCTGATCTTCACACCAAAGTTGGTTGAAGCCCTCGAGGAAAATCGTTTGAAGACTTCCTACACTTCATTTTTGTAAGTAACAATGTGTACCCATGTGTAACGAGAGTAATCATCAACAATAACAAAGCCATATAGAGATGCATCATTAGTGCTGCTGAGTAATGATTAGGACCAAAGAGGTCCATGTGAAGCAATTCGAAGGACGAGTAGTGGTCATGATAGTCTTATTTGGATGCTTGGCCTTGGTCATTTTTCCAGCTTCACAAGCTCCACACAAGTGATCCTTGAGGAATTTGACATTCTCAATGCCAATGACATGCTTCTTCTTTGCAAGCGTGTGCAAATTCCTCATGCTTGCGTGACCAAGTCGCTGATGCCATAGCCAGCCTTCTGAAGCTTTTGCAAGTAAACACACGGCTGGTTGTTGTCCTGTAGAGAAATCAACAATATACAAGTCTCCTCTCCTAAAGCCTTCGAAGACTTTGGAATTGTCAGCTTCCATGATCACAACACAACGATACTTGCCAAAGATAACAACCATATCAAGATCACAAAGCATTGAGACTGACATGAGGTTGTAACCTAAGGACTCAACAAGCATGACTTTGTCCATGTGTATGTCCTTAGAGATCGCAACCTTACCAAGACCCAATACGACTTTTGCCTTTGTCGGCAAAGATGATATGCTTCAGATGTGACGGTGATAAGGAGCATCCATCAATAGATTCTTGTCACCGGTCATGTGATTTGTACATCCACTATCGAGAACCCACTCAGTGGCTTTGGGTTGATCATCCTGCAGATGAATTAGTGCAACTTACGATCTCATATACTTCATCGGTGAAGAATATGATATCAAGTTCATCGATGAATTTCATCAGCGTTATAATGAGATAAGCAAGTATGAGGGCGTGTGAAATGAAAGTTCATTTCATCATGATTAGCCTGCGTCCTTTCAGGCATTTTGTCAGGCCCCCAAGAAATTCTTCAGACGTTTAAAGCACGTCTGGAGACCTGACCCTGCAGAAGAGGTTAGTTCTTTTTCTTCACCACCCACATCTGAAGGGGTGGCAAAGAGTTCATCACTCTGCGAGCACCATATGAGAATGGTGGCATAGAGGCCAATCCATTTCGTTTCACATAAGAGGGGTTAGGGTAAGCATATGAATAAGCAGAGAAATTCTTCGAGGACTTATGAACATATTGGTTTGAAGAATAATGCACATATTCATAGCCCTTAGCTCTACCCTGCGAAACAGAGTTGTTAGCACGATGATAATCATATGAGGACTTTGATCCTTTTGAGGAATTTGATCCACGTGAGGAATTTGGTCCGTATGAGGACTTGGATTCATATGAAGAATTTGGTCCATATGAAGAGTTTGATCTGGGGTTCCTATTCTTCACAGGTGGTTTCATGAGGACATTCACCTGAAGACTTTCAAGGCACTTCTTGGGAACCCATATTTTCTTCATAGGGGAACCGTTCCTGCAGTTTAGTGCCAACATATCAAGCAAATACTTCACCATTCTGATTTTTGACAGTTTATAGTTGGAGTCAAATGACTCATCAGAAGAATGAGGAGATTCGCATGTAAAGCCAGATAAGTTAGATGGATCAATCTGGAGGTCCCTTTGCAGCAACCCATGAGGTTTTGGGATACTGCTCAGGCTTCCAATATGTTCCATCAGCATTGAGTTTCCTCTCAAAGGCAATACCCTCTTTCCTAGGGTTCCTGTTGAGGATCTGCTTTTTAAGCACATCACAAAGAGTCGATGCCCTTTGAGGCTTTTGTACATGCTCTCATGTACAATTCCTTCAGCCCTGCATCGTCGGTGATACTAGCAATGTCCTCGGATGAGGAATTAGTGATAGCAGAGGCAGGTGAAGAATTTGTAACAGTTGAAGCATTTGAACATTCAGTGAAGAATTAGCGATTCACGCTCAATGCACTTTAAGCATGGAGGAACAAATTCTTCACGAGAAGTGCTGATTTGTTGAGCAAGTAATGAATCGCGCTCCTTCGAAGATCTTCATAACTCACTCTTAGCTTCTCAAGATCTTGCTTTCTTTGAAGAAATTCATAAGAAAGTTTCTCATGATCGACAAGAGAGAGTTATGATGACCTTGAAGGTTGTCAAACCTAGATCAAGTCTCGAAGATTTTCGATCGGGGCTTTATGCGATCCATTTCTTCACCTAACATATCATCACTTTTATCTAGCATGTTTTGAACCTTTTCCAAGGCATGTTGTTGTTTGGTGGCAATGCAAACAAGTTTGGTATAGCTAGGTTCAATATCATCATCAGATCCATCATCATTAGATTCACAGTCACTAAATTCAGATGAGGAACATTCGATTACCTCGACACCCTTTGCCATGAGACATGATGCAGAAGATGATGATTCTGGTTCGAAAGTCATCGTTTTGAGAGATTCCTTAAAGTCCTCAAACCAAGGATCATGACGGGTTCGATGACCTTCATAGACATCGGAGATTCGGTCCCAGATAAGCTTCGCATTGCAAAGATGCATAATGCGCTTGAATTCATCTCTAGATAGGCAGGAACAGATGATATCCTTCGCCATGATGTCAAGTCGAGTGTACTTGCGAATATCATATGCGTTCGCCGCCTTGCATGATCAAGAAGACCAATTTGGTGACGGTCCACAGCTCGCTGTCCATTGCCATGAGGCGCTTCCTCATCATGGCCTTCCACTTGGGATAATCAAGACCGTCAAAGATAGGAAATGTCACTTTCTTCATACATGCGGTCGACATAACTAAAACTCCAGGTGGTTAAACCAAAATCACACAGAACAAGGGAGTACCTTGCTCTGATACCAATCGAAAGTGCGTTATATCGACTAGAAGGGGGGTGAATAGGCGATTTTTATGAATTCTTCACTGAGGAATTTGCCGGTGAGGAAATTCCTTAGTGAAGAACTACTTGCAGCGGAATAAGTACTCAGAAGTAAGCATAAGAGAATGCGGGCATGGTCGTCATGATGATATGAAGACAATCAAAGAGTACAGAAAGCGTAAACACAAGATAGCACAAGATGAAGACAAACAGACTGAAGAAATTGAACTGAGGAAATTGAGAAAGTCTTCAGTCAAAGTCTTCAAGCACAGATATGAACGAACACTCAACACAATAATGAGGAAATGAAAGGGTTGAGGAAATAGAACCAGTAAGGTTGGTGAAGACAATGATTTGGTAGACCAGTTCCAACTGCTGTCTCAGTTGTACGTCTGGTTGGAGTGGCTGAGTATTTAAACTCGAGGACACACAGTCCCGGACACCCAGTCGCTGAGCACGCAGCTCAGGACACCAAGTCCTCACCGTATTCTCCTTGAACTAAGGTCACACAGACCTCGTCCAATCACTCGTGGCAAGTCTTCAGGCGACTTCCAAACCTTCACAGACTTGGTCACTCGGCGATCCACAATTCCTCTTGGATGCTCTAGACCATGACGCCTAACCGTCTGGAAGAAGCACAGTCTTCAAAGGTAACAAGCGTCGGATCCACGCAGGATCAATTTCTTCAGTGATGCTCAATAACTTTGGGTTTGTAGGGGTTTGGTTTTTGGGTTTTTCCTCACTCGATGATTTTCGCTCAAAGTCCTCGGAGGATGGGTTGCTCTCAAATGACAAGTGTCAAGTTTCTCTCGAGCAGCCAACCAGCTAGTGGTTGTAGGGGCGGCTATTTATAGCCTAGGGAGCAGCCCGACATGATAAGACATAAATGCCCTTCAATGATATGACCGTTAGGTGGATAAGATATTTTGGGACAGGTGGCGCAACAAGACAAGAACGGTCGGAAATTTGAATCTCAAATTCCTCGGGGCTATCATGTTCCTCATGTGTAGGCAATCCAAGACTTTGGAATTCCTAACTCCTCGGTTAGAACGAATTCTCGGCGACGGAAGAACTTCGCTCTCATCCATCAAGAAATTGACTGAATCGCATGAGATTTCCAAAGGCTTCACTCAAGGGATTGGTAGGTGTAGGATTTTGAGTTGAGCATCACATGGAAATTTTTCCTTAGTATTTCCTCGACCCCTTTAATAAAGACGGTGTTTCCTATGACTCAAGAAAGAGAAAACGAAACTACGAAAACAAAAGTCTTGTAAAGTCTTCGAATATCAAAGTCTTGATCGAAGAACTTCATTTTAGGGCCGACTTTCACTGTAAATATCAAACTCCTCATAGACTTATAGACCTGTGTACACTCACAAACACATTAGTTTCTTAACCTATAAGTCTTCAATACACCAAAATCACTAAGGGGCACTAGATGCACTTACAGGGCTTCTTCCTGATGAGTCTTATTTGTGTAACCCGGCCCCTCCTGGGCGGCTTACACAAATAGTTATATCCCCAACATTAGGCCCCAGATTGATTTGAACCGGTTCATGTCGATCTTAAAATACCTTAAGAAATAAACCTTCTGCCTTCTGCCTGTGCAAAGGTTTTTTTAACCCACAATGACGTCATCTTCTAGATCCGGTTTAACCCGCCGTGACGTCATCTTTACTTAAATTCATTTTTTACTCCGCCATATCTTCCAACGGATCTTTGCTTTTACTGACCATTCCAAAAACCGAGGCCCGCCGGAGATACTCTCAATAGCTCTGATAACCCGGAAGCTCCTAGCCCGGCCAAGACAATTGATCCAGAAATTGAGATTCTGAAGACTCAATTTGTTGAGCCGGGGTAACCCTCGTCTGTGCCAAGTGCTCTGCCAAGGAGGAGCTTCGAACGCCGAAAGGCCAAGCTAGATATTGCTGACTATACTATTTAAGTATTGGAGATATAGTCTCGCTATATCAACCAAGTACATAGCAGCCGTGACATGGAAGTTAATATGGTGAAGCAAATACAGCAAAAATCTGAGGTACAACTTATGTTACTTTTCTTAACCATACTTATCAGATCAGCCCCAAGTCTATTGCTTATGAATAAATATGTTGTAGACTTAGAAACCTGCCTAGCACTGCTTTGTCCGGTTTATAAAGAAGATATTTAAACCGGTTGTAACATGATACCTTGAATTTGCAATACACATTAGCCCCCAAGTGTCAAGTATCTTTGCTTGCAAAATGCTTGGGACTTAATTTCCATGAAACGGCATTGTATGTTAAATTTCTTCAGCATACATTAGCCCCCAAGTGTCAAGTACCTTTGCTTGCAATGTGCTTGGGATTTAATGAAATCTTACCATGATTCTGACTATAACCCGACATCAATGCAGGCCACCACAAGTCAATTTGAGTCGGAGATTGCTGACCTGAAGAGACGCCTAGCAGCTCAAGAACTTGAACTTCAAAAGGCCAACTCCAAATTTGAATTCAGTGTCTCTGAACAAGAGAAGTTGAAGAAGAATTTTGATGCGGAGAAGAAAATCTGGGCTGATGAGAAGGCCTCACTTGTGACCCGGGCCGAGACAGCAGAAACGTCACTTGCGTATAACAATGAGCTGTCCGCTTAAAGCGCCAGATATCTCAAATGGTCTCAAAGAATCTTTGGTAAGTTACTATATATAACCTTGAATATTGCAATCCTTCCTTTGATGACTATTTCAATTGTCATCTTCGGCTCATCTTATGTTTATGAACGCAGGCCCCAGGAGCACAAACCTCAAGCAGAACATGTTGATCAAGCTGAAGGCAGTTTACACTCTGGTGGAGCAATCAGACACCGGTCACAACGCTTTGGCCATTGTGGCTTTATCAAATGACATTCCCCATCTCCTGCAAGATGTGCTAAAGCGGCTTGCCGTGCTACCCCAGCGGATCCAAGAGCTAAGATGGGCATCTGCCAGAACCGGGGCTATAGCTGCCTTGAGCCGGGCCAAGGCGTTGCTTCCAGAATTAGACCTGGCAGACGTTGCTCTTGGATATCCCAGCTTGAAGGAAGATGGCTCTTTATTCGACGAGATAGACTTTACCGCTTGTGTGAAAGTCGTACTCCTGTTGCTACTATCATTGGGAACGATATTGACCTTACCAAGTATCAGCCGGGCTATGACAACGAGAATCAGAGAATTCCAACACCTCACTATGATGATGTCAGCCTGATCCCTCCAACTCGTAAGCACACCTTTGCCCCTGAAGTTGACCCAGCCGGTTTAATAGATGATGAAGCTGAGTTTGAAGCCTTAAGCGGCATTGACTGGGTCTCGTCAACCTTCCAGGACAGGGCAGCAGACGGAGAGGCGGAGAAGGATAACCCGGAATCTTCCAGCCCACCAAAGGAGTGAACCGCCAGGCGTTTATGACTTTGCGAAAACAATGCTTCATTATTCAGACTCGGGAAGTCTTGTAATAGGGTAGAAAAACCTCTCAATTTTTGTCATGCCTTCGCGCATGTTTGTGGCGCTTAATACTTTCATAAGCCGCCATCGCTATATACTTCCAGCTTATGTTGATCTTTCCTTAATGTTAAAAACTCGCTTGCCTTATCCTGCATATAAAACAAACAGAATTCCCTTGGCGACTTATCGCATCCGGGGTCACATAAAGTATTGATAACCCGGAGTACGAACCAAAACATCATATAAAGGCTGGTTTATGATTATAATCAAAATAGCATACCCGCGATCTTTTTTGGTATTCTCGCCGGCTTATGTGACCCAAATCATGAGAGTGAGTTTAACTCCTGAAAGTTGGCACATATAATGTTCATCTGGCCCTTAATAATATTTACACTTACAAAGTATAATGAATAGTAAACTTAATTTCAAAGGCCTATGATTCGAATACGATCAGTGAACCATTCCAAAGGGGTTAAGCTAAGATTCGGATACGATCATATAGCCCCCAGTGGCTTTGGCGATGCCGATCAAGTGGGTATCGACAGCTATGTTCTCTTTGGTTCGAATACGACCTATGTTTGAACAGGAAGTCCCCAAGTGACCATAAGAGTTGTTTAATGACGCTGATTCAAATACGATCCACGTCAGACCCAAAGAGTTTAAGCTATGATTCAAATATGATCAAGAAGCCCCCAAGTGGGTTTGGCAGTATGCCGATCAAGTGGATATCGACAACTATGTTCTCTTTGGTTCGAATACGACCTATGTTTGAACAGGAAGCCCCAAGTGATCATGGCTAAATTCAGATATGATCATAAGCCGGACCAAAGGGAAAGCCGGATTCAGATATGATCCGCTCCCTGTTGGTTGTTTCCACCACCTGATAAACAAGACATATAAACCTTTGAGGGTGAAAAGGACAGAGGTCCTGCTTTATTGCTTTATATAATATATACAGTTTTAAAATATATACATTTTGAGAGCCGGTGGCTCAAGTATAGTAAGGCCGAAGATGAGCGATGTTCCATGGCCGGCGGGTCTCTTCCTCCGACTTACGTGAGTCTTTGTGCTCTCGAACATCGTTGAGGTAGTATGACCCGTTGTTCAGATTCTTGCTGACCACAAAGGGTCCTTCCCAAGAAGGGGATAGCTTGTGCATATCAGACGGATCCTGGATGAGCCGGAGCACTAAGTCACCTTCCTGAAAGGCTCTGCTTCTTACCCGGCGGCTGTGATAGCGGCGCAGATCTTGCTGGTAAATCGCTGAGCGGGCTATTCCCAAGTCTCGCTTCTCATCCAACAAGTCAAGTGCATCCTGACGAGCTTTTTCGTTATCAGCCTCAACGTAAGCTGCCACGCGGGGTGAGTCGTGCCGGATGTCACTTGGCAGGACTGCCTCTGCTCTGTACACCATGAAGAAAGGTGTATAACCTGTAGATCTGTTAGGCGTTGATGCTCCACAGTACATAGGGTAGCTCCTCCACCCAACAACCCGGAGTTCGCTGTAAGGGGACTAAGAGCCGGGGTTTAATACCCTTCAGGATCTCCTGATTAGCTCTCTCTACTTGACCATTGGATTGAGGATGAGCAACAGCCGAAACATCAAGCCGGATATGTTCTCGTTGACAGAACTCTTCCATGGCACCTTTGGAGAGATTAGTGCCATTATCAGTTATGATGATGTGTGGAAAACCAAAACGAAAGGTCACCTTTTTCATGAACTGAACCGTCGTGGCTGCATCACACTTACTGACCGGCTCTGCCTCAACCCACTTTGTAAACTTATCCACTGCCACCAGGAGGTGTGTCTTTTTATCCTTAGACCTCTTGAAAGGTCCAACCATGTCAAGCCCCTGCACTGCAGACGCCAAGTAATTGGAATCATCCTCAACTCTTGACCCGGCACATGAGCTCGTCGTGAGAATTTTTGACATCCATCACATTTGCTAACCAGATCCTCCGCGTCAGCATGAGTCGTAAGCCAATAGAAACCATGACGGAAAGCTTTGGCAACAAGAGATTTTGAGCCGGCATGATGACCACAATCTCCTTCATGGATCTCACGAAGTATCTCCTGACCCTCCGCAGGCGACACACAACGTTGAAACGCCCCAGTAACACTGCGGTGATGTAACTCGCCATGAACAATCGTCATAGATTTGGATCGCCTGATGATTTGTCTCGCCAAAGTCTCATCCTCAGGCAACTCTCCCCGGGTCATATAGGCCAAATACGGCACTGTCCAATCCGGGATGACGTGCAGGGCTGCCACCAGCTGTGCCTTCGGTCCGCATCGCTAGTTCTTCCTCTCAGAGGTATCTTGACGAAGGATTATGCAAAACATCGAGAAAGGTGTTAGGCGGCACCGGCTTACGCTGAGATCCCAGCTGGCTTAAAGCATCAGCCGCCTCATTCTTCCTTCGATCAATGTGCTCCACTTGATAACCTTTGAAGTGCCCAGCCACAGCATCAACTTCACCACAGTAAGCCGCCATTAAGGGATCCTTAGAATCCCACTTGCCTGATACTTGTTGAGCTACAAGATCTGAGTCACCCAAACACCTTACCCGGCTCAAATTCATCGCTTTGGCCATCCTGAGACCATGGAGTAAGGCCTCATACTCATCTGCATTGTTAGTACAAGGAAACATAAGCCGGAGCACATAACAAAATTTGTCACCTCAAGGGGAAGTTAAAACGACTCCAGCCCCCGAGCCTTCCAACTGCCTGGACCCATCAAAGTGAATAGTCCAATATGTGTTATCTGGCTTCTCCTCAGGTGCCTGTAACTCTGTCCAATTTAAATACATTATAACTGAGCACCCTCCCAGCCCTCTCAGGCCATCAACATTTCTAATCGTTGGATCGTCACTTTTAGTCATTTTTGGTTGTCAGATTCGCTCTTAATAGCACCTAAATCGCGCGCACAGTCTTCCTGACCAGCGCTAGCCTTTTCGGGCCACTGCTCCGGTGGTTTTTTTGGAAGTTTTGTGTTAATTGGGCCCAATGGGCTGTATCACACCCCCAATCGAGATGCGTGATTCGGTGGGGGCTCGATATAGAGGATCCAACCGTCGTGGTCGGCAAGGGAATCGAGAGACGCAAGGGAGATCTAGCAGACGAGTGAGATGCAACTGAATTCGACGATGGTGGATTCAATGGGCGATACAAAGGGGCGTTGATGCGCGGATGTAGAGAGTCGGAGCAGCGGACTTACAATCAATAATGGCGGAGGTGTGTTACTCTCCGGCGCCGACGGTGGATGTGCGTTACAATCCCGTTGCCTCATCCTCCTTAGTTCACGCCCAGATATCTGTATATATGCTTTTCTTGCCTATGTTGATGCTATGTCTTCTTCCATGTTGCAAATATTTTGTACCCCTGCGCTCCTCCTCCCCCATCAATGATGTTGTTTTCCTCTCAAGAATTGTTGCGGGTGTTGTTAGACAAGTTGTTGGAAGCCCTTCACATTTTTCGTCGCCTCAATCCGCCCATTCAACAGTCAGCAGTCATCGTAGAACTAGGCTTCTTCATCTCCTGCTTGAGTCAGCGGTTCATGTGGAGGATCTGTCGTGTGTGCCGATCCAAGGTAAGCTGTCTTTGATGTAAGATTATCCAGTGTTGTAAGATCGGTTAGCCTTGATATAAAAACTATATAACATAGTTTAGAAATTAGTCTTTTTCTGGCTATAATATCTTTCTCTATTCAAATAAATATGTGATCTGGATGTTACTGATTACTCATGGAGTGATTTAATGGTGTTTTGGGCAAACATGAGTTGATGAGTATCAAAATGGGCCACCGTCGATCTATACTTTTTGTTACTGCAGGTCCACAAGCGCAATGAAGGATTTCTCTCTCTTACAAATATATGAAGGAGTCGATGATAAATCCTAGGACCATACTTCATGTACTTTCCTCCATTTATCTTTCAGCGAAATCATTTTTTTCCACATTGAGGATATGTGCTCCAGCTTCATAATGTGTATTCTTATATCAGATCAACATGAGTGTGTTATTACAGGTTGCAGACTTGCACTATGTATGCAAGTGATTTGTAGTTGTCTGGTAACCAGATCCACCTCTTCACTGGCTCTGCAGATATTTCCTACAAGTGATTGTTTCAACCTTTTATTATAGTGTGTATTACAGTATAAGAACGGAGTATAAAATGTTCATTTGTTCTACTGAGCAATAGTTATGTTATTTGCATATTCATGTGATGAGCACGTAACATCTATTTTTTCTCATGCTTAGGCTCTACATTAGTGAATATATTATATAGCTCGCCAAGAATATGAGAGTGTTGGTTAATTATGTACCGCCAAATTAGGCTTCAGTTAAATAGATATTACTAACTTTGGATTGTTATTCTGCAAAATTCGATGCATTGCCTAGGTTAATATTACAAAGAATCTTAATACCATTGCAGATTTATGAAGAGTCATGAAACAAAAATATCTATATGTTCTGGTTAATTTCGATCTAATCCAGGTCATGTATGGATTGGAACTGAAAATCCAGAGTCATTGTCGAGGATCTAAAGAAGATACGACTAGTTAGGTCAGTTAGGCTCAACTCTCTAGAGTTTCCTTTTTTATTTTTGGTCAGTTTTGTATTTCTCCAGCAAGGGATAAATCACATATCTAGAGATAAGGTTGTGGAGCAACTTCTACTTTGCCAGCCATGTTACAATTACTAGGAGATTTTGCTTAGTTGACAGTTAAAACTCATTTTTTTTTAGTTTCCATCTGAATTAGTTTTACAACTGAGTTTGCCTTGCTATGCGGTCCATGATTAATGGGTGTACTTTTAGTGGGCCAACGACCTGTTTTTTTGCAAATAGCACTTTCTATGGAGTTTCCTTCAATCATCACATAAGTTCTGGTTGGTGCTCTCATGTATTTGCGGAAATTTGAAAATGTATTAATATATTTCAATTTATGAAGTAGCAATATTTCATTCCATTTCCAGTAAGTGTTGGTGCCAGGCCGAATGACAAGGTTCTTTTCCACATTGATGTTATGTAAGTTCTCAATTTGGAAAAGAGGTAATGGCAGCAGTTACGCCATCTAGGCACTATTCCAGTGTCATGTGCATGATGTATCAATTGAGAACTTCCTTACTGATCAATTCTAGGGCGATAGTAACAATCAATAAAATCTGCTCATAGGTGTAGATCAAACGGTTGTTTTTCCTTTGAGGGTAGATCAGATGGTTGCTCTACATTACCTACCAATAAGATTTAGACTTGTGATTTCATTTTCTCTTATTTTGATAGGCGTTCATACAGATATGAGTAATGCAGTATACGTTAGAACCCATTTTTTTGCGGGTATATGTTGGAACCTTAACTTATAAAAACAGTTTTTGAAGTAACTTATTATAGATCCATTTTATAAAGACACAAAAAATTACATGATTAAATTAATTGCTAAGTATTGTTCATTGTATTGCTATCGTGTGCGCAGTGGAGAATTTGGTACATATGGTTCGCCTTGTCCCTATAATTCTTACCTTTTTTTATCAGATATTCCCTTGTACTGTACATGCTTTCCATCTTCGGAAGCTACTGGCTAACTATTGCACTCCTTCATTGCCAAACTCCCTCTTCTTTTGTGGTGGCAATTATTTTACAAGTCACCTTAATGTTTTATCTCTCATATATTCATAAATATAACTACCATTTTATTGAAAAAATAAACGGGTGCAGCAACGCGCGCTGTCATGGGCTAGTCATTAATAAAGTCCACCAAGGCTTGAGACTTAATAGCAGTACGTGGCATGTACTTCAAATCTTGAGGCCCAAGCTCAATGGCCCACTTGGCGATTCGTCTTGTGGCTTCCCTGTTCTGGATGATGTCTCCCAAGGGGGCATAACTTACCACAGTTATAGGATGACCTTGGAAGTACTGTTTCAGCTTCCGGCTTACCACAAACACTCCGTAAACAAGCTTCTGCCAATGCGGATACCTTTGCTTGGACTCTATGAGCACCTCACTGATGTAATAAACCGCCGTTGAACCGATGCTCCTTGCCGCCTCCTTACGCCCACCACGATGGCAACACCGACAGCTCGTGAGTTAGCAGCCACATATAACAGCAACGGCTTTTTATCAATGGGAGCCGCAAGGACCGGCGCTCGCATAACCGTCTCTTTAAATCTTCAAAGGCAGTATTAGCAGCATCACCTGCATAAAAGTGTCATTTTCTTCATCATCCGATACATCGGTAGGGCCTTTCACCTAACCGACTTATGAACCGGCTTAAAGCTGCAACACGACCCGCCACCGCTGAACATCATTGATGCACGCCGGTTTAGCCAAAGAGGTAATTGCCTTGATCTTCTCCGGATTAGCTTCAATGCCTCTGTTTGAAACCAGGAAACCCAAGAGCTTGCCTGCAGGTACACCAAATACACACTTTGCCGGGTTAAGCATCATCTTATAAACCCGAAGATTATCAAAAGTATCTTTCAAATCAGGTATCAAGGTTTCCTTCTCTCTGGACTTCACCATGATGTCATCCACATAAGCATGAACATTGCGCCCAATTTGATCATGGAGACAGTTCTGTACACATCGTTGATAAGTCGCATGAGCACTATTGAGCCCAAATGGCATAGATACATAGCAGAAGGCTCCAAACGGAGTGATGAACACCGTCTTCTCCTGGTCCTTAACTGCCATTTTGATCTCATGATAACCAGAGTAAGCATCCAAAAAGCTCAAACGCTCGCAACCCGCCGTAACATCAATGATTTGATCAATACGGGGGAGAGCAAAGGGACCAGCCGGACAAGCCTTATTTAAGTCCGTGTAATCCACACACATCCACTAGGTGTCGTTCTTCTTGAGCACGAGCACCGGGTTAGCCAACCACTCCGGGTGAAAAACTTCCACAATAAACCCAGCCGCTAAGAGCCGGGCGACTTCCTCTCCAATAGCTTTCCGCCTCTTCGTTGAACCGTCAAGAAACCGCTCGACCGACTTATACTGGATCAATATTGAGAGTGTGCTCAGCGAAGTTCTCTCGGTACACCCGCATGTCGAAGGTTTCCATGCGAAGATGTCCGGTTCTCACGGATGAACTCGATGAGCGCACTTTCCTATTTAGGATCCAAATTGGTACTAATATCGAACTGCTTAGATGAATCGCCAGAGTAAAATCAACAAGCTTTGTTTCAGCAGCCGACTTAAACTTCATCGCCGGTCATGCTCTGGTTGGCTTCTTTAGAGAGGTCATATCCGCCGGGTCAACATTGTCTTGATAAAACTTCAGCTCCTCTGCTGCACAAACAGACTCAAAGATAAGCGCGCCGCCTTCCTCACATTCCGTGGCTACCTTCGCTTCCATGCACGGTGATGGTGCCTTGTGACCCAGCATCTTAAGCTGCAGATAAACATAACACGGCCGTGCCATGAACTTGGCATAAGCCGGCTGACCAAACAGAGCATGATATGGACTCTTGATTTTGACCACCTCAAAAGTTAATTTCTCAGCTCTAGAATCATACTCATCTCCAAAGGCCACTTCCAGTTCAATCTTGCCAACTAGGTAAGCCGACTTACTAGGCACCACTCCATGAAAGATAGTGTCGGACGTCCTCAAGTCCTTATCAGTCAATCCCATGCGCCGAAAGGTCTCATAATAGAGGATATTGATGCTGCTACCTCCGTCCATGAGTACCTTAGTGAATTTATATCCACCAACCTGAGGTGCTACCACTAAGGCCAACTGACCCGGATTATCAACCCGGAGGGGGTGATCTTCCCTGCTCCATACAATGGGCTGTTCTAACCACTTTAAATAACGGGGAACCGCCGGCTCAACAGAATTCACGGCCCTCTTATGAACCTTCTGGTCATGTTTGCACAAATTAGTGGTGAACACATGATACTGCCCACCATCCAGCTGATTCGGGTGGCTTTGATAACCTGACTACTGTTGCTGCTGTCCCCCTTGACCAGACTGCTGTTGATTATAGCCGCCTTGATTTCCTTGAAAGCCGGACCTTGAACCGCCAGCCGGGCCATGAAAGCCGCCGGCTCCTGAGCCACCGCCCGACCCGTGATTGCCATCAAACATGTTGGAATTCTTGAAAGCCTTCATGATCGCGCAGTCTTTCCATAAGTGAGTGGCGGGTCGTTCCCGGGTGTCGTGTCTCGGGCAAGGCTCATTGAGTAACTGGTCAAGAGATGGGCCTGACCCACCAGACCGAGGGGGCGGCTTGCCCTTACGTCTTTGATTGTTACCCTGTGCATTGGCATTGGCTACAAACTCCGGGTTACCCTCAGCCTTACGCTTATTGCCTCCTTGATTCGTTGGGTTATGCTGCTGACCCTTTCCATTGTTGTTCTTCTTTCCCTTCCCTGTCTTTTCCTCATCAGACGCGGGATCCTTGGTACTATCAAAATCAGCATATTTGACTAAAGCTGCCATCAACTTACCCATATCATTGCAATCACGCTTAAGGCGCCCAGCTTCGCTGTCTCGGCGGCTCAAAGCGCAGTTCTTCTCCAACATGAGGATGCAGAATCGCATCCATCTTGTCGATGAATGTATTATCTCCTTGACTGGCGCATCTAATGAGTCGTGGATTCACCTTCCTCCCGCTTACAATTTGTCAGTCCACAATCGATATAGATTGCTTGCAAGTGTCTTTGAAGTTCTGGATGAATCGGGCTTCAATTCTTCCCATGAGCTAATGGAATTGGGTGGCAAGCCCTTTAACCAAGATCGGGCCATTCCATCTAACATCATGGTGAAGTACTTAGCCATTGCTGCATCACTGACCTCCAACAGCTCCATGGCCATCTCATAACTTTCGATCCACGCCCCGGGCTGCAAGTCGGCCGTGTAATTCGGCACCTTCCGAGGTCCCTTGAAGTCCTTGGGTAAACGTACATTGTGTAAAGCCGACACTAAGCAAGGAACACCGCCGGTTCTGGTAGCCACTCCCGCCTCAACGGAAGTCGTGGGATAATCTTGAAGGTCCTGATGAGCCGTTTATTGAGCCGCTAGCTGAGCTGCCCGCTCGTCTTCCTGACGTATCCGGTCCTGCACCGGGTTATATCCACCGGGCGGGTTACGGCACTAGGCGTTGCTTGACAAAGCTTCTGACTCCATGTGCCTGCTGTAACTCGGACTCCGGTTTTGACGAGCCGGAGCTAACCAAGGCGGAGGAGTTGAATGAATCTTGTCCCGGCTGTAAGAATAAGTCTCTTGCTGAGCTAGGGCTATCTGGACGAGGTCTCTGATCCTTCGGGTCTCCACCGCCGTCGGATCATCACCGTCCACTGGGAGAGCCGCCAAACGCGCTGATGCTGCGATTAAGTTCTCCATGGGGTTGGAAAAATGACCCGGTGGTATTGGTACATAGCGGGGCGGGGCCATACTCCCATGAGGAGGTGCCATCTCTCGAGGCTGAGCCGGTCCTCCCACTCCGGCCATCATAAACTGATTTGCTTCGGGCAGGTTGCTAGGACCGGCACCGGGTGTAGCGAAAAGGTTCCGAGGGTCGTAAACCGGAGGCAAACGGGATTGAGTTTTCTGGTGCCTGCTTCTCATCACCTCATTAGATGCGTTCAGCTCATATTAAGCCGGAAAGCCTCGACCGAGTTGCTGCGCCCGTGCATCCAAAGCCGCCCGTTCTGTAGCTAACCCGGTGTCCTCAGCTGCCAAGGCCTCCTTGGCCCGAGCTATCTCCTCACGCACCTTTGCCACCTCCGTGTTATGCTCATCTTGATTTGCAGGAATAACCGTGGCGGTTAACGAGGCCGCCGGCTTATCCATGAGATCCATCAAGACTGAGCGGCGGGCGCCACGGGGCCTCTGCCTCGGCCGCCCTCGACCCGGACGTTATTGCTGTTGCAGCCGTTGAGTTTTGACCGGGTTGAGTACCAGCCATGAAGACTCCTGCCCAACTTGGCGGCTCATAGGAGTCCGGAATACTAGAGCCGTCAGAACAGCCCCCAAGCATGCCCTCTTGTACTTGATACAACGAATCTGTTGAACCGACGGACGAATCACCGTCAGAGAGGACGGCCGTCTCACCACCATCTTCAGATCCTTTAGAAAGTTCCTCTCCGTGGATGCAGCCCACGAAGGCACGCTTCATGCCAGGTTGAACTCGGGCGGGTCTCGCGTGCTGAGCCGTCTCGACGAGGTCGATGCAGTTGTCCGGCTCAGCGCCCAGCTAGCCAATCCGGCCGATGAAAACGTGGATTCCGCCAAAGGGGACCCGGTACCCGTACTCAATTGAGTCGGCGTCGGGGCCCCAGCCTTCGTTGTCGATGTAGATCTTGTCGCGACGACTCTTGGTCATCCGGCCCACTGCGTATCCCTTGAGCCCTTTGAATCTGCCCTTCAAGAACTCAAATCCACTGTGCGCTGGCCCCACGGTGGGCGCCAATTGTTGTGGAATTGTCACGGCAGATGTCCTCTTGCAAGGACTTAGTCGTGGAGCCATCGCAACTAGGAAGTTTAAAGGGGTTAATCGGGACAAAATACACGAGAGGTTTATACTAGTTCGGCCCCTTACGGTGAAGGTAAGGCCTACGTCTAGTTGGGTTGGTATTGCTTGATGTTTCGATGACCAGGGAGCGAGATACGCTATGCCTGGCTCTCGATGAGTTGTTTCTTGCCCTAAGCCGCCAACGGGTCGTCCCCTTATATACACGGGTGGACGCCCTACGGTCTACAGAGTCCCTGTCGGCTCATAAACAGTGTCCGGCTGGGTGACTAGTTAAATCTACCTTATGATACAAGTCATGCCATCATGGCGGTTTATCACTATGGGCCTTAAGCCGCCTGTAGGCCTTAGACCCTTTATTGAACCGCCATCTTCGTGCTTGGTCTTTGGGCTTCTTCCTGATGAGTCTTATTTGTGTAACCCGGCCCCTCCTGGGCGGCTTACACAAATAGTTATATCCCCAACACCTTGCGACAACATCTAAAACCAGCGCCGTACCGATCGCTTGCAATATGAAAAGCGCTGAGGTAGAACACATGGGCCCCCAAACATGTAGGGTGGGCCTATGGCCCAAAGTCCAGAACTGTGAGCATGTCTGAGTATTATATTGTCAGCTGAACCCCCATAATGCCCGTGCGTTGCACGTAACATCAAGATGAATTTGTATGAGTATTTTATCTTGTGAGAGAAAAGGATGAACGAGGGAAGGACTTATTTGCAAATGTGGAGAGGTTTGTGGGTACCTTTTTGCAAAATTGCCATAGTTTCCTTCCTATCCGTCAGATATAAATCGGACGGCCTATATTGCAGGATGGCAGGCACACCATCATCACCAACTCGTCTATACTGTGTTACTAGCAAGAGGCCCATGCGTTGCATGGAACATCAAGATGCATTTATATGAGTAGTTTATTTGGTGGGAGACAAAGATGAACAAGGGAAGGCCTTATCTGCAAATGTGGAGAGGGGTGCGGGTATCTTTTTGCAAAATTGCATAGTTTCCTTCCTATCCGTCAGATATAGATCGGACGGTCTATACTGTAGGATGGCAGGCACACCATCATCACCAACTCAGTTTTTTATAAGATAGAGAAAAACAACTCTGTTCTTTATAATTATATATGTTATATATATTCCCCTTGATTTTTCTTATGTATAAAGTTGTGATATAAAAGATTTGTATATTTCTTTACAGAGGGAGTATCTCTCTGTCAAAAAAATATTTATGTGTAACTAGTTACCCTGTCTTTCTACTTCCTTTCGCTGATATGTGGGGCATCCGCAACGGGTCCACGTGCCATATGCACAAATTAGAGTGCACAACTGCACGGTAGACACACCCCGTCAGAAGGCCACAATAATGCCCAATGAGCCGTCAAATCACAACCCCCCTTTCCAGCTTTAGCAAGAAGTCTGGATGGACGGCGGCAATATTTCACTAGGCCCGAACCCCTTCTCCTCGCTCGCTTGTTCAGAGAAAACCCCCTCTCAGCGATTGCATAGGGTTTTCTCATGGAGAACCAGGTACAAATTCTTCATCCATCCCCGATAAATCCAAGTCACTTGGTCGCGGGTAATCCTAGGATGGCAGCCGCCGCTGATGCATTTTCCTTCCCATCAATCTAGTGTGTTTCATTTGCAAGTGCCCAACGATGCGAGGACCCTACAGGTTTCTCGCGCCAAGTAGACGCCACACTTGTTCCTTCTCATCCTAGCACAGGATTTTAAACACGCACAAGATGTTCCTAGAATCCTCTTTTCTATCCGGGAGGGTGGGGTTTTTGAACATCTTTGTCGACTAATTTGGAAATTTGGATTGCTATATTTGGATAAAAGGTACTACCAAGACGATGGTCAACACGACGTGAAGGAGGAAGTTATTTCTAGATTTGGATAGGGAATACATTGTGTTCTCATATTATTTTTCCGCAATTGCATTATTTGCTCTGCCAGAACACATGTACTCAAGATGCTCGGCCTTGCCATAACTGAATACACCAGTTTAATGGTCACAGTGAAGACAAGCCATGGATATACACTACAAAAAAATACACTTCCGTGATGATACATGTTTGTCACAGTAGGTCGCGTTTTTTGTCATGCATGTACATCCATGAAAAATTTATGACAGAATCAAGATAGTCATACATGTGCTGTCGTAGAAGTGTTCCATGACATTACCAAAATTATCATCACGGAAGTGTCCACTTCCATGACGATAAATCGCGCGTCACAGAAGTGCTTTCATCAAGGGTGACCGACACGTGGCATCCACCGTAACGGAACGCCGTTAAGCTATCGGGTCCGGTTTTGGATCCGATAACCCGTTAACAACCACGACCAATGGGGATTTTCCACATGTAAAATCATCATTGGCTGGAGGAAACACGTGTCGGCTCACTGTTGGGACAGATGTCATCCACTCATTGGACCCAAAGCGCCTATGATACGTCGACACGTGGCACGGCCCAACAGAGGCCCATCCCTGTGAAAAGGCCGGCCCGTTTGACTAGGTCAAAAGGTGGCGGGCCGGCCCACGGCAAGGCTGTTAATGGCCTGTTCGCATATAGCCCATTTACAGCCCGCTAACCCAGGCCCCGTTTACGGCCTAACCGAATTAGGCCCAGTAGCATCATCTGGGCCATCCAATACAACTCCAGCCGTTTTACTTCCGGCCCATGTATGGCCCATGACGTCTTTTGGCCCATATGAGTCCCTTATTACTCTCAGCCCATTAACGGCCCGTGGTAAAACTGGCCCGTAATGAACAGTGTATCACTTTATACCCATTAACGGCCCGTGCTGAAACTGGCCCGTAATGAACAGTGTATCACTTTATACCCATTAACGGCCATTATTCCATTGGGCCGTTTCCAGCCCATCTTATCTTTCGGCCTTATCAGGGCCCATTTATTCTTGGGCTCATTTCCAGCATTCTGTTACTTACGGCTCGTTACTGTCATTTTCTGCTTGTTGGCCAAATTCAGCCTGTGCTTACAGTCGGCCCGTTTGTGGCTCATTAATACGTTGGGCCGTTTTCATAGCATCATCAAATACGGCCGATTAACGACGGCCCATTATGGTCGGCCCATGAACGGACGATTCCAACTCTAGCCCGTTTACTGCCATAAAGCGGTATGTTATTGGCCCATGTTTGGGCAATCGATCATACGGCCCGTAGAAGGCCCATTAATAATACGGCCCGTAGAAGGCCCATTGATGATATGGCCCGTAGAAGGCCCATTGTTTCTACGCCCCGTAGAAGGCCCATTGTTTCTACGGGCCGTAGAAGGCCCAGTGTCACTACAGTAAATATGTAGCCCATGGTTATTGTGGCCTAGTTTAAAAAAAAGGTTATTGCGGCTCCTAGCAAACCGCAGAAAAAGAAAATCACTGACTACAAGCAAACAAATAAACAAGACAACAAGGAAATAAATAAGTAAGCAACTTACGCTAGGCTATCACGGCTATTACACATATTGCATCCACTGGGCATCAAAGTTTTCCACCAGTGCAAATATAGGGAACAAAGCAGCATATCATATAAACTGGTTGTCAAAGTTGGTGACCAGTGCAAATAAACGCCGCAGCAAAACATGTCCAGAACTGAAATCACTTTAGAAGATCTCAAGAAACAATATCCTGGGCACCCATAATGCTGGCAAGATGCTTAGCAAGCTTATTAACTTTCTCTTGTTTGGCGCTTAAATCCTCCGGTAACTTGTTGTTGCACCGTAAAGTATGCATCTGAATTCTGCAGGACTTCCTCGGTCCTTGACTTCCTCGTCGCAACACATCCGATCGATGTCTTTCAACTTGAAGCTGAGACTCAAGAAGACAAACTGATTCAGGCAGCGAGTTCGAAGATCTTGTGCCAGCAGTAGTGGCCAGTAACTCGAACACTACATTAAGACAGGACTTCTGGGTTCTCTCACCGTCGTCAAGGTAGTTTTTATCAGCTTTCTTGGAGACCAACAGGGATGTCTCACTATCTTGAACCTTATCTGCATTACTTCCTTCACCATTGCATAACGGGGTACTGTTCTCCAATATTTTGTCTGCATTCTAAAAGAGAAACAAGAAGACACATCACAGGTTCACCATGTTGTATATGAAACTCATTTTGGTAAATCAGTTCAGTAGTAAAGTGCACAGGATAACAGCATGAAACAAACATATATCTATGTACCATGGTCACTTTATGATCTATATCATTCTAGTTTTTGTTGCCAAATCAAGATAGAGACACAGTTCAAATAATATTTGTTCAAGACAAAGCAGAATAGACAGAATATAAGTATGGGAAACTATAGAGACACTCGTAATGTGCATGACATGAGAACATAACTGTTTATTCAATTGAAACTGAAATCAATATAGAGCAAGTTACAACAGCAAACCAGTTAAAGAAACAAGTTTAAAACATACCTGTTGCGCCATTGGAGTTTCAATTCCATCCTTCAAATTTGAAAATAGTTGGTCTGAGTAAATACAGTGATGCAAGAGCAAAGGAGTATGAACCATAGCTCTGTAACCTGACCGAGAACAATTCTTCTTCTCCTTTAAGCGTTGAGTTGAGATTCAAGTGGTAGTCCTCGTGCTTTGGGCACCGCAGTTCCCTTTACTAACTGCTCGTGTTTGGGTGCTCGTGGTGGAGACGGTGCTTTGTGTCAACTCAAACCGGGTTACTATCTGCTGGGGTTGGGGTTAGAAGGGTGTAGCTGGTTCTCCGTCCAACCGGGTAGGGGTACAATCTGAGTCTGGGTTATGTGTGGTGGGGCTGGTTCTTGGGCAAGTACAACCGTGGTTCTATCTGCATCAACTGGTAGAACTATCTTTTCTGAAGACCGTGTTGTTACTCCCTTAGATACTGCCATCACCCTCTCCAATTCAAATGGCTGATAAACAAGAAAAGTAATTGAATGTACATACATTGTATGATAGACAGGTGCAATGGATAGTGGGGAATAAAAGAGGGCATGAAATAATTCACATTTATGTTGTCTAACCAAACAGGATAGCATGACACAATTTCACATATATGATGGCTAACTAAACAGGATAGCATGATACAATTTCACATTATGATGGCTAACTAAAAAAGATGGAAAGACATAGTTCAAAATATGATGACTATTTAAACAAGATGACATGATATAACTATATAATGTGTTTATTAAATAGGTTGGCATGCCATAATTCACATACATGCCGCCTATGGAAACATGATAGCATGATATAATTCCCGGTAGAATGACATAATTCAAAATATGATGACTGTAAACACTAAACATGATGAGATGATATAACTATATGATGTCTTTATTAAATGGGTTGTCATGCCATAATTCAGATAGATGTTGTGTATGTAAACATGATGGCATGATATAATTCAAATATATGATTTATATAGTAAGCAAGTAAGCAGATGGCAATCCATATATGATGTAAAAACTAAGCAATGCAAGACAACATGCATGACATGGGTAATATAACCCTGCCAAGTTTGAGCATAGACCTCAGGGGGGAAATAGGACTGGTCATCGGTCTCAATCCTCCTCCGAGGAGCTCTGTATCCAAGAAGATGTCCGCTTCAGCAGTAGCATTATCCGCTTTGAATACCTTGCTTTCACTCCAGATACTTCCATCACCGCTTCAAATGGCTGATGCACAGGAAGAGTAGTTGAATATACAAACGTTGTCGACAAATGGAACACGTAATACAAAAAAATTATAGCATGATATAATTCACATACATGATTATTGGCTCAACAGCATGGCATTGCATAATTCACATATATAATGCCTTTGCAACAAGATATCATTGCATAATTCACATATATAATGTCTTGCAACAAGATGGCAATGCATACTTCACATATATGGTAATTAGACACTAAACAAGTGGCATTCACACAAAGCATGTTTAAACTAATCAAATGACATAGCAATGCAAGACACCATACGCACGATATGAGCAACATAACCCTGCCAAGTTAATTAGAGCATACACCTCGGGGGAAAATAGGACTGGTCATCTGTCTCTGAATCCTCCTCTGAGGAGATATCCTTAACTAGCGAGATATGTGCTTCGTCAGATAGCATAGTCTACTCTAAAGACCTTGTTTTGACTCCAAAATTTTCCATCACTGTGTCAAATGGCTGATGCACATGAAGAGTAGTTGAATGTACTAACATTGTTAACAAATGTAATACGTAACAAAAAAAAGGATGGCCTGATATAATTCACATATAAGATGACTGGCTAAGCAGGATGGCATTGCAAAATTCACATATATGATGCCTGGCTAAACAAGATGGCATTGCATAATTCACATAAACGATGAATAAACTAAACAGATGTCATTCACACAAAGCATGTCTAAACTAAGCCGTTGACATATTTGATGTATAAAGTAAGCAATGCAAGGCACCATATGCATGATATAACCAACATCAGCATGCCAAGTTAGAGCGAAGACCTCATGAGGTAAATAGGAGTGGTCTTCTCCTTCTAAATCCCCCTCAGAACAGTTATCTTCCTCTTGATTACGATCCAAAATGGGTGGAGGGGGGGCTGCCTTTGCGCCCACCATGGAGCGACGTCTGCATGAAATTTTATTGCCACGCAAGGCTCGTCTCTTTTGCTCTATATGTTCAGTTCCATTGTGTACAATAACTGACATGCATAGGAATAAAACATAGTGAGATTATGTAAGGAGTGCATGCACAAATCCAGAGTGATGATAGCAAACTGTGGATAGACCCAAAACCAATGATAGCAGGCAGATAATAGCTTTAGTTAAAAAATACAGATAATGGCTCCTTTAATGTTTGTTTGCACCCAACATGAAACTCATAGTAGACACCCGATATTAACCAGATAGTAGACAGATAGTACTGATTGCTGCCCCAATATGTACCCCGCAACCATTTAAAAACTCAAGTTTCAACATAAGTTTGGACCTGAGTCGGAGTCTAATAGGTGAACACGATGATAAAGTAGCATGTCATCATATTAAGCGATGCATAACGTAAGTAGACACGGAAGAGTGCGACCTCTCTTGCGGACCCGTGTAGTCCTCAAGGTCATCTGCTTAGTTGATGATGGTAATGCAGTTGTCGCTGCTGCCAAGGGAAGAAGAGCTGAGGCGGCGAAAAGACACCTGGAGAGCGGATCCCTGCTGTGGTGAACTCTTCGTTATTGGAGAAGCTGAGCTGGGTGGAACACAAGACCGCAGAGAAGGACAAACCACACAAGGTTTTCTTTGACACATATCTGTAATGAAGTAATTGTGTAAGGGCTTGTTTGAATTTGAGGATTCTAACAATGCAGGATAGGAAATAGACATGAATAGGATAGGAATGCACGGCAAAACAAAGAATTTAAAACACAAGATTTCTGCCAACTGGGTGTTTGGTCTACAAGAATTGGAAGATCACAGGACGCAAAGAAGCATGGTGAGATTAAGTCAAACCACAAGAAGTGTACAACCTCTTTGGCGAAGCCATGTCGATCTAAGCATGATTGGGTTGGCTGGTGAGGATGCTCCGGCTGACTTGGCTGTCGGAGGAGGGGAAGAAGATCTTAGGCGCCTGGAGATGGAGCCCGAGGTATCGCTCCATTTGTGATGGAGGGTTTAAATCGTTGGAGCAGCTCCGGTGAGTTGTATGACGCCGAGGTCAAGCAGGACAAGAGAGACAACGTTAACCTGAGTGGAATTCTAATAGCATCTCCAATAGATGACATAAATACATAACCACAAAGTGCTAGATGTATACATCAGCCGCTCATCTCTGAACTTAACTGTCAAAACTGAATTTAACTGTCGAAACTGAACTTAACTGTCAAAACTGAATTTTGCTGTCGAAACTGAATTTTACTGTCGAAACTGAATTTTATCACAAAACCGAACGCACTAGAGGTGAGGCTACACGTTAGTCGACCGACTTTTTCATCTCTCGCCAACGATTTTGCAGCCGTTGATACTAAATCAAGGGCCTGCAGCTCATCTTCAACCTCCACCTCGAGCCACCACCACCACCGCCAAACAGCCGCCTGGGCGCGGCAAGTGCGCCTCGAAAACACTCCCCACCGCGGTCCACCACGCCCCGCCATCCTCTAGCCCTCCCCCGTGCCGAGCTTTTTCTCCGGCGATCCCCACGCCACCGCCCCACCACCGCTGGAGACCACCGCCCCCACCCCGAACCCTAAGATAGATAGTGGGGTACCTCTCCAGGAGCCCTCCTCCCGCGCGGCCGGTTCTTCCTTAACTCCGCGAGCCCCCCCACCCCTGAAAATTGATCGACCCAAAAGTCGATTCCACGATCAAGTGTAGGTAAATCGGAGCAGCATCGCAAGCAAGAGCAAGAGCGAGAGCAGCAAAGCAAGAGCAAGAGCAGGAGCGCACTGTGCAGGGACCGAGAGCAAGAGCAGAGCAACAACGCGAGCGAGAGCTAAAGCAGCAGCAACTCCTACTGATGTGGACGTCGCCGCCGAGGGAGCGACACCGTGGAGGAAGTGTCCGGCGACGCCGCCGTGGATGGAGCTGCGCCATGTCGGCTCGGGACCGAGCGCCGGGAGCACCGTGAGATCGAATCAAGAATAAAATGGGGCGATTAGTGTACAACCTCTTTGGTGGCACCGATTAGGCCGCAGCTTCATCCGAGGAAATGGTGATGCTGATGCTCTTTGGGTGGTGCAGGTGAAGACAATGGTGTGGGAATGGAGGTGGCGCGAAAGACGAGGGGAACGTCGGGGCAGCTCCTTGGAGGTGGAGGACGGGGTGGCTGAACCGGCGGGATGACCAGGTCGACGACGGATTCTCATCCGGTATGGTGGATGAGGGACGTCGAGGTGTTGCTGTGGATGAGTCGTCGGGAAAGAGGCTCCGGCTGGGTGGCGGACGAAGGAGGGTGTGGGGCTTCGCGGGTTTTCCCGGCCTCGGTGTACGAATGGGTGGGCGGATGGGATGGGAGTGGGGAACAATGGCTTAGGGACGCGCTTGTCCGAAATGTGGGGTAAGTTACGAAAGTACCCCCACCGATTTGAGGCGGTTCTTTCCGTTCAGGGGTATCACGGGCATTTCGCGTGTCGGTATTTCACGGGAGGTGGGAGTTTTCGCGCGCGTTGTAATTTTGGAACAGCAAGGCGCGGGTTGAGATGGAGGGAGTTGTCGGAGCACAATGAGACAAAGATATATCTTAAATATTTCGGGCTAACAAGGCGCGGGTTGAAGAAGCGGGAGTTTCGCGGCACGATAGACAGAGACGCTAGCTTGAAATTTCGGCATAACAAGGCGCGGCTTGAAATTTTGGGAGAACAAGCTTAACGTGTACCCAAAAGACAAAAAGACAATTTAGACTAGTATGATATACTACGTACAATGTGTTTAACACGCACAACACACACAGAGACACCATTTAGACTAGTAAGGTACACGTGCATTGCACGCATGAGATTTGGCAACCAAATTATGAATAAATACCACATTATAGCATGTAAGCTTTGAGTCATATATGCATCATGTAGATGTTCGTTTAATTCTTATAGTTCATTTCATTCAAAATCTGTCGGGACCCTGATTCTAAGTCACACCGATCTAGCCTGTAACACCTCATATCACTTTGCGACCTCACGCACGGTATTCCCACGGGTGTCGCCTTACCATGGCCCGGGACCGTTTGCGCCTTTTGGCTCACGATATGATAGTGTCGCTAGCATCCATATGACAGAGAACCCGGGCCGACATGACTAGTCGTGAACCCAAAGTGGCACTAACTTACGGGATGTACATACATGAATCAACATCGAGCATGTCGGTCATTAGCGTGCGAATCCGGGCTGTAGCACTGGCTAACAGACTCGGGAACCCAGGCTGTAGCAGGCTAGGCAGACACCGGATGTCACTGCGTGACATTTCCCGAAAGGGATGTATACGTGAACAAAGTGAATCACATGCCGCCACCAAGTGTTCCGAGCAAGAGTGTTGGGCTAGCAGGACTCCGTGAACCGGGCTGTAGCGGACTACTATGGCTCATGGATGCACAAGACTACATTTCCCCATAAGAGAGGCTACCAAGGATAAACAACTAGGTTGTCGGATCCCACACATACCAAGCATTTCAATCATACACGCAATATGCTCGATATGGGTAAATACAACATGGCATCACAACATAACTCTACGACTCAAGTATTTATTAATTAGGCTCCGAGGAGCGAGATATTACAAACATGGGTCTCTCGACCCAGCATTCAGAGCATTCAAGCAACAAGAGGAAGCATTACATGTCTGAGTACAGACATCTACAAATGAAAAAGGCTGAAGAGCCTAACTATCTACAACATCCGATCAAGATCGTAGCTGAGGTACAAACTACTTGTCGAAGTTCACGAGAACTCTAGTAAGACCAAAGTCTCCGCTGCAAAAACATAAATAAAGCAACATGAGTACAAAGGTACTCAGCAAGACTTACATCAGATCCTATCATACATGCATTTGTATCAAGAAGGTAATGTGGGGTTTAGTTGCAGCAAGCCAGCTTTGACTCAATGGCTATCCTGTTCTACAACTACGAGAAACTCTTTGAGGTGATATGGCGCACACGAGTCCACTAATCACCACACAATACACTACTATGGATTCATCCCCGTCTCCCTACGAGAAGGCCATCCATATCACTCACACTTGTCTTGAGCATTTTAGAGTATCCACTTCAAGTTGTCTATGTACCACGTAAGCATCCAAGAAGTCCATAACCGTGGACCCGGCTATTCGAATAGATCATGTTAACCCTGCAGGGTGTACTTCTTCACACACGCCTCGCCACTTACCGCCTTTGTACACGCTATGTATCTCGGCAACCTTCAAGCGAAGCTCTGGCGAGGGTGTCACCACGACCGACTAACCACACAAGACTCTAGTCCGTGTTTATCGCCTATTCGGTTCCATCCGCAAGGAGATCCGCCAGGTGTCGCCACGGCCCCAAACGATGTGTGCAGGGTTCCCGAGCCCACCATCCGGTGCCACTGCACACGAGGCCACATGTGCCTAGTATGTCCCAAGCCCACCCCGCCGGGTGCCACTTGGTAGAAAAATAGCACTACCTACAAACACCGTAAACTAGTTGCACTCGGACAGAGACCAAGTTGGTTAATAAGTCGAGAGAGTCAATTAAGGATCCCAATGTGTGGTAGTATCGAGTCATTGGACAACATACATAGAACTCAAGGCTTAAGGGACGGTTCCAAAGGAGACAACCCACCATGTACTCCTACATGGCCTCTCACCGCTACCTTCACCAAATCGTGTTCACACACTTCACTCTCAAAGATCGTAACATATCGTAACACTCCAATTCATTCCCAATGAATCAGACCGACACAACTCTAAGCAATAGCAGGCATAGCATGGTAGGAACACAACATGGCTCAATCAACTCCTACACATGCTAGTGGGTTTCAACTATTTATCGTGGCAATGACAGTCATGCAGAGGAATGGGTTCAACTACCGCAGCACAAAGTAGCGTATGAATCGTTGTTGTCCTAATGCAATAACTGAGAGCAGGAGCGAGAGAGTAGGATTGTATCGGAATGAACAAGGGGGTTTGCTTGCGTGGTAGATCAACAGGGGGGCACTGCTCCTTTGACAGGTACTCTGGATCGGTCTCCGGAGCAGGACCTATCGAGAAGGAACGGTGTCGGCAATCAATACACAAGCATATGCAACAATCTGATGCATGAACATGGCATGAAGATGTGATGTTGTTTGAGCTAATGCGACTAGCATTCATTTGGTTGAAGTCCATTTGAACCAAAGATTCAAATGCAACTTCAAAATAAGCTCTTATAAATGCCATTCATGTTTTTTCACCTATACAGCAGGTATAACTTGGCTTTTCATGCATGAAACTGGTACAGATGGATATATTGCATTTTTCTGATGATTTTTCATATATAAATTATTTCAAACTGAGCTACGGTTGAATTTCTGTGAATTTTTGAAGTTTTGAACATTTTCTGGAATTTCCTAATTAAATTAAAATCCAGAAAATGATTAATTATGTCAGCACTGCGTCATGCCTGCATGAGCAGGTCAACGGCGCTGACCAGGTCAAACCTGACAAGTGGGGTCCACACGTCAGTGTCACAGGTTAAACAGGGGGTTTATCTTATCCTATTTACAGGGTTAATGGCGCTAGGGCCCACTGGTCAGTGTCAGGGGCTTAGTTAAATGGTGATTAGCCTTAAGCTAATCACCTGGCAGGCTGGGCCCGCACGTCAGGCCGGCTAGGGCATCGCCGGCGACCTCTGGACGCGGCGGTGTCCGCGATTTAGGCCACGGGGGCAGCGGCTATGGGCACCGGGGCGTAGCCCGGGCTCTCGCGCATCCAGGGGAGGCGACGGGAGGAAGCGGGGTGGCCAGAGCTCGCTGGAGCGGAGCTCGGGGCGGCGGCCGGGGCACGGCTTCGAACGGGAGCGAGCTACAGGGCACAGCAGGGGCTGTGGAAGGCCTCTACGGCCTCCTTGCGTCACCAGGAGCACGGTGACGCGCGTGATTGTGAGCTGCAGAGGCTAGCGCGACAGCGGCGACACGGACGGTGGCGAAGAGCTATGGCCATGGCGGGGAATGAAGCTACGGCGAGCGGCAAGCCATGGGGTTAGGGGCAGGACGTGCAGAAACTCACGTTGGTTCAGAAGGCGTGCTCAGCGGCTCGGGGGAGGCTCTGGAGTCGACGGAGCGGCGCCGGCGGTCTCGGGCGACCGGAGGTGAAGAAGACGGCGGTGACGGCTCCACGGGGCGTCCCCGGTTTCTTGGCTTGTCGAGGACGTAGAGGATGTCATGGCGGAGCTTGCAGACACGGAGAGAGGGCAAGGGGAAGGCGGTGGCTGCGGCTACGGTGAACGGCGGCGACGGCAGCGCTCGGCCATTCGTGCGAGAGAGCGAGGGAGAGGAGGGGAGGCGAGAGAGAGAGAGAGAGAGAGAGAGAGAGAGAGAGAGAGAGAGAGAGAGAGAGAGAGAGGTGCGGGCGGCGCGTGGCGCCGTCTGTAGGCGCCCGAGGCGCACGGGGAGTGAGGCAGACATGCAGGAGGTGGCCGGACGCATGCGTGCACGACGCGGGCACACGCCCCTGTCCTCCTGGCGAGAGGAGAGGGACGACTGGCAGGGGCCAGTTGGCTGGGCCGGCACAGAGCCAGGCCAGCAAGTGGCCCAGGTAAGTCCAGGTAAGGTTTTCCCCTTTTTGTTTTCTTTTCTATTTTCTGACATTTGTTTTTGCTTTTAAAATAATATTAAACTAATTTATTTTCTTATGCCAATTTTTGTAGGAGCTAGTGGTATTATTCCAGAGCTCCTCATCAACTAGCATAATTTTTGGACAATATTATATATATAACAATGTATATCCAAAGCAAATAATTACTGCATTAATTCCAAATGGCCAAAATAAATATTTATGAGCTCCTAAAAATATTGGTTTGAATTTTACCTCTGCCCAATATTTTCAGAGAGAGACATGAACATTTTCTTGGACCCTTTTGGAGCAGTTTTTATCTGGGTCATTTCCAGAAATGATTTCTGAGGGTTTCACAAATCCCCATTTCAAAATTTAGATGAAATTTAAACATGATGCACACATGACTAGCTAGTCTAGGTCATACCAGAACTAGGGATGTGACAAAATCATCTAATTTTCATAAGAAAGCTAATATATTTTAAGATTCATGGAATTGTGTGTTGTAAGGCATAAAGTAAAAACAAATCATGTAGAAAAATATTTGGGCAATTCTGATACGGAAGATTGTCGAACAAAGAAGAAGTGCTTGTGTTTTGAGGTTTGTGCATTATGCTTAAGTTCAACCATAGAGTCTTCTAGATTGTATATGTGGCAAAATCTGGTGGAATCTAGATGATATCCAACGGCCAGTAGTGCTCAAATTTGCCAGTTCTGCTCCATCGGATTGGCCTCATCCAACGACCATCTTTCAAAGTTAAAGTTATCTGCACACTATATAAAAAAATATATATATATATATATATATATATATATATATATATATATATATATATATATATATATGGGTATAGATATAGATATGTGATGCGAAAGCCACCCATCATCTCCAATTAGAATAGTGTGTCCATACATGGATGCAATGTGGCCAAACGATGTATGCCATCGGTATCTCAAATTCAAACTAGTCTGACCTTGTTCAATGTGTATACATTACAACATGCTCATTTCCAAACCACACTGCACAGATCTCCGTTATATTCATGCATGCATGGGTTTCAAACATCATGATCTCTTATTCAAATATTTGAATTCAAATTTACATTGATTATGACCTCACCTAGTCTTTTACACCCACACATTGGTCTTCTCTTTATAATTGTACCACTAACTTTCTCTCGTGCATGCATGCACACACACTACCAGTCGGCATTATCCATCGCACACATGCAATCTTTTTCTTCAGGTCGGTCTCCCATGAAGGTACACACACACATCCCCCTCTCCATCATATCGGGCATTCTCTATCTCTCACGTGCATGCGCAACGATCGATGTTCTATGTGTGTGTGTGTATAGCTAGGTCTTTCATAGTTTTCCACATAAACCGATCAATCTATATATCTAGTGAGGTCTCACCCTCTTTCCCACATCCACATCGATCAATCTATACCTCTCTATATAGGATTACATATATAGCTAATACACCCACATTAATTATATATCCAACTCCCCCCTCTCATCGTCCATGCCTTCCGCTTCATCTCTCAGACGCGCGCACAATGGCGAAGACAGGGGTAGCAAGGGCCCTGCCCCCCCCTAACATCACTATATATCGAGGCTAATATGAATGTGATCATTAGACAATTGCTGGTAAAAATGGTTTAAGTTGATGAATTGGCCCTCCTCGTAAAGGATTAGCAATGCTTGGCCCCCTAGCTCATGGGACAATTTTCATGGCTCCGCCAATGCGGGCAACAGCGCACGTTCCCGTCCCCTCTCTCTAAATATCTATCTTGAAGTTGTGCACTCCTTCATAGTCTCCCTCCACTCGGCCCCTCGCACCATCTTCTAGCCCCCCACCGGATTTTGCCACATGTACAATCTAGCAGACTCCATGGTTGAGCTTAAGCATAATGCACAAATCTCAAAACAACAGTGGTTCTCCTTTCTTCTAGAATCTTTTGTATCATAACTGCCCAAACTTTTTTCTAGTTGAATTGCCATTATTTATTTTTACTTTATGCCTTACAATGCACAATTCCATGAATCATAAAATAGATTAAGGGCTTCTTTGATTCAAAGGATTCTCGAAGGAATTTTGGAGGATTCTAATCCTTAGGTATTTTTCCTATCTTGGTTGTTTGATTCGTAGGATTGTAAACCATAGGAATTTTTCCATATGATTCATTTGCACTAGATTTCATAGGAAACATCCCATCCACTCAAACCTCTTTGAAAGGGTTCTGTGTTTTTCTATGCACAATCAAACACTCGTACCATCCTGTAGGATTCAAGACGACATTCCACTCTAATCCCATGTTCTTCCTATTCCCGCATTTTGGAAATCCTACGAATCAAAGAGGCCTTAGGTTTTTTATAAAAACTAATTGATTTTGAATGAGATGAAATATAAGAATTAAACAAAGGTCTACATCAGGCATATATGACTCAGAGCTTACATGCTATAGTGTGGTATTTATTCATAATTTGGTTGCAAAATCTGGCGCGTGCAATGCACGTGTACCTTACTAGTACTTCGAGTATGTGCAAAACACAATGGCACGCTACACAGTGTCTCTCTTACAATTCATGAAGCCACGTGGCACATGTGGAGGCGTTGTCGCGACATCCTTGTGTGGATTGATCACAGTGACGTGCTGCTGGTTCCGTAAGAATGTACTGCCCTCCCCGAGCCGACTTTGGCGGTACATGCACGGTTAAGATGTGCACGCACGCCATGCACGCACTCATTCCTCGCACGCACACGCGGTACACGAAAGCGCACGCAATTTTGTACCAAGATCCACCCCATGTGATAATTTGACGCGTAAAGTCCTTCACTTCATTGATGGTCAATTAATACAACGATGCAAATTGAGTGGACGTGAGGGCGGAAGAAAGACATTACTACTCCATCAAGACATGTGAGTATTTAAATCATGGGTTGCTAGTAGTACTTCCATTGGTCTCCTTCAGTATTTTGTGCCAATTTTGACAAGAATATAATATTTACGCATCTGAGCAGTGTAGTCTACTTGAAATTTATGTTCCACTAAACTCATCGGGGGCCGCTTCGGGCCTCGAAACCAAAAACCGTCAATTAATCTTTACCTTGTTCCCATCACATTAGAAAGTACTAGTGCTACAATTAAGTGCAAGCCTTCTCACACCTACCAGTACGTACCAAACCTGAACGTGTTCCCACTATGCAGGTTTTAGTACTAGTGCTAGTACTTAGGTTATAAAAAGGGGAACTACCTAACTGAAAATTACTCTAACTTCCTCCTCATAAGTCCTCCTTCTTCGTCCGTCCTTGCCATGGCCGGTGTGTAGAGCTCTAGGTCGAGAACTACTCGTATCAATGGAGGGGCAACCAAGGCTGCGGAAAAAAAGAGGGCTCTCCGCCACGCAGAGACCTCGAAAGATCTCTCATGGGCAGGCGATGGCTCCCAGGAGCGCCCTAGACGCGGAGGCGAACATGCCGAGCTAGCGGCACTGGAGTCGTTATCCCTCGACGGCATGCCCGATCAGCTCAATAAGCAGAAGGAGTCCATCCACGGCTTGGTGGAGCTGCTGAAGGAGAGCCTCGACGACATGCCCGCTGAGCTCAATGAGCAGGGGGAGTTGACCGCCGGCTTGGTGATGCTGCTGAAGAAGAGCATTGCCTCGGAGAAGAAGGCGACCAGCGAAATCCTGCAACTTCAGGAGGACAAGGCGAAGCTCTGCCATGAGCTCGACCTGCTGAAGGAGGAGAACGCCAGCTGGAAGAAGCTGCATGAGAATAGTAGTTCCTCAATGAAGATGTTGTAGGCCCTCGTCATGGAACAGAAGGAGGAGTTGGTGAAGCTCCGCATCGAGCACCCGACTGCTGTGAAGGTACGTAATGTGGCCGTGGAACAGATGATGAAGGCTCACATCGAGAAATCCCGCGTCATGGACACAATGATGAAGATGGCTGAGGAGACGCGCAAGGAGATGGAGGTCGTGGAGGCGATGAAGAAGCAGTTACGACTCCGCGGCCAGCAACCCTTCATGTAGTGAGAGCAGCGCCCTAGACTTGTGTGTGTGTCTTCCTTCTTTTTTGGGGGTGATAATCCTCCTTCTTCTTTTGCTCCTGTGTTTCTTATTTTGCTTCGGCTGCTTCGCCGCACGTGTCACCTTCTCTGCGAGGCATGAATAGAACAATGCTAAAAATGAGATGACTAGCAAATTACATCATTCTTTATCGCCAATAGAACAACGCCTCTTTCTAGTAATATGTAATAAGAGTAGAGAGTAGAGGATATGGCACTGGGCTGCCGTGTTTCGTGCTCCTCCGTCGTACTCCAGTGGAAAACTTGAGTATACCGCACGGTTCTTTGCTCCTCCTCAGGTCGTCGGCACATTTATACGAACAGTCAAATCACAAGGCCCCGCCTTCCAGCAGTAATGAGCCGTCAAATCACAAAGGCCCTCGCCTCTCGTGAAAAGGACCAAGCTAGACTACCCCGCCCTCTAGCCTTTTAAAAAATGTATACATTTGTACAGTAGTAGTATCGATGGATTGCGCCATGGAGCAAAACTAACAAGATGTAATTAAAGAAAAAAGGTGGCACATATAGAGAGCACTCGTCGCCAAATTATGCATATACTATATGACACTACCCACTACACCACGGCCGAGAAAACGTGCCGATGTTACGCCATCCGGGAATAGTGCCGCACTTCGAAACTAGAACCGTCAATAAATTTTGAGCGCGTCTCGTCACATTCCAAATTACTACTACTACCATGCTATATTTAATTGCAAACCTGCTCACACCGATCACAACCTAAACGGTTTCCCACTTAGGAGCGTACTAGTAGTACTCGGTTATAAATACTACTATCCTAAGATGACTGCACATTCCTCCTCAACTCCTCATCCACAAAAAACAATCAAGTCAATCACCATGGCCGGCGTGAGTTCTGGGTCGAGAGATTTCCACCAGGGAGAGGTGAGCATGGAAGAGGAAGCACGAGAGATGTCCCGCCTCACCGCGAAAGCAGCCGACATGTCCAGCCACGCAGCAGTAGTAGCACAGAGGTCCCTCCGCGCCGCCGAAGCAGCGCGGAGGTCCCGCCACGCCGTCAATGTAGCAGACTGGTCCAGCCATGCCGTAGAAGCAGCAGAGATGTCCCGCCGCGCCGCTGAAGCAGCACGGAGGTCCCACTGCGCCGCGGCGGCCTGGGAAATTTTCTCGCGGGCAGGCAAGGATTCTTACCTGCGCATGCGTGCGATGGTCCATAGCCAGATGGATCAGATCTCTGGCTGGGCGAGGTTGCAGGACGAGGCTACCGGCGTCATCCAGCAACTAGGGGAGGGCAATGCGAAGCTCCGGGGTGAGCGCGACCTGCTGAGGGCGAAGATCGCCGGAAGGGTGAAGCAGGCGGAGGAGACCGCTGCCTTGTGGCAGAGGACGGGCGTCATTGTCAAGAAACTTATGGACGAGAATGCCATGCTCCGCATCGAGCGCAACAGGCTGGTGAGGAATCCGTGGATGCTGCCAAGCAACATATTAAGGACATGAAACTGATGAAAGGGATCATCGCCCGCTGCGAGAACTAGTCTCCGCGACCTGCATCGCATAAAGAAAGTAGAGATCAGCGAGCCAGATCGTTGTATGCGTCTTCCTTCTTCTTTTGCCCTTGTGTATTTCGGGCATAGCCGCATGTGGCTTTTTAATTATCTTCCTAATTATGTAAGACAACTATTATCCACTCTCATCATCCTTATATATATTCATCAGTCTTGCTATAAGTCGCAGTAGATGCTATATAGGTCCGTCGGATCTTACATCAAGATCCATGCAAAAATTTCTTTTCAGATTTTCTTTTTTCTCTCTTAAATCTCAGTCGAGTGAGACATTGCCACGCCATTAAACAGAGGATTGGGCGCCATTAATGGAGACCTTGGGAGAGAGGTGGACGGCAGATGGAAGTCAAAGGGCTCTCCTCCCGATAAGCATGCGCAGGGGTCTGATCGCACGCCTCCCGTACTCAAATAGCTACCCTGCATGGCGCTTCCTAGCTAATAAAAAAGGGGACGCGTGGCGGCACGTAAATGGTAAATAGAACGCCCACGGTTTCAATAATACTTGTGTTTCCGATTGTAACGTGACAACACTTGTTCCAAAATGACTTTGTTGATTGTTAATGTGTGCGCCTTCGCAAATCGGACAGCAAAATTACCACAACATGTTGGTGCCGTGTCATGACACCAAGCCAAGTTTCATGGTTTTCATGCGTGTTTCGGATTTATAGGAATTAAAAAACCAAGTTCTAGCCGAGCCATGACGCCCAGATGTTTGAATTTCATTCCCATTTCTGGCATGAGACCTAGAAATTTACCCGAGGACACACATGTGATTTTTCAACCAGCTTTGGTGCACTGGAGCATGTGCTTGTATTTAAAATTTGAATTGTGCACACAAAGGTGACACGTTCCCTCTCATAACCACGAGCCTTCTTGAGAGAATCTCCGGTTTGCAGAAAGTTTATACCAAAACTTGTTCTTATTCTGCATTTTTTACCACGGCATGGTAGTACCATGACATGGCACCATGCCAAGTTTCATGATTTTCAGGCGTGTTTTGGATTTACAAGAATTTTAAAACCAAGCTTCTCAATGTTCTCGGCTGAACCACGATGCCCAGATGTTTGAATTTCATTCTCATTTCTTGCATGGGACCTAGAAATTCACCCGAGGACACACATGTGATTTTTCAGTCAACTTTGGTGCACGGGAGCATGTGCTTGTAGTTCAAATTTGAATTATGCACATTAAATGACCAGAAACTCAATTAATGTATAAAAAAGGCCAAACAAACCCGAAATAATTCCAAAATTTAACAGGGCACTCATATAGTTCTATGTTGCCTCTTTAAAGAAAATCTGGGTGGAGGCAGCGTATATTTTTTCGCACACAAAGGTATAAAGAAATAAAGAAATTATCATACCTATTTAATTCTTGGGTTCTTATTATTTATGCCACTAGTTGTGTATCACTACTCAGTTTTGCCACTAGAAGTTACAACTACTCAAAAAATGCCATCAATCCGTGAGATGCCTGCTCAAAAATGCAATTAGATATCTAAAAAATGTCATCGTTAAGTTAGACGTTTGCTCAGAAATGCCAGTAGACATTGTTATTTTCACGTCAAACCCGTTAACCATGTTACTTGACAAAAATAAGCCGATTCTCACAATGATAAGTTAATGGTGTCCAGCACAACACACCCCTCAAATAAAACTAAGCACCCTGGAATTCTTTGACAAAACTAAGCACCCTGAAATTCTTTGACAACTAAACTGCTGGCTATATGATGTTGGCCATATATATTGTACGTATATAATGTCAAGAAACGAGTGGTAGTACTATACCCACTAAAAGATGAAATGTACGAAATATAACGAGAAGAAACATAACATAGTTCTGCTGGGGGCTCAGCACAACACACCCCTCAAATAAAACTAAGCACACTAGAAATTAAACTAAGCAACTAATCCAGTGGACACTGCATTAGAACCACCATGAACAATGACACTACCACCTTACTCAGAGTCCTCGTCCACGTCCTCGACTTCGTCCTTGTCCCTCTTCCTCTTGGGCGATACTTCTTTGCTTGAACCGCACACTTGGCTCTTGCTCTTCATCCAACCCTTGTAGATATGGAAATAAAGGTAGCCATCCATTGCAGCGTAGTGGATGTGGTCCATATCTAGTACATTGCACTGCCATGCATGACGATGAAACGTGTACGGAGGTTTCTCTAGTTTACCGTACGAAGGATGAACCATGGCTCCTGCCTGGGTCAGCATTGAAGGCTGATCAAGGGAGGGCACCAGCCCTTCCTTCTGGAGGTCGAAGGGGTCGCCTACAACGAGGCCTATCTGACCCAGGATTTCCTTGTCGTTCCTAAAGTCTACAGTAATAAATTTTACTCGGCCGCCCTTGAGGAACTTCTTAAATTCCTCGCACTCAACATCGGCATGGCATATGTGGTAGACCAAGCATAAGTCATGCACGCAAACCTGGATCACGGCGGGCTTCTTCTTCTCTGCCTCCTTTAGTTTCTTCTCGCTTCCCAGGACTGTGGTGTACTCAACATCTAGCCCAGCGACCCACTCATCATTTGAGTTTTCGAACATGCGTTTGAAGCGAGCAAGGCATTATTTCACCATTGCGGAAGAACGGGTGTAGATGACGTCGAACTCATTGCCGGTGATGGTTCTAACCTTGTACTCACCGCCGATCATGGAGATTTGGGACGCCATGGATTTGGGAGGAGGGTTAGGATTAGTGGAATTGCCGTAATGTGAAAGGACGGGACGGCTAGGAGCAGTTTATTGATTGTAAAAATGTCGAGTGGGGGGCGCGTGCGAATGGCAGGGTAGTGTCTTGCCTGGTGGATAAATGGATTCATGCATAGTACTATGGGGGCCCAATTAGATGTCATGTCTACCCGACGCCCAATTAAATGGCTTTCGATGTCATGTCAAGCGTCGGGAAAATTACAGGTGATACGAAGCTTTCCATTCTCCCATGATACGGGCTTCCAAGATCCCTTGGATCTGAGATCGAACGGTTGCATGGCGTGATTCTAGACCTATGGGTGAATATCCTATCCTGGAGGGTTATTCTGCAAATTTTCAGCAACTTAGCATGCGACCGCTCGATTCAGATCCAAGGGCTGCCAAGAGTCAGATCATGGTCGCGCTTACCACGACTGTCGCCGCCGCACTTGCGGTCGCGCCCTTGGAGATTTAACACGGTGCGTTAGGCTATCTGATGTTGGCATGTCATACATAGTCATCACTTAGTCACTCATACAACAAGGTTAGCTATAAGGTTGGCTATAAGAGTATTTTTTTGTTTACTTCTCTCTATCTCTTTCTTCATAGTATTTATTGTATTTTCCAAGGAGTGACCTCTTCCAATGAAATGGTGCTTAGATGAGGTGCTATGGGCATTAAATGGCTTAGAAACTCAAGTCCCCAATGCATAGGTGCTTAGTTTTTTGTTGCTAAGTTTGCTTCATCTAGGTACATGCGCTTATCACCGTTTCTTCCTCGGGGCACCAAACTAGTCTCTCTCTTCTTAATTAACTTGCCACATCAGACTTTATGCCTATGTGGCAGACTTAGCACCTGTAGGATCAAGTACAATAGTGGGCTATAAGCCCGCTTTACATGGCATTTTTGCATATGTGGGGGAAAGAGGCAAGGAAAAAGTGGAGTGGGCTCTCAAGCAAGAGCCAGCCTCTACATGGTGGAGCATCGGGAGAGGCACCTGTATGGAGGTGGTCAGGAATCAGGAGACTCACGCCGGTCGTAGCACCACAGTTAAAATGATAATGGCAAGTCAAATCACCGGGTCCCACCTGTCCAGAAGTAACTCTCTATCAAATCACACAGCCCTACGTTTGCAGCAGCCTACTCCCTCATCTTCTCGCGTCTCTATCGAACCGACTAGGCGGAACTGCCCGCCTACAGCAAGGAAAAGCCCCCCCGACTTTTAAATAGTACAGATACTAATTTTGTATCCATGGATTGCGCCATGGAGCAAAGCCTCAAGAAAATGGCGGTACACATGTACGGAGTATACAGCATGGCCGTCACGTTCGCGTCGCACCCCAGACGGTCGGTCGGTCTGGCACGCCGCTCTCCGAATGGAACACGAGTCATATTGCGTTTGCACACACATGTGGAACCGCAATTGAGAACCGACCATAGGCACACTCCCCGGCCCCGCAAGTCGGTGATTTAATAGAAGAGAGAGACGAGCGATAGTACTACTAGAGAAGTGTTGTAGGAGTACATACGTTGGTACCTGGACGATCCCTGCAAGACACGGAAGATCAGTTCGTCCATGTGAAAGTGCAACTATCCCTAGGTGGTTTTGGTAATTCCTAATAACATATAGCTCATTGAGCTAACATCATTCCAAGATGAATATTTCAGGAAAAGCTCAATGGATGGCATGGCATGGATGAGAAAAGTGGATCCCTCAAAATGCAAAGGATAAAAGGATTGGCTCAAGCTCAAAAGCTCAAGACTCTACATTTTATATTTTAGTGATCCAAGATCACATTGAGTCTATAGGAAAAGCCAATAATATCAAGGAGGGATGAGGTGTTACTTAATGAGTTTCTTGCTCTCACAGATTGCTTAGTGATATGCTCCAAAACCCTCAACTACTTTCTCATATCCACATATGACCTAAACCAAAAGTCAAACTCGCCCCACCGATTCTTTCTACACCGGCGCCACCGAAGTTCGGATGTCATAGCCACTGCCATAAACCCTAGGCAAATCGGTCTCACCGATAGGGATCTCGGTCTCACCGAGATGGGATTGTAATCTCTCTGCTTCCCTTCAGAACGTTTGGTACCACCGAGATGAGCGATCGGTCCCACCGAGATTGCAATGTAAACTCCTGTTTCCTTTTTCGTAACATTTCGGTCTCACCGAAATGAGCTTAATCGTCCCACCGAAGTTTACGACCAACTCTCGGTTAGCTTATTACCAAAATCGGTCTCACCGAGTTTGTGTAATCGGTCTCACCGAGATTACGGTATACCCTAACCCTAACCATATCGGTCCTACCGAGTTGCATGTCGGTCCCACCGAAAATCCTAACGGTCACTAGATTTGCTGAATCGGTCCGACTGAGTTTATCAATTCGGTCTCACCGAGTTTGGCAAGTTGTGTGTAATGGTTAGATTTTGTGTGGGGGCTATATATACCCCACCATCTCCTCTTCATTCGTGGAGAGATCCATCAGAACAAACCTACACTTCCAACTTGCTGTTTCTGAGAAGGAACCACCTACTCATGTGTTGAGGCCAAGATATTCCATTCCTACCATATGAATCTTGATCTCTAGCCTTCCCCAAGTTGCTTTCCACTCAAATCTTCTTTCCACCAAATCCAAATCCTGTGAGAGAGAGTTGAGTGTTGGGGAGACTATCATTTGAAGCACAAGAGCAAGGAGTTCATAATCAACACACCATTTGTTACTTCTTGGAGAGTGGTGTCTCCTAGATTGGCTAGGTGTCACTTGGGAGCCTCGACAAGATTGTGGAGTTGAACCAAGGAGTTTGTAAGGGCAAGGAGATCGCCTACTGTGAAGATCTACCGCTAGTGAGGCAAGTCCTTCGTGGGCGACGGCCATGGTGGGATAGACAAGGTTGCTTCTTCGTGGACCCTTCATGGGTGGAGCCCTCCGTGGTCTCGCGCAACCGTTACCCTTCGTGGGTTGAAGTCTCCATCAACGTGGATGTACGATAGCACCAACTATTGGAACCACGACAAAAATATCTGTGTCTCCAATTGCGTTTGAATTCTCCAAACCCTTCCTATCGGTGTCAAAGCCAGTGGATCTCGGGTAGGGGGTCTTGATCTGTGCGTCAAGGCTGATGGTAACAGAAAGCAAGGGACACAGATGTTTACCCAGGTTCGGGCCCTCTCGATGGAGGTAAAACCCTACTTCCTGCTTGATTATTATTGATGATATGGGTAGTACAAGAGTAGATCTACCACGAGATCATAGAGGGTAAACCCTAAGAGCTAGCCTATGATGGTATGATTGTAATTGTGATCGGCCTTCTGACCAACCTCTCCGGTTTATATAGACACTGGAGAGGACTAGGGTTTACATGGAGTCGGTTACAAGGAAGGAAATATAATATCCGGATCGCCAAGCTTGCCTTCCACGCCAAGGAAAGTCCCATCCGGACACGGGTCGAAGTCTTGAGTCTTGTATCTTCGCGCTTCAATAGTCCGAACGTTGTACACAATCCGGCTGTCCGGATACCCCCTAATCCAGGACTCCCTCAGTAGCCCCTGAACCAGGCTTCAATGACAATGAGTCCGACGCGTAGTATTTTTCTTCGGCATTGCAAGGCGGGTTCCTTCTTCGAATACTCCAAAGTACATGTTACGACGATTAGTGTCCGGCCTCAAATCGATGGTGTGCTCCTCGGCTTCGGTGCCTCAGTAATGACCATATCCACGTGTCGAGCGAATGCGAGGAGTCGAGGCATTTTTGCATTTGCCACCCTCGATCCTCCAGGCTAACCGTCTATTTGAAGGGACGGGGATTCTTAGATCCAAACCTCACTCTCCCTCCCAGAGCTAGCATCCAACAGAGCGCTCCGCGAAAAGCCATTCCAACATGGTCGGCCGTTGCAGCTCTTCTGCTTGCCCTTCTCATTCCAAGTCGGGGGATTGGGGAGAGTGTTCAGTTCCTCATAGCCGTTTGATAGAGTTACAAACCCAAGGGTTTCTCCCACCGGCGTTCATGGTCCCCGTCCGAGCTGGAATAGCCACTTATGATGGAGGAGAACAAGCTGAGGGATCTACTAACCCATCTCCGGAGGAGCGTATATGCCTCATCCCACATCTGCTGAGGGGCGTCGGGTTCCCTATTCATCCGTTTCTTCGCGGGCTCCTGGAGTTCTACGGCCTCCAGCTGCACAATCTTACCCCTCCTCTATTCTGCACATAGCGGGGTATGTTGCCCTTTATGAGCTATTTTTAGGCTGCGAACCACACTTCGGATTATGGAGGAAGCTGTTACGCCTCGCCCCCGCACTGCAGGGAGTCCCTATGTCAAGTGGGCGGGCCAAAGTATGGCGCATTGCGAGACGATACTGTCCGGCACTCCGAGAATGCACCAGAACCGGCCTTGAGTGGTTCTATATAAGCGACGTCCCCTTCCGGATCCAGTCGGACAGGTCTCCCAAGTTCAGAATGCTCGCCGAGGGCACGCCTTAAGCTGGCGCCTTCGGGCCCTCAAGAAGAGGACACAAGGGAAATATTCCTCCTGATGAACAGGATAAAGTTACTGGCCAAATCCGGACTGACGGCAGTTGAGGTTATGGCGATATGCATAAGACGGGGAGTGCAGCCGCTCCAATATCGGGGGAAGCCCATGTGGCATTTCAACGGGGAAGACGATGCCACCCGCTGCGGCCGTAAGGATCCGGACTCCGCTGTCGTTTTGGCAAGGATATTGTCCGATTTGTACAAAGGGGAAGAGGAGGAATTCCTTCGCATAAAAACGCGGGACGGATTCTCCATGTACAACCCCCCAGCGTGGGTAAGTTGCCATTCTTTTTCCCTGCTTTACTTACCCTAGTGTTCTTCTGCTAAGATTACTTGCATCAATGCTTCTGAGCAGGAACTAAGGAGGGCCGTAGAAGGAATCTTCAGCCCCTCAACGCAACCAGAGGACCCTGGAAGGGCCCTAGATCTGGGACTTAAAGTGGATCCGGATATCACTGTGGAGCTTGTCAACGGGGTATTCTATCAAGCGAGCTGGGATGGCGCCCTAGTGGCCATTACGGCCGACTACCCTGGACTACTCCCCGCATCGCGTGTAAGCCAAACTAAAAAACCCTATCCTTCGAAGAGGACTCCCCCAGGTATTATAATTTACCCTTGAGGCGTCGTTCTATTTGCAGAAACGACGGCCGGAGCGAGGGGCCGAGCCCCTAGGGACTCGTCAACCACGGGCGCCCAGATTGGGCAGGCTCAAGAGGAAGGCGGTGAGGGTTGACAAACCGCTACAGAGGTAAAGCAATAACCTGTCCTGTAATTATAGAATTTAAAATATGACAGCGCCCTTTGTGTCTGGCAGGAAGAGGAATAACCAAACTGTATCCGGAGACCCTACCAATCACGCCTCCACCAGCCGGGTTCCAGAACCGGCTTCGGGGGCGGAGGCGGACACGGGGCCAGCACCGCATAGTTCCCCGACAGTGGATGCGGATATGCGTTCGGCCACGAACTCCTAAGTGGAAAGCTCCAGGAATCACCGGCGCCGGAGGGCCGTGCTCTGGAACAACATCTTTTCCGAAGAGGCTTTTAATGCCTTCAATTCGGCGGACGCATACGTCCAAGCAGCTCAGGGCGGGCTTTCCCAAGCGACAAACCAGTATACCAAAGACATACGAGTAAGAATTTTTGATAAGTATGTATAGCAGTAGCCCCTGAGACTTAAAATAGTTGGGACAACTGTTTGAAGGATCAATATATACCCAGGTCCTTGTGGACAAGAATGAGCAATTGGCTCGAGAGCTGGAGACATGCAAGGCCCAGCTGACTGATGCGGTATCCAAGTTGGGGGGATCCCCGAAGGCCCCCTCTGGTAATATTTGTCTCCGTTATACGCAGATGTACCAGTTAGTAAATGGCTGGTTTGGTTAGTCTAACAGAAAATTCTGCAGACAATCCCGGGGTGAATCCGGAGGGCGCAAGAGAGGACGCATCGCATCTCAAAAGGCAGCTGGAGGCTGGCAAGCGTGTTCTTACGCGAGTTAGGCAGGAGAAGAACAATCTTCAAGATGCCAAAGTTCAGCTGGACGTGGAGTTAAAAGATCTCCGCGCTCAGCTGGCGGACTCCGTGAAGGAGAACAAAAGGCTTCGACGCGGCATTTATAGTAAGTGCCTAGACGAACTGTAGTATAGTTCGGCGAGGAAGTATATTGAAAGAATTTTGCTTGCAGGAATGTTAACGGGTCGCCCTGAGGAGGAGATGCCCTCATCTGCAAGTGATTTACTGCAAGACCTTTCGCAACTGCACGAGCGGGCTCGGCAAGTGATGCAGGGTGTCGCTCAGGCTTTGTGGCCATCAAGCTTGCTGCCGAATGGCATGGGGGAGCTTGTGGATATGCTTCAAGGAGCACGGCGGCGCTTCCGACTGTGGAAAGTGTCCGCTTGCCGGCAAGGCGCAAGAGAAGCCTGGGCTATGGTGAAGACGCGCTACACCAAGATGGACCCGAACCATATGGCCGAAGTAGGATCGGCGGGGCCCGATGGGCAAGAAATTCCCGTGAGTCTGGTATATGACCAGGTAGCGTTAGCCGCAGTATTCTCAACAGGATTGTAAGCTAGATAGCATGTTGGACGGTATAGAGGAGGAATATAGTCTGTCCAAGTGACTGTGTAATTTAATGGGCTTAAGTAGCCCCTAGCCGGATTAAAATCATTTGTCATGGCGGACCTTTTCGCTTCAGTCCCCGGATCCTACAGTCCGGGGTGTGTCTGAATACCCACTCAGTTGTACAAAACCGGGTATGCGTGGAAACAAAGGCGAGGGGTCATAAGTGCTTGAACAGACAAGTACCCAACTAGTTATGTTATATTACATGGATAGTAAGCAACATCTTCCAGGGAGAATAGTTTCGTTAGGGGTTCCTTTCCCGGGATACGCATGCGACGATGCACATGTCCGGACTGCGAGCGATGGCGCGGGATACAAGACTTGGGATTTATGTTATAATAAAGCGAATACATCTTTTGTTCCTCGACCGAATATTCTCCTAAGGAAGCTAGCTTTCGGCTTCACCCGACCGAGGTACACATCCGGCTGAACGGCAAGAATAATCGCAGAGGTGCTCCCTTATGCCCTAGGCAGATTAACGGGAACGAGGGCATAAACACAAGAGCCAAGCAACCTAGCTTGGCAACATCTTAAGTCATATCGATGCATATAATGGTGAAGAAAAGGCACATATGGAAACAGAATGCATATGTGATGGGCAGAAAGCCATGTGAGTAATTATTTTTAGCTTCCGTATAGGAAGCCCCCAGGTATTGCTTACACACCTAGTGCGGCCAGGGCGATCCGGGAATCCACACTGTATTGAATACTTTGTGTGAAGAGAAAAAGGGGCCAGAAAGGGAAAAGGGACAGAGCATAATTAAAAGGGAGGGGTAAGGAGACGAACACTGAGTTCGGCGTTAGGCATAGAATCTCCGGAGTCTGGCCGCGTTCCATGGGTTCGGCTCGAGTCTGTTATCGGATGCATTACATAGACGGTACGCTCCTCCGGTGAGAACTTTGTCAATGACGAAGGGACCTTCCCATTTGGGTTTGAGTTTGTCCTTCTTCTTCTTCGGTAGGCGTAGAACGAGCTCGCCAATATTGTAAGTTTTGGCCCGCACTTCTCTTCTTTGATATCGTCGAGCCTGCTGCTGATAGAATGCGGAACGGGCTTTTGCGACATCGCGCTCCTCCTCCAGGGCATCCAGGTTATCCTGCCAATCTAACTCGGCTTCCTTCTCTTCGTACATGCGTACGCGTGGCGAATCATGTACTATGTCGCAGGGTAATACTGCTTCCGCACCGTACACCATAAAAATGGTGTATATCCGATGGTGCGATTGGGTGTGGTCCGCAGCCCCCAGAGTACGGAGTCGAGCTCCTCTACCCAGTGCGTATCCGATTCTGTTAGAGATCGCACTAATCTGGGTTTGATGCCGCTCATGATGAGACCGTTTGCCCGCTCGAATCGCGGCGTTTGTTTGGGGTGGTAGACGGAAGCGTAGTCGAGCTTAATGCCCATTTTGCACACCAAGTTTTCACTTCATCGGCTATGAAATTTGAGCCATTATCAGTGATGATGCTATGGGGGACACCGTATCGGTGTACGACCCCGGATATGAAGTCGATTACTGGTCCGGATTCGGCCGTTTTAACTGGCTTGGTTTCTATCCATTTGGTGAACTTGTCCACCATGACCAATAAGTATTTTTTCTTATGGCTTCCCCCTTTAAGGGGTCCAACCATATCCAGCCCCCAGACCGCGAACGGCCAAGTTATGGGGATTGTTTGGAGAGCGGTAGGGGGCATATGACTCTGATTGGCGAAGAGCTGGCAACCGACGCGGTGTTGGACAAGGTCCTGTGCGTCTGCTCGGGCCGTCGGGCAATAGAAGCCTGTGCGGAAGGCTTTGCTGACTAGCGCTTGAGCCGCGGCATGGTGTCCGCCCAGTCCGGCATGGATTTCAGCCAAGAGTTGCCGCCCCTTCTCTTCGGAGATGCACCTTTGGAGCACTCCAGTCACGCTTTTCTTATAGAGTTCCCCTTCGTGGACTTTGTAAGCTTTAGAACGCCGGACTATGCAGCGTGCTTCATTTTGGTCATCGGGTAGCTCCTGCCTATTTAGGTAGGCCAAGAAAGGCTCGGTCCACGGGGCAATGACGGCCATGATTTCGTGGGCCGAGGATGTTATTTCGGTGGCGGAGCCTCCGATTGTGTCTGATGGTTCAATATCTGGGAGTGTATTCAGGTCCGAGCTAGTATTGCCGGACTCCCCTTCCCATACTACGGATGGCTTGAACAGCCTTTCCAGGAATATGTTAGGTGGGACAGGGTCGCGTTTGGCACCGATGCGGGCGAGGACGTCCGCGGCTTGATTATTTTCTTGAGCCACATAGTGGAACTCGAGCCCCTCGAACCGCGCTGACATTTTTAGGACGACATTACGGTAGGCCGCCATTTTTGGATCCTTGGCATCGAAGTCTCCATTTATTTGTGAGATTGCGAGGTTCGAATCCCCTCGCACTTCCAGGCGTTGGATGCCCATAGAGACTGCCATCCAAAGACCATGCAACAGAGCCTCATATTCGGCTGCATTGTTGGAGTCTGTATATAATATCTGGAGGACGTCTTTGGACCGTGTCTCCGATGGGGATGTCGGGACTACACTGCTCCCAATCCGGCCAGCATTTTGGAGCCGTCAAAGTGCATGATCCAGTTGGAGTATCGCCGTACTCTTTAGGGAGTTGGCTTCCGTCCATTCGGCGACAAAGTCGGCCATGCTACGACTTGATGGCCGCCATGGTTTGTACATTATGTCGAGCGGAAGGAGCTCGATGGCCCATTTAGCAATCCGCCCGTGGCGTCGCGGTTGTTTATTATGTCATTGAGTGGTACTTTGGAGGCTATCGTGTTCGAACACTCTTGAAAGTAGTGTCGTAGCTTCCGGATGCCATGAAGACGCGTATGCTATTTTTGATAGTGTGGGTATCGGGATTTGCATGGGGTGAGGACTGTGGATACTTAATAAACCGGGCTTTGGAGCGGGAATTTGTATCCGTCAACCTCTCGTTCGACGACGAGTACTGCGCTTACAACTTGGTGTGTTGCCGCTATGTATAATAGCATAGGCTCGCCGGTGTTCGGCGCTGTTAGGACTGGATTACTGGCTAGTAAGGTCTTTATTTCATCGAGTCTGGCCGCGGCTGCATCCGTCCATACGAAGTGTTCGGTGCGCCGCAGGAGGCGGTAAAGAGGCAATGCCTTTTCTCCTAGCCTGGAGATAAAGCGGCTCAAAGCGGCCACGCATCCGGCTAGCTTCTGGATGTGCTTGAGGTCTGTTGGTATAGCCAACTGAGACAGAGCTCGGATTTTTGCCCGGTTCGCTTCAATTCCTCTATTGGAAACAATGAATCCCAGCAGTTTCCACGATGGGACGCCGAAGACGCATTTTTCCGGATTCAACTTAATGTCGTATGTCCGGAGGTTATCGAATGTGAGCCTCAAGTCGTCTATCAGGGTTTCGACGTGTCTAGTTTTTATGACCACGTCGTCCACATATGCCTCCACTGTTTTGCCGATTTTTTTCCAGGCATGTTTGGATCATGCGTTGATAGGTTGCGCCGGCATTCTTGAGCCCGAAGGGCATAGTGTTGAAGCAAAAAGGGCCATATGGCGTTATAAAAGTTGTTGCAGCTTGGTCAGACTCTGCCATCTTTATTTGATGGTATCCAGAGTATGCGTCGAGAAAACACAGCGAGTCGTGTCCACCTGTGGCATCGATGATTTGATCGATGCGAGGGAGGGGAAAGGGATCCTTGGGTCAAGCCTTGTTGAGGTCTTTGAAGTCGATGCATAGGCGCCAGGATTTGTCCTTCTTTGGTACCATCACCAAATTTGCCAGCCAATCCGGATGTTTGATATCTCTGATAAATCAGGCCTCTAGTAGCTTGGCTAACTCTTCCCCAATTGCTTGTCGTTTGGGCTCTGAGAATCGCCTTAGGGTCTGCTTGACTGGTTTATATCCTTTTAGAATATTGAGGTTGTGTTTGGCCAGTCTGCATGGGATGCCTGGCATGTCCGATGGGTGCCAGGAGAAAATGTCCCAATTCTCGCGTAAGAAATCTCGTAGTGCAGCGTCGATCGCGGGGCTCAGCTGTGTCCCGATGGAAGCTGTCTTCGTGGGGTCCGTTGGGTGGACCTGGAATTTGACTATCTCATCTGCAGGCTTAAATGAGGTGGACTTGGGTCGCTTGTCTAGTATCACATCGTCCCTGTCCATGGTGGCCCGCAGTGTTGTTAACTCTTCGGCTGCTAGGGCTTCAGATAATGCTTCCAAGGCTAGAGCTGCGGTTTTATTTTCGGCGCGAAGTGCTACGTCCGGATCACTGGCTAGAGTGATGATTCCATTGGGTCCGGGCATTTTAAGCTTCATGTACCCATAATGGGGTACAGCTTGAAAGCTTGTAAATGCGTCCGGCCCTAGAAGGGCGTGGTATCCGCTGCTAAAAGGAGCCACCGGAATGTGATTTCCTCGACCTATAATTCTCCGGGTGCGAATACCACATCGAGTGTGATTTTTCCTTTTGACACCGCGCTTCCCGAGTAGGGATAATTCCCTTGAAGGTCGTGCCGCTTTGTTCAATGTGGCTTTTATCAATCTCCATCTTGTTGAGTGTTTCTTCATAAATCAGATTTAATCCACTTCCGCCGTCCATGAGTACTTTAGTGAGCCGAAAGCCATCTACGATCGGGCTAAGGACCAGAGCGGTTGGTGCCCAGACAGCCCGGAATCGAGGTTCATCACTGGCATTAAAAGTTATAGCAGTGTTGTTCCAAGCGTTTATTTTTGCCACACGGTAAATTTCAGCGGAGCCTCGACGAGCTCGCTTGCGCCTATTGTTTGAGGCGAAAGTCTCGAAGACTGCTAGTACCGTATTGTGTTCGCTGGCAGGATGTTGTTCCGCTTTATGGCCCACAAGAAGATCCTCGCCACTTTTTGCCACCTGCCGGAGTATCCAACATGCCTTAAGGCTATGAGTGGGTGTTGTATCCGGAGTACTGTGGGGCTTACATGGCCCGTCGAGCCATTCTTCCAATACAGATCCCCGCCCTGGGGGGGTGGGCTTTGGTTTCTTGGGAGTTGGGTCGGACGACTTACGAGAGTTCGTTCGTTTAGTTCGGACAAAGGTTTTGGTGAGAGCAGTACTATCCCAAAATTCTGTTTGGGTCTTCCGAGCGCTCTCCATCGCACAGTACTTCCGTACTATGGTTGCCAAGTCCGTGAAGCGTACTATGTCACGGCGGCTTATAGCATTGAGGAGTCCTTCGTCCGTGCAGTTTTTGCAGAAAAGTGAGACCATGTTCTCTTCGCGGCAGTCCCTGACCTTGTTAAGCGCAAGGAGGAATCTGGCCCAGTAGCGATGTACGGTTTCCTGGGGCTCTTGCCTGATGTGGGAGAGACAGTTTAGGTCCAATTTAGAGTCCGGATTTTGATCCGATCTAACGCCCAAGGGCGTGGGCGGTCCCGAGCTCAACAGCTCAGAATCCGGAGTGCCCAATTTCTTCGGCTCAATGCCCGATTCTAAGTCCGGGACCTGGGTCAGGTTTTCCTTTGAGCAGGTCTTTGGCTCAAGGAGTTCGGTGATCCAAACATAACTTGTCCTCAAAGTTGAGGGGCAATCCGCGTGTGGTTCCTCCACTATCGCTATTTCATGGGTGGCCGGCGGGGACCTGATGTCCCTTTGGTCGGGTTTAAGCCCAATCCGGTCATAGTCTGTAGTGACTCCCAGAGCGGCGATGCGATCCAAGAGTTCGTTAAGGGAGGAGAGCTCCATTGGATCCATCTATTCGGCAAGTTCCGAACTGACGCGAAAGTTATGATTGATGACCCGAGAAGTCATCGTCGGCGCCACCGCCGATGGGGCAGCCATGATAAAGCCGCCAAGCCGGAGCGTCTGGCCTACAGCCAGAGCCCCCTCCGAGGTAATGTCATCCTTGACAATGAGACCAGCTATCGAGCCTCGTGGCGACGTCACAGAGGAACTCTCAATGAAAGCACCAATGTCGATGTCAAAACCGGCGGATCTCGGGTAGGGGGTCCCGATATGTGCGTCAAGGCTGATGCTAACAGGAAGCAAGGGACACAGATGTTTACCCAGGTTCGGGCCCTCTCGATGGAGGTAAAACCCTACTTCCTGCTTGATTAATATTGATGATATGGGTAGTACAAGAGTAGATCTACCACGAGATCGTAGAGGCTAAACCCTAAGAGCTAGCCTATGATGGTATGATTGTAATTGTGATCGGCCTTCTAAGGACCAACCTCTCTGGTTTATATAGACACCGGAGAGGGCCAGGGTTTACATGGAGTCGGTTACAAGGAAGGAAATATAATATCCGGATCGCCAAGCTTGCCTTCCACGCCAAGGAAAGTCCCATCTAGACACGGGTCGAAGTCTTGAGTCTTGTATCTTCACGCTTCAATAGTCCGGACGTTGTACATAGTCCGGCTATCCGAATACCCCCTAATCCAGGACTCCCTCACTTCCTTGTACATTCTTGCAAGTTGCATGCTTTACTTTCCGCTGCTCATATACTCTTTGCATGCTTTCTTGAATTGTGTTTTGATTGCTTGACTTGTGCTAAGATAGATAAAATCTGCCAAAGACTAAAATTGGGAAAAGGATAAGTTTCTATTTGGTCAAGTAGTCTAATCACCCCCCCCCCCCTCTAGACACACATTTGATCCTACAAGTGGTATCAGAGCTTTGGTCTCCATTTGCTTTGATTTCCATAGCTTTTAGTGGTCATAGCCTTGGTTTCACAACCTAGGAGAGTATGGCGTCTAGCGAGTGAAATTATCACCGTAGAGGTCCTTACTTTGATGGTACTAATTTTGCTAGTTGGAAGCATAAGTTGAAAATGCATATTCTTGGACATAACCCCGCCGTTTGGGCTATTGTGTGTATTGGCTTGCAAGGTGAATTCTTTGATGGGAGAGAACCGAACTGTGAAGCTAGTGCGGAAGAGTTGAAGATGCTGCAATACAAAGCTCAAGCTTGCGATATCCTCTTCAACGGATTGTGCCCCGAAGAATTCAACAAAATCAGCCGTCTTGAGAATGCAAAGGAAATTTGGGATACTTTGATTGATATGCATGAAGGTACCGACTCCGTCAAGGAATCCAAGTTGGATGTGCTCCAAAGTCAACTTGACAAGTTCAAAATGAAGGATGGTGAAGGTGTCACTGAAATGTACTCTAGGCTTGCTCTTATGACAAATGAGATTGCCAGTTTAGGAAGTGAAGAGATGACCGATAGATTCATCATCAAGAAGATCCTAAGAGCTTTGGATGGAAAATATGATACCGTGTGCACATTGATCCAAATGATGCCCAATTACAAATATCTCAAGCCAACGGAAGTCATTGGAAGAATTGTTGCTCATGAGATGTCGCTCAAGGATAAGGAGGAACTTCACAACAAGTCAAGTGGTGCTTACAAAGCCTCATGTGAAGCCCCCACATCATCAAGTGAGAAACACACCTTCAATGAAGAATTAAGCTTAATGGTGAAGAACTTCAACAAATTCTACAAGAGTAGAAGCAAAGAGAGAAGCTCCAAGTCAAGGTCCTACAATGACAAAAGATCTTCTAGTCGGGAGCGTAACTGCTACAATTGTGGAAGACCCAGACACTATTCCAATGAGTGTACGGCACCCTACAAGAGAAGAGAAGAATCACCCAAGAGGAGAAGTAGAAGAGAGGAATCACCACCAAGAGAGAGAAGGAGTAGAGATGATCATTATGAACGAAGACCCTCATGGAGAAGCAAGGATTCGGAAAGGAAGGACAAGTCATCAAGGAGCTACACAAAACAAAGACATCAAGCTCATGTTGGTGAATGGGTATCCGGCTCCAACTCCGACAATCACTCCGAGAGAAGCTATCACTCTGACTCCTAATATACTCAAGATGAAGGTGTTGCCAGTCTAGCACTTGTGTCAACCAACTCCTATGACAAATTTGATTCACCTAATGAAGGAATTGGAAGATGCTTCATGGCTAAAGGCCCAAAGGTAACACACCCCGAGTATGTTGATTTCAATAGTGATGAAGATGACTTGCTAGGTGATGATGATTTACTTGTTGACAACTCTAGTGATGAATGCTATGATGAAACGTCAATTAATCATGCTAATCAAGATAAAACGAATGACAATGATAAGGAGAAGATTGAGGTTCTAACTAAAGAACTAAACACTCTTAAGTTAGCTCATGAAACTATCTTAGAAGATCATCGAGAACTTTTAAGGACTCATGAGAAGTTACGCTTTGAAAAGCTCAATCTTGAGCAAGAGCATGAGTTCTTAAAGGAAATCAATGATGATCTTCGTAAGAAAAGTTCTTGTTACATTGCCAAGCGTTTACTCTCATCTACTTACATGCCTCAAGTCAAGTCCATTAACAAAAACAAGAAGGATTCTTCCTCTAGGAGTAACAATAATCATGCTAAATCAAATGTTGTTGCTTCTAGTAGTTCTCTTGATTCCACTAATGATTCTCTTAGCCAAGTTACACTTGAGCAAGAAAATAGCTTATTGAAGGGAATTATAGAGAAAGGTGTTTACAAGAGCCTTGCCGGGAGTAAGCAATTTGAGGAAATTATGCGCAAGCAAGGAAGGCACGGAAGAATCAAGGTGTTGGTTTTGAACGAAAGTTCAATGCCAATGGAGTTGAGTGGGAAGAAGATCAATATCCCAAGACGAAGTTTGTTCCTCAACAAGAGAAGTATCATCCTACTTCCTTCAAGGGGACACAAGCTCAAGATGATCTTCCACCACAAGACCACAAGCAAAAAGGCAAGGACAAGCTTCAAGAGGAGATTGATGCATTTGAAGAAGCTCCTAAGGCCTTGGTCAAGTGGGTTCCCAAGACTACGACAAGTTCTACTTCATAAAGTACGACTACAACTCCAAGGATTCCCATCAAGATGATGTGGATACCAAAGAAGAAGAACTAGAGAGTTCTTGAGGGTGACTCCGCCAACATATTTCACTCATATCATTTTGGCAACAACAAGTGCAATCAACTTCCACATCTTGCACTAGTTCAAGGAGTCACAAACCCTCTTGTTGGTAAGACAAGGGACAAGGTAACCTAATGCTTTCATAGACATCATCTTATGTGTGCATCACTCTATGTCTATGGATATCCTTGTTTGTTCCTTGTGGGACTAACCCGTGTAGGTATTGAAAGTGCAACTCACTCCAAAAGGATTGCTCCAAATGATCTTCATCAACATTGAGCATCCACATCTTCAACACCTACATGAAGTCATCATCGACAAAACCCAAGTTTAGTTCATCCCTCTAAGTGGGGATCTCACATCTAGGGGGAGCTTTACTCTAAAGAATTGAGTCAAAGCAACTCTTATGGTGTGAACACATCAATGCATTATGTAAAAGTGGTAACCCCACATGAGCTTAAACGATGAGTATGACCTATGATCAAATGTTCTCATTTGACTCCTAAGTCAATATACTCATATATAGATGACCTAGTCATCGCCAATTGCTTGATAGATGCTAGAATTGTTTGTGCATGCTTTCTCACATATTTCATTTGTCATTTTATTTTGTGAGCATGTTGGTTGCATATTTTACTCATTCAAGGACATCCACTTGTTGTTTGATTGATTGGTTTCTTTTTCTTTTGCCAAGTGAATGGACAAGAATGCCTAAGAACCTTATCTAGCTATCTATGCTTTTCTCGTCTCAAACTCTATTCATGCTACATCACAAAATTTGATCAAGTCAGATTTGAACCACTCTGTGGAGGAGCACTCGGAGTCCCCGATTCGTCATAGACTTAAACTTCCAAAACTTCTTTGTGTGTTTCGGTCTGACCGATTCCTCCATTTCGGTCATACCGAGATCACTAAGTCGATCTAGGTTTTCAATCTCGGTGCAACCGATTTGAACTTTTCGGTCACACCGAGTTGCTGTAACTGTCAACAGTTATGCATCTCGGTGCCACCGAGTTGTTCCACTCGGTCACACCGACAGGGTCGGGCTATATATACTCACGGGCAAAAATTTGGAAACTTTCTCCAAACCCTTCGCCCGCGCATAGCTCGCTCTGCCTCCAGGGTCTCCGGATCGTCCTCCTCGTCGCCAGCCGCCTCCAGTCGCTGGTCTCCACCGCCGTCAATGGAATTCAACCCCGCCATTGCCGCCGTAGCGAGTTCATCGCCAAGCTAGGGTATGGACTCGATCACAGTGCTATCCCCGTCCGACTCCTAGCACATTGTATTCATCATGATTCTTTCCACGATTGAAACTATTCTATCCAGTCAAAACACTCCGTAGATCAGAGATGAATTGAAAATTTAGGGTTAGGTTTCCGCCGAAACCATCTCGGACCCACCGAGTTGCAGAACTCGGTTCCACCGATTCGGCTAAGGCCATTGCACATGTGGTTCTCGGTCTGACCGAGAATTGCAAATCGGTGTGACCGAGTTCAGGACTTTGTGAAACCCTAGCAGTCTCGGTGCCACCGAACTGTGACTCGGTCTGACCGAGTTCACTAGTTTAGGTTCCAAAAGCTGCTTCGGTATCACCGAGTTTGCAAATCGGTTGATCCGAAATGCTTTTTGTGGAAAACTAAAACTAAGTTTTTGAATCATTCTTTTGCAGAAACCTCTGTATTTTGTGATGCTCATCCACTCTATCTCATCTATATCTATTCACAGGGTCTGCAGTCAGTGTTTGCAATATGTCTGATCAAAGTGACAGCCAGAACAAGTCAGAGGAGTAGATTCAGATGAGGGAGGGCACTAGTCCCTCTAGCAGCTCTGATGAGGGTAGCAGAAGCACCCCAAGCAACTTGCCCAAAGCTGCCACCAGGGCCAGAAAGAAGAAAACCTCAGAATCTGAGGATGAAGACTATGTGGCTGTAGAGGATGAGTCCATTTCCAAGAAAAAGGTGCTCAAGAAGGAGTATAGCACAACTGTTGTCACCAAGCCAGGTCTGAAGACCAAAAGGCCAGGAGGAAGACAACCCATGTCTAAAGCCAGAGCCTCCACTCAAGCATCTTTGGAATCTGAACCCAAAGAGGCTGCTGCAGAAGGGAAGAAAAGGAAGGAAAGGGTCAAGAAGACCATGGCCAGAGTGATTGGAAAGCCTTCCATGATGGAAGAGGAGGAAGAAGAAGAGGTTGCTACACCAGCACCCAAGGCTCAGAAGCTTATGGGTGATGCTATTAGGTCAGGGGTTGCATCATCAAAGCCCAAAGAAGCACCGAAAGCTGTATCCAAACCAAAGATTGCACCAAAGGGGAATACCAGAAACATATCTGCTGCTTTGAGAAGAACAAGGCCCAGTGTTCGAGATTCTTGTCAAGAAGAAGAAGATGAAGAGCATATCCTGAGAAAGTTGAAGCCAAAGATTCCAGACCACAATGATGCTCATCCTGTGGCTGAGAACATGAAGATCAGGAGAGACTCGGGATTGAGGCTATGGAGAGAGTCAGATCCATATGCCACCAGAAGGAGGACTGCTGTTGACTACAGGTTCCACACAAAGGAACAACAGGACTTCTATGAGACAATTTTGTTGGACAAGAAGCCTATAGTGGGTCGACTGGACCTACATAAAGGAGAATGAGGAACACTATCCTGGTGTGTATGACAGTTTCAGTGCATGTGGAGTTGCATACTTTGTTGGGAAGAAGCTCACAAAGTGGAATGAGGAGCTCATAATGCAATTCTACTCCACAGCGCACTTCTATCCAGATGGCAGGATAGTATGGATGTCTGAAGGTACAAGGTACCAATCAACTATTGAGGAATGGGCCAATCTGATCAATGCACCTAAGGAGTAAGAAGATGACTTGGATGTCTATGCCAAGAAGAAGATGGATCACAACTCGATGGCACGTATGTACAAAGAGATTCCTGATGCAGATATTGAGACTCATCAGTTTGGATCAGTGAAACACTTGCTGTCAGGTCTGCCTACAACCAATTGGATCCTCAGGCACACTCTCTTGCCCAAGTCTGGTGATCACGGAATGATCAGAGGCCATGCAATAAATCTGCTACATATATTTGATGTGCCACAGAAGTTCAAGGTCATGAGCCTTATGGTTGAGACTATCAAGAGGATAGCTGCTGACCAGAAAAGAAGTTGTGGATATGCCCCGCAGATCCAGGAGCTGATAAACTCCAAGATGGGCACAGGCACATACCTGTTGGATAAGGAGGACATGCCTATCTATCCAGACTTCAAGGACAACCAAGTGGTTATGGATAACCATCTTCAGTGCAAGCACAAGCTAAGAAGGAGAAGGCAAGGACAAAGAAGGCTGCCAAGATGCCAACAATGGAAGAGGCATCTCAGTACTTTCTGAAGAGCAAACAGGATCAACTTGGCTACTTGATTGCATCCACTTTGAGGATTGAGAAGGGGCTGGCCACCTTGACTCGAAACCAGGAGAGCTTGGAAAGGATCATGGAGCAGAAGTTCTATGACATGGATGTGAAGGTCACCGAGATCTAGTCCGTTGTTGAGCAACTTCAGGATGATATGCAGGAGATGAAGGGCAAGTCAACCACTAAGGCATTTGCCAGAGTGCCTAGAGCTCAGAGATCAGCTGCAGTGCGGTGAGACACGAGCCACTTCATCTGCACCAGCTACAGCTTCAGTGCCACCAGCTCCAGCACCTACACCTCCAGCTCCATCTACATCAACTGATGCTTTCGTCCTTGGCGTTCCGTCTACACCACCACCTGAAGATCAAGTCTGAGAGTCGATCTAGTACTATGCATTTTCTATGAACTTTTTGGTAACTTGTTGCCAAAGGGGGAGAAAATGTATATATCATAGGCTTCGAGAGAGAGTGTTGCTTTTTATTCTCTCTTGCTTTGGTGGTTGAACTTTATTTTCTTGTTTGAGATACTCTATGTCTGTGTGATACCTGGATGATCATGTGTTTGATCATATGCTACATTTATGCTTGTTAGATGACATTATCCTTTTTATCTCTATATGATCATTCACTTTGCTTGGTGATGAGTGCATGTATTCAATCATTATCATTTTGAGCGCTCCACCATGATGTATGTGACATGGAAGAGTTACCCATGAGCCTAACTCCTTGTGCATTTGCAGTCCAAAGCAAATCTTAAACTATGCACAAATTTAGGGGGAGCTCTTGCTTATCACATACTTCTCAAAGCGACAATGTTTTTCACTCTTATTATCATTTGTCGAAGCTTTGATCTATATGTTGTCATCAATTACCAAAAAGGGGGGGATTGAAAGTGCAACTATCCTTAGGTGGTTTTGGTAATTCCTAACAACATATAGCTCATTGAGCTAACATCATTCCAAGATGAATATTTCAGGAAAAGCTCAATGGATGGCATGGCATGGATGAGAAAAGTGGATCCCTCAAAATGCTAAGGATAAAAGGATTGGCTCAACTCAAAAGCTCAAGACTCTACATTTTATATTTTAGTGATCCAAGATCACATTGAGTCTATAGGAAAAGCCAATACTATCACGGAGGGATGAGGTGTTGCTTAATGAGTTTCTTGCTCTACAGTGCTTAGTGATATGCTCCAAAACCCTCAACTACTTTCTCATATCCACATATGACCTAAGCCAAAAGTCAAACTCGGCCCCACCGATTCTTTCTACCCGGCGCCACCGAGTTCAGATGTCATAGCCACTGCCACAAACCCTAGGAAAATCGGTCTCACCGATAGGGATCTCGGTCTCACCGAGATGGGATTGTAATCTCTCTGTTTCCCTTCGTAACGTTTCAGTACCACCGAGATGAGCGATCGGTCCCACCGAGATTGCAATGTAAACTCCCTGTTTCCTTTTCGTAACATTTCGGTCTCATCGAAATGAGCGAATCGGTCCCACCGAGTTTACCTGACCAACTCTCTGGTTAGCTTATTACCAAAATCGGTCTCACCGAGTTTGTGTAATCGGTCTCACCGAGATTACGTTATGCCCTAACCCTTACCATATCAGTCCTACCAAGTTGCATGTCGGTCCCACCGAATATCCTAACGGTCACTAGATTTTCTGAATCGGTCCGACCGAGTATATCAATTCGGTCTCACCGAGTTTGGCAAGTTGTGTGTAATGGTTAGATTTTGTGTGGAGGCTATATATACCCCTCCACCTCCTCTTCATTCGTGGAGAGAGCCATCAGAACTAACCTACACTTCCAATTTGTTGTTTCTGAGAAGGAACCACCTACTCATGTGTTGAGGCCAAGATATTCCATTCCTACCATATGAATCTTGATCTCTAGCCTTCCCCAAGTTGCTTTCCACTCAAATCTTCTTTCCACCAAATCCAAATCCTGTGAGAGAGAGTTGAGTGTTGGGGAGACTATCATTTGAAGCACAAGAGCAAGGAGTTCATCATCAACACACCATTTGTTACTTCTTGGAGAGTGGTGTCTCCTAGATAGGTGTCACGTGGGAGCCTCCGACAAGATTGTGGAGTTGAACCAAGGAGTTTTTAAGGGCAAGGAGATCGCCTACTTCGTGAAGATCTACCGCTAGTGAGGCAAGTCCTTCATGGGCGACGGCCATGGTGGGATAGACAAGGTTGCTTCTTCGTGGACCCTTCGTGGGTGGAGCCCTCTGTGGACTCGCGCAACCGTTACCCTTCGTGGGTTGAAGTCTCCATCAACGTGGATGTATGATAGCACCACCTATCGGAACCACGACAAAAACATCTGTGTCTCCAATTGCGTTTGAATTCTCCAAACCCTTCCCTTTACATTCTTGCAAGTTGCATGCTTTACTTTCCGCTGCTCATATACTCTTTGCATGCTTGCTTGAATTGTGTTTTGATTGCTTGACTTGTGCTAAGATAGCTAAAATCTGCCAAAGACTAAAATTGGGAAAAGGATAAGTTTTTATTTGGTCAAGTAGTCTAATCACCCCCCCTCTAGACATACTTTCGATCCTACACCATTCATGTGACCAGACTCCAGCAGACACGCCTGGATTGGCTATCGTCTACATATCGTGCAGGCTGTGTTGTACAGGACTGTAGTTCTGGTGATAAATCTAAAAGAAGGTTTCTTGTCATCTCGCAAAATTAGGTGTCATGTGCTTCGGATCACTGCGAGGGTTAAACAGCGACAACTGAGTTGTGCTAGTCATTGGGGGCACATGCACGAAGACTACTCGGCTGCCATCTATGTCAATCCGGCTATGTTAATTAGGACATCTATTGACGGACCCCTTTTCTACGAGTTTATCTTTAATTTGATCCTTGATCCTCGTCTAGTTTGTCCGTCGGGATTCATCTTGTCTCCTTTGGGCAGTGTGGTTATGATTTCTTGTCAAGTGGCATTTTTTCGTGTGATATGTTATAATCCGGTGCTTCAGATCAAAATGACGACAACTGCGCCTCCGGGGCACATGCATGAAGAATTCTCGATAGTCATTGCCAAGGTCAAGCCGGCTCCGGCCGATAGACAAAAGAAAACTAGTACTCCACTATATAGGCAGGAGCCTCCGCGCTTGCTTGCTAGTGTTGCTCTCTTCACACTGTCTCGTCCTCTCCAGATCTAAACACGACAGCGGTGGCCACACTCTCTCTCTCTACTCACCGCTGGTCACAGATCCAGCCGGATCCTCTCCACCGGGGAAGGTGAGAAGGTGCAACGTTCACGCGGTCGTCCTCGGCGATGGCTCTTACCCACTGCCGGCGCGTCCCGATCAGTGTGCCTTGTCGTTCTCTCCCAAGCATCGCTGGCGAGGGAGGGCCTCCCACCCCTTCTTCCTTGCTGTCGTAGTGTGGGCTGATCCGGCCTCCCACCGCCCACCTAGCGACATCCCGGCGACCCTCGGGTATAACTTCCTTTGAAACCGGCCTTGCTCTACTTCCCAAGCTCTTGACGTCACTGCATTTGTATCTTTTACTATTTATCAGGCCCCCTCATGTAGATAGGATCGATCGGCTGCTCGAAAACCACCTAATTTTTTACTGTTAAGAGGTAAAACTAGTTCATGCACTCGAATCTAGTAGTACTTGGTTCAAACAAGGAAGAAAGGGGTGGGGTGGGGGAAGATGTGTTACCTGAATCTAGGACTTGGTCGAAAGAGTAAATAATGGGGGCGAAAAGTAGCAGAGACTGGCTATCCAACTGGTCTCTAGGTCTAATAGGGAAATAAAGGGAACGCGGTACAAACTCAATAAAAACCCGATCTATTGGTAGAAAAAGGAAAGAAAGTGGGGACTGGGGACAAGTTAACATAGTAAGTCCCGCACTAGATTTGCTAGCTTCACGCAGTATAAGGTGGCTATATACCGAACAAAAATGGGACCAACCCAGATATCCTCTTCTGATGTTTGTTGCCCCGAGCCGCTCTTATGTAATGCCATTGGTAAAATGTAGCGATCGCCTTTGTTAAAAGTAAGGACACGTTAAACTGGTGTTGTTTTCAATGTAATGCCTCCAGTAATATGAATCAATGGCACTTTTTTTCATGTCCTGCTAAATTTCCCATTAAGATAAGTTGCTTCTTTTCCTTAGAGATGAAAATGTCCTGGTCCGCCTACTCTCCAGGAGCTTCACGGCCAACCTTGATGTTGCTCAATTTTATTGCAACTAATGATGAAGAAGCTCGGTGGGTTTCGTTTTCTGATGGAAATGGAACCGGGGCTGGAGCCCTTTTCTTAAAAAAAGAAGAAGAAGAAGCTGCTAGCTCATGGGACATTGCTTCATTTTAGGTGAACTGCACCAAAAGGTCCCATGAATTGAATCATCCATGTTGGTGACTGGTGTCATCCCTTCTATGATGGCGTTGACTGCAGATATGGTTCCTGTCGGTGTCAAAACCGGCGGATCTCGGGTAGGGGGTCCCGAACTGTGCGTCTAGGCGGATGGTAACAGGAGACAAGCGACATGATGTTTTACCAGAGTTGGGCCCTCTCGATGGAGGTAAAACCCTACCCCGCTTGATTAATATTGATGATATGGGTAGTACAAGAGTAGATCTACCACGAGATCAGAGAGGCTAAACCCTAGAAGCTAGCCTATGGTATGATTGTTGTTCGTCCTACGGACTAAAACCCTCTGGTTTATATAGACACCGGAGAGGGCTAGGGTTACACAGAGTTGGTTACAATGGGAGGAGATCTACATATCCGTATCGCCAAGCTTGCCTTCCACGCCAAGGAAAGTCCCATCCGGACACGGGACGAAGTCTTCAATCTTGTATCTTCATGGTCTAGGAGTCTGGCCAAAGGTTATAGTTCGGCTATTCGGACACCCCCTAATCCAGGACTCCCTCAGTAGCCCCCGAACCAGGCTTCAATGACGATGAGTCCGGCGCGCAGATTGTCTTCGGCATTGGAAGGCGGGTTATTCTCCAAATTTTGTGTTCCTGTTGAATAGTGTTCGGCTTCTCGTGAATATTCTGCTTCTTGGCTTCCACGCCCAATAATGGCCGTCTTCCACGTGTCAAACGAATGCGAAAAGCCAGGGTGTTTTTACATTTACCCCCCTAGCTGCGCAAATGAGCTGCCTATAAAAGAGACGAGGATCCAGATCCGAATCACACCATCTTCCCTTCGCGAGCGTTCATTGGAGCGCATCCGACAGTAATCCATTCCATCATGGACAGTCGACGCAGCTGCTCCTCTCGCCTTCCCAGCCCTCAGCCTGGATATTGGGAGAGATGTTTCGTCCCGCACAGCGAGCTAGTGGCGCTCCAAACCAAGGGATTTCTTCCCCCAGCCTTCATGGTCCCAGTTCGAGCCGGACTCGCCATCGATAATGGCGGAAAGCAGGAGGAAAGCGTCCCCAATCCCTCCAAAGGATAGCGGGTATGCCTTGTCCCTTATTTGATAAGAGGGCTCGGATTTCCAATTCATCCGTTTCTCCAGGGGCTCCTGGAGTTCTACGGCCTCCAGCTGCACAACCTTACGCCTGCCTCCATATTGCATATTGCGGGCTTCGTAGCCCTTTGCGAGTTGTTCTTGGGTGTCGAGGCTCATTTCGCGCTGTGGAAGAAGTTGTTCTGCCTTGTGCCCCGTTCTCAGGAGGGGTCGATATATCAAGTGGGCGGAGCCGAACTATGGCGCATCGCCGGGACTGGATATCTATCCGGAACCCCAAGGAAGGCGTCAAGACCGGCCTTGTAATGGTTTTATATAGAAGATGTCCCCGCTGGGACCTGTTGGATCGGCCTCCCCGAGTTCAATAATGCTCCCTTGAAGAAGCGCCTAAGCTGGCGTCCACGAAGCCCTCGGAGGGAAAGCGACAAGGGCGTCCTTTACGATGAGCCGGATAAGGTTGTTAGCTCATTCGGATGACCATGATCGGGTCATGGCCACATGCATTATGCGGGGTGCAGCCGCTTCAAGATAGAGGCCACCCCATGTGGGAATTCAACGGGGAGGATGATGCCTCCCGCTGCGGCCGTAAAGGGCCGGGATCAGTTGCTGCTCTGACGAAGGCCTTGTCCGCATTATACAAGGGAGAAGAGGAGGAGTTCCTCCACGTCAATCCCCAGGACGGATTTTCTATGTACAATCCTCCAAGCTGGGTAAGCGGACACTTCTTATTGCCCATCTGTTCCATATTCCCATAGTTAAGTACCTTATCTTGTGATTTCGATGCAGGAATTGCACCGGGCCGTAAAGGATATAAACAACCCTCCTCCACAACCCGAGGATCCGGAACGGTCCCTCGATCCGGCCTCCCAAGAGGAGCCGGACATATCCATGGAGCTGATCGATGGGGTATTTTACCAACTGAGCATCGACAATGCCTTGCTCGCCATTACGGCCGATTACCCCAGAATATTTCCAGCCTCACAGGTAACTGAGACCGAAGTCCCAATACTTTGAAAATGATCCCTCCGTGCTTATTTTTATCACCGTATATCAATGGTGTTTTGCAGGGGGAGCCCTTGAGGCGGAAGGCCGAGCCTGCGGTGGCTAGCCAACAAGGGGCAGCAAGGCCCAGCAGGCTGAAAAGAAGTGCGGTCCGGATTGATACGCCGGCGCAACGATATGGCGTGCCATCTTATTCCCAGGTTTTATTCCCGGAAGGTATACTAACGCTCGTGCTCTCTTTAGGAAAAAGAGCACTCGTCGGACTATATCCGGAGAGGTTGCCAATCGAGCCTCCACCACCCAGGCTCCAAAGCCAGGTCCAGAAGCGGAGGCGAACACGAGGCGTGCGTCGGACACTCCTCCCACAGAGGATGCCGACAGACTATCTACCACCAATTCCGAGGTGGAGAGTGCCATAAATCACAGGCATCGCCGGACAGTTCTTCGTGACGCATGTTTCTCCCAAGAGGCATTGGATGCCTTCAATTCGGAGATCGCACTGCGTGCGCTCAAAATGGTCTAGCGAGCCACGGAGCAAGTATGTGAAAGACATACTGGTGAGAAAATTTGATGGTTATATATACCAAGAGCCCCGAGACTTGAAATAGTTAGAATAACTGATTTAAGGATCATTTGTTATCTGAGGATCTTACAAAAAGAATACCCAACTGTCCCAGAGTGGAAGAGTGCAAAGCCCAACTTGAGGCTGCACTAGCCGCTCTTTGGGGAGGCCAAGAGACCCCTCACGTAATATCGCTTTGAAAGATAAGTATGTTGTGAGGTGCGGCGTGTGTGTAAATCTGACAATATCATTGCAGATAGCGCCCGACTAGATCCGGACAAGCAGCAACTCTTGCGTCGGTTAAAGGCTGGGGAGAGCGTGCTTATGAGGGTGAGGCAGGAGAAGAATAATCTCCAAGATGCCAATACCCAGCTGGACGAGAAACTAAAGGATGTTCGTGCCCAGCTGTCAGACTCCGTGAAGGAGAATCGACGGCTTCGACGCGGAATTTTTAGTAAGTGCTTGAACGAACTTTGAAAAAGAGTTCGGCGAGGAAGTCGACTAACAGAGTTATGTTTGTAGGTATGCTCACAGGTCGTCCTGCAGAGGAAATGCCCGGTTCGATGGGTGACCTTCTTCCCGATCTCTTACAACTGCACGAATGAGTTCGGCAGGTGATGAAAGGCGTCGCCCAGGCCTTGTGGCCATCTGTCTCCCTGTCCGAAGGCCTTGAAGAGCGTGCAGAGAGGCTTAAGGGAGCGCGGCGGCGCTTTCGATTATGGAAGATATCGGCCTGCCGTCAAGGCGCCAGGGAGGCCTGGGCCATGGTGAAGACGCGGTACATGAAGGCTGACCCAAACCACATGGCCGAGGTCGGACCTGTGGGGCCCGATGGGAAGGAGATCCCTGTGAGCTTAGTGTACGGCCAAGTAGAATTGGCCGCAAAGTATTCCCAACAGGACTGTAAACTAGACAGCCTATTAGATGGTATTGAGGAGGAATACACCCAGTCAAATGGACTATGTAATTTAAGATGACATGTAAAAATGCCTTCTAGCCGGATTGTAGATCGTTTGTCATGGCGGACCTTTTCGCTTCAACCTCGGGACCCTATAGTCTGGAGTGTGTCCGAATACCATCACGGTTATGTAAGAACCGAGGCATGCGTGGAGACCAGGCGTAGGGGTCATTAGTGCTTGAACTGACAAGTGCCCAACTAGTTATGTTATATTACATGGTTAGTAAGAAACATCTTCCAGGGAGAATAGTTCCGTTAGGGGTTCCTTTCCCTGGGAGGCATGCCTTAAAGTGCATGTCGGACTGCAGTAAAAAGCGTAAAAGCATCCGGGGCAGATAAATAAATAAGTGAGAAATCATCTTTAGTTCACCGATCGAATATTCCCTTAAGAATGCTAGCTTTCGGCTTCACCCGGTCCGAGGTACACATCCGCTGACCCGGCAGTAGCAATCGCAGAGGTGCTCCCTTTACCACCTAGCCGAACAATCGGGAACGTAGGGGTAAGCACAGGAGCCAGGCAACCCAGCTTGGCCAAAACTTAAGTCATATCGATGCATATAATGGTGAATAAAAGGTACATGCGGAAGCGTGACACATGTGTTAGGCATGAAGCCCGTACAAATAAGCTTCTGTTAAAGAAGCCCCCAGGTATAATGAGCGCGGATAGCGCGTCAAGTGTGTGCGAACAATGCGCGAACGAGCCTTTAAAGGCTGTAAGAGAAAAAGAGGGAGAAGGAGAGAAATATAAGACAGCTAATGTGTAAAAAATAGACAGAGGAAGGAGACGAACTCAGAATCCGGCGCTAGGCGTAGAATCTTCGGAGACGGGCTGCGTTCCATGGGTTCGGCTCGAGTCGGTTATCCGATGCATCTCGTAGATGGTACGCTCCACCGGTCAGGACTTGGTCGATAATAAAGGGACCTTCCCGTTTGGGCTTGAGTTTGTACTTTTTCTTGTCCGTGAGCGAGAACTAACTTCGCCAACATTGTAAGTTTTGGCCCGTACTTCTCTGCTTTGATATCTTCGAGCCTGCTGTTGATAGAATGCGGAACGGGCTTTTGCCACGTCACGCTCCTCCTCCAAGGCATCCAAACTGTCCTGCCGATCGAGTTCGGCTTCTCCTTCTTCGTATATGCGCACGCGAGGTGAGTCATGAATTATGTCGCAAGGCAAAACTGCCTCTGCGCCGTATACCATAAAGAATGGTGTGAATCCGGTGGTGCGATTCGGCGTGGTCCGCAGCCCCCAGAGTACGGAGTCGAGCTCCTCTACCCAGTGCATGTTAGATTCCTTGAGGGACCGCACTAATCTGGGTTTGATGCCGCTCATGATTAGACCATTTGCTCGCTCGACTTGATCGTTAGTTTGAGGGTGATAGACTGAAGCATAGTCGAGCTTGATGCCCATGTTTTTGCACCAGTTTGACCTCGTCGGTCGTGAAGTTCGTGTCGTTATTAGTGATGATGCTGTGGGGGACGCCGTAACAGTGTACGACCCCTGATATGAAGTCTATCACCGGTCCGGATTCGGCCGTCTTAACAGGCTTGGCCTCTATCCATTTGGTGAATTTATCCACCATGACCAGTAGGTATTTTTGCTTGTGGGTTCCTCCTTTAAGGGGTCCAACCATGTCAAGCCCCTGCACCACGAAGGGCGGTGATGGGTATAGTTTGGAGGGCGGTGGGTGGCATGTGGCTTTGATTAGCAAAGAGCTGGCAACCGACGCATCATTGGACTAAGTCCTGAGCATCTGCCCGGGCCGTCGGCCAATAAAATCCGTTACGGAAGGCCTTGCTTACGAGGGCCTGGACTACGGCGTGGTGCCCGCCGAGTCTGGCATGAATTTCAGCCAGAAGATTCCGCCCTTCCTCTTCGGAGATACACCTTTGAAGGACTCCGGTGGTGCTTTTCTTATAAAGCTCTCCCTCATGGACTTTATAGGCTTTAGATCGCCGCACTATGCAGCGTGCCTCGTTTTGGTCCTCGGGAAGTTCCTGCCTGGTTAGGTAGGCTAGGAATGGTTCCGCCCACGGGGCAATGACTGCCATTATTACGTGGGCTGAAGATGTTACTTCATTGGCAGAGCCTCCAGTTGTGTCAGAATGTTCGGTGTTGGGCAGTGTTGTTGGGTCCGGGCTGTTATTTCCGGACTCCCCTTCCCATACTACGAATGGCTTGAACAGCCTCTCTAAGAAGATATTGGGGGGGGGGGGACGGCGTCGCGCTTTGTGCCAATGTGTGCCAAGACGTCTGCTGCCTGATTGTTTTCCCGAGCTACATGGTGAAATTCGAGCCCTTCGAACCGAGCTAACATTTTTAGGACGGGGTTGCGATAAGCTGCCATTTTCGGATCCTTGGCATCAAAGTCTCCATTTATTTGAGATATCGCGAGGTTGAATCCTCGCACCTCTAGGCGTTGAATGCCCATGGATGCTGCCATCCGGAGACCATGTAGAAGGGCCTCGATTCGGCTGCGTTGTTGGAGTCCGTATACATTATCTCGAGTACGATTGAACTATATCTCTGTTGGGGACGCCGTAACGACGCCTTGCCCCAGACCGCCAACATTTTGGAGCCGTCGAAGTGCATGACCCAGTTGGAATATGTGCCGTACTCTTTAGGGAGTTCGCTTGATCCATTCGGCGAATCGGCAAAACTTGCGACCTAATAGCTCGCCGTGGCTTATAGGTTATGTCGAACGGGAGTAGCTCAATGTCCCATTTGGCAATCCGGCCCGTCGCGTCGTGGTTGTTTATAATGTCGTTAAGAGGTACTTCGGAGGCTACTGTTATCAAACACTCTTGAAAGTAGTGTCGCGGCTTCCGGGATGCCTTGAACATCGCGTACGCTATCTTTTGATAATGCGGATACCGTGACTTGCATGGAGTGAGGACAGAGGACACGTAGTAAACTGGTTTTTGAAGGGGGAACTTGTGTCCGTCCGTTTCTCGTTCGACAACGAGCACCGCGCTTACAACTTGATGAGTTGCCGCGATGTATAATAGCATTGGTTCGCCCATGTTGGGCGGCCAGACCGGGTTTGTTGCCAATATGGCTTTTATTTCTTGAGTCCGGCTGTGGCGGCATCAAATCCACTCGAAGTGTTCGGTGCCGGAGGAGGCGATAAAGGGTAATGCTTTTTCTCCCAAGCGGGAGATAAAGCGGCTTAGAGCCGCCACGCATCCAGTCAATTTTTGTATTTGTTTGAGGTCCTTTGGGATATCCAATTGTGACAGAGCTCGGATCATGGCTGGGTTTGCTTCAATTCCTCTACCGGATACAATGAAGCCCAAGAGCTTTCCGGCTGGTACGACGAAAACGCATTTTTCCGGGTTAAGCTTGATGTCATATGTTCGGAGATTATCGAATGTGAGCCTCAAGTCGTCTACTAGAGTTTCAACATGCTTGGTTTTGACGACCACATCGTCTACGTATGCCTCCACTGTTTTGCCGATCTGGTTTGCCAGACATGTCTAAATCATGCGCTGGTATGTTGCGCCGGTGTTTTTGAGCCCGAAGGGCATTGTGTTGAAGCAGAATGGGTCGTATGGGGTGATAAATGCCGTTGCGGCTTGGTCAGGCTCTGCCATCTTAATTTGATGGTAGCCGGAGTATGCGTCGAGGAAACACAATGAATCGTGTCCTGCGGTAGCGTCGATAATTTGATCGATGCGGGGGAGGGGGAAGGGATCCTTTGGGCAAGCCTTGTTGAGGTCCTTGAAATCGACGCATAGGCGCCAGGATTTGTCCTTCTTTGGTACCATCACCAGGTTTGCTAGCCATTCCGGATGTTTTATGTCTCTGATGAATCCGGCCTCCAATAGTTTGGCTTGCTCCTCTCCCATGGTTTGTCTCTTAGGTTCGGAGAAACACCGAAGAGCCTATTTGACTGGCTTGAATCCTTTTAGGATGTTTAGGCTGTGCTCGGCCAGCCGGCGTGGGATTCCTGGCATGTCTGAAGGGTGCCAGGCAAAAATGTCCCAATTTTCGCGTGGAATTCTCGTAGTGCGGCGTCTACATCAGGGTTTAATTGTGCCGCGATGGAGGCCGTTTTTGTAGGGTCCGTTGGATGGACTTGGAATTTGACTATTTCGTCCGCTGGTTTAAAGGAGGTGGACTTGGATCTTTTATCGAGTATCACATCGCCCCTGTTCACCGTGGGCGCTTGGCCGATCAGTTCCTCTACCGCTAGGGCTTGGATAGTGTCTCAAGGGCCGGTCTTGGCTGTCTTATTTTCAGCGCGGAGTGCTATGTCTGGGTCACTAGCAAGAGTGATGATTCCGTTGGGCCTGGGCATTTTGAGCTTCATGTACCCGTAATGGGGTATAGCTTGAAAAATTGTGAATGCCTCTCGCCCTAATAGAGTGTGGTATCCGTTGCTGAACGGGGCCACTTGGAACGTGACCTCCTCGGACCTGTAATTATCCGACGTGCCGAACACCACATCCAGTGTGATTTTTCCTGTGCAGCACGCTTCCCGACTGGGTATTATTCCTCTAAAGGTTGTGCTGCTTCGCTCAATGCGACTCCAGTCTATTTCCATTTTTCGAAGGGTTTCCTCATAAATGAGGTTCAATCCGCTGCCACCGTCCATGAGTACCTTGGTAAGGCGAAAGTTGTCCACTATTGGACTGAGGACCAATGCTGCTGGTGCTCGGGCTGTTCGGAATTTAGGTTCATCACTGGCATTAAAGGCAATAGTTGTGTCACTCCATGGGTTTATTGTTGCTACTTGGTAGACTTCGGCAAGGTTGCGGAGTGTTTGTTTTTGCATATTATTTAATGCGAAAGTCTCGAAGACTGTTAATACCGTACTGGTATCCCTGGGCTGGTGCTCTGTGGATGCTGGGGTTAGAAGCTCTTCGCCACTTTTGGCCACCTGCCGGAGTATCCAACATGCTCTAAGGCTATGAGTTGGTGTGGCGCCCTCTATACTATGAATTTTACAGGGTCCGTTGAGCCATCCCTCCAGTACGGTTCCATACCCCGTAGGGGGGTTTTGTTTTTTGGTGTTTAACCCGGGTGATTGGCCATAATGCACCCTTTTATTTCAGACTGGGTTTGTATTCAGGGCCGGATTGTCCCAAAATCTTACTTTAGTTTTCCAGGCGCTTTCCATCGCACAGTACTTTCGTACTATGGACGCCAAGTCAGCAAAGCGTGTGATTTCATGGCGATCTATGGCGTTGAGGATTCCCTTGTCCATGCAATTATTGCAGAAGAATGAAATTGCGTCTTCCTCGCGGCAGTCCTTTATCCTGTTCAAAACCAGGAGGAATCTGGCCCAGTAATGATGTACTGTTTCCTCGGGCTCTTGCCTAATTTTGGATAGATCGCCTATGTTCGGGTGGGTGGGTGGAATTAAATCCGAAACCTCACCCAATCTGAGACTCAAAGGACAAGGAGTTTCCGAACTCGGAAGCTTGGATTCTTGGATGTTGTCCAATGAATCTAGCCTATTGCCTGACTCTAAGTTCAGGTCTTGAGTGACGTCCTCCCCTCCGCGGGTATCCGGCTTGGAGGGATCGGGAATCCGGACATAGCTAGTCCTTAAGATAGATGAAGGTTTGCCGCATTGTTCCTCCACCACTGCAACGTGATGGGTGACCTGGGGAGAGTTAATCTCCCTCGGATCGGGTTTAGGCCCAATCTGATCGTAGTCTATAGTGACTCCCAGGGCGGTGATGCGATCCAAGATCTCGTTTAAAGAAGAGAGCTCCATCGGATCTAACTGCTCGGCGAGTTCCGGTTTGACGTGAAGATTGCTTTCGATGACCCGAGAAGTCATCGTCGGCGCGGCGGCCGAACAGGCGGTCATAAGAAAACCGCCTAGCCGGAGAGTTTGGCCGATAGCCAATGCTCCTTTAGCAACAGTGTCGTCTTTAAAGACGGGATGAGGCATCCTTCCTGATGCCGACGCCACAGAGGAACTCTCAATGAAAGCACCAATGTCGGTGTCAAAACCGGCGGATCTCGGGTAGGGGGTCCCGAACTGTGCGTCTAGGCGCATGGTAACAGGAGACAAGGGACACGATGTTTTTACCCAGGTTTGGGCCCTCTCGATGGAGGTAAAACCCTACTCCTGCTTGATTAATATTGATGATATGGGTAGTACAAGAGTAGATCTACCACGAGATCAGAGAGGCTAAACCCTAGAAGCTAGCCTATGGTATGATTGTTGTTCGTCCTACGGACTAAAACCCTCCAATTTATATAGACACCGGAGAGGGCTAGGGTTACACAGAGTTGGTTACAATGGGAGGAGATCTGCATATCCATATCGCCAAGCTTGCCTTCCACGCCAAGGAAAGTCCCATCCGGACACGGGACGAAGTCTTCAATCTTGTATCTTCATAGTCTAGGAGTCCGGCCAAAGGTTATAGTTCAGCTATCCGGACACCACCTAATCCAGGACTCCCTCAGTTCCCATCACGAGGTACGTTCCTTTTTGGTCTGACCGTTTGCCAAAGATCCTGCATGTTGATCCTGCTCTTGTGCTACTGTTTTGGCACTACCATGATAAAGCAGTAATGTTATTATTTTGCACCTTAATCTAGTGGTCATTTGAGGCAATGTTTTGGCACCGCTAGTGCCACTGTTTTTTATATATATCAAAATAGGGGGTTCCCTCCGATTTCATTAAAGAAACCCAGTCATAGAGAACCATTATCTCACAACATCTCAGTGTGAACGGGCAGTTATGCAACTACTACTAGAATGGACTGAGTACTAGCAGGAGACAAGTTTGCCACATAAGCTAGGCAGGTAGGGGGACGCAGCACCAGCTCGACCAAGTTTGGATTACAACCCAAATGCTACCACAGAAACATCAGGGGGGAAGATAGGGACTGAAAGAGCCAGCTTCAGCATCCCAGTCTAAGCACCCCCGGCCTTCATCCTTGCGACGCATGGTACACCTCATTTGCCACCTGCTCGACCCTAGTGTCACTGATAAAATGAAGTAATAATACAGTTAAAATAGAGCGAGTGTCCTCTCTATTATTTCATTCCCAATGTAGATAAAGAAAGTGTTTCTCTTTGTTAATGTATGTTTCATCAACTAGTCCCATTGTTAATGTTTAAGCGTTTCTGCAAATTGGGGTGCTTAATTTTAGTTGATCTGCACAAAAATAGAGATTTGAATGTCTCAAGGCCCCTCCTTGTACTACCGCTGTACGCTGATGTTCATCACTAGCAGAAGGTGTATCGGGGAGACTTGGGTCGATTTCCAGTATGATGTACTCCCTCCGTTCCAAAATAGATGTCCCAACTTTGTACTAAAGTCAGTACAAAGTTGGGTCATCTATTTTGGAATGGAGGGAGTAATATTTTCTTCTGTTTATTAGTGTATGTTTCATCAACTAGTGCCACTATAATGCAATCATGCCTTTTCATTATCTGTGCAAACAGGGTTATTCAGCTGCATTTTGGTGGAACTACACAAATGTACGGATGGAACCGGCATATATGCAGAGTGCAAGGTGCCAAGTAAAAATTACCGACACCAACCCTGCTCCATCTAAGCATTGGCATCCACCACCATCAGTGGGATGTGTGGCGCTCACTGTGGACGGATCTTTCTCGGCAGCAAATCCTCTAACCAAATACTAGTAGCTTAGACTTTTAAAAAATACTAGTACCTTATATTGGCAGTTTTCTAGGGGTGTACTCTTTTCTGAAAGAAGCACCAAACTATTTTTATTTATTTGTACACAGTGTCACAACTTTGACCCAAAGGTCCAGAGCTATTTTAGGGTGATTGGCGTAGTACTCGGAGACTGATTGTAAGCATGATTTTTATTAGTTGTCACACTGATTGTAAGCATGAACAGATGGAAGATTAGGTTAGTGTGAAGCTTACCTTAGACCCTACCGACGCCGTTGAAACGAGGCGAGCATCGAGGGAACCGTGGAGAACGGCGGGGAAGCGACATCGCGCCATCCGGCCTCCTCTTGCGGTGGGAGAACGAATACTCTTGTGGCTCCGGCTGGCTCTGCACCCTCACGAACGGCACACCGTACTCGATCGATTCATTATCCTCTGGGTGCTCGACCTTCGACCTGTACGCCCACCACCTCCGCCTGACTTTCGCTTCGGGTTAATCTATCTGCTCCATCGCCCAGAGGAGATACTCGATGAACTCGAAGGACTGCGGCGTGACTGCCGCCGAGGAGTACGTCGCCGCCCTCGTCGTCATCGTCTCGCTCTTTCGCATACATTGCCACATGGCCCTCACCGTCCTCGAAATCTCCCACTCATTGTCAAACCAAGTAAGGATCTCCTTCAACCTGGCTAACTTTGCCTGGTCGCCGCCTGTCACAGCCCTAGAGCTTGCTTGTAACTAGTGGCATTGCATCCATGCATCATGTTTAAACTTATTTGAAACTTGAAATGGGGATTGCCTAAACCCTAGCATTAAAGGAATTCAAATAGGTTCAACCAAAAATATTTTTCAGTGAATTCAAATGGCTTTAGAAAATGTTCATCATTTCTGGAAAAATGCTTTAAACCAGAACCAGAGGTGCTGCACATTTTTCATGTCACATTTGGTCACTGGATTAATTCATATGGTATTTGCATTTGGGCATTTAAATACTATAAAATATTTCAAATGCTCAAATAATCATAAACTTAAATGTTTGCTGTTGGATATTTTCCAAACAGTGGGCTTGAGCAAGTTTCATGATTTTTGGGTTGGTATTAGTATTTTTAATAAAGCCCTAAAGACTACAGATTAATAGAAAAACAAAACAATTAAAGAGAGAGAGAGAAGCCCAGCTTACCTGGCATAGACACCGGCCCAGCTTCCCCCCCCCCACCCCCGTGCTGGCCCAGCTGGTGGCCCAGCCCACCAGCGCCACCGTCTCCCACCTCTCGCCTTGATGGGGCCGAGGCGTGTGGCCGACATGCTCGCCCACGCGCAGGCCACCTCCACCCTGCCTGCTTCACCCCCCCGACGCTCTGGACGCCTCCCCCGAGTGCCACGCACCCCCCCGACCCCTCTCTCCCTCGCCCGTGGCCTCTCCCCTCCTCTGCTCTCTCACTCGCACGCACCCGAGCGGCCCCGTCGCCACCGTCGCCGTTCGTCGTGGCCACCGACCTCCCCACGGCCAGCCATTCCGCCCACGAGCTCCGCCTCCTCCCGCTGAACCTCTCCACCGAAGGAAGCAAGCCCGGATGGCCTCCATCGTCTCACCGTCGCCTTCTCCACCACCGGCCGCCGAGGATCTTCACCGTCAATTCGCCATCGTCGTCGCTTCCCCGAGCTCGCTGACCATCTCTACGCGACCCATGTGAGCCTCCGGTCGATTCCCCTATCTTCCCCGCGTCATTTTCACCTCGTAGCCGCCGCCGCCATTGAAGCCGAAGCTCACCTCCGCCGCGCTCGTCGTCGGCGCTGCTCCGGTGACCATTTGGTCCCGGGCTAGCGCCCATCGCACTCACCGCATCACGTAGGCCACCACTAGCGCCTCAGCCCGCTTGCTCGCACACCGCAACGCTGCCCGCACCCACGCCCGAACTCCGGCGGCCGCCTAGGTCGTCGCCGGCACCATTTCCGGCCGCCCCGAGCTCCACTGACTCCATCAAGAGCTGCGGCTCGTCTCCAGCTCCACCTAGATGCCCTCCGCGGCCCATTTGGTCGCCGGAGTGGCCAAAACCACTCTCGCCGCCGCGTCGGGCTCGCCGGCGGCTAAACGCCGGTGTAGCCGACGTTGACCTTGACCACGGGTGGGCCCTGGTTGACTCTGTTGAGTCAATGACAGGTGGGGCCCAGGCCTGTTAACTAATCAGGATTAGTTCTAATTGATATCTAGTTAAACTAATTATGCTGACATACGGGACCCACAGGTCAGGGTTTGACCTGGACCGCCGCAGTTGACCTGCTGACGCAGTAGTGACGCAATGCTGATGTCATTAATCATTTTCTCGTTTAAAACTAATCAGGAATTCCAGAAAATGTCCTAAACTTCTAAAAATCATATAAATTCAACCGTAACTCCAATGGAAATAAGTTATATATGAAAAATGATCAGAAAAATATGAAGAATCTGTTTATGGCACTTTCATGCATGATTGAACAAGTTAACCTCACTGAATAGGATGAATCATGATTAGGGCAAATTATGAAATAGCATTTGGAGTTGGAGTTTAACCTTGTTTGAATTCCACTTCAATTAACTTGGCATGCTGTTGCATTAGTCAATTCAGTTCCTTAACATGACATGTCATTCATTTGTTTGTGCATTGCATTGATTGTGCTCTTTCTTGGTTGCCGGTAATTGTCCTCTCTTGATAGACGTGGTTCCGACGATTGTTCGATGACACCGATGAAGAACTATACTATCTTCAGAAGTGCCAGGCAAGCAAAACCCCCTTGTTCATTCCGATACAATCCCACTCTCTCGCTCCTGCTCTATTTTACTGCATTAGGACAACAACGACTCATGTGTTACTTGTTGCGGTAGCTGAACCCCTTTATCCTCTGCATGACCTGTCATTCCACAGTAACTAGATGAAACGCACTAGCATGAGTAGGAGTTGTTTGAGCCCTGATGTGCCTACTCATTCATGCTTGTTTGTCATGCCTGCTACTGCTTAGAGTTGAGTCAGTCTGATTCATCGGGAATGAATCGGAGGTGGGTGAACATGTCCTACTGTGTGTGAGCTAAGTGTGTGAACACGATTTGGTAAAGGTAGCGGTGAGAGGCCATGTAGGAGTACATGGTGGGTTGTCTCATTGAAGCCGTCCTCAGGAACTGAGTTCTGTGTTTGTGATCCATGAAACAGTTACTACCATGCATTGGGCCCGAAACCAATGGACCCTCTCGGCTCTTAACCACCCTTGTCCTCAGTCCGGGAGTTGCAAGTAGTTTCTGGTGTTTGTAGCATGCTTGGGGCCGCACGCAAGCGGTGACCTTAGGGGTGGGTTGTGTTGCGGTAGGCACGTGGGTCCGGTGTACCGATTCGCCTGTTTGGTGTTTCGGGAACCCCGCACACATCGTTCGGGCTATATGGGAAACCTCGGCGGACTCCTGCGGATGGAACCTGAATAGGCGATAAACTGGACTAGGGACTTGAGTGTTTAGGTAGGCCGTGGCCGACACCCACGTTGGGCTTCGCTTGAAGGTTGCGGGTACATGTCGTGTAAACGGCGGTAAGTGGTGAGAGCGCGTGTGAAGAAGTACACCCTGCGGGGTTAATATGATCTATTCAATAGCCGTGTCCGCGAAAAGGACTTCGGGTTGCCTATATCAGTTCATAGACAAGTGAAAGTGGATACCCTAAAACGCGCAAGATAAGCGTGAGTGCTATGGATGGCGTTCTCGTGAGGGAGACGGAGCGGGTCCATAGTGGTGTATTGATATGGTGAATATGTGGACTCGTAGCGCCACCTCAAAAGAGTTACTTGCAATCGTAGTTCGGGATAGCCACCGAGTCAAAGCTGGCTTGCTGCAGTCAAACTCCACCACCCCCTTTTGATAATGATGCATATGTAGTTAGTTCTGATGTAAGTCTTCCTGAGTACAATTGTACTCACGTTTGCCTATTTTATGTTTTTGCAGAGAGACGTCAGTCTCGCTAGTAGTTCCACGTGGACTTCGACGTTTAGCTTGTTACCTCAGCTACGATCTTGTGCCCTCGGCAGGATCTGGTAGATAGTCAGGCTTCTCAGCCTTTTTCATTTATAGTTGTCTGTACTCAGACATGTTTAGCTTCCGCTTGTGCTTGACTTGTATGTTTCGAGTGTTGGGTCATGAGACCCATGTTTGTAATATCTCGCTCCTCGGAGCCTAATGAATAAATATTTGAGTCGAGAGTTATGTTGTGATGCCATGTTGTATTTACACATATTGAGCATATTGTGTGTATGTTTGAAATGCTTGGTATGTGTGGGATCCGACAAACTAGTTGTTTATCCTTGGCAGCCTCTCATATGGGGAAATGTAGTCTCGTGCTTCGAGTGATAGTAGTCCGCTACAGCCCGGTTCACGAGTCCTGCTAGCCAAGACTACTGCTTGGACACTTGATCTGGCGGCATGTGTTTTACTTCGTTCCTATGTCTGTCCCTTAGGGAAATGTCACGCGGTGATGTTCGAGTCTGCCTAGCTCGCTACAGCCGGGATACCGGAGTCCTGTTAGTCCAAAGGCTACAGCCCGAATTCATACGTTGATGACCGACATGCTCGATGTGATTCATGTATGCCTGTCCCCATGGGTTAGTGCCGCTTTGGGTTCACGACTAGCCATGTCGGCCCGGGTCTTTGTCATATGGATGCTAGCGACACTATCATATACGTGAGCCAAAAGGCTAAACGGTCCGGGCCATGGTAAGGCGACACCGTGGGAATACCGTGCGTGAGGCCGCAAAGTGATATGAGGTGTTACCGGCTAGGTCGATGTGACTTGGAATCGGGTCCCGACAGCGTTGGTATCGAGCCCGTTGCTCAGAGGATTACCAAGCCAAACTGGTCGAAGTTGTGTCTAGAAATGCTTTAGTTATGTAAGGTAATTGATTGTGGTAGGGAACGTAAGGCTCTTTTTACTCCTTATACCTCATGGCCTTCTGATCTGAGTCATCCTCTTCTCCTCTACGGGGTTTAAGAACTAGGCTTCTCATCTATCTATTTAGGATGACGTGTTACTAATCCATAGACTTTTAAGATTGTTGGTTTTAAGCCTCAGTTCAGTTCCTACTATTTCTGTATGATAATTGTTGATCTCGGAACCTTGATATTGTGATGTTGAGTGGTTATGCCACCATTTTTGCAGAATGTCTCAAATCATTTTGAGCATTTACAGCCGTTATGCTGTCCGAGTCATCCCAGGTCTCTAAATAGTCTGATGCATTTGCAAATCCTTTCGTTTCGTTTCCGATGTCTTTTTTAGGTCAGAATAAGCACACTAATCGGTAAGTTGAGGTACTTTGTTGCCTCGGCATAGATGTTGGAGCTATTATTATGACCCTAGGTGTTTAGGAAGTCACCTAGCAATTTAGCAATGCTTTTGTATCCCCAGTGTGATGATTCTGGCCATTATTCTTGAGAGCATCCCGTGATGCCATTTAGCAGTAGGCATTCTATTCCTGGGTTCTTGAACCCGAGATTCACCCTATTTCATGTTGTTAGTAGTTGCTAGCTCCCTTAGGTTATTAGTAACCTTGCGACAGTCCTCGAGGTCCGTGGTATTTCCTTCTTCCAAATACCATGAACTGCTTATGGCAGAAGTTCTTTTGAGCCAAAAGATCACAACCAGGGTGCTCTTGAGGAGTACTCCATTCTATATTGTGACTCTGCCAGTTCTACCTTCTCTGCATGGGTTATCCGGGAGAAATGTTGAGCTTTGCTCGATATACTAATCCATGCCTCCACAACTCGAAAAGTTATATGTTTCTTTGAGTTGTTCTCTTTAGTTGTATTCCGACCCTCCTCTATCAGTTGATAACCAAGAGTATGTGTGCATTTGTGTTCATCGATGCCTTTACTCTTGTGGTCCGTCAAGCCATTCTGTCCTGAATGACTTGGAGAAACAAACTCCAGTACCTCATCCATTTCTAGGATTGGGTCAAAGTAGTTGTATCCCGCAAATCAAAATGCCAATCCAGCTTTTGATTCTGTTCTATCCTGAAGTATTACCCACTTTATGTCAGGAACGTCATGAGAATTGCACCTTCCTCTATGAATTCTTGACGTAGTGATACTTCTCGCTATCATTATTCATTCCTCGGTTCCGTGTTGATGTAACCGGAATGCTGACAAGTGAATTGTGATGTGTGAAATCGATACTCCTAGCAACCTCGTTGCTTGGTAGTTAATGGACAATATTCCCATTCTTAGCGTGTTGGTTATTAAATCTTCATCCTAAGATTGATCGTGCTACCTAGTCCTTATTTCTGGTGCACACTTCGGTTGATGAGTTAGGATCTTGTCAAGTCCTCACTCATTTGATCATGTCATCTTGCCTCAAAAGCAAGATTGTTCTCGAGCTTAGTGACATACCGGTGGTTCGTGACTTTCCAAATATCTTCTTGGGAGTGTTACCGGGTTGTTTCCTGACTGTTATGTTGAGCTCGTGACCAAGTTGGTTTCTTGTGAACTACCCTTTCTCCAAGAATCTGTGTTGGATATCCCTGAGCTAGTTGGTTAAGCTAGACAACAACTTGGAGAGTTGGAAGATAAAAGCTTGCCTAACTTAGTTCGTTCCAAAGGGATATTCTTGTGTAGTGTGTGTTGAAGAAAGATGATATCTTCATCGAATGGTTCCTGTGATAATTTGTTGAATCTATTGTCTTGTCCAAACCTTGACTCGAGTATGGGCTATCGTCAAGTCAAATCAGAACAAATGATATTCATAATGTTGTCTTACTCGTGGTTGATCCTTTGAGCATACACCATTACATCTTTGGTCTGACCAATGCTATCACCGTGTTCACATGATGGTGGAAGTCCAGTGATATGGAAATTCCGATGAGTTGTTGTTGAGTCCATCAGCAGCATTTTGTCTCCCCCAAGATTCATGTTGAACATCAACCTAGTGTTGAAAACTTTGTAAGCAATGCCTTCGTGATCCGTTCATGAAGCCTATGCTTGGATGGAAGAAGTGACTTCCTCGAACTCACGTGCATCTGATGTAAGTTGTCGCCGTGGATTCGAGAAAGCTTGTTTGCCTCCTGTGGAATCATCCCAAGTCAGTCATGCATGTGCAAAGTATTCTGTGGTTTGATAGACTGATCATCTTCATTCCGTATGTATCCCTAGCACACCAAGCCACTGATTGACTTGTTCAAGGAAAAGAAGTCTATGCTTGGGATCTAATCCATGGACTTGCGTAAAGACTTCGACATCCTCGATGATGGTTCCCCACTTGAACTCGGTAGTGTTTGATGATAAGACTACTATGTGGTCATTCTTGTCTTGGACAACATGTTCACATGTTAGTAGCAGAACCAGCTCATGTTTTGGAGCTTGCTATCGTAGTTCACTCCCGAGAATCTCGCAACATCATCTCGTCGATTTGTGTTGCAACCTTTATTTTTCGGACATGCTGAGTCTGAAGTATCCTATCACCAATCAGATCTGAATCTCAGGCAGATATGATGGTTGGAACATTCCAACAGTTGTATTTCGTTCCCAGCTTGCACCGTCCTGTGCCAATTTCTATGGGCTGCCTTCTTAGTAATTCTTGTCTAGGATCATCCTCAAAAGTGGACTTACCATGGGTCCCATCCATTTCCGGTGATAAGCAAAATCATCCATTGCGTTGTCTTTAACAAGGTAGTCCACATCATCCATTCTAGTCCGGGTGTACCATTCCTTTGCACTCCGCCAAACGATCGTTGTGAATTGCCTTAGGCTGGTACGAAGAGTTTCAATGATCTCTGAATCAAAAGTAATTCTTTTTGCCACTTAAGGGAATAGTTCCTCGCGTCACCTCCCCTGGGGTGCCCCTTTATTGAATCATGGCAAATATTTCCTTGCCACCTTGACACCATCCACCATCCTTCTAAGCGTGGAATTGTTGACCACCAATCAAACCCCGTCGTTTGTTCTTCCATCCCTCTCGATGTGTTTTGTGTCTCAACTCGAGATGTTCACCCTCTCATTCCGTGAGTTGATCGTGAGTTGCTCGATCTTCAAGAAGATTAAATCATGTAGGGTTTTCCCCTTCTTTCTGTTGTCGTGTCGAGTGAAGAGCTCGAAAGCAAAACGTCAAGACCAAGATGATGGAATGAATCAACATCTTCGAGAAGGGCAAATGGATCATGAAGATTGTGATAGTTTTGTGACTTCCCTTTTCCTCTTACCTCACGTCTTGAATCTCGGGGCGAGATTCTTGATTAGTGGGGGTGAGTTGTCACAGCCCTAGAGCTTGCTTGTAACTAGTGGCATTGCATCCATGCATCATGTTTAAACTTATTTGAAACGTGAAATGGGGATTGCCTAAACCCTGGCATTAAAGGAATTCAAATAGGTTCAACCAAAAATATTTTTCAGTGAATTCAAATGGCTTTAGAAAATGTTCATCATTTCGGAAAATGCTTTAAACCGTAAACGGAGGTGCTGCACATTTTCATGTCACATTTGGTCTTTGGATTAATTCATATGGTATTTGCATTTGGGCATTTAAATACTATAAAATATTTCAAATGCTCAAATAATCATAAACTTAAATGTTTGCTGTTGGATATTTTCCAAACAGTGGGCTTGAGCAAGTTTCATGATTTTTGGGTTGGTATTAGTATTTTAATAAAGCCCTAAAGACTACAGATTAATAGAAAACAAAACAATTAAAAGAGAGAGAGAAGCCCAGCTTACCGGCACAGACACCGCCCAGCTCCCCGTGTTGGCCCGGTGGTGGCCCAGCCCACCAGCGCCACCGCCTCCCACCTCTCGCCGATGGGATGAGAGGCGTGTGGTCGACGTGCTCGCCACGCCTGGCCACCTCCACCTGCCTGCTTCACACCCCCGACGCCTCGACGCCCCCCGAGCGCCACGCACTTCTAACCCCTCTCTCCCTCGCTGTGGCCTCTCCTCCTCTCTGCTCTCTCTGCGACGCACCGAAGCGCCCTGTCGCCACCATCGCCGTTCGTCGTGGCCACCGACCTCCCCATGGCCAGCCATTCCGCACACGAGCTCCGCCTCCTCCCGCTGAACCTCTCCACCGAAGGAAGCAAGCCCGGATGGCCTCCATCGTCTCACCGTTGCCTTCTCCACCACCGCCGCCGAGGATCTTCACCACATTCGCCACCGTGCCGCTTCCCGAGCTCGCTGACCATCTCTACGCGACCCATGTGAGCCTCGGTCGATTCCCTCTCTTCCCGCGTCATTTTAGCCTCAGCCGCCGCCGCCATTGAAGTCGGCTCACCTCCGCGCCGCTGCCGCCGCGCGCTGCCCGTGACCATTTGGTCCCGGGCTAGCGCCCATCACACTCACCGCATCACGAGGCCACCACTAGCGCCTCAGCCCGCTTGCTCGCACACCGCAACGCTACCCGCTGCCTTGAACTCCGCGGCCGCCTAGGTCGTCGCCGGCACCATTTCGGCCGCCCAGCTCCACCGACTCCACCAAGAGCTGCGGCGTCTCAGCTCCACCGGATGCCCTCCGCGCCCATTTGGTCGCCGGAGTGGCTAAACCACTCGCCGCCGCTGGCTCGCTGTGGCTAAACGCCGTGTAGCCGACGTTGACCTTGACCACAGGTGGGCCTGGTTGACTCTGTTGAGTCAATGACAGTGGGCCCAGCCACGTTAACTAATCGAGATTAGTTCTAATTGATATCTAGTTAAACTAATTATCTTTGACATACGGGACCCACAGGTCGTGGTTTGACCTGGACCGTAGATTGACCTCGACGCAGAGTGACATAATGCTGATGTCATTAATCATTTTCTCATTTAAAACTAATCAGGAATTCCAGAAAATGTCCTAAACTTCTAAAAATCATATAAATTCAACCGTAACTCCAATGGAAATAAGTTATATATGAAAAATGATCAGAAAAATATGAAGAATCTATTTATGGCACAATCATGCATGATTGAACAAGTTAAACTCACTGAATAGGATGAATCATGATTAGGGCAATTTATGAAATAGCATTTGGAGTTGGAGTTTAACCTTGTTTGAATTCCACTTCAATTAACTTGGCATACTGCTGCATTAGGTCAATTCAGTTCCTTAACATGACATGTCATTCATTTGTTTGTGCATTGCATTGATTGTGCTCATTCTTGGTTGCCGGTAATTGTCCCCTCTCGATAGACGTGGTTCCGACGATTGTTCGATGACACCGATGAAGAACTATACTATCTTCAGAAGTGCCAGGCAAGCAAAACCCCCTTGTTCATTCTGATACAATCCCACTCTCTCGCTCCTACTCTATTTTACTGCATTAGGACAACAACGACTCATGTGTTACTTGCTGCATGTAGCTGAACCCCTTTATCCTCTCAGATGACTGTCATTCCACAAGAATTAGATGAAACCCACTAGCATGAGTAGGAGTTGTTTGAGCCTGATGTGCCTACTCATTCATGCTTGTTTGTCATGCCCGCTCTCGCTTAGAGTTGAGTCAGGTCTGATTCATCGGGAATGAATCGGAGGTGGGTGAACATGTCCTACTGTGTGTGAGCTAAGTGTGTGAACACGATTTGGTAAAGGTAGCGGTGAGAGCCCATGTAGGAGACATGGTGGGTTGTCTCATTGAAGCCGTCCTCAGGAACTGAGTTCTGTGTTTGTGATCCATGAAACAGTTACTACCACGCATTGGGCCCGAAACCAATGGACCCTCTCGGCTTCTTAACCACCCTTGTCCTCAGTCCGGGAGTTGCAAGTAGTTTCTGGTGTTTGTAGCATGCTGGGGGCCGCACGCAACGGTGACCTTAGGGGTGGGTTGTGTTGCGGTAGGCACGTGGCCCGGTGTACCGATTCGCCCGTTTGGTGTTTCGGGAACCCTGCACACATCGTTCGGGGCTGTATGGGAAACCTCGGCCGGACTCCCTGCGGATGGAACCTGAATAGGTGATAAACCTGGACTAGGGACTTGAGTGTTTAGGTAGGTCGTGGCCGACACCCACGTTGGGCTTCCGCTGAAGGTTGCCGAGTACATGTCGGTGTGGCGGTAAGTGGTGAGAGCGTGTGAAGAAGTACACCTGCAGGGTCAATATGATCTATTGAATAGCCGTGTCATGGAAAAGGACTTGGGTTGCCTATATCAGTTCATAGACAAGTGAAAGTGGATACCCTAAAATGCGCAAGATAAGCGTGAGTGCTATGGATGGCGTTCTCGTAGGGAGACGGAGCGGGTCCATAGTGGTGTATTGATATGGTGAATATGTGGACTCGTGTGCGCCACCTCAAAAGAGTTACTTGCAAATGTAGTTCAGATAGCCACCGAGTCAAAGCTGGCTTGCTGCGGTCAAACTCCACCACCCCTTTTGATAATGATGCATATGTAGTTAGTTACGATGTAAGTCTTGCTGAGTACAATTGTACTCACGCTTGCCTATTTTATGTTTTTGCGAGAGACGGCCTCGGTCTAGTAGTTCCACGTGGACTTCGACGTTTAGCTTGTTACCTCAGCTACGATCTTGTGCCCTTGGCAGATCTGGTAGATAGTCGCTTCTCAGCCTTTTTCCTTTATAGTTGTCTCACTCGGACATGTTTAGCTTCCGCTTGTGCTTGACTTGTATGTTTCGAGTGTTGGGTCATGAGACCCATGTTTGTAATATCTCGCTCCTCGGAGCCTAATGAATAAATATTTGAGTCGAGAGTTATGTTGTGATGCCATGTTGTATTTACACATATTGAGCATATTGTGTGTATGTTTGAAATGCTTGGTATGTGTGGGATCCGACAAACTAGTTGTTTATCCTTGGCAGCCTCTCATATGGGGAAATGTAGTCTCGTGCTTACGAGCGATAGTAGTCCGCTATAGCCCGGTTCACGAGTCCCGCTAGCCCAGCACTACTGCTTGGACACTTGACTGGCGGCATGTGTTTCACTTGCGTTCCTATGTACGTCCCTTCGGGAAATGTCACGCGGTGATGTTCGAGTCCTGCCTAGCCTGCTACAGCCCGGGATACCGGAGCCTGTTAGTCCAAAGGCTACAGCCCGAATTCATACGTTGATGACCGACATGCTCGATGTGATTCATGTATGCCTGTCCCCATGGGTTAGTGCCGCTTTGGGTTCACGACTAGCCATGTCGGCCCGGTTCTTTGTCATATGGATGCTAGCGACACTATCATATACGTGAGCCAAAAGGCATAAACGGTCCCGGCCATGGTAAGGCGACACCGTGGGAATACCGTGCGTGAGGCCGCAAAGTGATATGAGGTGTTACCGGCTAGGTCGATGTGACTTGGAATCGGGGTCCTGACACCGCCGGTGATCTGCCTGATTCGTTGTTGCATCCCCTCCATAGATGTCCTTCTGAGTGGTCCGGTACTAGCTTTGGAAGATGGGAGGAGAGACGGTGGTCTTGCAATAGAGAAGAGGCAGAGGCGAGATGGTGGTTTTGGAATGGATATGATGGAGAGGAGAGGGGGTGGTTTTGAAATGGAGAAGAGGGAGAGGCAAGACGGTGGTTTTGGAATGGAGATGATGGAGAGGAGAGGTTCCCCTGCCTTTCGGTCGCTGACAGGTGGGCCCCGCGCTTGGTGGGACCCATGTGTCAGTGTCTCAATGGCAGGATGGGCTACGTCAAGGGATCCTCGTTCGAGAAGAGAGGAGGTGGTTTTGCAATGGATAAGAGGGAGAGGCAAGACGGTGATTTTGGAATGGAGATGATGGAGACGAGAGGAGGTGGTTTTGCAATGGAGAAAAGGGAGAGGAGCGTGCGGCAGCAATTTAGGATTGGACGAGATGGTCGGCGCGCTGCGACTGGATCAAAATCAAAATCAATTTACCCTTCAATAAAGAAAGCGACCCCACATTAACTAGTCTCCCTTTTATTCTGGGTCATAATTGACCATGATTTTCGCAAATAAAATATATGTTATACGTTGCACAAATAATATAATTTGAAAGTACATTCAGATATGAACCAAACGATACAATTTTTGGTGACATGCATTCACATTTTGCTTGTCAAATACAGTACGTGGTCAAACTTTGACCCAAAATACGCAAAACAAAAAAAATACTTCCAAGACCAGCGCCGCTCTTCCACTCTTCTCCTCTTAAACCACCGCCGCTCCTCTCTTGTTCCAATCTAAATCCAGCGCCGCTCCTCTCCTCTTCCATTTCAAAACCACTGCCCTCCTCTCCTGTTCCAATCAAAAACCAGTGTCGCTCCTCTCCCGTTCTAGACCAAAATCAGCACTGCCCCTCTCCTCTTCCATTAAAAATCCACCGTCGGTGAGTGAAGGTGCTGTGGAGAAGTAGATCGATGGAGGAGTACAACTGATACGTGAGGATCGCAGACGGCGATCCTGTGAAGCTAGCTAGGATGTTAGAGATACAGTCTTGGTTTGACAACAAGGACCAACTAGCGGCGACGGCGACATCCATGGCCAAATATCTGCAACAGAGCGAAAAGGCAGCGATACTCCCGGAGGGAGTCGCGCGGGAGTACATAGAGCTGCTCCTCTAGGCCATGGAGCAAACAGATTCACCGAATCCGATCGCGAGGGAGCGGTGGTGGGAGTATCAATCCCAGATGGAGCATCCACCAGAGATTGATGGATCGAGCATCTACAGGGTGTCGTTTGTGAGGGTGCCGTGCCAGAGCGAGCCGGTGGAGTCTTCGTCGACCGAACCCAACTTCAAGAGGAGAAAAACAGTTGGCCCGACGATGCTTCCCCGCCATCCTCTCCCTCGGTATTCACATCGTCTCACGGGGCGGCTGTCTGTCGCCGAGGAATAGGAGGGATTGCCCCCCTAGACCAGTCGGTCAGGTTTTGAATTGTTAGGAGGAGCTTGGGGTTGTTAGTATTTGCAGGTTGTGAATTGTGTTTTGTGTTGTGTATTTTGAGAGTACTTTCAGATATGAATGTCTTTTGAATTTCAGATCTGCAGTATTGAGCATATGAAGTATTTTATGAATTCTAGAGATCTATTTTTAGCACTTAAAAAAATGTAGTTTCATAGGAGTATAAAAGTGCAGACAATGTGATTCTCAGAGAAGAAACTGCAAGTTTCAGTTTCAGATAAGAAACCGCAACTTTCAGAGGCAGAGCATTTATATTAACACGGCCTTTTCAAACAGTGTTAACATCATGCTGGAAGTTTTATTCATGGTCAAAACTGGAACTACCAGCCAGTTAACATCATGCTGATCAACATTCATGCATAGCACATCTTCATATGATGCGCAGTCAAAAAGATATGCTATTTTCAAGATGCCCACACAGTGTCGAGTGTGCAAAAACCAAAGAAAATGAGGGACGCCGCTGTCTGCCATTGTGAACATGCTGAACAAAGGAGAGGAATCTAGAGAGGACTATACGTGGAGAGGCGTACAGTCGGGACCCACCAGGTCTATGGCCATACGCAAGCAAGTGCCTCATCGAAAAATACTTCCTCCTAATGCTATCTCGACGCTAGCCCACGGGTTTGTCAACATAGTTACATTTTTTTAGGTGCTTCAACGTAGTTACGATAGGAGATAAATTCACAACGAAGCCGGGGAGCTGGCAGGTATCATTTATTATCACTGGGGCAGCAAGTATCAGCTGGGTTTTGGGCTGCCCCGTCTAGGCATTCTTTTTTAGCATGCGCAGCCCACGACCTCGGATGGGAGGTCCATAGGCCTGTTTATATTTTCTTGAGGGCCGTCATGTATCGACCAACCTATGGACCTTTATTTTTCCTGAAACATCGGCAGCCCAATTTATGTTTTTTTTTTGAAGAAAAGCAGAGGTCTGTTCTATTTTTCTATATAAGAATAGTAACACCTGGTCCAACTTATGTTTCCCTTCTAACTATATTATATACATTTAAATTATTTTATATGTTATTATATATTATTGTTATTGTCATCATATATTTAACACGTACTTACATATGTAAGAAAAACAATATCCGACATCTTATTAACTTATAAAATAATTTCTTAACAATAAAATCCTGGATATTTTTGCAACGAAAATCCTGGTGATTGTGTACAAAAGCTTGGTAAGATTTAAGGACCAATGTAATAATAAATCACTTATTTTTATATATATATATATATATATATATATATATATATATATATATATATAACAAAATGCTCAGCCCCTGTTTATTTTTTTATAACATTGTTGCGCCCACCCCAACATTATAATTAGAGTAAGCCCAGCAAAATCATGTATTTCGAGAAAGTGCAAATGGCCTGTAATTTTTTAGGAAAAACATAAATGGGCCGCATGGACGCTACATTATTTGTTCACCCAGCCCAGCTAATGGAATGTAGTTCAAAAAAAAGAGATCAAATGGACTGTAAATTCTACCCCGCAAAAAAAAGACTGTAAATTTTGAAAAATGGGTTGAATATGTGCCACATTTTTTTAGGCTGAAATGTGGGCCAATAGGTCGAAGCCAATGCAAGTCGTTGTCAACTTAGTCAACAAATGATTCTGACATCGTTAGCCGTTGGATTTACATCCAACGACCGCATCCATCTTCAATCTCTCGTCTTCTTTCCTCCAGCGCGGGACCACTGCTCCGCCTCCTGCTACTAGCAGCTCTGCTTAGCACGCTCATTTGTGAAGCGCCACTCCACCGTTGGCTAGGCCATCCTCCACCCTCCACACCTCTGTTCTTCTCCACCGATTGCCGAACCACACCGCACTGTAACCAGTTAACCTCATACACCTCTCCGCTGCGACTCTACTCCCGCGTCTTCCCATCTCCGGCTCGTTGCTGTCCAGGGCCTCGCCGTCGTCCACCACCTTGGATGCGCTCGGTGCGGCTTGGTCAACATGGTCAACGAACGACACCATCGTAAGTAGATTGTGCGTGGAGAGGCTGACAGCTGGGTCCATGGCCGCACGCAAGGAAATGCCTCCTTATTACGCGCAAAATAATGATTCCTCCACCTGATAGCTGGGACCCACCAGAAGGGCCTCTGTATTTCATGAAAAACGTTCCCACCGCTGATAGGTCGGACCCACCAGCTATATCTTCACACGCAAGGAAGTGCCTCCTTATTACGCACCAAAAAATGAATATCCCCCTGCTAGCTGGGACCCACAATAGTTGGAGGCTGACTTGTGGGCCAACTAAGTTGACGGGGACGGAGGGCTTAGTCAACTTAGTCAATATGCATGATTCTAGCTCTAGTGACCGTACGATGTCCATCCAATGGGCATAGTGCTTCTTCAACCTCTGGTCTTCTTGCTCCAGCCGCCCAAACCAGCGTCGGTCGTGCCTCGTGCTCCTGCCTCCCGTGGTCGGCTACGATGCGGCGGAGGCCTCACCGCCCCCTACTACTCCCACCGCTGGCCAGGCCATCCCTCTACTCACCCACAACCCTGTTATTCTACGGCGACGGCAGCCTCACACCGCAACGAACCAATGAACCCTCGTACTCCTCTGCGCGTGGGCATCCACTACCGCGTCTTCCCCGGCTCCGCGTCGTCCCCTTCCTAGGCCTCGCCGTCGTCCACTGCCTGGTGCTCTCGGCGTGGTGTGGTCAACGTGGTCAAGGAACGGCTTCCATCGGACGTGGACTGTACGTGGAGAGGCTGACAGCTAGGTCCACGGCCGCAGCAAGGAAGTGCCTCCTTATTACGTGCAAAATAATTATTCCTCCACCTGACAGTAGGGACCCACCGGACGGGCCATCGTATTTCACGAAAAAAACGTCTCCCCCTGACTGTTGGGACCCACCAGCGACATCTTCGCATGCAAGGAAGTGCGTCCGGGCTAAAAAACACGATTCGCCCCCCTGACTACTGGGACCCACCAGCTAATTCTTCGCACGCAAGGAAGTGCCTGACAGTCAGGACCCACCTGGTCGAAGTGTACGTAGCGTTGTCATTCTGGTTGCGAACGTGTATGTACATACTGGTCGATGTAGAGGCGCGCACGTGTGGTAGTAGAGGCGCGCACGTAGCATGTACACATACGTACAACGGCTAGTGTGCAAGAAAGAAAATACGGCCACGTACGTACATACGGGCAGGGTCTCGAATGCCTACTCGCGCATACGTACGGCCAGGGCTCGTGTACATGGCTGCGTCGGAACAGAGAAACAGCGTCGTCGTCGTGTTCATGGGGAGCCAACCGGCTTGGTCAGAACGGAATGCGTCGCCGTGTTCATCGGGAGGGCTTGGACGGAACAGCCGATGGAAACGAGGCCTGGTGTACCGCAGAACGGAGGAAACGGCCTTGTGTTCGACCGGCCACGTTCAAAACGGGATCCTGTTCATTGGGAGGGGTCTGGCATACCGCAAAACGGAGGAAACGGACCTCCTACGGTCGAAACGGGGGTCTTGTTGATCGGGAGGGGTGTGGCGTACCGCAAAACGGAGGAAACGGTCTTCTCTTGGAGCGTTATGGCCGAAACGGGGGTCCTGTTCATCGGGAGGAGTGTGGCGTACCGCAAAACGGGACTCCACGGGATACTGTTCATCTCCACCATCGACCCCCTCCAGCCTCCATGGGCTACTGTTCATCCACCGTCAACCTCCTCCAGCCTCCACCTGCGACTGTTCATCCTCGGGCTCCTGTTCATCCAGCCTCCACCGTGCGCTACTCCACCGGCTACTGTTCAACCAGCCCTCTCCACGGGCTCCTGTTGGACCACCCCTCCACGGTCTACTGTTCATCCTGCCCTCCACCGTCTCTGCTCATCCTACCCTCCACGGGTGGTCCTGTTCATCCAGCCCTCCACGGGTCCTATTCATCCAGCCCCAAGCGGCTCGTCGATCGGGTACTGCTCATCCAGAGGCAACACCACGGGTCCTGTTCATCCACCCCACCGGAACTGCTCATCCAAACCCCCAAAGAACGCCATTGCTCATCCAGAGGCAGCATCGATCGGCTTGATTAGCAGTAGTAGCGGCGAATCGCCGATCGGGTTCGATTAACAACCATCGATCGGTCTCTCGGGTTCGAGAACGCGAGCTCGCAGCAATCGCCGGGTTGATTAGAGCCCAACGCCTCGCTTCGGGTTCGATTAGAGCCCAACGCCGCACACACGCAGCAGACGTATGAGAGAGACACGCACCGCTCGGCCCCCGACCACCCACCGTATCGGGGACTCCCCGATATTTTCCGCGCCCTTGCTTCTACCATGGTTTTTTCGTCATGGACGGCCCAAAGAATGTCATGCAGCTGCGTCTCCGGCCTGCCCAAGATGAAAAGCCCATTTTCTGTCATGATTTTTGTCATAGAAGTAGGACCCCACCACATCTATGATGATACCGGGTTTTGTCACAATTATCATCATAGAAGTGTCATAAGTATAGCAGAAAAGATTTTCGTTCAGCCCAAATTGTCATGGATGTGTCTTTTTTTGTAGTGATAAGTTCCGAGTTGGGTTCATAAACCAAGAAGATCGCTGCTTTTTTATGGCCGAACTTGGATAAACTTTCTCAAGTGTTACGGACTGAAAGTTGGCGCACGAATGTTGATGGAAATAGCAGAACCTGGTCTCATCTTCACTGCGATCTTCCACCCGACGTGCTCCAATTGTTCATCCATGTTAGTTTTGTATCCGGTTCTTGCTTGTTGCCTCGATTACTTCTTAATCCACCTATTCTGTCTAACTAATCACAATTTAACTTTAGAAGTAGCAACGAATCTCTCACTAAGATGCTACTTCTAACTAATATTTTCTTATAATTGGTGGCACGTGTAGGTTTTTTCGAGTTAAGCAGGCTGCTCGTTTGTTATTCTATAACAACTCGGCTATTCTTGATGGCTTTGAAGTTGGATCGGGACGACATCCACAATTTCCTACACTTTATTGATCGTCTTGAGGTCCTTGTGGGGCGTTTCAATGGTGGAAGGCCACGTGGGATATGTGTGCCATCGCTGAACTCGTTGAACAGGTCCAAGCGTGTCGAGAAACTTATGGTGCGAGATGTTTTCGTTATATATGTTGTTCATAAACTATTGCTTATACAGTTTTACTGCTTGTAATCTTCTTGAAATGTAAACTGCCCAGTTCTATTGTTCCTATACAGATGCACGACCATGGTCGGGTCGGACTTGGCGCTTGGTCGTAACATGATGTTTATGTCGACCTACTCCATTCCCCTTGGAGGTGAAAAGATACTTATTCATGGGTGGTCTCAAATAATGAAGGCCCGTCCATCTTGGAGAATAGGACGAGAAGATTATGTTCTGCTTTTCCATGGCTCTAAAGCGAATATCCTGTTTATTGACCACATTGCGAGATGAAGCAACTTTCGAAGGTTGTGGATGTGCGGGTGGCGCTGGGGCTTGGCGGCCTCACCCTTGGTTAATCAGAGGCAAAGTAGCCACGCTCGAGGCGTGCTTTATGCGCTTGAACTGTATAAGTACTCATCTGCTTTCACTATGGTTGTTAAGTGCCCTATTTGGTTTGATTAAGGTTGTTAAGTACTCCTGCTGCTTTTCTGATGCCGTCGTGTTTCTTGATCTGTCTTCCTCCAGCCGCCAAAACCAAACCAGCGCCAAGGGCCGCCGCTATACGCCTCCCACGATCGGGCTGCGCCTCGACGATCGCCGCCCCACCGTCTCCTAAATCGTTAACGCCGACGTCCGAGGCCTTGCTGTCGTCCTCGGTGCGCTTTGGTGTGCTCGCCGTGGCGCCGCCCTCTCGCGTTGTCAACATGGTCAACAAACAACAGGAATCGGCAAAAATACGTGGAGAGGATGACAGTAGGGGCCCACCATGTCAGCGTATGGAAAAATCAAATGCTTCCTCCTAGTGTTTTCCTAACATTTGGGACCCACGACATTGTGAGCGTATATAGTCAATAGACAAGAGAACAACACAAGATCGGCTGACACCTGGGATGTAGCTGCTCGAGCAGTATTTTTTTTTTGTTATTGTTGAGACAGAGCAGGGTTTGAACTGGGCTATGGCCCGTCTAGCCCAGGTTTATATTTTATGTTCACCATGTGACTAGCCCGGCTATTTGTTCTTTGTGAAAATGAGCCCAGATTATTTTTTCTGAAGAATACCCAATCCAGGCCTACTTATTTTTCTACGCCCTGATGGGCTGCAACTCTTTAAAGACGCCTGCAAATCTTGAAAGTAATATGAAATGGGTTGTAAATATAAAAACAAATGACAAATTGGCAATTACTTTATAATTTCTGAATTTTTTCACATTTTCAGATTCCTATTTCACTGGGCATTAACCTAATTTAAATATATCTTCAAAGTACTTTAAATCCAGCTCGACATTTTGGTATTAAAAATAGTTTGGAACCCACAGAAATATGTGAAATTGGCCCGTGCCAACCAAAAAACGGACTGCAATAAATTGCATAAGAAGTCGCAATGAGCTATATATAAATTATTAAAAAAAAAGAGGGAATGGTCTGACTTGTGGGCCTATTAAGTTGACGCGTATGCAAGATTTTTTTTAGTTATTATATACGTCAACAAACGATTCTAGCAGACATCACCGTTGGATGTCAATCCAACGGCCGTCGTGTTTCTTCAATCTCTGATCTTCTTGCTCAAGCCGCCAAATCCAGTGCCGGCGGGACCGCCTGCTCCCGCCTCCCGTGGACAGTTGTGCTACCGCGTAGGCCTCACCATCCCCTACTACTCCCACCGCTGGCCAGGGCATCCCTCTACTCACCCACACCCCCTGTTATTCTGCGGCGACGACAGACTCACACCGCAACGGAACTAGTGAACCCTCGTACTCCTCTCCGCATGGGCATCCACTGCCGGGTCTTCCCCGGCTCCGCGTCATCCCCTTCCTAGGCCTCGCCGTCGTCCACCACCCTGGTGCTCTCGGCGCGGTGTGGTCAACATGGTCAAGGAACGACTTCCATCGGAAGAGTACTGTACATAGAGAGGCTAACAGCTGGGTCCACGACAGCTGCAAGGAACTGCCTCCTTATTACGCGGAAAATAATTATTCCTCCACCTGACAGCAGGGACCCACCGGATGGGCCACCATATTCGGTGAAAAAAACATTTCCCCCCTGACTGCAGGGACCCACCGGACGGGCCACCGTATTTCATGAAAAAAACGTTCCCCCCGCTGTCAGCTCGGACCCACCGGAAGTGCCTCCTCATTACGCACAAAAAAAATGAATACTCCCCCTGCTAGTTGGGACCCACCTTGGTGGGAGGCTAACTTGTGGACCTACTAAGTTGACGGGGACGGAGTGCTTTGTCAACTTAGTCAATATGAACGATTCTAGCTCCAGTGACCGTACGATGTCCATCCAACGGCCGTAGTGCTTCTTCAACCTCTGGTCTTCTTGCTCCGGCCTACCAGCAAAGGCCGGTCGTGCCGCATGCTCCTGCCTCCCGTGGCCGGCTGTGGTGCCGCGGAGGCCTCACCGCCCCCTACTATTCCCACCGCTGGCCAGGCCCTGCGGTGACGGCAGCCTCACACCGCAGCCGAACCAGCGAACCCTCGTACTCCTCTCCACGCGGGCTTCCACTGCCGCGTCTTCCCCGGCTCCGCGTCGTACCCTTCCTAGGCCTCGCCGTCGTCCACCGCCCTCATGCTCTCGGCACGGCGTGGTCAACGTGGTCAAGGAACGACTTCCATCGGAAGAGTACTGTACGTGGAGAGGCTGATAGCTGGGTCCACGACGGCCGCAAGGAACTGCCTCCTTATTATGCGCAAAATAATTATTTCTCCACCTGACAGCAGGGACCCACCGGACGGGCCACCGTATTTCGCGAAAAAAACGTTTCCCCCCTGGCTGCTGGGACCCACCAGCTACATCTTCGCATGCAAGGAAGTGCGTCCGGGCAAAAAAAACGATTCGCCCCCCTGACTGCTCGGATCCACTAGCTACATCTTCGCACGAAAGTAAGTGCCTGACAGTCGGGACCCACCTGGTCAAAGTGTACGTAGCGTTGTCATTCTGGTCGCGAATATGTACGTACATACTGGTCGATCGGTCTGTCTGCAAGCTGCAGCGATGAACCGTGGCCGTGCAAGGAAGGGCACGTGTGGTAGTAGAGGCGCGCACGTGTGGTAGTAGAGGCGCGCACGTAGCATGTACACGTATGTACAACGGCCATGTTGCAAGAAAGTAAACTGACGCCACGTCATTACATACGGGCGGGTCTCAACGCCTACTCGCGCATACGCACGCCGAGCTCGTGTACATGGCTGGGTCGGAATGGAGAAACTGCGTCGTCGTCGTGTTCATGGGGAGGCAACGGAATGCGTCGTGTTCATCGGGAGGCAGCGGAACGCGCGGGAGCCAACCGGCTTGGATGGAACAACCGATGGAAACGAGGCCTGGCGTACCGCAGAACCGAGGAAACAGCCTTGTGTTCGACCGACCACGGTCGAAACAGGATCCTGTTCATCGGGAGGGGTCTGGCGTACCGCAAAACGGAGGAAACGGACCTCCTACGGTCGAAATGGGGGTCCTGTTGATCGGGAGGGGTGTGGCGTACCGCAAAACGGAGGAAACGGACTTGTGTTGGAGCGCTACGGTCGAAACGGGGGTCATGTTCATCGGGAGGGGTGTGGCGTACCGCAAAACGGGACTCCACGGGATATTGTTCATCTCCACCGTCGACCCCCTCCAGCCTCCATGGGCTACTGTTCATCCACTGTCGACCTCCTCCAGCCTCCACCTGCAATCGTTCATCCACGGGCTCCTGTTCATCCAGCCTCCACCGCGCGCTACTCCATCGGCTACTGTTCAACCAGCCCTCTCCACGGGCTCCTGTTCATCCAGCCCTCCACGGGCTACTGTTCATCCAGCCCTCCATGGTCTATTGTTCATCCAACCCTCCACGGGGTGGTCCTGTTCATTCAGCCCTCCACGGGGTCCTGTTCATCCAGCCCCAACCGGCTCGATCAATCGGGGTCCTGTTCATCCAAAGGCAACACCACGGGGTCTTTTTCATCCACCCCCACAGGGAACTGTTCATCCAAACCCCCCCCAGCAATGCCCACTGTTCATCCAGAGGCAGCATCGATCGGCTTTAGTTAGCAGCAGTAGCGAAGGAATCGCTCGATCGGGTTCAGTTAACAGCCATTGATCGACCGCCGGGTTCGATGAATGCGTAGCTGCAAAGGTAATCGCCGGGTTCAATTAGAGCCCAACGCCTCGCACACACGCGCGTACGTGTATGAGAGAAACGCGCATCGCTCGGCCCCCGACCACCCACCATAACCGTGAACTCCCCAAAATTTTCCTCGCCCTCGCTTCTACCACGGTTTTTTCCGTCATGGACGGCCCAAAGAATGTCATGCAGCTGCGTCTTCGGCCCGCCCAGGATGAAAAGCCCATTTTCTGTCATGATTTTTTGTCATAGAAGTAGGAGCCCACGACATCTATTATGATACCGGGTTTTGTCACAATTATCATCATAGAAGTGTCATAAGTATGACAGAAAAAAATTTCGTTCGGCCCAAAATGTCACGGATGTGTCTTTTTTTTTGTAGTGGCTGCAACTCGGTGTGACCGAAAACTTCAAATCGGTTGCATCCAGATCAAAAACCTAGATCAACTTAGTGAACTCGGTATGACCGAAGTGGATGACTCGGTCATACCGAAATGCACAAAGAGGTTTTGGAAGTTTAAGTCTATGACGAATCGGGGACTCCGAGTGCTCCTCACACAGAGTGGTTCGAATCTGACTTGATCAAACTTTGTGATGTAGCATGAATAGAGTTCGAGACGAGAAAAGCACTAGAGGGAGTTCTTAGGCGTTCTTATCCATCCATTTGGCAAAAGAGAAAAAAACTAAACAATCAAAGCAACAAATGGATGTCCTTGAACGAGTAAAGTAAGCAATAAACATGCTCACACAATAAAATGGCAAATGAAGTATGTGACAAAGCATGCACAAACAATTCTAGCATCTATCAAGCAATTTGGCGATGACTAGGTCATCTATATATGAGTATATTGACTTAGGAGTCAAATGAGAACATTTGATCATAGGTCATACTCATCGTTTAAGCACAAGTGGGGTTACCACTTTTACATAAAGCATTGTTGTGTTCACATCATTAGAGTTGCTTTAGCTCAATTGATTAGAGTAAAGCTCCCCCTAGATGTGATATCCCCCCTAAGAGGTATGAACTAACCTTGGGTTTTGTCGATGATGACTTCATGTAGGTGTTGAAGATGTAGATGCTCAATGTTGATGAAGATCATTTGGAGCAATCCATTTGAGTGAGTTGCACTTTCAATACCTACACGGGTTAGTCCCACAAGGAACAAACAAGGATATCCATAAACATAGAGTGATGTTCACATAAGATGATGTCCATGAAAGCATTAGGTTACCTTGTCCCTTGTCTTACCAACAAGAGGGTTTGTGACTCCTTGAACTAGTGCAAGATATGGAAGTTGTTTGCACTTGTCCTCGCCAAAATGATATGAGTGAAGTATGTTGGCGGAGTCACCCTCAAGAACTCTCTAGTTCTTCTTCTTCGGGATCCACACCATCTTGATGGGAATCCTTGGAGTTGTAGTCATACTTGATGAAGTAGAACTTGATGTAGTCTTGGGAACCCACTTGACCAAGGCCTTGGGAGCTTCTTCAAATCATCAATCTCCTCTTGAAGCATGTCCTTGCCCTTTTGCTTGTGGTCTAGTGGTGGAAGATCATCTTGAGCTTGTGTTCCTTGGAAAGAAGTAGGATCATACTTCTCTTGTTGAGGAACTAACTTCGTCTAGGGGTATTGATCTTCTTCCCACTCAACTCCATTGGCATTGAACTTTCGTTCAAAACCAACACCTTGATTCTTCCGGTGTCTTCCTTGCTTGCGTACAATCTCCTCAAATTGCTTACTTCCGGCAAGGCTCTTGTAAACACCTTTCTCTATAATTCCCTTCAATAGGCTATTTTCTTGCTCAAGTGTAACTTGGCTAAGAGAATCATTAGTGGAATCAAGAGAACTACTAGAAGCAACAACATTGGATTTAGCATGATTATTGTTACTACTAGAAGAAGAATCTTTCTTGTTCTTGTTGCTAGATTTAACTTGTGGCGTGTAAGTAGACAAGAGTAAACGCTTGGCAATGTAAGAAGAGCTTTTCTTGCGAAGATCATCATTGATTGCTTTTAAGAACTCATGCTCTTGCTCAAGGTTGAGCTTTTCAAAGCGTAGCTTCTCATGAGTCTTCAAAATTTCTGAATGATTTTCCAAGGTAGTTTCATGAGCTAACTTAAGAGTGTTTAGTTCTTTAGTTAGACACTCAATCTCCTTCTTATCATCGTCATTCATTTTATCTTGATTAGCATGATTAATAGCAAGTTCATCATAGTTTTCATAACTAGAGTTGTCAACAAGTAAAGCATCGCCTCCTAGCAAATCATCTTCATCACTATTGAAATCAACATACTCGGGGTGTGATACCTTTGGGCCTTTAGCCATGAAGCATCTTCCAATTCCTTCATTTGGTGAGTCAAATATGTCGTAGGAGTTGGTTGACACAAGTGCTAGACCGGCAACACCTTCATCTTGAGTATATTCGGAGTCGGAGTGATAACTTCTTTCGGCGTGATGGTCGGAGTCGGAGCCGGATACCCATTCACCAACGTGAGCTTGATGTCTTTGTTTTGTGTAGCTCTTTGATGACTTGTCCTTCCTTTTTGAATCCTTGCTTCTCCGAGAGGGTCCTCGTTCATAACGATCATCTCTACTCCTTCTCTCTCTTGGTGGTGATTCTTCTCACCTACTCCTTCTTTTGGGAGAATCTTCTCTTCTTTTGTAGGGAGCCGTACACTCATTGGAGTAGTGTCTGGGTCTTCCACAATTGTAGCAAATTCGTTCACGACTTGAAGATCTTTTGTCATTGTAGGACCTTGACTTGGAACTTCTCTACTTGCTTCTAATCTTGTAGAACTTGTTCAAGTTCTTCACCATTAGGCTCAATTCTTCATTGAAGGTTTGTTTCTCACTTGATGATGTGGGAGCATCACATGAGGCTTTGCAAGCACCACTTGACTTGTCGTGGAGCTCTTCCTTATCCTTAAGTGACATCTCATGAGCAACAATTCTTCCAATGACTTCCGTAGGCTTGAGATCTTTGTAATTGGGCATCATTTGGATCAATGTGCACACAGTATCATATTTTCCATCCAAGGCTATCTTCTTGATGATGAATCTGTCGGTCATCTCTTCACTTCCTAAGCCGGTAATCTCATTTGTGATGAGAGCAAGCCTAGAGTACATTTCAGTGACACCTTCACCATCCTTCATTTTGAACTTGTCAAGCTGACTTTGAAGCACATCCAATTTGGATTCCTTGACGGAGTCAGTACCCTCGTGCATATCAATCAAAGTATCCCAGATTTCCTTTGCATTCTCAAGACGGCTGATTTTGTTGAATTCTTCGGGGCACAATCCGTTGAAGAGGATATCACAAGCTTGAGCATTGTATTGCAGCATCTTCAACTCTTCCGCGGTAGCTTCATGGTTCGGTTCTCTCCCATCAATGAATTCACCTTGCAAGCCAATACATACAATAGCCCAAACGGCGGGGTTATGTCCAAGAATATGCATTTTCATCTTATGCTTCCAACTAGCAAAATTAGTACCATCAAAGTAAGGACCTCTACGGTGGTAATTTCCCTCGCTAGACGCCATACTCTCCTAGGTTGTGAAACCAAGGCTATGGTCACCAAAAGCTATGGAAATCAAGGAAAATGGAGACCGTAGCTCTGATACCACTTATAGGATCTAAAGTATGTCTAGAGGGGGGTGATTAGACTACTTGACCAAATAAAAACCTAGCCTTTTCCTAATTTTAAGTCTTGGCAGATTTTAGCAACTTTGCACAAGTCAAGCAATCAACCTACACGTGCAATTCTAAGAGTATAGCAGCAGAATATAGAACAATTGCACATGAAGGTAAAGGGAGGAGTTTGAGGGAGCAAATGCAATGTAGATATGGAGATTTTTTTATCCGTGGTTCCGATAGGTGGTGCTATCGTACATCCACATTGATGCAGACTTCAACCCACGAAGGGTAACTGTTGCGCGAGTCCACGGAGGACTCCACCCACGAAGGGTCCGCGAAGAAGCAACCTTGTCTATCCCACCATGGCCATCGCCCACTAAGAACTTGCCTCAGTAGGGTAGATCTTCACGAAGTAGGCGATCTCCTTACCCGTACAAACTCCTTGGTTCAACTCCACAATCTTGACGGAGGCTCCCAAGTGACACCTAACCAATCTAGGAGACACCACTCTCCAAAAGGTACTAGACGGTGTGTTGATGAGGAACTCCTTGCTCTTGTGCTTCAACTAATAGTCTCCCCAGCACTCAACTCTCTTTCATAGGATTGGATTTGGTGGAAAGATGATTTGGGTGGAAAGCAACCTGGGGAAGGCTAGAGATCAAGATTTATGTGGTTGGAATGGAATATCTTGACCTCAACACAAGTGTAGGTGGTTCTCTCTCAGAAAATGTATGTTGGAAGTGTAGGCATGTTCTGATGGCTCTCTCCACGAATGAAGAGTGGGTGGAGGGGTATAAATATCGTCCACACAAAATCTAACCGTTACACACAATTTACCAAACTCGGTGGGACCGAATCAGAAAACTCGGTCAAACCGATTTAGTTCATAATGTGACCGTTAGGCATTTTGGTGGGACCGACATGTCAACTCAGTGGGACCAATTTCTTTTGGGTTAGGGCATAACGTAATCTTGGTGAGACCGATTACATAAACTCGGTGGGACCGATTTTGGTAATAAACTAACCAGAGAGTTGGTCAGGCAAACTCGGTGGGACCGATTCGCTCATTTCGGTTGGACCGAAACGTTATGGAGGGGAAACAGAGAGTTTGCATTGCGAACTCGGTAGGACCGATCGCTCATCTAGGTTAGACTGAGACGTTACGAAGGGAAACAGAGAGTTTGCATTCCCATCTCGGTGAGACCGAGATCCCTATCGGTGAGACCGAAGTGACTAGGATTTGTGGCAATGGCTATGTCAAGAGAACTCGGTGGCGCCGGATAGAAAGATTCGGTGGGGCCGAGTTTGACTTTTGGTTTGGGACATATGTGGATGTGAGGAAGTGGTTGAGGGTATTGGAGCATATCACTAAGCATTTTGAGCAAGAAACCCATTAAGCAACACCTCATCCCCTTTTAATAGTATTGGCTTTTCCTATGGACTCAATGTGATCTTGCATCACTAAAAGTAAAATGTAGAGTCTTGAGCTTGAGCCAATATGTGTCCTAGCATTTTGAGGGGTCCACATTCCTAATCCATGCCATGCCAATCATTGAACTTTCCTGAAATATTTATCTTGAGATAGCATTAGTTCAATGAGCTATATGTTGTTAGTAATTACCAAAACCACCCAGGGATAGTTGCACTTTCACTCGACCCCTTTAACAGTACGGTGTTTCCTGTGACTCAAGAAAGAGAAAATGAAACTACGAAAACAGAAGTCTTCACGCTTCATGTTCCTCGCATGAATATCAAGTCTTCATGGTCACACCAATTTCTTCACTTTCAAAGTCTTCAGAAATCTAAAGTCTTAAGTTGAAGACATTCATTTTTTTAGGGGTTGACTTTCTCTGTAAATATCAAACTCCTCATAGACTTATAGACCTGTGTACACTCACAAACACATCAGTCCCTTAACCTATAAGTCTTCAATACACCAAAATCGCTAAGGGGCACTAGATGCACTTACAATCTCCCCCTTTTTGGTGATTGATGACAATATAGGTTAAGTTTTCAATGGGGATAAACATATGAAGTGTAAATACAGATATTGAGGAATTTGATTACAAGATATAGAAGAAATCCCCCTGAAGATGTGCATAGTGAGGAATTTGCTTTGGAAGCAATGCACATTTGAAGAGTAGAATATGGAGATCTCCCCCTATATCTTGTAATTCATACACGCATTAATCATATGGTATGAAGAATTTGAAATGCATGATGAAATATGGTGACTGATGTAATTCAGCATGCGTGCATTAACATATATGAGGAAATAGCTTGCAGAAGAACATAGCAAAAGTATCAGACCACCGTCGGGTTTAAGTTTACAACTCGATCCAACAAAGTCTTCAAGGGAACGAGAGTTGTAACTTAGAAAAAAATGCCCATATATAAAGAGACCCGCTTGAAGACTAACTCAACTTTCTCCCCCTTTGTCATCAAATGACCAAAAGGGACGAAAAATGAGGACTAACGCCCCTGAAGAATATCACGAAGACGATGGAGGAGCGCCAGTGTTGTTGGGGTCAGTTGTTGAAGTAGGGCATGCCGCAGTGTCGTCCAAATCTTCATTTTCCTCAGTCTCGCGCGGTGAATAATAGGAGTTGGCCACCAAGTGAGGAACTTTGACCTTCTTGAATTTCTTCGAAGGTGGCTGAGACCAGTCAAAGTCCTGCTTGAAACCCATCTGCTTAAGATCTTCTTCACCGTAGAGATGAGACAGAACAGCCCAGGTGTGATCAAATACTTCATGCAGATAGTACTAGTTCTTCTTCACTGAATTCTGAGTGATGGTCATGTTCTGAAGAATTGAACCAAAATGTTGCTTGACCCACTTATGGTTGCGATTGACCTTCTGGTGAAGACTGAGGAGAAGCTCATGATCAGTCATCACCCTTGGAGCTATGCCTTGACCATTTTGCTTTGAGGCATTGGCGGCAGAGTCATGGGTGGCAGAGTCATCATTGGTGGAGTAAGATGCAGCTTTGCAGAACTGACCATCCAACGGATGAATGCCTTCATCAATAACAAAAGTTGCCTTGCCCTTTTCATCAGCTGAGGAAAATGTCCGCTTGAGGACTTCAATGGGGGGCAAGTAGCTGCCATGGTTGAGTGTGTCAGCCTTGTAATTGATTGAAGACCTTGATCTGAGGAATCTCATAATCCAGGGAGCGTAAGGCTTCAATTCAAATGGTGACAATGCAACATTGGCCAGAGTCCTCACGAAGAAATCATGGTAGTTGACAGGAACTCCATGCATGATGTTGAAAAGCAGATTCTTCATGATGCCAACGACCTCTTCTTCATTCGAGTTGCGGCCTTTGATTGGACTCAGTGTCTTGGTTAGAATGCGATAGACAGTCCGTGGCACATACAACAATTCTTTCACGAGGAATTTGGTCCTTGGGGCTTGAACCGGCTTCAGCGGTTTCATCAATACTTGCATGTAATGGTCAGATAGCTCAGGTTCATGGTAGATGAGCTGCGCACCTTCAAGGGGAGGACTGACAGGCAGGGCATGAAGCAATTCAGAGGCCGGTGCTTTGAAGTGAGTGTTTTCGGTCATCCAGTCCAACACCCAAGAATTTACATCTGCAGCATTGCCAGTGATGTGCAGCGTCACGTAGAACTGAAGAATTAATTCTTCATTCCAGTCAACGATATCGGTGTAGAAGTTTAGCGGCCCGGCATCATGAAGAACACTGAGGACTGAGGCGAAGCAAGGTAGCGATTCCATATCCACATGAGGAATATGCTCTGTCAAAGACTTTGTCCTTATCAAAAAGCAGTGAGAAGTAGAAGTTTGCTTGGCTGGCTGTCCAGAAACGCTTCCTTCTAAGACGAGCAGTATCATAAGGGTTGTAATATGTGCAAAATACATGCTCATGACAGAAATCATCAGCCTTGAATTTTTGCTTCTTCGAGAAGGGATTCTTCGGCTTGGGCTGAGGAGTATCAGTCAATGCCTTCATAGTTTCAGGAATCTCAATCTCAGGAACCACAGGCTGAGGAATTTTAGTTTCTGCTTCAGTAGCAGCCTGAGTCATCAACTCTTCGGCAACATTAACATCAGCACTAGTGGCTGGAATTTCTTCAGGAATGGAAGAAGTGGCTTGAGGCTCGTCAGAGCCCATTTGAACTTCTTCAGTCTGAATTGGGGACTGAGGAATGTGTTGCAATGGTGTGAACATGGGAGAGTTGGGGTGATGACTTTCCCAAAAGTCATCATTCATCACTGGAGTGGTGCTTCCAATGTCCACATCTTCATCTTCTTCATTCAATTCTTCAATGTCGGCCTCTTCAGCTGTGAACTGAGGCATGGGCGATGAGACAACTAGGGTTGAAGGGATATTATCCACTTCAGTTTCTTCGTCCAACTGCTCTGAAGAAGCAGCAGAAGGAACATCTTCATAAGATCCGCTTGGGATCTCATAATCTTCACCAAAAGGAATGATTTCCTTTGATGGCATACTTGAGACAGGAATAGCATCAATGGGATTCTCAAAAGAGCTTGTCAATGTCTTCATCTTCTGTCACGGCCGGTTTTTCAATAAAATACTCATTGAGAAATCGATCTTTTGATTCCAGTACAGGAAGAATTCTCCTTACTAGTAGACAAATACTTGATACAATAGGCCAGTAGCATTAAATATATTACAGGGTTGAGTTGACACTGCTCAACAATTTATTACAAACACGCCAATATTGTACATAAGGGCGGTTATGACACAGGGGTGTGGTGGCATACTACTGACTTGAGATAAAAGTGGTGGTGGATATATCACAGTGGAGTGGATAAAATGACTCCTAAACTGGCGGCTCGTCGAGCATCGAGGTGAGGCTCAATGAATTTATTTGGGTAGCGGAAGCGGATATAATACAGTGGCCAAATCCAGGGTCGCACGGGACTGACTGGGACTCCTCTAGGCGTTGGACTCGCTATCGAACTCTTCATCCATGAGATCGCCTTCATCAACATCTGGCCAAATCAACAAGCCAGGTGAGTACTTTGAAAGTACTCGCAAGACAGTTCGGACATAAGATATAACAAATGCATACATGAATGCGTTATGAGCAAATAGCAATGCACACTCAAATAATAAATATTTGCACGACATGATAAGTAAAAAGGAAGTCGGGCGGTAGTCCTCCCGAAATCCCAATAAACAACTGAAAACCGATCGGGTGTCTGGAGCGACGCCTCAAAGGGTAAACAAATAAATAATCATGCCGCAGTCGGGCATCTAAGCAACACCACATAAAGGGCTTATATTGAAAAGTAAATGACATGCGTGCCACAGTCGGACGTCGGAGCGACATCGCAGAAAGGGCTTATATCGAAAGCAAATAACAAGCGTGCCACAGTCGGGCGTCTGAGAGACATCGCAGAAAGGGCTTATATCGAAAGTAAATAACAAGCGTGCCACAGTCGGACGTCTGAGCGACATCACAGAAAGGGCTTATAGTGAAAGTAATTAACAAGCGTGCCACAGTCGGACGTCTGAGCGACATCACAGAAAGGGCTTAAATTTCATTATTCATATCTGATAAATTCACGAAGATATAACACTCAAAGGAAATATTCAACACACAATAATAAACGGGTTAGTCCGTCCACAGGAATAATCAATTAGCCGGACTTAACACTCATGTAGTACATGGGGTTTTGTCACCGAGACCGATCATCGACAAGATCGTTGAACATAGCACTTCGGACATGGATAAGATGGTTCAAGGATTTTGACTCTGCGAGTTTGTACTAATTATCCACAGCCAACGGATTTCGTAGTCACGAAGGACTAGTTCCGTTACGGTATTTCGGTAGAAACACATCTAACCAAGACACACCCATCCCACCTCACGATGCCAGGAATCACCTAGACAACGTTCAAGAAAAACTTTGAGACGGGGAGATCACAACCTCGAATAGCATGGGATCAAATTTATATACGCGCGCTCTAAGGGGTGCCCCCCTCTCGGTCCCAACCGGAAACACCCATGCCCCCTGACCGGATGATTGGCTTTAATCCAGGGCCATGGAACCCTCATCACGGCCTCTCTATTTGGTGTGTACCAGGAAAGCGGTTTGCAACTTACTAAGCCATATCCCTTGCGGAAAACATGTGGTAGTACAGAAGGAAGCGGATGGAAGCGTGACTTGATTCACGTTGACCTTTGAGTCAAATAGTCTGGCATAAGACTGGCATGCTACAACACTGCCATCTTACCCATTCTCATGCCATCACATGGCCATGCAAACTCATATCCAACAACTTATGGATTTTTGAAACTCACTTGCCTCAACTTTGCATGTAATATAACATTTATCGAAATGCTCATAAACATGCCATGAAACTACTTAATGCAAACATGCCAAAGACACTCATCATATCAAAAGGTCAAACATGCTTGCCTGGTTCGGAGTAGTCAGAGTCTAGCTTGGCGAAGTTCGCGGTTCCGTCACCTCCTCCGGTATCTACGGTATAAGAAAATACGTACTAATGTAAATACCGAGAGTGCACAAAAAAAAGTGTTCCAAATATTTTTCAAACAAATATGAAAAAAAACTAGACAGAAAAATAAAGATGACAGAAAAAGAATCAATCAAAAATCAGTTTCTGTTTAAAAGTTATAAAGGTTTTAATCCAGGGACTCATCTGCAATGAAACAGAAAGTTTCCAGGGGCCAACTTATAAAAATAGAAAATGCTTAGGCTAAAAAGCCGTCAACTGCAAAGGGAAACGTATTCTGCCCGAAGGCGTTTTCAGAAAACGGTTCGAAAAAAAGAAAATACTAACGAGGGGTTCCACCCGTCAGGTTTGAAATTTCAAACGAGGGGAGAAACAGAGCTCGTCGGCGCCCGAGAGCTGCTGTGGTCGCCGGCGGCGATCCACGGCGAGTTAGGAGGATCGGAGAGTACCTACATGCTCAGTGTGTCCTTCCGCGTCGGTGGGTGGTGGTCGTCGTCGTCAGCGAGCACCACGTCGACGGCGGTCCTTGCTCCGGCGGACGGCGGCTCGGGTGGAGTTGGATCTCATCGGGGAGGGCTGCGGAGGTCAAATTGAAGCCTGGGTTAGATCACTGGGTGCTCGAGGAGACTACTGACGGGGTTTGGGCGGCGGGGATGGCCTCACCGGAGTGGATCGAGCTGGTGGCCGAGGCGGATCGGGGCGGCCGGAGTTGGGGGAGGAGACCTCCTCGAGGTCCTCCTAGTGGCTTGGCGGGGTTCTGGTGGGGTGCAGTGGTGGTGCGTGCTCGAGAACGAGCTCGGGACCTCTTTTTATAGGCGATCCAAGGCGGTGTCCGTGAACGGGGATCTCCGGCGATGGTTACGGCGGCGCAATGCTTGGTCGGGGAGTTTAGGGGGGTTGGGCATCAACGTGGAGGTCCACGGGTTCCGTTTAGAAGCTAAACCAAGTCGGATTAGGTGCGCATGGGTGGTTTCGACTAAACGGGGCGGCACGAGCCCGTCGGCGGCACAGGGCGTGCCCGTCGGCGGCACAGGGCGTGCCCTGTGCTTGCCGGGCCACGGCGACGGTGCTGCGGTGTGTGCTGGCATGCATGAGGCCACGCGGAGGGCTAGGGGGCATTGGGCGGCGCCGGACGGCGTAGCGAGCTAGCGATGGCTCCCGTTGGCCGACAAGGGTGGCTCTGCCACCGCAGAAGCTGCCGGCGTCGGCGATGCTCGCCGCCACCGACACCTGCGCCCGTCCAAGGGAGCGTGCGGTGCTCTGGTCAAGGAGGAGAGGCCATGCGCAACGCGCCAGGGTGCACTGGTGATCGATGACAAGGCACTGACGAGAAACGACACTGATATAACTCTGAAACTCTGAATTTTACTGAAAGTGTACAGGAACAGTGTCGGCCAAGTGTTTGATGAAATGATTCAAGCATGAGAAGAATTTTTCTGGGGCTGATCTTTGGTGTGGTGGCCTCTCAAAGCACCTGGGGGCTGCCTGAATTTTGGTGGAATTTTTGGAGAAAGGAAAATATGAATTTCACCAAAAATGATGAATCTGGTCCAAACTTGCAGAGGTTGAAACTTGAAAATTTTGAAGAGAGGAAGAGTGGGTCTTGATGGATCTAGGTTGGGGGTGCTAAGGACTATCCAGAGGAGTTGGTTTGAGATCAAAACTCAAAGGAAAACAGGTACTTCCTTTGTAAATCATCTAGGCTTAGAATAAATGACAGAAATGTGTTTGGGGATAAAATAAATGAAATAAAATCCAAAAATGGATTGGACCTGTTGGAGCAGAATGTTTGGGTTGCCCCAAAGTGGAGGGAGGGGTTTTGGGAGAATTTACCACATGAGGCATGGTAAAACAATGAATGGTTTTCAAAACAAAAGAGTAGCCCCAAAACCCATAGGATTTCTTTTTAAAAGAAAATAATTTCCAAAAAATATATTTGAGATGGGAAAAAATAGAAGAAAGGTTTTTAATAACCAAACACCAGGGTTGAGGGAGATACAAAAATAAAATCCTTGCCATGGGGAAAATTTTTGAGAGAGAGAGGTTTTTGGAAGGATTTAAATGACCTTCTTCAAATCCAACAAAGTTTTTTGTTGAAAACTAAATAAAAAATTTTGGAGTGTCACAACACCTACCCCCTTAGGAAAAATCTCGTCCCCGAGATTTCAGCTGATCCTCAAATAAGTGTGGGTGCTCTGTCCGAAGAAAATCCTCTCTTTCCCAAGTTGCTTCACTCTCGGTGTGATTGCTCCACTGAACTCTGAAAAACTTGATGGTTTTTTGTCGGGTGCTCCTTTCAGATTCCTCTAATATTTTTATTGGATGTTCCCGATAGGTGAGGTCTGGTTGCACGTCAATGTTTTCATTGGATACTTGCTTCTCTGGGTTGCTCACGCACTTCCTCAACTGCGAGACGTGGAACACGTCGTGGACATCGGATAATTCTTCGGGTAAGTCTAGCTGGTAGGCTACCGTGCCTCTTCGTGCCACTATACAGAATGGTCCAATGAATCTTGGTGCTAGCTTTCCCTTAATCTTGAATCATTGCAGGCCCCTCACAGGAGATACTCGTAGGTACACAAACTCACCGGGTTCAAAACTGACTCCCCGATGTTTTTGATCGTAATAACTCTTACATCGACTTTGAGCTGTCTTGAGTCGATCCCTAATTATCTTAACTTTCTCCTCAGCCTCCTTGAGCATGTGCGGGCGAAGATATGGCTATCTCCGGTTTCGGCCAATTTAGCGGGTACGACATCTTCACCGTCTGAGCTTCAAATGGTGCCATTTGCAGGCTGGCTTGGTAATCGTTGTTGTATGCGAACTCTGCGTATGGCAAGCTTTCTTCCCAACTGGTTCCATAGGTGAGGACACATGCTCTCAGCATGTGTTCTAGAATTTGGTTTACGCATTCAGTTTGTCCATCAGTCTGGGGGTGGTATGCGGTACTAAACGCCAGTTGAGTTCCCAGAGCTTGTTGTAATTGATCCCAAAATCGGGAGACGAATAGAGTGCCTCTGTCAGATATTATAGTCTTTGGAACTCCATGTAAGCAGACGATATGGGAAAGATAAAACCTGGCAAGCTTCTAAGTGGTGTGGGTTGTCTTCACGGGGATGAAGTGTGCCACCTTAGTCAGTCTATCTGTGATGACCCATATGGCATCATTCCCGTGTCGTGACCGAGGTAGTCCAACAATAAAATCCATTCCAATCTCGTCCCATTTCCACTCGGGTATCTTATTTGGTTGTAATAGTCCGGCGGTTTACGGTGCTCGCCTTGATGCGTTGACATGAGTCACAACATGCAATGAACGTGGCTATGTCCTCTTTATACCGTGCCACCAAAAATTTCTGAAGATCCTTGTACATTTTGTTCCTCCGGGATGGATTGAATACGGAGCGGTGTGGCCTTCAGCTAAAATTTGTTGTTTAAGGTCCTCGATATTTGGCATAAAGCCTATCTCCGTACCACAATATTCCCCGCTTCGTCGATGATGAATTTCGAGGCCTTGCCCAAACTCATTTTCCTTTTATGCCTTCAATTTGGGGTGTCCATCTTTGAGCCTCCTTAATCTTTTCTATCGGGGTAGGCTGTATTTCCAAATTCGACACACCGCCTTCGATGACCACCATCAAATTGAGTTTAGCAAACTCCCGCCAAATTCAGGTCTCGGGTTTGGTAGGTTGTCGTTGTCCGAGCTAGGGTTCCGACTTAGAGCATCTGCCACTACATTTGCTTTTCCTGGATGGTAGTGGATTCCAACATCATAATCCTTCACTAATTCCAACCGGCGTCGTTGCCGTAAATTGAGTTCCGGTTGTGTGAAAATATACTTGAGGCTTTTATGGTCCGTGTAAATTTCACAACGATTTCCAAGTAAAAAGTGTCTCCATTCCTTGAGTGCATGAATGACTGCTGCCAACTCCAGGTCATGAGTAGGATAATTTTCTTCATGCTTGCGAAGTTGTCTGGAAACATACGTGACTACCTTGCCTTCTTGCATCAATACGCATCCGAGGCCCTTCCGGGGTGCGTCACAATACACCTCAAAATTCTTGTGTATGTCTGGCACAATTAATACTGGTGCTATCGTTAATTTCCTTTTTAGTTCTTGGAAACTTTTCTCGCAAGCTTCCGTCCATTCAAACTTCTTGTCTTTCTTGAGTAACTGCGTCATTGGCTTTGCTATGGTGGAGAATCCTTCAATAAATCTTCGGTAGTATCCTGCCATTCCCAAGAAACTTCGTACGTCCGATACGCTGGCTGGTGGTTTCCAGTCAAGTACGTCCTTGACTTTTCCCGGGTCTACGGCAATACCTTCTTGTCAAGATCGTGGCCCGTAAAACCTACTGTCTTAGCCAAAATTCACACTTGCTGAACTTGGCGTACAATTGATGTTTCCTGAGTTCTCCTAGTACAATTCTGAGATGTTCAGCGTGCTCTTCTGGTGTCTTGGAGTATATCAGAATATCGTCGATGAATACCACAACAGACTTGTCCATAAACTTCATAAATACTTTGTTCATGAGGTGAACAAAATATGCGGGGGCGTTTGTTAGTCCAAATGGCATTACTGTGAACTCATACAGTTTGTATCTGGAGGTGAAGGCTGTCTTGGGGATATCTTTTGTTCGTACTTTTAATTGATGGTATCCCGACCTTAAGTCAATTTTTGAGAAGACCTTGGCCTGAGCGAGCTGATCAAATAAATCATTTATCCGTGGCATCGGGTATTTGTTCTTGATTGTGACCATGTTAAGTGCTCGATAGTCTATACACAATCTCAGTGTCCCATCCTTCTTCTTGGCAAATAAAATTGGTGAACCCCAAGGTGAGGAGCTGGCTAGTATATATCCTTTGTCCAGTAATTCTTTTATTTTCTTCTTCAATTCTACCAACTCGGATGGTGCCATTCTGTATGGTTTCTTGTATATGGGGGCGGTTCCGGGTGCTAGCTCAATGCTGAATTCTATCTCTCGGTCTGGTGGCATGCCTGGTAGTTCTTCGGGAAATACGTTTGGAAATTCACACACTACTGGAACTTTTCTTAATTCAGAAACGTCCACCTTGTTCAATCTCGGTTGCCGAGATATTTTTCTCTCTTTGGCTGAAACTTTTATTGTGTTCCCGTGGTGGTGGGTGAGAATTACAGTCCGGTTGAAGCAGTCAATAAAACCTTTGTTGGTGGTTAACCAATCCATCCCTAAGATGACATCCAGTCCTTTATTTTCCAATACAATAAGGTTGGCGTGAAACTTTAATCCTTCAAACTCAATAACCACACCTTGGCAAGAACTCGAGTAACTTGCTTAATCCTGTGGGACTTGATGATCATGGATTTTTCCAAGGAAGCATCGAAAAATTATTTTCCAAAGCAAAACTCTTGAAATGAATGAGTGAGAAGCTCGTAATCAAACAAAACCGTGGCAGGTATTGTGTTGATGAGGAACGCACTGGTACGATATCCGGGGCGTTTTGTGCTTCCTCTCTGGTCACGTGGTTCAGATGACCCTTCCTGTGGTTATTATTGGGGTTGAAATTGTTTCGCTTGGGCGTTGAATTATTGCCACCGTTGTTTGGCTTTGGGGTTGAGTTTCTTGGCTTGGGGCATTGCTTGGCATAGTGCCCTTCTTCTCCACAAGCGTAGCAAGTAACGCATGGGCGATATGTGAACTCCTTGTCCCTCGCATGGAAATTCTTGATTGGGTGTGAGACATTTGTCATGGGTCTGTGTGTCCCACCTTTCTGAAAATCCGTCTTGCTTTGGTGGTTGCGAGCAAGAGTAGTTTGGTCCCTTTTGCGCTTGCAGAAATCCTCCAAGCTGCGTCTCTCATTTTCCAAGGTAATAGCCTTATCCACCAGCGTTTTGAAATCTGGGAAGGTGTGCACAACCAGCTGGCATTTAAGCGCGGGTGCCAGACCGTCCATGAATTTTTCCATCTTCTTGTTTTCAGTCATACGCTCTTCGTTGGCATAGCGAGACAACAGAGTAAACTGACTGTTGTATTCTGACACCATCATGGTCCTTTGTTTGAGGTCATCAAACTCTCTCTTCTTGATCTTCATAAAACTTTTAGGAATGTGCGCCCCACAAAAACCTTCTTTGAACTCCTCCCAGGTTATATCATTTTCGTTGGGGTGCATGTGTAGGAAATTTTCCCACCATGATGCAGCTGCTCCAGTTAGATAGTGCGGTGCATATAGTACTTTCTCACGGTCTGAACACTGTGCAATAATTAATTTTCTTTCCATGTCTCGAAGCCAATCATCGGCCTCAAGAGGTTTGTCAGTATGGGAAAATGTTGGGGGACGCATCTTCTGTAGCTCAGACAATTTGGATTGCTGCTGATACTGTCCACGGTGATTTCCCATATTAATGACTTGGTTCATCATTTCCTGATGTTGTTGCTGACTCTGTTCATAAAGGCGGCATACTTGGGAAAATGATGTCTCACTGCCCTGTTGACTTGGCTGCCCTGTGTGAAGTTGTTGCTTGTTTGTGTGCCATAATTTTCCTCTGGCGGATTTGGCATGGAGCGCGTCCACGGATGAGACATTTTTCACTCTGGGGATACATTTTGTAAAACTCATAAGAAAAGAAATTGAGTCACAAAAATCAATAATTCATAAAGACGAGAAATTTTAAATGCTCCAAGCTTTTTTTAAGAGAATAAACGATTGCGCATGGAGAAGGACTGCTCATTACATATCTTACACGCAAGCAGTAATTATACAATGCATCACTCAGGATATGCGTACATATTCCTGACATCTTATTTAGGCTAGTGCACTTCTCCCGGTTCCTACATGATGCGCAAACAAGCTACTTCTCACAACCTATGTACATATAAACATATCGTACAAGTTGGTACATCGCATGGCGGCTAAGCGTACTCAGTCGGAGATGGTAAGGATCTCCGTTGGCCTGCCGAGGGTGAGGCGCAGTGAGGCTGGGGACTCAACCTCCTCCTCGCTAATAGGCTCCAGACGTGAAGTGCTGCGCTGAGTCGATGGAGCGGGCGCCATAGGTGGAGCAATACGAACAGGAGTGGGCGCAATAGGTGGTGCAGTGCGGACTGAAGAGGGCGCAATGACTTGGTTGAACTCCTCAGTGGTAGGTAGGCGACGGGTAGTGGCGAGAATGGTAGGTGAATAGGATGCCGAGGACGAGACGAAAGTCAGTGGTGGTGCGGTGTGCAGGAGCTCCCTCATGTTGGCGGCACAGCCATGGACTGAGTCCATGCGGGCAGCCACAAGGTCGTCCACCAGGTTGTCGAAGGCTACCTCCAGAGCCCGGAGGTACTCGACAAGCATCTCAATAGCCTCGTCTCGCTCTCCTCTGGGGTAAGCGAATGCGTAGTGACAGGTGTATGGCACGTGGCATGGAAGGTAGTGGTAACGACGAGTCTTCATCGAAGGAAGAACGTCCCGGAGGCGAGCTATCGCCTCACGGGCAGCCATCTGCATAGCATGCTTCTCCGTAGGCATGGCTCTCCCCAAGAACCGGAAGCGGCGTAACTTAACACGCCCTCCCTTGAATTGCACCGCGGCCTGGTGCATGGACAGACTGTCGTTGATCTTGTGCTGGTAGAGTGTGAAAACTGGGCGCACTGATGGCCCCATCGCGATCTGGACGATGAAGGAGAGGAGCTTGACGAACCCTCAGTATCGCTATTAACACTGTGACTCACAGTCGTTGCCAGCCATCTACAAAAGTAGGCAAAAATTCTTAATGGTCAGATCATAAATTTATGCTGACTGTCAGAAAATGACTACATTTGCAAAAATATAAAATTAACACTATTTGCTAATAACCGATTAGCGATCGCACCTAGTGGCTTCCTACAGTCAGCCTGGCTCTGGTACCAAGTTTGTCACGACCGGTTTTTCAATAAAATACTTATTGAGAAATCGATCTTTTGATTCCAGTACAGGAAGAATTCTCCTTACTAGTAGACAAATACTTGATACAGTAGGCCAGTAGCATTAAATATATTACAGGGTTGAGCTGAGGCTGCTCAACAATTTATTACAAACACGCCAATATTGTACATAAGGGCGGTTATGACACAGGGGTGTGGTGGCATACTACTGACTCGAGATAAAAGTGGTGGTGGATATATCACAGTGGAGTGGATAAAATGACTCCTAAACTGGCGGCTCGTCGAGCGTCGAGGTGAGGCTCGATGAATTTATTCGGGTAGCGGAAGCGGATATAATACAGTGACCAAATCCAGGGTCGCACGGACTGATCGACTCCTCTAGGCGCCGGACTCGCTATCGAACTCTTCATCCATGAGATCGCCTTCATCAACATCTGGCCAAATCAACAAGCCAGGTGAGTACTTTGAAAGTACTCGCAAGACAGTTCGGACATAAGATATAATAAATGCATACATGAATGCGTTATGAGCAAATAGCAATGCACACTCAAATAATAAATATTTGCACGACATGATAAGTAAAAGGAAAGTCGGGCGGTAGTCCTCCCGAAATCCCAACAAACAACTGAAAACCGATCGGGTGTCTGGAGCAACGCCTCGAAGGGTAAACAAATAAATAATCATGCCGCAGTCGGGCGTCTAAGCGACACCACATAAAGGGCTTATATTGAAAAGTAAATGACATGCGTGCCACAGTCAGACGTCGGAGCGACATCGCAGAAAGGGCTTATATCGAAAGTAAATAACAAGCGTGCCACAGTCGGACGTCTGAGCGACATCGCAGAAAGGGCTTATATCGAAAGTAAATAACAAGCGTGCCACAGTCGGACGTCTGAGCGACATCGCAGAAAGGGCTTATAGTGAAAGTAATTAACAAGCGTGCCACAGTCGGACGTCTGAGCGACATCACAGAAAGGGCTTAAATTTCATTATTCATATCTGGTAAATTCACGAAGATATAACACTCAAAGGAAATGTTCAACACACAATAATAAACGGGTTAGTCCATCCACAGGAATAAACAATTAGCCGGACTTAACACTCATGTAGTACACAGGGGTTTTGTCACTGAGACTGATACTGACAAGATACGTTGAACATAGCACTCGGACATGGATAATATCGTTCAAGGATTTTGACTCTGCTGTCGGCGTTCTGGGAACGGGGGTCCCCAGACTTGCCTGCCTGCGGCCTGCGGCGTGGCTCAAAGGAGGCCTAGGATAGCCCATCTTCACCAACACAAACTCAAGACCCTCTTGAGGGGCCAAGCCTCGCGGGGCGGACGACAAGGAGCTTCCTCAGGCGCGGCCTCGTCAGGCTGGCTCATGAGGAGGCGGAGAGTTCAAGGCAGGGTACCTCGCGAGGTGCCCATGACGCAAGCCATGACGACCAAGGGCGCCAGCTGGTGCCAGCTCACAAGCAGCCGCCCTCCTTTCCTCTTTGGTGCAAAGGGAGCAAGCGCAGCGAGAGCATCAAGCAAAGGCATCCGCTTCGTGCAACAAGACCAAGACCAGCCCCAACGGCCGGAAGGAGTCATCGTGGAGCCCAAGCAAAGGCCATCACCAGAGCCTTTGGCGGCGAGGACCAACTTTAGTCGGGATAAGTGTACCGCTGTTCCCCTTCAAATGGCTAATTGTTGGCGCCTTCCCGCCAATATTTGGGAAGAGGCCTGTGGCCTTCGCCTATATAAGTAGAGCTAGCCACCATAGGAGGAAAAACGGAGGGACGACGAAGGATCCGCCATTCGAATCCGAGAGAGAGATAGAGACCCGATCCTCAAGCTAGAGCGACGGGACACCACTTAGCAGTTCATCGCTCCCACCAAGAAGACCCTCGCGAGGCTGTTCTTCCCTGATTATTCTTCATCAGCCTCGAGGCAATCCACCACACCACAAACTAGAGTAGGGTATTACACCACAACGGTGGCCTTAACTAGTATAAATCTTCGCCTCTTGTGTTGTTCTTGCTAGTAGTTTAGGTCCTCGCGATTCGGGCGAGGTACGAGACGGTGGAGGGTTGGATCTCCGCAGCACCCCGTAGTTCGAACCTTAAGGGTCTCGGAACCCGTAATCCGACATTTGGCGCGCTGTAGGGTGCGCGGAATCCGCTTTCGTCGCTTCGTTCTTCCCGACCACCGCAACCATGTCTCGATGCTCGCGGGCCCGCGCTAAGCGCCGAGTCGCCTCGCCTCCCATGTCGCCAGACAGCTCGCCGTGCGGGCGCTCGTCGTTGCCTCGTCACCTGCCGTCAACACCGCCATCGCCCGGCGGGGACGGCAGCAAGCATCGCCCCGCGCCTCGGCGACTCACGGAGGGTCGCGGCTCCTGGTCGCCCGCGCGCCGCTCCCCACTCGTCGCGCGCCCTCCCGGCGGCTCGCAGCGCCGCTTTCCAGCCGCCATGTCAAGACATTCGTCGCCCGGTCGCCGCCGCCTCCACGCCGCGGGGCTCCCTCAAGTAGGACGGAGTCGCCGGCCGGGCTGACCTTCGACTCAAGACCACCCCGCCAACTCGGTCGGCTCGGTGCGCCCCTTGCTCTCGCACACCTACCATCCGCCGGGTCGCCGTCACCAGACCTCATCGACGGCGGCGCCGCCTCAACGTGTTCTCGGTCAAGGCCTTCAACCTCCTCTCAGATACCCGGAGCTGCACGCCCACCGGCCTTTTTCGGCGAGGAGGAGGGTCGCCCAGCCCTTGGGGCAATCCGCTTCCGTGACCTTTCGCACCTACGACAACTTCCGCGACGGAACTGGTCGATTCGACATCGCCCCATCGGCCTCCCCTACAATGCCATCCTTGGCTATCCAGCATTGGCCAAATTCATGGCCACAACCCACCCGGTTACAACCTCATGAAGATGCTCAGGAGCAGCGGCGCCCTCACTGCGGGCCGGGATATCAAGGTGCGCGAAGCGCCAAGCTCACCTCAAGACAATGCCGCAGACAGCCCGCCGATGCGGAAGCCCCTAAGCCCAAGGGGCTGCGCCACCAAGAAGAAGCAGTTGTTCACTCAAGACAAGGCGCAGACCAGGCAGATACCTGTCGATGAGGACAGGTCCTCAAACGCCACCTTCACCATAGGCGCCAACCTCGAGCCCGAACAGGAGGAAGCCCTCGTCAAGTTCCTGCGTGCGAACAAGAAGGTGTTCGCCTGGGAGCCCGATCAGCTGGCGAGGATTCCATGGGGCGTGATTGAGCACCACCTCAACGTGTGCCCTAACGTGCGTCCAGTGAAGCAGAAAGCGAGGAGGCAGTCCACTGAAAAGCAGGCCTTCATCGTCCAAGAGAACCGCGAGCTAGAAACCGCGGGGGTTATTCGCGAGGTCCGATACCCAGATTGACTGGCCAACCCCGTGGTGGTACCAAAGAAGGGAGGAAAGGAGCGCATGTGTGTCGACTTCACCAACCTCAACAAAGCATGCCCACAGATCCGCTGCCCCTCAGATCGACCAGATCGCCGATTCCACGGCCGAGTGTGACCTGTTGTGCTTCTTGGATGCCTTTTCCGGGTATCACCAAATAAAGATGGCGGTGGAAGACGTGGAGAAGACGGCCTTCCTAACCTCGTGTGGGGTGTACTGCTATACATGCATGCCATTCGGGTTGCGCAACGCGGGGGCAACCTTTCAGCGGCTCATGCACATCACTTTGGGTCCGCAGCTCGGGAAGAATGTGGAGGCATACGTCGACGACATCATGGTGAAGTCTCGCGAGGCCAAGACCTTGATACAAGACCTGGAAGAAACCTTCGCGAGCCTCAATGCAGTGAGCCTGCGACTCAACCCGGAGAAATGTGTGTTTGGAGTTCCCTCAGGCAAGCTCCTGGGTTTCCTCGTGTCCCACCGAGGCATCGAGGCCAACCCGGAAAAGGTCAAGGCAGTGGAAGACATGAGCCCACCAAAGACCCTCGGGGAGATGCAGAGCTCACGGCGCTGTGAATAGCACTGGGCCGTTTATCTCCCGATTGGGGAGCGGCGCTACCTTTCTTCCGGTGATGAAGAAAAAGGGGCCCGTCGAGTGGATCAAGAGGCCGACAAAGCGCTTCAAGACCTCAAGAGGTACTGACCAGCCCTCCGGTGATGGTGGCCCCCGCCTCGGGGAGCCCTTGGTACTTACTCGCCGCCACTCCCTACTCCGCTAGCGCTGCTCGTGGCGATTAGGGAAGAGCGTCGAGCCAAGGCCATGGTGGCCACCCGAGCTAAGGCAAGACCGAACCGAAGGAACTAGCGTAATCCGGCACCGCAATGGAAGAAGATCAGCCGTCACAGCAGAGCACACCAAGGGCGGGGGAGGCCTCCCATCCAAGCACCCAGCTTCCGGAGGCGCCGTCGCCTCAGGAGGCACCACAGCTTCCGGAGGACGCCACCAGCACCAACGCCCCCAACCTCGTCGAGCACCCGGTGTACTTCGTCAGCACCGTGTTACGAGATGCGAGGGCCCGGTACCCCATGCCGCAGAAGCTCCTCCTCGCATTGTTGGTGGCTTCGCGCAAACTACGGCACTACTTCCAGGGTCATCCAATCAAGGTTGTCTCGGCATACCCCCTGGAGAGGGTGCTCAGGAGCCCCAACTCGGCTGGAAGGGTCGCCGAGTGGAACATTGAGCTGCAAGCATTCCATCTCGAGTTCAGTACGACCAGAGTCATCAAGGGGGCCATACTGCAGATTTCGTGGGTCAATGGATGAAGCACGGGCCTCGGGGCGGGCGAGGATCGGTCCCTCTCCCTGTGGAGCGGTTAGCCAAGGTTGGGTCATGTACTTTGACGGAGCGCTCTCGGACAGGGCATTGTGGGCTGGGCGGTACTCATATCTCCCGCCAGACAAGCTCTACTATGCCGTGCAGCTCTGCTTTCCAAAGATGGCGAGAAGGTCTCCAACAACATAGCAGAATACGAGGGGCTGATAAGCGGGTCTCAAGGCTGCCGCTGCCCAGGGGTGAAGCGCCTACCATCAAGGGTGATTCGCAGCTCCTAGTCAATTTCTCCAACAAGGTGTATGAGCCAAGAGATGAACACATGGAAGCCTACCTTATGGAGGTCCGCAGGATGGAGAAACAGTTCTGGGGTTGAGCTGCAGACGTGCTCAAGGGCACCAATCAAGAGGCGCACGACATCGCCAAACGAGCCTCCGGAGGTTACCCCAGAGCCGGGTGTCTTTGAGGAACGGCTCTTCAAGCCCTCAGCCCGCCCGTTATCAAGCACAAGACAGCCTCGGGAGGAGCTCCTCACCGCCTTGCCTCGGGAGCCCTAGCTGTGGGTTCGCCTCAGAGCACGCCTGCTTCTAACGATGGAACCTCAAGAGGAGTGCTGGATCACGGAGCTCAAGAGTTACTTAACACATGGGGCTTTGCCGAGAAGGAGGAGGAGGCAGCGTGTGGCGCGGCAAGCCACGGCATACAAAGATCATGGATGGAGAACTCTATCGAAACGATCAACGACGATCCTGCGCTGCATCACCGTGGAACAGGGAAGGAATTGTCGGCAGATATACATGGCGGAGATTGTGCGCACCATTCATCATCACGGACCCTTGTCGGCAAGCATGCTCCGCAGCGGTTTCTATTGGCCCACCACGCCAATGACGCCATCGAACTCGTGAAGGCTTGCGAGGCTTGCCAATTCCATGCCAAGCAGATCCACCCACCAGCCAGGAGGTCTCGCAAACCATCCCCTCACTTGGCCGTTCGCATCTGGGGCTGGACATTCAGGCCCTTTTCCTCGGGCGCCAGGGGCTATCGCTACTCTACGCCGCCGCGGACAAATTCACCAAGTGGGCAAGTCGAGACCGTCTGCCGCCATCCCCGCTGGTTTCTGCTGTCAAGATCATCAAGGGCGTCGTGAGCCGGTTCGGAGTGCCAAACCGCATCAGCACCGACAACGGTTCACAGTTCACCAGTAACCTTTTAAACGATCACGCTAACCTTGGAACGCAGATATGCTACGCCGGTGGCACACCCCGCAGCAATGGACAGGCCGAAGCGGCTAATGCAGAGGTCCTGAGAGGCCTCAAGACCAGGACGTTCAAGAAGAAGCTGGAAGCCTGCGGCAGAGGCTGGTACGACGAGCTTCCATCCGTGTTGTGGTCCATCCGCACAATCGTGACCAAGCCAACTGGAGAGACCCCTTCTTCCTGGTCTACATGAGCTAAAGCGGTCCTCCTCACGAGGTCGAAGGCCAATCCGCTGCTGGTCCCGTGTTCGATGAACGTTGCGGGACGCCATGGGACGGCTCTTGTCTTTGGGGAGGAGCGCTGCCGGAAGCTGCACCGCGAGCGGCAAGGTACCAGCAGGCACTCCGCGATACCACCGCCGCAACATCCGCCCCTGTAACTCTCGAGGTAGGAGACCTCGGTTCGACGGGTCCTCTCCGGGGAGGGACTGATAAGCTCTCTCCCATGTGGGAGGGCCCATTCAAGGTTGTTCATGTTTCCAGCTGGCTCCGTGCGCTTGGAGACGCAAGAGGGAGTACCTATACAGAACGCGTGGAACATCCAGCACCTCCGGAGGTTCTACCCCTAAAAGGCCCAGAGCCTGTGAAGAAGGCGAATGCCTGTGAAGTTCATCTTTTAGGAAAAGGCCCAGAGCCTGTGAAGAAGGCGAATGCCTGTGAAGTTCATCCTTTTGGAAAAGGCCCGGAGCCTGTGAAGAAGGCAAATGCCTGTGAAGTTCATCTTTTTGGAAAAGGCCCGGAGCCTGTGAAGAAGGCGAATGCCTGTGAAGCTCACCTCCTGGGAAAAGGCCCAGAGCCTATGAAGAAGGCGAACACTGTGAGGCTGTCGCTGCTCGAAAGGCCCGAGCTCGTGAAGAGGGCAAACGCCTGTGAAGCTTGCTTACGTAAGAAAGGCCGGAGCTCGTGAAGAAGGCGAACGCCTGTGAAGCTCGCCGCCTGTGACACTCTCACGTAATAATGAGTTGGGGCTGTACACGCCCGGAGTCTCGTGGAGTGCGGCCTCAGCCCCGGGCTCCCTCCCACGCCTGATGGCAGCACTTAGCTCCAAGACTGGTGAGAAGACGTCAAGACTAGACTAGGTGCCGGACGTGGCTTTTTCATTTGCTTCTCGCAGCTTGACTGGTTATTCCCATTTGAAGTTTTTATCGAAACTATCGCCCTTTTTGGTCCGTGGTTCTTCGATCTTTTTGCCCTCCCGCCTTGATTTCTTTTGCTGGGACTCATGAGGCGGAAGCCTCGTGATCCCCGCGAAAGTGTTCCTACCCCTATCGCTCAAGTTTTCACGGCCCGATCCACAGTGGAGCACCCTCCCGACCATGGCTCACGGGCAGCACAACACTAACACAGGCCGGGGTCGGTCGCCTCTGCTGCCACGATCGGGTTCACTTGCGAATGGGCGACGACTGATGGAAACATGATCAGGATAACAAAAGCAAGATAATAATTAACGGCGTTGTTCTAAACACGCCTCATCGGGCCACACATTGTTCCCTTTTACGCAGGAGAAAAGGAAAGAAAAGGACAAAGCAGGTGAAGCACGCCCCGTGCCGGCTCTCTTGGGAGGCCCGAGCCGCCTCCGGAGCTCAGTCGGACTCCATCTCGCGCTTCACCGGGGCGTGGCGGCAAGCGGACCCGTTGCCACCCCCCAAGCAGGCGCGGCGGCGTGGGGGCTGGCCGCGGCTGCTACAGGAAGAATTGCCACCCGAAGAAGAGCTGGTGAAGCGTGAGGAGTCGCGGGCATCGCCAGCCGCCCGCGCGCTGCCCTCTCCGCCCGCGCCGGGGCTGAGTCCTCGGCCGAGGTCATCGTCCTCAGGGCAGCACCCCATGCGGCGGCCATCTTCCCCAAACACCCTCACGTAGAGGGTGGCGTCGCCATCATACTTGAAGTGCAGGGAGCACCGGCGGCGGAGACCACGCACACGCGCGAACGTCTGCCAGTCGCGGGCCAGGAACAGGTTCCCTGCAACAAAGACCTCCAGAGAAGCCCACGAAGCCCGGCTGCAACAGCCATCTGCCTGGAGCCAGAGGCCACTCAGGGCGCCATCTAGGAGCTCACCCAGGAGGAAGCACGGGAGCTGAAGCCGGACGCTGGACGGCTCCTCCGCCCTCACCATGAACTCCGGCAGCGCTTCAGCAGCATGGGAGCGCGGCCTCGGGGGACGAGCGGCCGGGGCATGCCCTCCAACCATGGCCAGCCGCTCGTCACCACGCTGAGAGCCTCCCCCATGACCGCGGGAGACCGCCGTGGAGGCCATGGGGTGCTTGCGAGGGCGACCTCGACCACGCTTAGGCAGAGGAGAGGAAGATTCGACCTGGCGGCCCTTCCCCTTCTCCGCGGCCGAGAACTTCCTTGGTGGAGCCATGGAGAAGAAGGAGAGACAAGAAGGATAGATCGAAGGGCGACGCCGTTCCATACTTATAGCCGGGCGAAGGCCAACCGCCGCCTCCACGATCACCGATCATTATGACCAACTCGCATGCAAGGACACAGCCGAATCCGGGCGGTTACCAAGGCGTCGTGGGGAGCAGTGCCGCCACGCCCAATCAGCCGCCACGCTGGCGCCAAGGCCGCAGCTGTTAGGGCCCGCGGACGCTGGCACTTGCCCTTTCTCTCGCCGCCAAGTCCGGAGCGCCACGGGCCCGGGGGCTATTGTCGGCGCTCTGGGAACGGAGGTCCCCAGACTTGCATGCCTGCGGCCTGCGGCGTGGCTCAAAGGAGGCCCAGGACAGCCCATCTTCACCAACACAAACTCAAGACCCTCGCGAGGGGCCAAGCCTCGCGGGGCGGACGACAAGGAGCTTCTCAGGCGCGGCCTCGTCAGGCTGGCTCATCAGGAGGCGGAGAGTTCAAGGCAGGGTACCTCGCGAGGTGCCCATGACGCAAGCCATGACGACTAAGGGCGCCAGCCGGGTGCCAGCCCGCGCAGCGTCCTCCTTTCCTCTTTGGTGCAAAGGGAGCAAGCGCAGGCGAGAGCATCAAGCAAAGGCATCCCTTTCGGTGCAACAAGACCGAGACCAGCCCCAACGGCTGGAAGGGAGTCATCATGGAGCCCAAGCAGGCGTCATCACCAAAGCCTTTGGCAGGCGAGGACCAACTTTAGTCAGGATAAGTGTACCCGTTGTTCCCCTTCAAAATGGTCAATTGTTGGCGCCCTTCCCGCTCAATATTTGGGAAGAGGCCCAGGGCCTTTGCCTATATAAGTAGAGCTAGCCACCATAGGAGGAAAAAACGGAGGGACGACGAAGGATCCACCATTCGGAATCCAGAGAGAGATAGAGACCCGATCCTCAAGCTAGAGCGACGGGACACCACTTAGCAGTTCATCGCTCCCACCAAGAACAGACCCTCGTGAGGCTGTTCTTCCCCTGCATCGTTCTTCATCAGCCCCTGCAGGCAATCCACCACACCACAAACTAGAGTAGGGTATTACACCACAACGTGGGTCGAACTAGTATAAATATTATGCTCTTGTGTTGCTCTTGCTAGTAGTTTAGGTCCCTCGCGATTGGCGAGGTACGAGACGGTGGAGGGTTGGATCTCCGCGCGCACCCCAGAGTTCGAACCTTAAGGGTCTGCCGGAACCCGTAATCCGACATCTGCAGAGTTTGTAATAATTATCCACAGCCAACGGATTTCCGTAGTCACGAAGGACTAGTTCCGTTTACGGTATTTCGGTAGAAACACATCTAACCAGTACACACCCATCCCACCTCACAATGCCAGGAATCACCCTAGACAACGTTCAAGAAAAACTTTGAGACGGGGAGATCACAACCTCGAATAGCATGGGATCAAAGTTATATACGCGCGCTCTAAGGGGTGCCCCCCTCTCGGTCCCAACAGGAAACACCCATGCCCCCTGACCGGATGACTGGCTTTAATCTAGGGCCATGGAACCCTCATCACGGCCTCTCTATTTGGTGTGTACCAGGAAAGCGGTTTGCAACTTACTAAGCCATATCCCTTGCGGAAAACATGTGGTAGTACAGGAAGGGAAACGGATGGAAGCGTGACTTGATTCACGTTGACACTGGAGTCAAATAGTCTGGCATAAGACTGGCATGCTACAACACTGCCATCTTACCCATTCTCATGCCATCACATGGCCATGCAAACTCATATCCAACAACTTATGGATTTTTGAAACTCACTTGCCACAACTTTGCATGTAATATAACATTTATCGAAATGCTCATAAACATGTCATGAAACTACTTAATGCAAACATGACAAAGACACTCATCATATCAAAAGTTTAAACCTGCTTGCCTGGTTCGGAGTAGTCGGAGTCTAGCTTGGCGAAGTTCGCGGTTCCGTCACCTCCTCCGGTATCTACGGTATAAGAAAATACGTACTAACGTAAATACCGAGAGTGCACAAAACAAAAGTGTTCCAAATATTTTTCAAACAAATATGACAAAAAACTAGACAGAAAAATAAAGATGACAGAAAAAGAATCAATCAAAAATCAGTTTCTGTTTAAAAGTTATAACGGTTTTAATCCAGGGACTCATCTGCAATGAAATGTAAAGTTTCGAGGGCCAACTTATAAAAACAGAAAGCGCTTCGCTAAAAAAGCCGTCAACTACAAAGGAAATGTATTCTGCCCGAAGGCATTTTCAGAAAACGGTTCGAAAAAAGAAAATACTGACGAGGGGTCCCACCCGTCAGGTTTGAAATTTCAAACGGGGGGAGAAACAGAGCTCGTCGACGCCCGAGAGCTGCGGTGGTCGCCGGCGGCGATCCACGGCGAGTTAGGAGGATCGGAGAGTACCTACGTGCTCAGTATGTCCTTCCGCATCAGTGGGTGGTGGTGGTAGTCGTCTGCGAGCACCACATCGACGGCGGTCCTTGCTCCAGCGGACGGCGGCTCGGGTGGAGTTGGATCTCGTCGGGGAGGGCTGCGGAGGTCAAATTGAAGCTTGGGTTAGATCACTGGGTGCTCGAGGAGACTACTGACGGGGTTTGGGCGGCGGGGATGGCCTCACCGGAGTGGATCGAGCTGGTGGCCGAGGCGGATCGGGGCGGCCGGAGTTGGGGGAGGAGACCTCCTCGAGGTCCTCCTAGTGGCTTGGCGGGGTTCTGGTGGGGTGCAGTGGTGGTGCGTGCTCGAGAACGAGCTCGGGACCTCTTTTTATAGGCGATCCGAGGCGGTGGCCGTGAACGGGGATCTCCGGCGATGGTTACGGCGGCGCAGTGCTTGGTCGGGGAGTTTAGGGGTTGGGCATCAACGTGGAGGTCCACAGGTTTCATTTAGAAGCTAAACCAGGTTGGATTAAGCGCGCATGGGTGGTTTCGACAGAACGGGCGGCGGGCCCGTCGGCGGCAGAGGGCGCGCCCTGTGCTTGCCGGGCCACGACGACGGTGTTGCGGTGTGTACTGGCATGAATGAGGCCACGCGGAGGGCTAGGGGGCGGCGGCGCCGACGGCGTAGCGAAATGGGCGCCGGCCCCGTTAGTCGCCACGGTGGCTCTGCCATCGCTAGAAAGTTGGCGCGCGCCGGCGATGCTCGCCGCCACGACACCTGCGCCCGCCCAAGGGGCGTGCGGTGCTTTGGCAAGGAGGAGAGCGTCGCAAGAACGCGCCAGGTGCACTGGTGATCGATGACAAGGCAGCGACGAGAAACGACATCGATAAAACTCAAACTCTGAATTTTCTTGAAAGTGTACAGAAGGCAGGCTGGCCAAGTGTTTGATGAAATGATTCAAGCATGAGAAGAATTTTTCTGGGCTGATCTTTGGTGTGGTGGCCTCTCAAAGCACCAGGGGCTGCCTGAATTTTGGTGGAATTTTTGGAGAAAGTAAAATATGAATTTCACCAAAAATGATGAATCTGGTCCAAACTTGCAGAGGTTGAAACTTGAAAATTTTGAAGAGAGGAAGAGTGGGTCTTGATGGATCTAGGTTGGGGGTGCTAAGGACTATCCAGAGGAGTTGGTTTGAGATCAAAACTCAAAGGAAAACAGGTACTTCCTTTGTAAATCATCTAGGCTTAGAATAAATGACAAAAATGTTTTGGGGGATAAAATAAATGAAATAAAATCCAAAAATGGATTGGACCTGTTGGAACAGAATGTTTGGGTTGCCCCAAAGTGGAGGGAGGGGTTTTGGGAGAATTTACCACATGAGGCATGGTAAAACAATGAATGGTTTTCAAAACAAAAGAGTAGCCCCAAAACCCATAGGGTTTCTTTTTAAAAGAAAATAAATTCCAAAAAATATATTTGAGATGGGAAAAATCAGAAGAAAGGTTTTTAATAACCAAACACCAGGGTTGAGGAAGATACAAAAATAAAATCCTTGCCATGGGGAAAAGTTTTGAGAGATAGAGGTTTTTGGAAGGATTTAAATGACCTTCTTCAAATCCAACAAAGTTTTTTGTTGAAAACTAAATAAAAAATTTTGGAGTGTCACATCTTCTTCGGTACTTAAGACTCTGATGAAGCATATGCTTTCCTCTTCTTCACTGCTGCTCGCTCCGCAGCCTTAGTTTTCTTCGCTTCTAATGCAGAAGGAAGGATGGAACTTGGCGTTGGTGCAGGAGGAGTAGAGGAAATTGGTTCATTTTCTTCAGGCACAACTGATGCAGTTGCCCTGGTTGGTTCAGTTTCTTCAGGCACAGCGATAGATGCTTCAGCTGGCCTGGCTTGTTCTTCAGGCGCAACACTAGTGGTTGCCCTGGCAATATCATCAGTAGCTGGAATAGCTTCATCAGCCCTGGTACTTGCAGTTTCATCAGCAACCTGATTTTCATCAGCGGTGCTGGCATGTTCTTCAGTGGGCTGAGAAGATGCTTCACCCTGAGGAGATTTGTGTTGCGATGATGCAGCATCATTTGAAGTGAATTTTTCCGCCAATTTCACAAATTTGACTTTGTCTCCAAGCCAATCGGTGCGATAGACGTTGAATTCGTCACTGAGTCCTATCTCAGTTTGTATAGCAATAAGTTCATCAGTTGTCATGTTGACAACATTCTTCTTCAAAAAGCTCTCTTTCTTGTATTGAGCTTTCTTCAGCTGCCTGTCCTTCTCAAACTTCCATTTTTCTTCGCCAATGAAGGCGGTCAGCATGTGACTTTGGCCAGGAGTGAGCTTGAAGTCAGGCACAGGTGTGTTGGGGTCCTTGTGCCAGAGATCAGTATACTCAAATATCAGCTTGGGATCCAGTAGGAGAGGAACTTCACTTCCTTTGGCTCTAGCGGCCCTTTGTTGTCTATCTCTGATGATTTTGGCGAGTTCCTCATCATCAGCTTCGTCATCACTGGACGGTACATGAAAGGCAACCTGCTTCTTGTGAGGACTTGGTTTAGAGCCTCGTCCAGCAGTGGCCTTGGTCTTCAGCAGAGTGGGGCCTGTTGAGGAATGCGGAGGAGCTGAAGGACTTGCGGAGGCTCTTGAGGCAATTGATTTGCATGTGGTCCTTTGACACTAGGCGAGATGCACAGGTGCTGAGGACTTTGCCGGGGGAGCTGAGGGCTTTGGAGGAGCTGGAGCAGCATGAGGAATTTGCTGTGAGGGTTTTGCAGAACTGGGCTGTGAGGGCATTGAAGCACAAGCACTGGGCTTGTGTGCTGGCTTCTTGGGCATGGCCTTCTTAGGCTTGCTAGCAGAGGCCTCAGCAATGGCAGCAGCAAAGTCTTCATTGAATTTCTTCACTGCCTCTTTTGCCATTTTGGCCAGTTTAGCTTGACGCTTGGCCCATTCCTTGGGGAAATCCTCACCTCTTCTGATGCTAGAGGGATCAGCAACTTGGCCAGGTGCCAGTGGTGGTCTTGGGCATGGAGGGTGTACTGTGAATTTCTTCATGTACTTAGGAGTCACATATCTGTACTCCCTCAATTCTCTGGCCCATCTCCTTTCTATCCTCTGAATGCGCACTTTGCGCTCATTCTTTGTCTCATGAGGAGGTGTGTAGTACCCTACATAGATGTCTTCAGGTATCTCAAAAGCATTGTTGACTTCCAATTTCTTCCCTCCCTTCTGAGGTTTCTTGTCGTCGGCCATTTTCTTCAGCTGAGGATTTTGAACGATTGAGTTCTCTGATGAGGTATGCAACTTCTCTTCAAGGAATGTTGCAAATGAGTTAAGTTGATGAGAACCTAGTGATTCAGCAGCGGACATGTGTACCTGTGAATAGAGTATACATGCGAAGAATTTGGAGAAGTCATATGCGTTCTCAGAAGTTCTTGAAAAAAGAACAAGTTAAGGAATTTGACCAGATGTGTCTTGAGGAATTTCACTAAGCGTTCTTTGACTTAGGTTCCAGAGTTGTATAGATTAAATATCCACAGAATTGAGGAATCTTGAAGAAAAATGTTGCTTAGAGAAACAGATCAAGAACAGATGTTTGTGTGAGGTGTTTAGAGTGTGAAGAATGAAGAATAAACACCTTTTGAAGATTTTATGGAAATCATCAGAATCAACAAGGGCAGTAAAAGTAACTTTTAATTACCCTTGACGAAGAACACGATGAACTGAGAGGTGTAGATTTAGAAGTCCGCCTTTCCAGATCTTTCACTCCCTAACTTGGCAGAGGAAGACAGCTACGGCGGCGGCGGAGAAAAGAAATCCGCAGTCAGCGCGAGTACGACGGCGACGAGGTCGAGGCAGCGAAGCTCTTCCTCACCGGCGACGATGGAAGTAGCGACAGCGCTAGGTTTTGAGAGCTCGAGCGATGGAGTGAGGTCGAACAGATTAAAAATAGTCTGAGGAGGGTGAGGGGTATATATAGCCGAGGTGAAAAACTGTTCGCCCGAGGAAAATGGACGAACGTGCCCCTGACCCTTCTCATTCTTGTGACGTGTGTCACCCACGTACAGAGAGGTGGAGATCGTGTGAGATCGTGGGTGAATAGGATAATCATATCGTGGAATGTGGAACGGTTTGAGCGGCAAAAGCCGAAAATTCATATTAGAATATTTTAATGTTTCGTTCGCAAATTCTTCAGCTGACAAGGACACGGTGAAGATTTTGAACGAGTTTCAAACAAAATGCACATGAAGAATTTGTGAACATACTAGGTTGAGTTTAGCATAGAGGGGAAGGGTCCGATCACATTCACTTAGCAGAAAAAGCAACTTGAAGAAATAGCAATAAGTGAATGTTGTAGAGGACATAAACTCATACATACATACATATATATATATATATATATATATATATATATATATATATATATATATATATATATATATATATATATATATATATATATATATATATATATAGTCAATGAAGAACAACGATTTAAAACAGTGAAGATAATGCAAAGTTGAAGAAATTGAATAACTGAGGAATTTCAATATGAAGAAAAACTCAAATTGAAGATTTTCAACTTTTGTTGGTGGCGTGACCCACCGTATAAGAATGATGATTTCAGACGCCGCGTACAATTGTAGGGCTCTGAGAATCAAATTCTTCGTTAATTTCTTCACACTTAGAGTGTTAGTCTTCATTGATTGAAGAAAAATGTTACTTCGTGTGTTGCACATCTAAGTCATCAATTTAGCATAAGTGTTAGGATGTGTGTCCTTTTCAAAGGACATTCGAAGATTCTAAGATATTTAGCTCACACCGCAACTTGCTAAATCTCTTCTCATCCAAGGGCTTTGTGAAGATATCGGCTAGCTGTTCTTCAGACTTCATGTGCTCGATGGAGATTTTTCCCTTCAACACATGATCACGAAGAAAATGATGACGAATCTGAATGTGCTTTATCTTCGAGTGCTGAACTGGGTTATGAGCAATCTTGATGGCACTCTCATTGTCACAGTAGAGAGGCACATTCTTCATGTTGATGCCGTAGTCCTTGAGGGTTTGCTTCATCCATAGCAATTGAGCACAACACAAACTAGCAGCAATATACTCAGCTTCAGTAGTAGAAAGTGATACGCAGTTCTATTTCTTCAAGGACCAACAAACCAAGGATCGTCCGAGGAAATGGCATGTGCCAGATGTTGACTTGCGGTCCACATGATCACCAGCATAGTCATAGTCTGAATATCCAATAAGATCAAAAGCCGAGCCCTTGGGATACCATAATCCAAGTGTTGGAGTGTGAGCTAGATAACGAAGAATATGCTTCACAGCCTTATGGTGTGATTCCTTCGGTGTAGCTTGAAAGCGGGCACACATGCAAACACTAAGCATAATATCTGGCCTAGATGCACATAAATACAATAAAGAGCCAATCATGGAGCGGTATACCTTTTGATCAAAGTCAATACCATTTTCGTCAGTGCAAAGATGGCCATTTGTGGGCATAGGGATTTTGACGCCTTTGCAATCTTGCATGCTGAATTTCCTCAATACATCCTTGGGGTATTTCTCCTGAGAAATGAAGATGCCATTGCGTTGTTGACGAATTTGAAGACCTAAGAAGAATTTCAATTCTCCCATCATAGACATTTCATATTCCTCCCTCATCATATAACCAAATTCATCAGTGTAATGTTGGTCAGTACAACCAAAGATAATATCATCAACATATATTTGGCACACAAATAATTCATCATCATAAGATTTGGTGAAAAGAGTTGGGTCAAGTGAACCGGGTTCGAGACCTTTCTTCATGAGGAATTCCTTCAAAGTATCATACCATGTCCGAGGGGCCTGCTTGAGGCCATAGAGGGCCTTATTGAGTCAGTAGACTTGATCAGGATGCTTTGGATCTTCAAAATCTGGGGGTTGAGCAACATATACTTCTTCCTCAAGCTTTTTTTCTCGAATATGCATGAGCGTGCATATTATATATTAAAGAAGAAAGTCAAAGAAAGCCTCCACCACAAGTTACATGTACATGTCTATGCGGCTTTTAGCGCGCACCCACTCCACTTACACACACGTATCTTACTCCTCCCCCATAGCCCACCTATACAATCTACCCTGGAAACTGTCCATCTCCCTCTTGATAAGCCCTGCCGTAGCCCACACTTTGGCCTCAGACTTCACCTTGTGGATGAGCCTCTCGATCGATGGGGAATCACCGTCGAAAACAATGGCATTTCGGTGCTTCCAAAGCTCCCACATTACAAGCAGCATCACTGTATGCAAGTCCTTGATCCTTGTTCCATCATCCGCACTTCTGTTGCAAAGCCATTCCCCAAGTATGTCATCCTGGCTTGGTTTCCAGTCTGCTCTGCCAAGAGCCTCTCCTACTAGCGTCCAAGTTAATCTGGCGAACACGCATGTGAGCAAAATTTGGCTTATCGTTTCTTCTTCTTGATCACAATACGGGGACGTGTCTTGGTGCGGCAAACCCCTCCTTGCTAGCCGGTCCAAGGTCCAACACCGATTCTTGAGAGCCAACCACGCAAAGAAGCGACATTCCAACGGTGCCCGAGATTTCCAAGTCAGTTTCGATGTGGATACCACCTCACGTCCCCAAAACCTACTCGCATATGCCGATCTCACGGTGAACTGGCCATGCGCCTCCCAGGACCAAGATAACGCATCCTGCTCATCGACCTGCAGCTCCCAAGCTTGTACTATCAACCATAGTTCCAGAAACTGCTGCATCGTGGTCTCGTCCATGTCCGGCCCGACCTGTCGTGCCCACTCTCCACTAGCTGCGACCTGACCTAGCATTGCTCCTCGCCTGATTCTTGGTGGGATCCTTTTGTATACTTCTGGTGCCAGCTCCTGCACCCTCAAGCCATCCAGCCATCTATCCTCCCAGAACAATGTGTTCCTCCCATCTCTAGCCTTGACTCTAGTTGTTGCCTGGAATAGTTGCATGGACTCCTTAGGCACTTTAATAGTGAATTCACTCCACGGTCTGTTACCATCCACCCGTTTTAGCCACGGCCACCTTGCTTGCAATGCGACATTTAACCAGTGAAGATTGGGAATCCTGCACCTCCCGCCCACTTCGGGCACACACCACCTCCTGTGCCACCCAAGAATTGCCTCCATTTGCTTCGGCCCTCTTGCACCATAGAAATCCCCTGCATATTTTGTTCATGGCTGCAATAGTCTTCATTGGCAGGTCCAGTGCCATCATCGCATGCATCGGCATAGCACACAACACTGACTACACCTGCGTCAACCTCCCGCTCTTTGGCATTAGCGCGGCCTTCCATTTTGGCAGACGATTCGCCAAACTATCCACCAAGTATTGTAGCTGCCCTGCCGTTTGTTTTCATAGGGCAAGAGGCAAGCCAAGGTATTTGATAGGGAATGATGCCACTGGACAACCCAACTCCTGGCTCACCCAAGCCATTGTGCACTCATCACATCTAATGGGTAGTGCCGCCGACTTGGCCATGTTGATTCGTAGGCCTGAAGCTTCCCCAAACATGGCAAAGAGCGCTCTGCATGCTACCAAGTCCACTTGATTCGGCCGTCGATACACGTGGTCTAAACGAGAGGCAGAGTGCTACTTCGGAGAAGATTCATCATGTGTTTGTATCAAACGAGTGGGATGAGGCGTTTCCGACGTGTTTCTTGTCGGCCCTGGGCACTGCGATTTCGGATCATTGTCCTTTGATGTTGTACATGAATGTGGAAGTAAAAACGCACAAACGCTTCCGCTTCGAAGCTTACTGGGTTAAGGCGCCGGGGTTCATGGAGTCGGTGCAGCAGCGTGGGATTCTACCCCCCGGCATCAAATGACTACCTCACGCTGCATTGCAAGCTTAGGGCGACGGCAAAGGCCTTGCAAAAATGGAGTGGTTGTTGGTTTGGGAACGTGAAGCTGAAGATTGCCATTGCTTTGGAGGTCATAACACGACTGGATGTCGCTATGGAGTCGCGAGTTTTGTCTCATGCGGAGAGGGAGCTGCGGAAATGCTTAAAGCACAAACTATTGGGGTTGTGCTCGCTGGAGCGGTCGATAGCAAGGCAGTGTTCTCGGCTGCTGCAGCTGCGCGAGGGGGATGGTAACACAAGGTTGTTTCACCAGCAGGCTAGTCATAGGTAGCGGAAGAATGTGTTGCGAGCAGTCAGGTACAATGGGCGGATTTACTCGGGCCAAGATGAAGTGGCATCGGCAGTCGATGCTTTCTACGGTAGAGCCTTCGGTTCGTGTGAGCAGCGACATCATACGATTATTATAGATGGGCTCAATCTACCACAAGGGGATATGTCACAACTTGAGGAGCCGTTCACAGTGGAGGAAGTGGAAAAAGTGGTTAAGGCAATGCCTATGGACAAGGCGCCGGGGCCAGACGGCTTTACAGGGAGGTTCTATGCCACATGTTGGAATATCATTGAAGTGGAGTTCATGACGGCTATGGATTGTATGCATCGGGAGGATATGAGAGGCATGGTTGCAATCAATAGATCGTTAGTGTCTCTGCTGCCGAATAAGGAGGGAGTCGTAGATGTGGGCGACTTTCGACCCATAAACCTTGTGCATGGGGCCATAAAAATCTTCGAAAAGGTACTCTCGACAAGGTTGGCTGTGGAACTCCCAAACCTCGTGGGGAATCATCAGAGTGCATTCGTCAAAGGAAGATCCCTTCATGACAACTTCATGCTAGTGCAAGGAATGGCAAAGCGTCTACACGCTTTGAGGAACCCGGCTGTGCTACTTAAGTTGGATATTTCGAAGGCATTCGATTCGGTCCAGTGGCCATTCTTGTTGGAAGTCTTACAGTAGTTCAGTTTTGGTCACAAGTGGAGGGCGTGGATCTGTGGGATTCTTGCCACGTCGACTACAAAGGTGATGGTAAATGGAGAGCCAGGGGAAACAATATACAACTGCAAAGGCTTGCGGCAAGGGGACTCGCTGTCGCCAATGTTGTTCATTCTCACAATGGAACCACTGCAACGTATGTTCGAGGCTGATGCACTACAACGAGTGATGGAGCCCCTGGCAGCGGTGGGCATGAGGCAGAGAATGTCGATTTACGCGGATGATGTGGTCCTTTTCTTCCTCAATCTTACCATTGAGGAATGCACTTTTCACATCCATTTGATATAAGATGATGTCATGATGGTTAGCATAAGAAAGTAATATGCAAATAGCCTCAAGTCTAGCAACAGGTTCAAAAGTTTCATCAAAATCAATTCCTTCAACCTGTGTGTAGCTTGAGCTACAAGCCGTGCCTTATTCCTCACCACAAGGCCATTTTCATCTTGCTTGTTGCGGTAGATCCACTTTGTGCCAATGATATTGTGCTTGCGAGGGTCTGGTCGCTTGACAAGTTCCCAGACATTGTTGAGCTCAAACTGATGTAATTCCTCTTGCATAGCTTGAATCCACTCAGGCTCCAGAAATGCTTCATCTACCTTAGTGGGCTCTATAATAGAGACGAAAGCAAAGTGCCCACAAAAGTTAGACAAATGTGAAGCTTTTGAGCGTGTGAGAGGACCTGGTGCGTTGATGTCGCTGATGATTTTCTCAATCTGCACTTCATTTGCAACTCGAGGATGAGCGGGTTGGCGACGAGGAATTTGATCAGCATTTTCTTCAGAGCCATTTTCTTCAGGTGCACCAGCATGATGTTCTTCACGGTCTGGAATGACTTCTTCAGTAGATTCTTCGGTAGGAATGACATCCTCAGTAGCCTTGAACTTGATGGTTTCCTCAGGTCACTTATCATCTAGCATAGGAGGTAGGTGCTCTCTTTGCGAGCCATTAGTTTCATTGAACCGCACATCTACAGTTTCAACAACCTTGTGATGAACGTTGTTGAAGACTCTGTAGGTGTGCGAGTCCTTTCCATAACCAAGCATAAAACCTTCATGTGCTTTCGGTGCAAATTTAGAATTGTGATGATGATCTCTAATCCAGCATTTAGCACCGAAGACTTTGAAATAACTCACATTGGGTTTCTTGTCAGTGAGGAGTTCATATGCAGTATTCTTGAAGAATTTGTGAAGATATACCCTGTTGATGATGTGGCATGCAGTGTCAATTACCTCAATCCAGAAATGACAAGGCGTCTTGTATTCATCAAGCATAGTGCAAGCCATCTCAACAAGAGTCCTGTTCTTGCGCTCCACGACGCCATTCTGCTGAGGAGTATAAGGAGCAGATAACTCATGAGTAATACCAAGTTCATCAAGATAGTCATCAAGACCAGTATTCTTGAACTCAGTCCCATTGTCACTTCTGATGTGCTTGATCTTCACACCAAAGTTGGTTGAAGCTCTTGAGGAAAATCGTTTGAAGACTTCCTGCACTTCACGTTTGTAAGTGACGATATGCACCCATGTGTAATGAGAGTAATCATCAACAATAATAAAGCCATATATAGATGCTTCATTGGTGAATGCAGAATAATGGTTAGGACCAAAGAGATCCATGTGAAGCAATTCAAATGGACGAGTGTAGTCATGATAGTCTTCGCAGGATGCTTGGCCTTGGTCATCTTTCCAGCTTCACAGGCTCTGCACAAGTGATCCTTGATGAATTTGACATTTTCAATGCCAATGACATGCTTCTTTTTCGCAAGCGTGTGCAAGTTCCTCATGCCAGCATGACCGAGTCGTCGATGCCATAGCCAGCCTTCTGAAGCTTTTGCAAGTAGACATATAGCAGGTTGTGGTCCTGTAGAAAAATCAAGAATATACAGATCTCCTCTCCTAAAGCCTTCGAAGACTTTGGAATGGTCAGCTTCCATGATTACAACAAAACGATACTTGCCAAAGATAACAACCATATCAAGATCACAAAGCATTGAGACAGACATGAGGCTGAATCCTAAGGACTCGATAAGCATGACTTTGTCCATGTGTCAATCCTTTGAGATCATAACCTTACCTAGACCCAATACCTTGCTTTTTCCTTTGTCAGGTAGGTGATATGCTTCAGATGCGATGGAGATAAGGGAGCATCCACCAATAGATTCTTTTCACCAGTCATGTGATTTGTACATCCACTATCGAGGACCCACTTAGTGGCTTTGGGTTGATCATCTTGCAGATGAATTAGTGCAGCTTACGAACTCATATACTTCATTAGTGAAGAATATTGAAGGAAATATGCCCTAGAGGCAATAATAAAGTTATTATTTATTTCCTCATATCATGATAAATGTTTATTATTCATGCTAGAATTGTATTAACCGGAAACATAATACATGTGTGAATACATAGACAAACATACAGTCACTAGTATGCCTCTACTTGACTAGCTCATTAATCAAAGATGGTTATGTTTCCTAACCATAGACATATGTTGTTATTTGATTAATGGGATCACATCATTAGGAGAATGATGTGATTGACATGACCCATTCCGTTAGCTTAGCACTTGATCGCTTAGTATATTGCTATTGCTTTCTTCATGACCTATACATGTTCCTGTAACTATGAGATTATGCAAATCCTGCTTATCGGAGGAACACTTTGGTACTACCAAACGCCACAACGAATCGGGTGATTATAAAGGAGTACTACAGGTGTCTCCAAAGGTACATGTTGGGTTGGCGTATTTCGAGATTAGGTTTTGTCACTCCGATTGTCGGAGAGGTATCTCTAGGCCTTCTCGGTAATACACATCACATAAGCCTTGCAAGCAACTAATAAGTTAGTTGTGAGATGATGTATTACGGAACGAGTAAAGAGACTTGCCAGTAACGAGATTGAACTAGGTATTGATACCGACGATCAAATCTCGGGCAAGTAACATACCGACGACAAAGGAACAACGATGTTGTTATGCGGTTTGACCGATAAAGATCTTCAGAGAATATGTAGGAGCCAATATGAGCATCCAGGTTCCGCTATTGGTTATTGACCAAGAATAGTTCTAGGTCATGTCTACATAGTTCTCGAACCCGTAGGGTCCGCACGCTTAACGTTACGATGACAGTTTATTATGAGTTTATAAGTATTGATGTACGAAGTTTGTTCGAGTCCCGGATGTGATCACGGACATGACGAGGAGTCTCAAATGGTCGAGACATAAATATTGATATATGGAAGCCTATGTTTGACTTGAATAGTTCCGTGAAATCGATTTTACCGAACACCGGGGTTACTGAACCTCCCGGGGTCAATGGGCCTTAATGGGCCATAAGGAGAAGAGGAGGGCCGACCAGGGCAGGCCGCGCCCTCCCCTAGTCCGAATAGGACAGGAGAGGGGGCGGCGCCCTTCCCTCTCCCCTCCCCCAAGTCCTAATCCAACTAGGAAGGGGGAGTCCTACTCCCTGGGAGTAGGACTCCTCCGCGCCTCCTCCTAGGGTTGGCCGCACCCCCTTGCTCCTTTATATCTGAGGCAGGGGGCACCCATGACACACAAGTTGATCTACGGATCGCTCCTTAGCTGCAGGCGGTGCCCCTCCACCATATTCCACTCGGTCATATCGTCATGAGCTTAGGCGAAGCCCTGCGCCGTAGAGTCATATCGTCATGAGCTTAGGCGGCCCAAGACCGTGGAGCATCATCATCGCCACCACGCCGTCAGGTCGACGGAACTCATCCCCGACGCTTTGCTGGATCGGAGCCCGGGATCGCCATCGAGCTGAACGTGCTGAACTCGGAGGTGCCGTATGCTCGGTACTTGGATCGGTCGGATCGTGAAGACGACGACTACATCAACCACGTTGTTATAACGCCTCGCCACGGTCTCACGAGGGTACGTGGACATACACTCTCCCTCTCTGCTATGCCATCACCATGATCTTGCGTGTGCGTAGGAAATTTTTGAAATTACTACGCTCCCCAACAAAGGGCATCGAGCCAGGTTTTATGCGTTGATGTCATATGCACGAGTAGAACACAAGTGAGTTGTGGGCGATATAAGTCATACTGCTTACCAAAGATGTCATACTTTGGTTCAGCGGTATTGTGAGATGAAGCGGCCGGACCGACATTACGCAGACGCTTACGCGAGACTGGTTTCACCGCTTCGAGCACTCGCTGCTTAAAGGTGACCGCGGGTGTCTGCTTCTCTCACTTTAGTTGAACTGAGTGTGGCTACGCCCGGTCCTTGCGAAGGTTAAAACAGCACCAACTTGACAAACTATCGCTGTGGTTTTGATGCGTAGGTAAGAACGGTTCTTGCTCAGCCCGTAGCAGCCACGTAAAACTTGCAACAACAAAGTAGAGGACGCCTAACTTGTTTTTGCAGGGCATGTTGTGATGTGATATGGTCAAGACGTGATGCTATATTTATTGTATGAGATGATCATGTTTTGTAACCGGTTATCGGCAATCGGCGAGAGCCATATGGTTGTCGCTTATTGTATGAAATGCAAAGCTATGTAATTGCTTTACTTTATCACTAAGCAAGAGCGATAGTCGAGAAGCAATAGTTGGCTAAACGACAACGATGCTACGATGGAGATCAAGGTGTCGCTACGGTGACAATGGTGATCATGACGGTGCTTCGGAGATGGAGATCACAAGCACAAGATGATGATGGCCATATCATATCACTTATATTGATTGCATGTGATGTTTATCCTTTATGCATCCTATCTTGCTTTGTTTGACGGTAGCATTATAAGATGATCTCTCACTAAAATTATCAAGAAGTGTTCTCCCGAGTATGCACCGCTATGAAAGTTCTTCGTGGCCGAGACACCACATGATGATCGGGTGTGATAGGCTCTACGCTCAAATACAACGGGTGCAAAACAGTTGCGCACGCTGAATACTCGAGTTAGACTTGACGAGCCTAGCATATAACAGATATGGCCTCGGAACACGGAGACCGAAAGGTCGAGCGTGAATCATATAGTAGATATGATCAACATAGTGATGTTCACCATTGAAAACTACTCCATCTCACGTGATGATCGGTTATGGTTTAGTTGATTTGGATCACGTAATCACTTAGATGACTAGAGAGATGTGCATCTAAGTGGGAGTTTTAATATGATTAATTGAACTTAAATTTATCATGAACTTAGTACCTGATAGTATTTTTTGCTTGTCTATGTTTACTGTAGATAGATGGCTCGTGTTGTTGTTCCGTTGAATTTTAATGCGTTCCTTGAGAAAGCAAAGTTGAAAGATGATGGTAGCAATTACACGGACTGGGTCCGTGAATTTGAGGATTATCCTCATTGCTGCATGTAAGAATTACGCCCCGAAGCACCGCTGGGTGCCAGAACCTGCAGCAGGAGCAACGCCGAAGTTGTGAACGTCTCGCGAGCAAAGCTGATGACTACTCTATAGTTCAGTGTGCCATGCTTTACGGCTTAGAACCGGTCTTCAACGACGTTTTGAACGTCATGGAGCATATGAGATGTTCCAAGAGTTGAAGTTAATATTCCAAGCAAATGCCCGGATTGAGAGATATGAAGTCTCCAATAAGTTCTATAGCTGCAAGATGGAGGAGAATAGTTCACAAGTGAACATATACTCAAAATGTCCGGGTATAAAATCACTTGATTCAACCGGGAGTTAATCTTCCGATGATAGTGTCATTGATGAATTCTCCAATCATCGCCACCAAGCTACAAGAGCTTCGTGATGAACTACAATATGCAAGGGATGACCAAGACAATTCTCGAGCTCTTCGCAATGCTAAAAGCCATGGAGGTAGAAATCAAGAAAGAGCATCAAGTGTTGATGGTCAACAAGACCACTAGTTTCAAGAAAAGGGCAAAGGGAAGAAGAAGGAACTTCAAAAGAACAGCAAGAAAGTTGCTGCTCAAGAGAAGAAACCCAAGTCCGGACCTAAGCCTGAAATCGAGTGTTTTACCGCAAGCGACCGACATCGGAAGCGGAACTGCCCCAAGTATTTGGCGGATAAGAAGAATGGCAAGATGAACAAAGGTATATGTGATATACATGTTATTGATGTGTACCTTACTAACACTCGCAGTAGTACTGGTATTTGATATCGGTTCTGCTAATATTTGCAACTCAAACAGAACTACGGATTGCTTAAGATTGGCTAAGGACGAGGTGACGGCGCGCTGTGGGAAATGGTTCCAAAGTCGATGTGATCGCGGTCGGCACGCTACCTCTACATCTACCATCGGGATTAGTTTTAGACCTAAATAATTGTTATTTGGTGCCGCGTTAAGCATGAACATTATATCTGGATCTTGTTTGATGCGAGACGGTTATTCATTTAAGTCGAGAATAATGGTTGTTCTATTTATATGAATAATATCTTTTATGGTCATGCACCCTTGAAGAGTGGTCTATTTTATTGAATCTCGATAGTAGTAATACACATATTCATAGTGTTGAAACCAAAAGATGCAGAGTTGATAATGATAATGCAACTTATTTGTGGCATCGCCGCTTGGGTCATATCGAGTAAAACGCATGAAGAAACTCCATACCGATGGGCTTTTGGAATCACTTGATTATGAATCACTTGGTACTTTGTAACCGTGCCTCATGGGCAAGATGACTAAAACGCCGTTCTCCGAACTATGGAGCGAGCAACTGATTTGTTGGAAATCATACATACCGATGTTTGTGGTCCAATGAATGTTGAGGCACTTGGCGGTATCGTTATTTTCTCACCTTCACAGATGATTTGAGCAGATATGGGTATATCTACTTAATGAAACACAAATCTGAAACATTTGAAAAGTTCAAAGAATTTCAGAGTGAAGTGGAAAATCATCGTAACAAGAAAATAAAGTTTCTACGATCTGATCGTGGAGGAGAATATTTGAGTTACGAGTTTGGTTTACATTTGAAACAATGCGAATAGTTTCGCAACTCACGCCACCCGAACACCACAACGAAATGGTGTGTCCGAACGTCGTGAATCGTATTTTACTAGATATGGTGCGATCTATGATGTCTCTTACTGATTTATCGCTATCGCTTTGGGGTTATGCTTTAGAGACGGCCGCATTCACGCTAAATAGGGCACCATCAAAACCGCTGAGACGACACCTCATGAACTGTGGTTTGGCAAGAAACCAAAGTTGTCGCTTAAAGTTTGGGGCTGCGATGCTTATGTGAAGAAACTTCAACTAGATAAGCTCGAACCCAAATCGGAGAAATGTGTGTTCATAGGATACCCAAAGGAGATCTGTTGGGTACACCTTCTATCACAGATCCAAGGCAAGATTTTCATTGCTAAATTCGGATCCTTTCTAGAAAAGGAGTTTCTCTCAAAGAAGTGAGTGGGAGGAAAGTAGAACTTGATGAGATAATCAGATTCTGCTCCCTTATTGAAAGTAGTTCATCACAAGAAACGGTTCCCGTGACAACTACACCAATTAGTGAGGAAACTAATGATATTGATCATGAAACTTCAGATCAAGTTTCTATGAACTCAGAGGTCAACCAGAGTAAGATTCGCACTGAGTGGTACGGTAATCCTATTCGAAGTCATGCTACTTGACCATGGCGAACCTACAAACTATGAAGAAGCGATGGTGAGCCCAGATTCCACAAAATGGCTGGAAGCCATGAAATCTGAGATGGGATCCATGTATGAGAACAAAGTATGGACTTTGGTTGACTTGTTCGATGATCGGCAAGCCATTGAGAATAAATGGATCTTTAAGAAGAAGACGACGCCGATGGTAATGTAATTGTCTATAAAGCTCGACTTGTTGTAAAGGTTTTCGACAAGTTCAAGGGGTTGACTACGATGAGACTTTCTCACCAGAAGCGATGCTTAAGTCTGTCCGAATCATGTTAGCAATTGCTGCATTTTATGATTATGAAATTTGGCAAATGGATGTAAAACTGCATTCTTGAATGGATTTCTAGAAGAAGAGTTGTATATGATGCAACCATAAGGTTTTGTTGATCCAAAAGGTGCTAACAAAGTGTGCAAGCTCCAATGATCAATTTATGGTCAGTGCAAGCCTCTCGAGTTAGAATAAACGCTTTGATAGTGTGATCAAAGCATATGGTTTTATATGCACTTTTGGAGAAGCTCAGATTTACAAGAAAGTGAGTGGGAGCTCAGAGCATTTCGATATTATATGTGGACGATATATTATTAATTGGAAATGATATAGAATTTCTGGATAGCATAAAAGGGTACTTGAATAAAAGTTTTTCAATGAAAGACCTCGGTGAAGCTGCTTATATATTGGGCATCAAGATCTATAGAGATAGATCAAGACGCTTAATTGACTTTCACAAAGCACATACCTTGATAAAGTTTTGAAAAGTTCAAAATGGATCAGCAAAGAAAGGATTTTTACCGTGTTACAAGGTGTGAAATTGAGTCGACTCAATGCCCCACCACAGCAGAAGATAGAGAGAAAATGAAAGATGTTCCCTATGCTTCAGCCATAGGCTCTATCATGTATGCAATGCTGTGTACTGCACTGACGATGCTTAGCAATAAGCTTGGCAGGAAGGTACCAAAGTAATCCAGAGTGGATCATCGACAGCGGTCAAGAACATCTGAAATACCGAAAAGGACTAAGGATATGTTTCTCGATATGGAGGTGACAAAGAGCTAGTCGTAAATGGTTACGCCGATGTAAGCTTTGACACCGATCCGGACGATTCTAAATCGCAAACCGGATACGTGTTTTTATTAAACGGTGGAGCTGTCGGTTGGTGCAGTTCTAAACAAAGCGCCGTGGCGGGATCTACATGTGAAGCGGAGTACATAGCTGCTTCGAAGCAGCAAATGAAGGAGTCTGGATGAAAGAGTTCACTTCCGATCTAGGTGTCATACCTAGTGCATCGGGACCAATGAAGATCTTCTCGTGACAATATGGTGCAATTGCCTTGGCAAAGGAATCCAGATTTCACAAGAGGACCAAGCATATCAAGAGATGCTTCAATTCCATTCGGGACCAAGTCCAAGTGGGAGACATAGAGATTTGCAAGATACATACGGATCTAAATGTTGCGTAATTCGCTGACTAAGCCTCTTCCACGAGCAAAACATGATCAGCACCAAGACTCCATGGGTGTTAGAATCATTACCGTAATCTAGATTATTGACTCTAGTGCAAGTGGGAGATTGAAGGAAATATGCCCTAGAGGCAATAATAAAGTTATTATTTATTTCCTCATATCATGATAAATGTTTATTATTCATGCTAGAATTGTATTAACCGGAAACATAATACATGTGTGAATACATAGACAAACATACAGTCACTAGTATGCCTCTACTTGACTAGCTCATTAATCAAAGATGGTTATGTTTCCTAACCATAGACATATGTTGTTATTTGATTAATGGGATCACATCATTAGGAGAATGATGTGATTGACATGACCCATTCCGTTAGCTTAGCACTTGATCGTTTAGTATATTGCTATTGCTTTCTTCATGACCTATACATGTTCTCGTAACTATGAGATTATGCAACTCCTGCCATCGGAGGAACACTTTGGTACTACCAAACGCCACAACGAATCGGGTGATTATAAAGGAGTACTACAGGTGTCTCCAAAGGTACATGTTGGGTTGGCGATTTCGAGATTAGGTTTTGTCACTCCGATTGTCGGAGAGGTATTCTAGGCCTTCTCGGTAATACACATCACATAAGCCTTGCAAGCATTGCAACTAATAAGTTAGTTGTGAGATGATGTATTACGGAACGAGTAAAGAGACTTGCCAAGAACGAGATTGAACTAGGTATTGATACCGATGATCAAATCTCGCAAGTAACATACCGACGACAAAGGGAACAACGATGTTGTTATGCGGTTTGACCGATAAAGATCTTCAGAGAATATGTAGGAGCCAATATGAGCATCCAGGTTCCGCTATTGGTTATTGACCAAGAATAGTTCTAGGTCATGTCTACATAGTTCTCGAACCCGTAGGGTCCGCACGCTTAACGCTACGATGACAGTTTATTATGAGTTTATAAGTATTGATGTACCAAGTTTGTTCGAGTCCCGGATGTGATCACGGACATGACGAGGAGTCTCGAAATGGTCGAGACATAAAGATTGATATATTGGAAGCCTATGTTTGACTTCGAATAGTTCCGTGAAATCGGATTTTACCGAACACCGGGTTACTGAACCTCCCGGGGTCAATGGGCCTTAATGGGCCATAAGGGAGAAGAGGAGGGCGGCCAGGCAGGCCGCGCCCTCCCCTAGTCCGAATAGGACAGGAGAGGGGCGGCGCCTTCCTCTTCCCCTCCCCCAAGTCCTAATCCAACTAGGGGGAGTCCTACTCCGGTGGGAGTAGGACTCCTCCCCGCCTCCTCCTAGGGCTGGCCGCACCCTCCTTGCTCCTTTATATAGGAAGGCAGGGGGCACCCCATGACACACAAGTTGATCTACGGATCGTTCCTTAGCCGTGTGCGGTGCCCCCTCCACCATATTCCACTTCGGTCATATCGTCATGAGCTTAGGCGAAGCCCGCGCCGTAGAGTCATATCGTCATGAGCTTAGGCGGCCCGCGCCGGTGGAGCATCATCATCGCCACCACGCCGTCGGTCGTGGAACTCATCCCCGACGCTTTGCTGGATCGGAGCCGGGGATCGCCATCGAGCTGAACGTGTCTGAACTCGGAGGTGCCGTATGCTCAAGATTTGGATCGGTCGGATCGTGAAGACGCACGACTACATCAACAGCGTTGTTATAACGCTCGCTTACGGTCTACGAGGGTACGTGGACATACACTCTCCCCTCTCGTTGCTATGCCATCACCATGATCTTGCGTGTGCGTAGGAAATTTTTTGAAATTACTACGTTCCCCAACAAATATGACATCAAATTCATCAGATCAATTTCATCAAGGGAATAGAACAGATATAGCAGTATGAGGACGTGAGAAATGAATGTTCATTTCATCATGATTAGCTTGCATCCTTTCAAGCATATTCAGGTCTCCAACAAATTCTTCAGACATTTAAGCTCGTCTGGAGACCTGACCCTGCATAAGAGATTAGTTCCTTTTCTTCACCACCCACATCTGAAGGGGCGGCAAAGAGTTCATCATTCTACGAGCTCCATAAGAGAAAGGTGGCATAGAAGCCAGTCCACTTTGTTTCACATAAGAGGAGTTAGGGTAAGCATATGAATAAGCAGAAAAATTCTTCGAGGACTTATGAACATAATGGTTTAAATAATAATGCACATATTCATAGCCCTTGGTTCTTCCCTGCGAAACAGAGGTGTTAGCACGATGGTGTTCATATGAGGACTTCGATCCTTTTGAGGAATTTGATCCGTATGAGGAATTTGGTCCGTATGAGGACTTGGACCCATATGAAGAATTTGGTCCATATGAAGAATTTGATATGGGGTTACTATTCTTCACAGGTGGTGTCATGATGACATTCACCTGAAGACTTTCAAGGCACCTTTTAGGAACCCAGATTTTCTTCATAGGAGAACTGTTCCTGCAGTTAGTGCCAACATATCTAGCAAATACTTCACCGTTCTGATTTTTGAACAGCTTATAGTTGGAGTCAAATGACTCATTAGAAGAATGAGGAGATTCACATGTAAAGCCAGATAGAGTAGATGGATCTACTGGAGATCCCTTTGCAGCAACCCATGAGGTTTTGGGATACTACTCAGGCTTTCAGTATGTTCCATCAGCATTGAGTTTCCTCTCAAAGGCAATACCCTCTTTCCTAGGGTTCATGTTGAGGATCTACTTTTTAAGCACATCACAAAGAGCCTGATGCCCTTTGAGGCTTTTGTACACGCCTGTCATATACAATTCCTTCAGCCCTGCATTGCCAGTGACACTAGCAGTATCCTCAGATGAGGAATTAGTAATAGTAGAGACATGTGAAGAATTTGCAGCAACAGAAGCATTTGAACTTTCAGGTGAAGAATTAGCAGATTCATGTTCAATGCACTTCAAATATGGAGGAATAAATTCTTCCTGAGCAGTGCTGATTTGTTGAGCAAGTAATGAATCATGCTCCTTTTGAAGATCTTCATAACTCACCCTTAGCTTCTCAAGATCTTGCTTTCTTTGAAGAAATTCATAAGAAAGCTTCTCATGATCAGATAAGAGAGTGTTATGATGACTCTGAAGATTGTCAAACTTGGACTAAAGTCTCTGAAGATTTTCAGTCAAGGTTTTGGTGCGATCCATTTCTTCCCGCAACATATCATCGCTCTTGTCTAGCATGTTTTTAACCTTTTCAAATGCCTTTTTTTGTTTCACAACAATCTTAGCAAGTTTAGAGTAGCTAGGCTTAAGGTTTTCATCAGATTCATCCTCACTTGATTCAGAGGAGGGGTATTTGAGTACCTTGGCACCCTTTGCCATGAAGCAATAGGTGGGAGTTTATTCATCATCATCGTCATCAGCCTTGTTGTGGAGGCCATTTTCCTCAGAGTTGAACATGGACTTGCTGACGAACGCAGTAGTGAGGGCTAGGCTCGCCACACCAGATTCTGACTCCTCGGCATGTTCCTTAGATTCAGCTTCAGAGTCCATTTACTTGCCAATGAATGCCCGAGCCTTCTTGGAGCTGCTCTTCTTGTGAGATGAAGACTTCGAGGATTTTGATGATGAAGACTTTGAGGATTTCTTCTTATTTTTTGAGTCATCAGAACTGTAATCCTTGTATTTCTTCTTCTTTGATTCCTTTTCCCACTAAGGACAATCTTGAATATAGTGACCAGGTTTCTTGCATTTGTGGCACAGTCTCTTCTTGTAGTCACGGGATGAGGAATCATCACTTCTTGAGGATTTACCAAAGCGACCACGTCTTGAGAACTTCTGAAATTTCTTCATGAGCATTGCTAGCTCCTGGCTCAGTTCTTCAGGATCACCAAGGCTGCTACCAAAATCTTCACCTTCAGATTCAGACACTGCCTTGGCCTTCAGAGTGCGTGATCCGCCATAGCTCGGTCCATAGAGATCTCTCTTCAAAGAAGTCGAACTCATGAGTGTTTAGCCTCTCGAGGATATCAGGGATCAAGTGACTTATAGTCTCCACGTTCTTGTATCATCGGTGCTAGAGTGTCAAATGAGGAATCAAGTTTATCTCAAGAATTTCTTCACCACCTCATGGTCGGTGATGTCAGTGGCACCAAGTGCTTGAAGCTCATTTGAGATGTCAGTGAGGCGATCGAAGGTTTGCTGAACATTTTCATCGTCAAGTCTTTTGAAGAGATTGCGAAGAACGTCAACTCGAGAGTCACGCTGTGTTGAGACTCCTTCATTGACCTTGGATAGCCTATCCCAGATAAGCTTAGTTGTCTCCAAAGCACTCACTCTGCCATACCGCCCTTTGCTCAGATGGCCACATATGATGTTCTTCGCTTGAGAGTCGAGTTGCTTGAATCTCTTCATGTCAGCAGCGTTGATGGTAGGAGTGACAGAGGGGACACAATTTTCCACAACATACCAGAGATCGTTATCAATTGCCTCAAGATGCATTCGCATCTTATTCTTCCAGTAGGGGTAGTCTGTCCCATCGAAGGTAGGACACCTAGCAAAGACCTTGATCATACCTGCGACCGACATAACTAAAACTCTAGGCGGTTAAACCAAAATCACACAGAACAACGGAGTACCTTGCTCTGATACCAATTGAAAGTGCGTTAAGTTGACTAGAGGGGGAGTGATAGGCGATTCCTAAGCGAAGAACTAGTAGCAGCAAAATAAGTACTCAGATGCAAACATAACAGAACATAAGCACAGTCATCATGATGAAATGAAAACAAGCACAGAGTACAAAAAGCGTAAACACAGGATAAGCAGGCTGAAGACAAACTGACTGAAGAAATTGAACTGAGGAAATTGGGAAAATCTTCAGTCAAAGTCTTCAAACAGTAACGATCAAGTACACACAGTAATGAGGAAATGGAAGGGTTGAGAAAATAGAACCAGTAAGCTTGGTGAAGATGGTGATTTGGTAGACCAGTTCCAACTGCTATGACAGCTGTATGTCTGGTTGGAGCGGCTAGGTATTTAAACCCAAGGATACACAGTCCCACACACACAGTCCTCACCGTATTCTCCTTGAGCTAAGGTCACACAGATCTCGCCCAATCACTCGTGGTAAGTCTTCAGGTGACTTCCAAACTTTCACAAACTCGGTCACTCGGCGATCCACAATTTCCTCTTGGATGCTCTAGACCATGACGCCTAACCGTCTGGAAGATGCACAGTCTTCAAAGGTAACAAGCGTCGGATCCACATAGGAACAATCTCTTCAGTGACGCTCAATCACTTTGGGTTTGTAGGTGTTTGGGTTTGGGTTTTCCTCATTTGATGATTTTCGCTCAAAGTCCTCGGAGGATGGGATGCTCTCAATGACAAGTGTTAGTTTCTCTTGGAGCAGCCAACCAGCTAGTGGTTGTAGGGGCGGCTATTTATAGCCTAGGGAGCAGCCCGAAATGATATGACATAAATGCCCTTCAATGATATGACCGTTAGGTGGGTAGGCTATTTTGGGACAACTGGCACATAGCACAACAACGGTCGAAAATGTGAAGTTCAAATTCCTCAGGGCTATCATGTTCCTCACTTGTAGGCAATCCGCACTGGCGAATTCCTAACTCCTCAGTCAGGACAAATTCCTCAGAGACCAAAAGAACTTCGTCTCTGTCACTGAAGAAATTGACTAAACTGCATGAGATTTCCAATGGCTTCACTCGAAAGGATTGGTAGGTGTAGGATTTTGAGATGAGCATCACTTGGAAACTTTTCCTTAGTTTTTCCTCGACCCCCTTTAACAGTACGGTGTTTCCTATGACTCAAAAAAGAGAAAATGAAACTACAAAAACAGAAGTCTTCACGCTTCATGTTCCTTGCATGAATATCAAGTCTTCATGGTCACACCAATTTCTTCACTTTCAAAGTCTTAAAAAAGTCTTCAGAAATCCAAAGTCTTTAGTTGAAGACATTCATTTTTTAGGGGTCAACTTTCTCTTTAAATATCAAACTCATCATATACTTATAGACCTATTGTAACACCCCGGAAGTAACTTTCCATGTTTGTAACTCCAACTCTTGCCATTTTCGGCATTGATATATGATATTCCCTCCGTGGTTGGGTTTTCTTCCTTTTGCTTTTTGTCCATGTCTTGCATTTTATTATGTCATCATGTGCATCGATTTGCATACGTGTTAAATCTCTTGATTCCGAGCATTTTCCCGTTGTCCGCTTTTGCAATCCGCACTCCTATCTCCCCGCGGTCCTTTTACGCTTTTTCCGTGTGCGGGTACTAAACCTTCTCGAAATGGAACGAGGTTTGTCTAGTGGCCTTGGTATACCACCCAGAGACCACCGGTCAAGTTTCGGTCATTTGGAGCTCGTTTGGTACTCCAACGGTTAACCGCACTCTTCATAAAGGCCTCTTTTAAGTTGCAGCCCAACACCCTTCAAAACAGCCCAATAACCCATCTAAGTCACTTCCATGCTCTCCGTCGCTCGATCACGATCGTGGGTAAAACTACACCTCATTTGGACTCTCCTAGCTCCCTCTATGCCTATTTAAACACCTCCCAAATCCGGATCATCCTCTTCCCCAAACCCTAAAAAACCTCACACTGGACGACGGTCCGCCGCCAGCGGACAAAATCGCCACCATCCCCCACTCGCACACGCACACATCCGCCTGTCCACGCCCACACACACGCAAGGCCTGCTGGCCGGCCTCGCTCCCATGCCACATGCCCTCCGCCGCCGCCGCCGCCGCCCAGGCCGCCGCCCGCCCGGCCGTCGCCGCCTGCCTCCCGCCGGCTGCTGCTCCACCGCCTCACCCGCGCCACTCCGCCGAGGCCGCCGCCTGCCGCCTCCTCCCGCCGCCCTCCGCGCGCCCTGGCCGCTCCTCCCGCCGCCCTCGGCGTCCCCCAGCCGCCTCCTCTCGCCGGGCGAGGTCCTTCCTCCGCGCCCGATCCGTCCAGATCCGGCCCGCCGAGCCTGCTGACCTCTTCTCTCTCCCTCCATTTTCTAAGTTTTGCATCTATTGTAATTTTGTGCAATTTTTCAACGTGCTATATCTTCGCATCCGAGATCCATTTTATGCGCCAGATATATGTCAAAATGTTCGTCTCAAGAGTAGATCATTTCATCTCATTGCATCATTTTCATTTGAGCTCATCTTGATGCCCGAAATGCTGTTGGAAGAGTGCTATGTGCTGTTAGTTTCTGATTTTTATCGAAGTTGCACTTTGTTATTTTTGCCATGATTAATGTGTGCACCCTATGTATTTGAGTCCTACATGTGTTTTGTAAAATGCCATGCCATCTTTCCAGGGGTGTATGCCATGTATTTTTGTGATCTATGTGGTGACTAGCACAAGCATGCAAAGTAGGTGTCCTAATGTTGCTGATTTCAGCCCTGTTTTAGCTGATTTTGATGCCATGTTTACTTGATGATACCAAGAGATCTATGCATATTTTGAGATACTTCAGTAAGGGTGTTTTGTAAAACATGTCTTGCTCTATCCATCCATGCCTTTGTTTGCAATTATGGAGTGCCATATCTTGAGTCAATCGAGCTCTACTTTTGCTATCAAATGTTTCCTGGCAGATTGTATACATGTTATTCAATTTTGCCTAGCTTGTTGTGGTTGATCCATTTATGCTATGTTATTGCTCTTGCCATGTATGTCTTCTATGTCATGTCTTCTTGATGTATGTATGCTTAGTTTATCATATAAGGCTCTGTAGTGAGTGCATTGAGCTTGTAAACATGCCCTCTCGTTATCAGCTTTTGACATGCCATGTTGCTGAATCTGTTAACGAAACTTTCAATATTGACATGGGTGTTACTATATTTTCTAGTCCTTTTGGCTTATGGTCAGTAAGGGACTTTTGTTCTAGGCTTTGAGTAGATTCATGCCATGCCATGTTTTGCTATTTTAAGTTCCTGTAGCATGTAGTTTTGCTGCTCTGAACATTGCAACCTGATGCTGTTTTTGCCATGTCCAGCCTGATATTTAATGCACTTTTGCCATGCTTGTTTGAACCTGTTATGATGTGAACTAGCCGTAGCTCAGTGCTCATCTTTTGTCGAGCATCATGTGTAGGTCACTGCCATGTGCTTTGTTGATACGTTTGGGTGCAGTAGCTTAATTATTTGTTGCTTGCTAAGTGGCATCATGCTGTTAATGGCAGATTTGCGCCATTCTTGTTTTGCTTGCCATTTGCAAACCGTGCATCCGATTCCGTGATCTTTATATCGATTTCAACCGAAATCATCTCATCTTTCCAGTGGCATACTTGGTTTGCCAAGTTGATGCCTGGTTCATCATTTACCTTCCGGAGCGCATATAAGCATTGCATATCTCATCATGCATATCATGTCATGTTTTGCATCATGTTGATTGTGCATTTCACCGTGATTTATTGTGGTTCCTTTGTTTGTGTTGTTGCTTTGGGTAGAGTCGGGAGACGAGTACGTGAACGAGGAGCCTGTTGAGAACGCCGAGGATCAAGCTTTCGACAACTCGAGAACATTGCGTGCAAGATGACCATACCCTCGAAATCACTTCTATCTTTGCTATGCTAGTTGCTCGCTTCTTTTGCTATGCCTATGCTGCGATACCTACCACTTGCTATATCATGCCACCCATATTACCATGTCAGCCCCTAACCATCCTTTTCCTAGCAAACCGCTGATTGGCTATGTTACCGCTTTGCTCAGCCCTCTTATAGCGCTGCTAGTTGCAGTGAAGTTGAAGTTTGTTCCTTGTTGAACATGGAGATGTTGTTCCTCTTTGGAACATGTTTACTTGTTGGGGATATCACAATATTTATCTGCTATAATTAATACATCTATATATTTGGTAAAGGGTGGAAGGCTCAGCCTTATGCCTGGTGTTTTGTTCCACTCTTGCCACCCTAGTTTCCGTCATACCGGTGTTATGTTCCTTGATTTCGCGTTCCTTACACGGTTGGGTGATTTATGGGACCCCCTTGACAGTTCGCTTTGAATAAGAATCGTCCAGCAAGGCCCAACTTTAGTTTTACCATTTGCCACCTAAGCCTTTTTCCCCCGGGTTTTCGCGAGCCCGAGGGTCATCTTTATTATTGCTGTCGAAATGTCTTGTAGTCCGGGATTCCGAGATTGATCGGGTCTTCCGGTAGAAGGAATATCCTTCGCTGACCGTGAGAGCTTATAATGGGCTGTTGGGACACCCCGCAGGTAATATCTTTCAAAAGCCGTGCCCGCGTTATGAGGCGATGGGAATTTGTTAATGTCCGTTGTAGAAAACCCAAAGTTGACCTCAAATAAAATACACATCAATCGCGTGTGTAACCGTGATGGTCTCTTCTCGGAGTCCGGAAGTGAACACGGTGTTGGAGTTATGTCCGACGTAAGTAGTTCAGATCACTTCTTGATCACTACTAGTTTCACGACCGTGCTTTGCTTCTCTTCTCGCTCTCTTTTGTAAGTAGCCACCATAAATGCTAGTCGCTTGCTGCAGCTCCACTTTACTACCCTGTCCTTCCTATAAGCTTAAATAGTCTTGATCTCGCTGGTGTGAGATTGCCGAGTCCCCGTGACTCATGATTCTTCCAAACACAGATTGGTGTTCCGGATGAGGCGGTCAGGTGACTCAACCGAGCTCAAGTGGGAGTTCGACGAGGAACGTGGTCGTTACTATGTGTCTTTTCCAGATGATCGTAGTGGTGCCCAGCTGGGACGATTCGGGATCTGTGTTAGCATTTGGGGTATCTTCTTTATTTTGGTTCCGTAGTCGGACCTTGAGTGTACTTTGAATGATGGATGTTTATTTATGTACTGTGAAGTGGCATCGAAGCCAACTATGTATCTCTTTCCTTATTTATTACATGGGTTGTGTGAAGATTACCTCACTTGCGACATTGCTTTCAATGCGGTTATGCCTCTAAGTCGTGCCTCGACACGTGGGAGATATAGCCGCATCGGGCGCTATGTTGGTAATCGAGCCTTCCCGACTTAGGAGCCCCTACTTGATTGTTTGTTTGGCGTTGTTGAGTCTAGAATGGAAAATGTTTTGAGTCTTAGGATTATATATATCGGAGAGTAGGATTCTTTTACTCCCCAGTCCCTTCGTAAGCTCTGTGAGGTATCCCGACGAGAGTTTTGACTCTTTCTCCTCAAATTTCACTAAAAAATTTTTAGGATCACGTGGGTATCTTGGAATCGTTCGATGGTTTTGTGACGAGAACATTGTTCTTGGTGCCTCCCGACATTTAGGGGTTGTGGCAGTGTCCCGGGAGTTGAGCTCCGAGGTGTTGTCGCCACAATTTTATCGCTGCAGTTCGAATACCGAGTTTTGCCGACATCGAAATCTCTTTTGTGCAGCTTGTTGGTGAGATAACCCCGATAGCCCAAGATCTTGTGGCAGTGAGGAGTATTGCCATGACTTGTATAACGGATGTTTTTCAAGGTCGAGGTACACGATTTCGAGGATTTCTTGGTTATGTGTTGACGGATGGATACAATTGGATCTAGGTATTGTTAGTTTGGGTGATATATTTTGTGTCCCCGTATCCCCAACACCAGATTGCATAACCGTAAAGTTTCGGAGTTTATAGGTGGGAATTCTAGTAGCTTACGTGATATTCTTTCCGATGATGTATGATTTGAGATTGGGGTTCAACGTCTAGTGGTCCGCCCATTCACGGTCGATTTACAAGTGGTCGCGAGACGCCTTAAAGAATCCTTGGCTATGCTGATTCGGGACGCCTTGTTTGTCATTCGTGACGTCCGCTATACGTCAGGTCCGTGTGGGCCCCACCACTAACACTTTGGGCGTAAATTCTATCATGTGTTTGTTCCGCTCATTCTAGAAGCCAACCTTTTGTTTTCGGGCCAGATATTCGATTTGTTTCTAAGATGATGTTGTTTCCATATATTTTTCTAAGTGGCTTCTCACCTTAATGGACGGTGATGATTAGCTTTGAATTCATTCGCTCATTCTTGTTCAATGTTTATTATGAAGACTTTATGTTGCAATTTCTATCCGCTGATTCTACTTATCTATTCGTCTATCAAAGGACTAACGGATGTCACCTCTCCAGATGGCTCCGCCAACTCGTCTCGAATCCGGATCGCAATGATGGGGATCACCGAATCCTCCACCTCCACCTCCACCTCCGCCTCCAGAGGCCCGGCAAGCTATCATGGCAGCCACCAATGCCAATGCTCGATGATTTTGCAGCTCTTGCAAGAACGCATCAGGGCAAGGCAATCAAGGCAATCAAGGTCAAGGCAACAATCAGCCACACTTTGCTACTCTCGCCGGGCCTCGCTAATCAGTCAAGTCTTTCGGTTTCGTGTCGAGGCCACGACGCCGACGATTGGTTAGTGGACATCCGCAAGCACTTTGATCGTAGCAATGTCGACACCGAGGACTTTGTCAAGTTTGCATCGCTTCAACTCAAGGATCAAGCTGCTGAGTGGTACCAAGAATACAAAGATTCCAGAGGAGGTCGTGTCATTACTCGATGAGTTCCGCCGTGATTTTGAGCTCATCACATTCAAAAGTGTTGTTGAGAGCAAGCGTGAGGAGTTCCGCAATCTCAAGCAGGCAACATGTCCGTCTATCAATACAATATTCAGTTCCGAAGCTCGCTCGCTTTGCTAAGCAAGACGACTGATGAAAAGAGTATGATCTATCAATTCAGAGGTGGTCCGAGAGAAGATCTGCAATTACCTCTTGTGCTGTTTGAGCCAGATAAGTATGATGATTTCTACAACATGGCTCAAGCAAGAAGCTGCCCAGCTCAAATGCGAGGCTTCTAAGAAGAGAATCGGGGATGCAGTTCAGTCCTCTTCGTCCTCTCAAGTGGCAGCCAAGCAGCAGAAGTTTTACCTCCCCTCCTCCGCTCCGTCCACCTTACCGCCAGAAGAACTCAGGTGGCCGTGGATCTTCCCACCCACCCAACCCAAGCTATCGTAACAAGTCTAATTCTCAAGCTCCAAGGTCAAGTGCTCCTTACCACCGTCCGCTCTCGAGGTCACTTGCAACAAGTGTCGCAGAAGGGTCACTATGCTAACAAGTGCTTCAACCAGAGGCGCCTTCCGCCTCCTCCTCCCGTGAAATCTTCCAAGAATGCGGTGGTCAAGCATAATCCAAAGTATGCCAAGGTCAATATGATGAATGCAGCTCAGCAGAGGATTCTTCGATGTGATAATGGGTAATCTTCTTGTTAATGATATTCCGCAAAAGTCTTATTTGATACTGGTGCATCGCTTTCTTTCATCTCAAGACCTTTTGTTGCCAAGCATGAGTTGGTGACAGAAGAGATTCCTATTCCTTTGAAGATTGTGTCTCCGGGTAAACAGATGACTTCTCGAGTTTTGGTTCCGAATGTCGGTATCAAGATGGGCGATTATAGGTTTCGCTAAACCAATTGTTCTTGGTGACTCGGACATTGATCTTATTCTCGAATGGATCGGCTTTATCAAGACAAAGCTCGATTGATTGTGCTGCTGTGGAAATTCAATTGACTCACTCTTCTAATGATGTGATCATCTATGCCGCTCGTGATGAAACTATTCGGTTGTTTTCTCTCAATGAGAAGGGCGAACTGAATGCTATCTCTCGATTCCGAATGCTTGTGAGTACCAAGATGTCTTTCCGTAAGAGCTTCCGGTATGCCTCCTCATCGCCGCTTGAGTTCGTTATCGATCTTGAGCCCGCATCAACCCGCTTGCAAGCGCCCATACAAGCTTGGACCTGATGAGCTGAAGGAATTGAAGAAGCAGCTCGATGAACAAGAGCGTCTGGGTTTGATCGCACCGAAGTTCATCTCCTTGGGGTTGTGGTGTTCTTTTGTCCAGAAGAAAGATGGCACGGACCGACTTTGCGCCGACACCGCCCATTGAATAAGAAGACAATCAAGAACAAGTATCCACTTCCCAACATCAATGAGCTTTTCGAGCAACTCAAAGGTGCTACAGTGTTCTCCAAGCTTGACCTTCGATGGGGTATCATCGATTCAGATTCGTGAACAAGATATTCCCAAGACAAAGATTCGAACAAGCTTTGGTTCTTATGAATATACCGTCATGTCTTTCGCCTTGTCAATGCTCCTCCAACATTCTCTCGGATGATGAACTTCATATTCAACCCCTACACCAATGAATTCGCCTTGGTCTATCTTGATGATATTTTGGTCTTCTCCAAGAATAAGAAGGATCATGCCAAACATTTGCGATTGGTGCTAGACAAGCTCGAGAGTACCAATTCTATGCTAAGTTCTCCAAATGTGAATTTTGGCTTGATGAAGTGCTTTATCTTGGTCATATCATCTCGCCAAGGGCATCACAGTTAATCCCGAGAAGGTGTCCGCAATTGTGAATTGGGAACCTCCTCGAATGTCAAGCAGCTCCAGATTTTCTTGGTCTTGCAAGCTATTGTCAAGATTCATTGAGAACTTCTCCAAGATTGCAAAGCCTCTTTCCAACCTTCTCCGTAAGCATGTGAAGTATGTCCGTCTCCCGATGTGACGTTGCTTTCAATACTCTCAAAGAGAAACTCGTCACAGCCCCGCCTTGACTCCTCCCGATGAATCCAAGCCATTTGAAGTTTTTCGTGATGCTTCTCTTCAAGGTCTCGGTGCTGTGTTAATGCAAGAGAAAAGAGTTGTGGCTTATACCTCTCGCCATTGAAGCCCAACGAGAAGAACTACCCCACTCACGATCTTGAGTTGGCGGCATTGTCCATGCATTGATTACTTGGAGACATCTCTTGTTGGGAAGGAAAGTGGACATTTTCACCGATCACAAGAGTCTCAAGTACATCTTCACTCAGCCCAACCTCAACCTCGTGCAGACTCGATGGGTCGAAATGATTCAAGAGTACAACCCAAGTATTGAATATACTCCGCAAAGCCAATGTCATTGCAGATGCTTTGAGCAGAAAGCTTATCGCAATGCCTAATCCTCAAGCCCTTTCACCGGATCTCGTGAATCTTTCCGCAAGTTGAATCTTCAAGTTGTTCCTCAAGGCTTTCTTGCCAACCTCATAGTCTCTCCTACTTTGGAAGATCAGATTCGTGAGGCTCAACTTCTGGATGCCATGGTGAAAAAGGTGAAACGTGGTATCGACAAGGGCATTTCCAAGTACAAGTGCTTCCATGTTGATGACAAAGACACTCTTTTCTTTGAGGACCGGATTGTGGTTCCTAAGGGTGATCTACGAAAAGTCATTATGAACGAGGCTCACAATTCGCTTCTATCCATTCATCCTGGAAGTACGAAGATGTACCATGATCTCAAGCAGTCATATTGGTGGACTCGAATGAAGCGAGAAATTGCTCAATTCGTGAATGAGTGTGATGTCTGCAGAAGAGTGAAAGGTAACACCAAAGACCAGCTGGTCTCCTCCAACCTCTTGCTATTCCTGAATGGAAGTTTGATCATATTGAAATGGACTTCGTGGATCGGCTTTCCAAAGTCCAAGCGTGGAAATGATGCTATCTTCGTTGTCATTGACAAGCTTACTAAAGTGGCTCATTTTCTTCCTATCAAAGAATCCATCACAGCAGCTCGGTTGGCGAGCTATACACCTCCAGATTGTCTCCTTGCACGGCATTCCACAAGTGATCTCTTCTGCATCGTGGCAGCATCTTTACCTCCAAGTTTTGGGATTCTTTTCAAGGCCATGGGCACCAACATTCGCTTTCAAAGACAGCTTTCCATCCTCAAACAAGTGGCCAAGTCGAGCGAGTTAATCAAATCCTTGAAGATATGCTCGTGGCTTGTGTCATTTCTTTCGCTATGAAGTGGGAAGATTGTCTTCCATATGCCGAAGTTCTCTTACAACAACAGCTTCCAAGCGAGTTCGGCAAGGCCCCATTCGAAATTCTCTATGGCGAAAGTGCCGTACTTCTCTCAATTGGTCCGAGACAGTGAACGCCAACTTCTTGGCAATGACTTGATCACGTATGTAAGAAATGTGCCAAGTCATTCGTGAGAATCTCAAAGCCGCGCTAATCGCGCGTAAGAGCTATTATGATGACAAGCACCGTGATGTGGCTTTTGAAATTGGAGACCATGTCTACCTCCGCGCTCTCCAATGAAAGGTACTCGCCGCCCGGTATCAAAGGAAGCTTGCCCCTAGATACGTGGGTCCTTTCAAGATCATTGGCAAAAGAGGCGATCTCGCCTATCAACTTGAGCTTCCATCCAACTTTGCAAACGTGCACGATGTGTTCCACGTGTCACAGCTTCGCAAGTGCTTCAAGACTCTGAACGCACTATCAACTTCAAGAGATTGACCTTCAAGAAGATCTCTCTTATCATGAGCACCCGCTGCTATTCTTGAAGAAACCGAGCACAAGACTCGCAACAAGTCAATCAAATTCTCGAAAGTGAAGTGGTCACACCATTCCGACCGAGAAGCTACCGGGAGCGCGAGGATCACCTCCGCTCGAGTATCCGAGTTCTTTCAGTCCTAGATCTCGGACGAGATCCTCTTGTAGTGGTGGAGTGTTGTAACACCCGAAGTAACTTTCCATGTTTGTAACTCCAACTCTTGCCATTTTCGCATTGATATATGATATTCCTCCGTGGTTGGGTTTTCTTCCTTTTGCTTTTTGTCCATGTCTTGCATTTTATTATGTCATCATGTGCATCGATTTGCATACGTGTTCGCCTCTTGATTCCGAGCATTTTTCCGTTGTCCGCTTTTGCAATCCGCACTCCTATCTCCCCGGCGGTCCTTTTACGCTTTTTCCGCAAAGGGTACTAAACCTTCTCGAAATGGAACGAGGTTTGTCTAGTGGCCTTGGTATACCACCCGAGACCACCGGTCAAGTTTCGGTCATTTGGAGCTCGTTTGGTACTCCAACGGTTAACCCGACCTTCAAGAAAGGCCTCTTTTAAGTTGCAGCCCAACACCCCTTCAAAACAGCCCAATAACCCATCTAAGTCACTTCCATGCTCTCCGTCGTTCGATCACGATCGTGTGGACGAAAACTACACCTCATTTGGACTCTCCTAGCTCCTCTATGCCTATTTAAACACCTCCCAAATCCGGATCATCCTCTTCCCCAAACCCTAAAAAACCTCCCTGCTTGCTGGACGTGTCCGCCACGGACAAAATCGCCGCCGCGTTCGCCCCCACTCATGGCGCTGCCACACACACGCACACACACACACACAAGGCTGGCTGACTGCCTCGGCTCACACACGCCTGCCCCGCGCCCTGCCGCTGCGCCGCCGCGCCAAGGCCTGCTTCACGCCGCTGCCGCCGCTTCCTGGCCAGGGCTCCACCGCGCCCGCTGGCCACCCCTCCGCGGGCCGCCAGCCGGCCGCTCCTCCCGCCGCCCTCGGCGCCCTCGGCCGCTCCTCCCGCCGCCCCTCCGGCCTGGCCGCTGCCGCCTCCTCTCGCGGCCGAGGTCCTTCCCTCTGCCGCGCCCGATCCGGGTCCAGATCCGCCCGGCCGAGCCTGCTGACCTCTTCTCTCTCTCCTCCATTTTCTAAGTTTTTGCATCTATTGTAATTTTGTGCAATTTTTCAACGTATATATCTTCGCATCCAGAGATCCATTTTATGCAGATATATGTCAAAATGTTCATCTCAAGAGTAGATCATTTCATCTCATTGCATCATTTTCATTTGAGCTCATCTTGATGCCCGAAATGCTGTTGGAAGAGTGCTATGTGCTGTTAGTTTCTGATTTTTATCGGTTGCACTTTTGTTATTTTTGCCATGATTAATGTGTGCACCCTATGTATTTGAGTCCTACATGTGTTTTGTAAAATGCCATGCCATCTTTCCAGGGGTGTATGCCATGTATTTTTGTGATCTATGTGGTGACTAGCACAAGCATGCAAAGTAGGTGTCCTAATGTTGCTGATTTCAGCCCTGTTTTAGCTGATTTTGATGCCATGTTTACTTGATGATACCAAGAGATCTATGCATATTTTGAGATACTTCAGTAAGGGTGTTTTGTAAAACATGTCTTGCTCTATCCATCCATGCCTTTGTTTGCAATTATGGAGTGCCATAGCTTGAGTCAATCGAGCTCTACTTTTGCTATCAAATGTTTCCTGGCAGATTGTATACATGTTATTCAATTTTGCCTAGCTTGTTGTGGTTGATCCATTTATGCTATGTTATTGCTCTTGCCATGTATGTCTTCTATGTCATGTCTTCTTGATGTATGTATGCTTAGTTTATCATATAAGGCTCTGTAGTGAGTGCATTGAGCTTGTAAACATGCCCTCTCGTTATCAGCTTTTGACATGCCATGTTGCTGAATCTGTTAACGAAACTTTCAATATTGACATGGGTGTTACTATATTTTCTAGTCCTTTTGGCTTATGGTCAGTAAGGGACTTTTGTTCTAGGCTTTGAGTAGATTCATGCCATGCCATGTTTTGCTATTTTAAGTTCCTGTAGCATGTAGTTTTGCTGCTCTGAACATTGCAACCTGATGCTGTTTTTGCCATGTCCAGCCTGATATTTAATGCACTTTTGCCATGCTTGTTTGAACCTGTTATGATGTGAACTAGCCGTAGCTCAGTGCTCATCTTTTGTCGAGCATCATGTGTAGGTCACTGCCATGTGCTTTGTTGGTATGTTTGGGTGCAGTAGCTTAATTATTTGTTGCTTGCTAAGTGGCATCATGCTGTTAATGGCAGATTTGCGCCATTCTTGTTTTGCTTGCCATTTGCAAACCGTGCATCCGATTCCGGTGATCTTTATATCGATTTCAACCGAAATCATCTCATCTTTCCAGTGGCATACTTGGTTTGCCAAGTTGATGCCTGGTTCATCATTTACCTTCCGGAGCGCACATAAGCATTGCATATCTCATCATGCATATCATGTCATGTTTTGCATCATGTTGATTGTGCATTGCACCGTGATTTATTGTGGTTCCTTTGTTTGTGTTGTTGCTTTGGGTAGAGTCGGGAGACGAGTACGTGAACGAGGAGCCTGTTGAGAACGTTTTCGAGGATCAAGCTTTCGACAACTCTGAGAACATTGCAGGCAAGATGACCATACCCTCGAAATCACTTCTATCTTTGCTATGCTAGTTGCTCGCTCTTTTGCTATGCCTATGCTGCGATACCTACCACTTGCTATATCATGCCACCCATATTACCATGTCAGCCCCTAACCATCCTTTTCCTAGCAAACCGTTGATTGGCTATGTTACCGCTTTGCTCAGCCCTCTTATAGCGTTGCTAGTTGCAGGTGAAGTTGAAGTTTGTTCCTTGTTGGAACATGGAGATGTTGTTCCTCTTTGGAACATGTTTACTTGTTGGGGATATCACAATATTTATCTGCTATAATTAATACATCTATATATTTGGTAAAGGGTGGAAGGCTCGGCCTTATGCCTGGTGTTTTGTTCCACTCTTGCCACCCTAGTTTTCGTCATACCGTGTTATGTTCCTTGATTTCGCTCTTCCTTACGGTTGGGTGATTTATGGGACCCCTTGACAGTTCGCTTTGAATAAGACTCGCCCAAGAAGGCCCAACTTTGGTTTTACCATTTGCCACCTAAGCCTTTTTCCCCGGTTTTCGCGAGCCCGAGGGTCATCTTTATTTTAACCCCCGGACCGGTGCTTCTTCGAGTGCTGGCCCGAACCGAGCAACTTGGGGCCACCACGGGAAACTCGAGGCTTGGTTTTACTCGTAGCTTGACTTATCCGGATGTGCCTCGAGAACGAGATATGTGCAGCTCCTATCGGGATTTGTCGGCACAATCGGGCGGCTTTGCTGGTCTTGTTTTATTCTGTCGAAATGTCTTGTAGTCCGGGATTCGAGATTGATCGGGTCTTCCCGGTAGAAGGAATATCCTTCGTTGACCGTGAGAGCTTATAATGGGCTAAGTTGGGACACCCCGCAGGTAATATCTTTCAAAGCCGTGCTTGCATGTTATGAGGCGATGGGAATTTGTTAATGTCGGTTGTAGAAAACCCAAAGTTGACCTCAAATAAAATACACATCAACGCGTGTGTAACCGTGATGGTCTCTTCTCGCGGAGTCCGGAAGTGAACATGGTGTTGGAGTTATGTCCGACGTAAGTAGTTCAGATCACTTCTTGATCACTACTAGTTTCACGACCGTGCTTTGCTTCTCTTCTCGCTCTCTTTTGTAAGTAGCCACCATAAATGCTAGTCGCTTGCTGCAGCTCCACTTTACTACCCTGTCCTTCCTATAAGCTTAAATAGTCTTGATCTCGCGGGTGTGAGATTGCTGAGTCCCCGTGACTCACTGATTCTTCCAAACACAGTTGCAGGTTCCGATGAGGCGGTGCGGGTGACTCAACCGAGCTCAAGTGGGAGTTCGACGAGGAACGTGGTCGTTACTATGTGTCTTTTCCAGATGATCAGAGTGGTGCCCAGCTTGGGACGATTCGGGATCTGTGTTAGCATTTGGGGTATCTTCTTTATTTTGGTTCCGTAGTCGGACCTTGAGTGTACTTTGAATGATGGATGTTTATTTATGTCTTGTGTGAAGTGGCATAATCGTAAGCCAACTATGTATCTATTTCCTTATTTATTACATGGGTTGTGTGAAGATTACCTCACTTGCGACATTGCTTTCAATGCGGTTATGCCTCTAAGTCGTGCCTCGACACGTGGGAGATATAGCCGCATCGGGGGCGTTACACCTATGTACACTCACAAACGCATCAGTCCCTGAACCTATAAGTCTTCAATACACCAAAATCACTAAGGGGCACTAGATGCACTTACACATCTTCACCGACCTTGGGAACGCCTGTCTTGGTGACATACCAAAGGTCAATATCAATGGATTCAAGATGCATGCACATCTTATTCTTCCAGTAGGGGTAATCAGTGCCATCGAAGACCGGTCACACAGCGGAGACTTTGATTATCCCTGCAGTCGATATTTTCTCACAGGGGTAATCAGTGTCTCCGCGTTCAATTATCAACACGATTTTTTCTTATCACATATTTCATCACAGAAAAATCAAATACTTCAACAAAATAGTACAACAACAAATAGTTCAATACAAATTATATAGTTCAACAAATAAAACTCATATTTCATCACACGTCGCCTGGCGCCCCTTTGAGCCTCCATAGGTGCTCAATCAGATCTTCTCGCAGCTTGATGATGCACCTGTGGGTCTCGGATCTCTTGACGATATCGAGATAGGCAGTCCAGTGTTGCCGGTAGCTGGTGATCAACTTCGCTAGAGGAACCTGCTTGTAGTATGGTTCGATGTCAAACACTGGTCTTCTTGCTCGCTCTCGATGATCATGTTGTGCAAGATGACACATCAAGTCATAATCTCCCACATTTGATCTTTGGACCATGTCCGAGCGGGTACCGGACAACAAACAAATCGAGATTGGAGCACACCAAATGCCCGCCGACATCCTTCCCGCAAGCCTCCCGAATCTTCGCAAACCAGCGTTCTTGCCATCGGCACAGTGGTTTGAGATCGTCTTCACAAATGTCGACCATCTCGGATAGATGCCATCACTAGATAGTACCCCTTGTTGTAGCGCTGCCCATTGATCTCGAAGTTCACCGGAGGAGAATGAACTTCAACAAGCTTGGCAAAGATAGGAGAGCACCGCAAAGACGTTGATGCCATTGTGAGTTCTGGCATACCAAAGAAGGAGTGCCAAATCCAGAGGTCATGTGGCCACCGCCAAGTCAAGTACCAATCGCAACCGCCTTTGGCGCCTTTGTACATCCCCCGCCAAGCAAATGGGCAATTCTTCCATTTCAATGCATGCAATGATACTTCCAAGCATCCCAGAAATCCTCTTGTCGCATTCTCGTGCTAGGATCCGAGCAAGATCTTCCGCATTGGGTGTTCTCAAGTATTGCGGTCCAAACACCGCCACCATCGCCCGACGTGAACTTGTAGAAACACTCTATGCTGATGGACTCGGCCATGCGCCCATAGTCGTCGAGTGAATCATCGGGAGCTCCGTATGCAAGCATCCTCATCGCTGTCGTGCACTTCTGGATCGAGGTGAATACAAGTTTGCCGGTGCAATCCATCTTGAACTTGAAGTAGTTGTCGAACTCCCAGATGGAATTCACAATTCTGAGGAAGAGCTTTCTGTTGGGTAACGTAGTAATTTCAAAAATTTTCCTACGATCATGCAAGACCATGGTGATGGCATAGCAACGAGAGGGAGAGGTCCGCCCACGCACTCGTGAGACCGAAAGCGAAGCGTTATATCAACGCTGTTGATGTAGTCGACGTCTTCACGATCCGACCGATCCAAGCACCGCATCTCGCACCTCCGAGTTCTTAGCACACGCTTAGCTCGATGACGATCCCCGGCTCCGATCCAAAGAAAGCGCCGGGAGGAGTTCCACAAGACGACGGCGCAGGACGATCTTGATGTTCTATCGTCGCAGGCTTCGCCTAAGCACCGCAACAATATGACCGAGGTGGAATATGGTGGAGGGGGCACCGACACGGCTAAGGAACGATCACGAAGATCAACTTGTGTGTTCTAGGGTGCCCCCTGCCCCGTGATATAAAGGAGCAAGGGAGGGCGGCCAGCCCTTGGGCGCACCAAGGGAGGGGGAGTCCTCCTCCTAGTAGGAGTAGGACTCCCTTCCTAGTCCTACTAGGAAGAGGGAAGGGAAGGAAAGAGAGAGAGGAGAGGGAAGGGGCTGCCCCTCCTAGTCCAATTCGGACTCCCCATGGAGGGGGGGCGCCACCTCTGGTGCAGCCTCTCTCTCCCTCTTGGCCCAATAAGGCCCATAACTTCCCGGGGTTCCAGAACCCTCCCAAGACTCCGTTTTTTCTCCGAAACTTCCGAACCTTTCCGTGTCCGAATATAACCATCCAATATATCAATCTTTATGTCTCGACCATTTTGAGACTCCTCGTCATGTCCGTGATCACATCCGGACTCGAACTCCTTCGGTACATCAAAATACATAAACTCATAATATAACCGTCATTGAAACTTTAAGCGTGCGGACCCTACGGTTCGAGAACTATGTAGACATGACCTAGAACCATTCTCGGTCAATAACCAATAGCGGAACCTCGGATGCCCATATTGGTTCCTACATATTCTACGAAGATCTTTATCGGTCAAACCGCATAACAACATACGTTGTTCCCTTTGTCATCGGTATGTTACTTACCCGAGATTCGATCGTCGGTATCCAATACCTAGTTTAATCTCGTTACGGAAAGTCTCTTTACTCGTCCGTAATACATCATCTCACAACTAACTCATTATTTGTAATGCTTGCAAGGCTTATGTGATGTGTATTACCGAGAAGGCCTAGAGATACCTCTCCCACAATCGGAGTGACAAATCCTAATCTTGATTCATGCCAACTCAACATATACTTTCGGAGACACTTGTAGAGTACCTTTATAATCACCCGATTCGCCAGACGCTTGGTAGCACACAAAGTGTTCCTCCGTAAACGGAGTTGCATAATCTCATAGTTGCGTGAACTTTGTATAAGTCATGAAGATAGCATAAGCAACATACTAAACGATCAAGTGCCTAGCTAATGAAATGGTTCATGTCAATCACATCATTCTCCTAATGATGTGATCCCATTAATCAAATGACAACACATGTCTATGGTTAGGAAACATAACCATCTTCGATTAATGAGCTAGTCCAAGAGAGGCATACTAGTGACTATCTGCTTGTCTATGTATTCACACATGTATTATGTTTCCGGTTAATACAATTCTAGCATGAATAATAAACATTTATCATGATATAAGGAAATAAATAATAACTTTATTATTGCCTCTAGGGCATATTTCCTTCAGCCTCCCACTTGCACTAGAGTCAATAATCTAGATCACATCACCATGTGATTAACATCGATAGTTCACATCATCATGTGATTAACACCCATAATTCACATCGCCATGTGACCAAGACCCAAAGGGTTTACTAGATTCAGTAATCTAGTTCACATCGCTATGTGATTAACACCCAAAGAGTACTAAGGTGTGATCATGTTTTGCTTTGTGAGAGAATCTTAGTCAACGGTCCGCCACATTCAGATCCGTATGTATTTTGCAAATCTCTATGTCAACAATGCTCGCACGGAGCTACTCTAGCTAATTGCTCCCACTATCAATATGTATCTAGATCGAGACTTAAAGTCATCCGGATCGGTGTCAAAACTTGCATCGACGTAACCCTTTACTTATTTAACCTTTATCACTTCCATAATCGAGAAACATATCCTTATTCCATTAAGGATAATTTTGATCGCTGTCCGATGATCTATTCCTAGATCACTATTGTACCCCTTGCAAAACTCGGTGCAGGGTATACAATAGATCGGTACACAAGATGGCATACTTTATAGAACCTATGGCGATGCATAGGAATGACTTTCATTCTTTTCTATCTTCGCCGTGGTCGGTTTTTGAGTCTTACTCAATCTCACACCTTTGCAATACAGGCAAGAACTCTTTCTTTGACTGCTCCATTTTGAACTACTTCAAAATCTTGTCAAGGTATGTATTCATTGAAAAACTTATCAAGCGCCTTGATCTATCTCTATAGATCTTGATGCTCAATATGTAAGCAGCTTTCACCGAGGTCTTTCTTTGAAAAACTCCTTTCAAACACTCCTTTATGCTTTGCGAATAATTCTACATTATTTCGATCAACAATATGTCATTCACATATACTTGTCGAAATGTCAGAGTGCTCCCACTCACTTTCTTGTAAATACAAAGCTTCTCCAAAAGTCTCAGATAAAACCATATGCTTTGATCAACTCATCAAAGCGTATATTCCAACTCCGAGATGCTTGCACCAGTCCTTTGATGGATCATTGAGCTTGCACATTTTGTTAGCTCCTTTAGGATTGACAAAAACTTGGTTGCATCATATACAACTCTTCTTTAATAAATCCATTAAAGAATGTAGTTTTGACATCCATTTGCCGATTTCATAAAATGTGGCAATTGCTAACATGATTCGGACAGACTTAAGAATCGCCACGCTTGAGAAAATCTCATTTGTAGTCAACACCTTGAACTTGTCGAAAACCTTTTTGCATAAGTCGAACTTTGTAGATAGTAACACTACTATCAGATTTGTCTTCCTCTTGAAGATCCATTTATATAATATGGCTTGCCGATCATCGGGCAACTCCATCAAAGTCCACACTTTGTTCTCATATATGGATCCCATCTCAGATTTCATGGTCTCAAACCATTTCGCTGAATCTGGGCTCATCATCGCCTCATAGTTCGTAGGTTCATCATGGTCTAGTAACATGACTTCTAGAATAGGATTACCGCACCACACTGTGCGGATCTTACTCGAAGACCTACGAGGTTTGGTAGTAACTTGATCTCAAGTTTCATGATCATTATCATTATCTTCCTCGCTAATTGGTGCAGGTGTTACAGAAACTGATTTCTGTGACGAACTACTTTCCAATAAGGGAGCTGGTACTATTACCTCATCAAGTTCTACTTTCCTCCCACTCACTTCTTTCAAGAGAAACTTCTTCTCTAGAAAGGATCCATCTTAGCAACAAATATCTTGCTTTCGGATCTGTGATAGAAGGTGTACCCAATAGTTACCTTTGGGTATTCTATGAAGACGCATTCGATTTGGATTTGAGCTTATCGTGAAAACTTTTCACATAAGCATCACAACTCCAAACTTTAAGAAACGACGACTTAGGTTTATTGCTAAACCATAGTTCATACGGTGTCATCTCAACAGATTTAGATGGTGCCCTATTAAACGTGAATGCAGCTGTCTCTAATGCATAACCCCAAAACGATAGTGGTAAACCGATAAGAGACATCATAGATCGCACCATATCCAATAAAGTGCGGCTACGATGTTCGGACATACCATAACGTCGTGGTGTTCCGTGGCGTGGAGTTGTGAAACTATTCCACATTGTTTTAATTGAAGACCAAACTCGCAACTCAAATATTCATCTCCACGATCAGATCGCAAAAACTTTATTTTCTTGTTACGATGATTTTCCACTTCACTCTGAAATTCTTTGAACTTTTCAACTATTTCGGACTTATGTTTCATCAAGTAGATATACCCATATCTGCTCAAATCATCTTGTGAAGGTCGAAAATAACGATACTTGCCACGAGCATCAACACTCATTGGATCGCATACATCGGTATGTATTATTTCCAATAAGTCAAGAGTTTGTTCCATTGTTCCGAGAACGGAGTTTTAGTCATCTTGCCCAAACGGCACGGTTCGCAAGCATCAAATGATTCATAACCAAGTGATTCCGAAAGTCCATCAAGATGGAGTTTCTTCATGCGTTTTACACCAATATGACCTAAACGGCAAAGTGCCACAAATAAGTTGCACTATCATTATTAACTTTGCATCTTTTGGCATCAATATTATGAATATGTGTATCATTACGATCGAGACCCAATAAACTATTTTCATTGGGTGTATTACCATCGAAGGTTTTATTCATTTAAATGTAACAACAATTATTCTTTGACTTTAAATGAATAACCGCTTTGCAATAAACATGATCAAATCATATTCATGCTCAACGCAAACACCAAATAACATTTATTTAGGTTTAACACTAATCCCGAAAGTATAGGGAGTGTGCGATGATGATCATATCAATCTTGGAACTACTTCCAAGACTCATCGTTACTTCCCTTAAACTAGTTTCGCTTCATTACGCAACTCCCGCTTGAAGTTACTACTCTTAGCAACCGAACCAAGATCAAATACCGAGGGGTTGCTATGAACACTAGTAAAATACACATCAATAATTTGTATATCAAATATATCTTTGTTCACTTTGCCATCCTTCTTATCCGCCAAATACTTGGGGTAGTTCCGCTCAAAGGACCAGTTCCATTGCAGCAAAAGCACTTAGTCTCGTGCTTAGGTCCAGACTTGGGCTTCTTCACTCGAGCAAGCAACTTGCTTGCCGCTCTTCTTGAAGTTCCCTTCTTCCCTTTGCCCTTTTCCTTGAGACTAGTGGTCTTGTCAATCATCAACACTTGATGCTCTTTCTTGATTTCTACCTTCGTCTATTTCAACATCACGAAGAGCTCGGAAATCGTTTTCGCCATCCCTTGCATATTATAGTTCATCACGAAGTTCTAGTAACTTAGTGATGGTGACTAGAGAATTCTGTCAATCACTATCTTATCGGAAGATTAACTCCCACTTGATTCAAGCGATTGAAGCACCTGCATAATCTGAGCACATGCTCACTAGTTGAGCGATTCTCCTCCATCTTTTAGCTATAGAACTTGTTGCGCACTTCATATCTCTCAACTCGGTATTTGCTTGAAATATTAACTTCAACTCTGGAACATCTCATATGTTCCATGACGCTCAAAACGCCTCTCAAGTCCCGATTCTAAGCCGCTTAAGTATGGTGCACTAAACTATCAAGTAGTCATCATATTGAGCTAGCCAAACGCTCATAACGCCCGTGATCCGCTTCCCGCAATAGGTCTGCTACCTAGCGGTGCATCAAGGACATAATACTTACGGCAAAGAATGAGGATAAACCTCGATCACGGATCCAATCCGCATCATTGCTACTAACATTTTCAATACAATTTTCTAGGAACACATATAAAAACACAGGAAGCAACAACGCGAGCTATTGATCTACAACATAATCTGCAAAATACTACCGGGACTAAGTTCATGATAAATTAAAGTTCAATTAATCATATTACTTAAGAACTCCCACTTAGACAGACATCTCTCTAGTCATCTAAGTGATCACGTGATCCAAATCAACTAAACCATAACCGATCATCACGTGAGATGGAGTAGTTTTCAATGGTGAACATCTTATGTTGATCATATCTACTATATGATTCACGCCGACCTTTCGGTCTCCGTGTTCCGAGGCCATATCTGCATATGCCGGGCTCGTCAAGTATAACTCGAGTATTCTGCGTGTGCAAAACTGGCTTACACCCGTTGTAGATGGACGAGAGCTTATCACACCCGATCATCACGTGGTGTCTCTAAGACGACGAACTTTGGCAGCGGTGCATGCTTAGGAGAACACTACTTGATAATTTTAGTGAGAGATCATCTTATAATGCTACCGCCAATCAAAGCAAGATAAGATGCATAAAGGATAAACATCACATGCAATCAATATAAGTGATATGATATGGCCATCATCATCTTGTGCTTGTGATCTCCATCTCCAAGCAATCGTCATGATCACCATCGCCACCGGCGCGACACCTTGATCTCCATCGTAGCATCGTTGTCGCCTCGCCAACTATTGCTTCTACGACTATCGCTACCGCTTAGTGATAAAGTAAAGCAATTACATGGCGTTGCATTTCATACAATAAAGCGACAACCATATGGCTCTCGCCGATTGTCGATAACTCGTTACAAAACATGATCATCTCATACAATAAAATATAGCATCACGCCTTGACCATATCACATCACAACATGCCCCGCAAAAACAAGTTAGACGTCCTCTACTTTGTTGTTGCAAGTTTTACGTGGCTGCTACGGGCTGAGCAAGAACCGTTCTTACCTACGCATCAAAACCACAACGATATTTCGTCAAATAGACTCCGTTTAACCTTCTCAAGGACCGGGCGAGCCACACTTTGTTCAACTAAAGTGAGAGAGACAGACACCGCCACCACCTTTAAGCAACGAGTGCTCACAGCGGTGAAACCAGTCTCGCGAAGCGCACGCGTAATGTCGGTCCGGCCGCTTCATCTCACAATACCGCTGAACCAAAGTATGACATGCTGGTAGGTAGTATGACTTGTATCGCCCACAACTCACTTGTGTTCTACTCGTGCATATGACATCAACGCATAAAACCTGGCTCGATACCATGTTGGGTAACGAGTAATTTCAAAAAATTCCTACGATCATGCAAGACCATGGTGATGGCATAGCAACGAGAGGGAGAGGTCCGCCCACGCACTCGTGAGACCGAAGCGAAGCGTTATATCAACGCTGTTGATGTAGTCGACGCCTTCACGATCCGATCGATCCAAGCACCGTTACTCGCACCTCCGAGTTCTTAGCACACGCTCAGCTCGATGACGATCCCCGGCTCCGATCCAGCAAAGCGTCGGGAGGAGTTCCACAAGACGACGGCGCAGGACGATCTTGATGTTCTACCGTCACGCAGGCTTCGCCTAAGCACCGCAACAATATGACCGAGGTGGAATATGGTGGAGGGGGCACCGACACGGCTAAGGAACGATCACGAAGATCAACTTGTGTGTTCTAGGGTGCCCCCCGCCTGTGATATAAAGGAGCAAGGGGAGGGCGGCCAGCCCTTGGGCGCACCAAGGGGGGAGTCCTCCTCCTAGTAGGAGTAGGACTCCCCTTCCTAGTCCTACTAGGAAGAGGAAGGGGAAGGAAAGAGAGGAGAGGAGAGGAAGGGGCTGCGCCTCCTAGTCCAATTCGGACTCCCCATGGAGGGGGGGCGCCACCTCCGGTGCAGCCCTCTCTCCCTCTTGGCCCAATAAGGCCCATAACTTCCCGGGGGTTCCAGTAACCTCCCAAGCACTCGGTTTTCTCCGAAACTTCCGAACCTTTCCGTGTCCGAATATAACCATCCAATATATCAATCTTTATGTCTCGACCATTTCGAGACTCCTCGTCATGTCCGTGATCACATCCGGACTCGAACTCCTTGGTACATCAAAATACATAAACTCATAATATAACCGTCATTGAAACTTTAAGCATGCGGACCCTACGGTTCGAGAACCATGTAGACATGACCTAGAACCATTCTCGGTCAATAACCAATAGCGAACCTCGGATGCCCATATTGGTTCCTACATATTCTACGAAGATCTTTATCGGTCAAACCGCATAACAACATACGTTGTTCCCTTTGTCATCGGTATGTTACTTACCCGAGATTCGATCGTCGGTATCCAATACCTAGTTTAATCTCGCTACGGAAAGTCTCTTTACTCGTTCCGTAATACATCATCTCACAACTAACTCATTAGTTGTAATGCTTGCAAGGCTTATGTGATGTGTATTACCGAGAAGGCCTAGAGATACCTCTCCGACAATCGGAGTGACAAATCCTAATCTTGATTCATGCCAACTCAACATATACTTTCGGAGACACTTGTAGAGTACCTTTATAATCACCCGATTACGTTAGACGTTTGGTAGCACACAAAGTGTTCCTCCGTAAACGGAGTTGCATAATCTCATAGTTGCGTGAACTTTGTATAAGTCATGAAGATAGCATAAGCAACATACTAAACGATCAAGTGCCTAGCTAATGAAATGGGTCATGTCAATCACATCATTCTCCTAATGATGTGATCCCATTAATCAAATGACAACACATGTCTATGGTTAGGAAACATAACCATCTTCGATTAATGAGCTAGTCCAGTAGAGGCATACTAGTGACTATCTGTTTGTCTATGTATTCACACATGTATTATGTTTCCGGTTAATACAATTCTAGCATGAATAATAAACATTTATCATGATATAAGGAAATAAATAATAACTTTATTATTGCCTCTAGGGCATATTTCCTTCACTTTCGGCTCATCCGATAACGGCGCCGAAATGTTTTGTCGCCGTGAAGTGGAGCATCGGTGAAGTAGTCGGAGTAGATCATGCAGTAGCCTTCGAGACGATGCCGATTTTTTTCTTTCACCCGCCCAAAAGCCGAGCCACCTCGCCGCGGCTTTTCGAGTTTCGCCAAGAACTGGCGAGGGCGGCGAGCACCATCGATGCTCTTCTTCCGGACGTCCGCCTCGGCTTCGTCCTCCAAAGAATAGCGGCGAATGCTTCTCGCATCCGAGTCCATCGCCGAGGCAGGCAATCGCCGAACACCTTGCGTCGGTGGGCGTGCACCGCCGCTAAACCGCCCTCCGCGGTGGAAACGGCGGCCAAAACGCCCAATTCTTTGTTGGAGGGCTGCCTCGGCGAACCTCTCGCTATTTTTCCCGGAGAATGGCTATCTAGCGGTGAAAGGGCGGCCGCGCCGGATATAGCTAGTGGTGGCCGAGGGCGTAATGGAAGGCGAGTCGGGGAAGAAAATCTTGACTTTTCACCTGAGGGTGTGGGCCAGCCGCGCTTTTCCCTATCGCCGGAGCCCCCGATCGCCCCCAAGTGCACCGGGTTCGGCCTGCGGTCGCCGGACGAAAAAAAGGGCCGAACCGGCGCTTTCAATAAATCCGAGGCGCGATTAGGCGTTTTGGCACCGGCGCCAAAAAGTGGCACTGGGGCTCTGTTGGGGCGGCCGAGATGCTCTCAGCAGCTAGGTAGTATGGATCGGAATGGAAGACAGTATGAAGCCAAACAAGTAATAGTCTTCACACAATGAAGTCAATCAGATCAGACAAGCAAGCAATGACTTCACGAAGACAAACTGAAAAGTAGAGGAAGTAGGGGATAGAACCAGTTTCTTGGTGAAGACAAGGATTTGGTAAACCAGTTCCAGTTACAGTGACAACTGTACGTCTGGTTAGGGAGGCTGAGATTGAACCCAAAGACTGCGTCTTCACCTTATTCCCCTTGAGCTAAGGACACCCAGTCCTCGCCCAATCACTCTGGTAAGTCTTCAAGGTAGACTTCCAAACCTTCACAGACTTCGTTCATCGACGATCCATAATGGCTCTTGGCTTTTCATCAGAACGCGACGCCTAACCGACTGGAGGATTCACGGTCCTCAAGTGTAACAAGTCTTCAGGTCACGCAGGCAGAAAGACTTCAGTGATGCCTAACACTCTTTGGCTCTGGGTGTTTTGGGCTTTGTCCTCGCAAGGATCTCTCTCTCAAAGGCTTCAGAGGTGGGCTGCTCTCAAATGACAAAAGCCGTACTTAACTATGAGCAGCCACTAAATTATGGTGTAGGGGTGGGCTATTTATAGCCTGGAGGCAACCCAGCATGATATGTCTGAAATGACCCTGGGTCACTAAGGAACCGACACGTGTCCAATGGTCGGATTTCAAACACATGCCGCAGCTTGACTTGGGCTACAAGCAAAGCTGACTCATCCAACTCTGGATACGATTTGCTCTCTTTGTCTTCGCTCAAAGACATAGGATTTGGTTGAGCATAACACCAGCCATCTGACTTTGTTCACTTGGACCCACTTAACAGTACCGTGGTTCCTATGACTCAATAAAGAAGAAAAGGAAACTACGAAACAACTCTTTCTTCGCACTCCATAGTCTTCAAGTGAATGTCTTCACATGTCATTATCTTCAACGTGAATGTCTTCACGAACCACCATTGTCTTCAATGTCTTCACACATTTTTAGGGGTCATCTCTGGTAGGTAAACCGAATCAATGAGGGACTACTATCTGTGTTATCCTGCAATTTTCACAAACACATTAGTCCCTCAACCAAGTTTGTCGTCAATACTCCAAAACCAACTAGGGGTGGCACTAGATGCACTTACACCTCTATACTACTATATAGAGTGACAATAAGTTCAAACAGTAGACGTTGAAAATGCTCCATCCAACGGTTGAGATATGGCAAATCCGAGCATTCATTCGTTAGATAAATTCTAAACCCGTTGGATTCTGCCACATCGCCTTCTAATTGATCCCCCACTCTATCATCCCATGTATTCTAGAAGCTTCTTTTCCCATGCTCATAGGATTCTCTAATAAAAAGATACATTAGTAGCATGGAAGCAAACAAAAGATACTCTCTTATGTCCATGATACTATGTAAATAGTCATGGTAAAGCTTGGGAGGTGTGACAATCAACACGAGCACAAATGTGTGGATTACGATAATTATGTTATTTTTAAAATATTAGTTGAATCGCAAGCTTATATGTCGATATGTCGTAGGTTAATATCATTTCTTGGTGAGATCAATTATTTCAGTAGCACATCATAAACTGGCGATTCACTCACGGTGCCTTTGCTTTGGTTAGTAGTTTAGGTTAGGTTTTCTTCATGTCCTCACAGGTGCGACGCTCTAGCTAATGACGATGCTTCTTCTTCGAGTTTGTTTTCCGGTGCAGTCGACAGAGCTCCGACGTAGGTTTCTGCCATTTCCTTGGGGCGGCAAGGTTAGAGTTTCTTGTCGCACATGCGACGACAAGATTTGGTGTCAGTTCCTCCAGATCTATTCGAGAGTTCAACGGCGACAACTATGGCTCCATGGTGTTGGTTCTTAGGGGGGCGTGCACGTAGAATTTTCGAATGTCATCGATAAGGTCATGTCGGCTCCAGTAGAGGAGTGAAGCGATGGTGGTTCGTTCTGACAGCGGTAGTTGTCATTCGGTGGTCTAGAGACCGACCTCAATGTAAATTTTTAGTATGTTCGAGGTGCTTTGTACTTCTGATGAACTAATAGATCTGAATCATTTTTGAAAAAAAAAACCCGGTGATTCACATTGATATAGAACAATCTTTGATTCTAGAGGATGAGAATCATGCTGGGATATAGTTGGATCTTGTCTAATATGATCCGTGGGGAAGGGGATAAATATCAGGAATGCATTTTTCTATTGTTGTTATATATGTAAGGTGTTTTTCTATTTATTGCACGCACAGTTCACTAGTATTCCTTGATGGATGGATGCTACATTTCCATCTTCAAACGTCGCTTCTATTGTGCCAAGCTACATACTGGTAGTAGAGTATATATTCTGGAAAAGAATGCACAGAATGATCGATCACAGGGAGACTGGAAGCGACGACCGCATTCCTGGGGAGTTTCCCGGCCGATCGACGCCGCCACGCCGGCGTCTCATCTCACCGTGCACCGCCTCACAGCCATGCATGCATGGATCGTCAGGCTTCAGAACACACCCCGATAGGGCTCGGCCTCCAAGAAGAGAGCCGAGAGCAACTCAGGCCCATAATACAGGCCTCATCGGGAAAGGCCGTCTCGCTGGAGGCCCATGCAACAAAGAGGCTGGCTCGGGGTCGGGGGGCACGCAGCGCAGCGTCCGCGCTCCGCAGCCGCGCGCGAGAGGCGACTCGTTTAGTACCACCTCGCCTAGCGAAGAGGGGACGGGAGGGCGAGAGGCTACAAATAGAGGGGAGGGCACGGCTAACAACTCATACCTTTCTCGGCCTTTTGGCTAAGATCAAGTGTAGTATCTGTTCTTATCAGTTTAATATCTGATATGTGGGCCATGTGCCCACAATGATATTAAATTTATTTTTTGTGGGGGAGGGCCCACCACAGTGGCTTGCCATTGGGACCCTCAGGTGTCGCCCAGTGCGTTGCACTATTGCCTGGGCAGGCGCACCCCAACCAAATCTTAAAATTAAAATTTGACCCTCCGGAGATATGCAAATTAGTCCATCAGCATCTGCTGTTTACAATCCCGAGGGCTTCAAGGTAGGCCCTTCTCGCAGACGAGCTTAGGCAGTCTTCTGCATTGGAAATAGAAATCGAAAGTGGAGTTGGTTTGATCCTCTAACGTACGCAAAGGGAAGCCAGGCAAGCTTGTTCTTCTGCTTATAATCACAAAAGTCCTTCCTGTCAATCCCAGCCACCCGAGAGGAAGAGAGTTTTTCACAGGCAACACAGAATGAACATATCAAAACATATCCAGGCTGTTGTAGGGGAAGTACTAGCAATTAGTAAGAGAAAATATATCGACTTGATATACATTAGTCTGTTGGTACATATATATGCAAATGTTAGTAAGGATAATGCGCATTCTTCTGTCAGGCAAGCCTGCTCTATAACATAACTACAGGTTCTCGTGTGGCAAAAATGTTAGTGCCTGTCAGTACACCGTCCTGGATCCAGTATCATGGTGCACAAGGAAAGGCCACCATGGCTTCATCATGAACCATATGAATGATGCCAGTTTCGCCATCGGTATCATAATATGTACACGATTCACCAGATCCTCACCACCAGTCTGGGACTTTTAATCTCCTGCTCCTGTGAATCGCAAGATTAACTGCAGCGATTTTTCTTGTCAGTCTGGATGTTGGAGGAAACACAGCCGCCAATTACTTCTCCACAATATCCCCACCAAAAAATTGCTGCAAACAGGACCGACATGACAAGCTAGAAATTAGTAGCCCATGATAAAAGTGTTCTCCACAGTCCACACCATAGTCAGTTTGTTCCCCACCATATAGAATTCTTACATCCTATTTCACTTCCTGGAAACCTAGTGTGCTACCACTACTAACAAGTCAATGAGATAAGCAGGCCAAAAGCTGATCCCAGCCACCCAGAGAATTTCTCACAGGAAACACAGAATGAACATATCGAAAACAACCACTTAAAATGAGTGGTTAGCTATCTCAAAAACAATCAACAAAAAAAAGAAGATACCTTGGCTGTTAAAGGGCTCAAGAAGTAGTAAGAGAAATTATATCTACTTGAATACATTGCAACATCCAGTCTGTTGGTACACATGTTTGTGTGTGTTTCTAATGCACATGCTTCTGCCAGGCAAGCCTGCTCTGTAACATAACTACACGTTCTCACTATATCATGACCTCAAGGGGGGTAATGGTCACGGTGTTGTAAGATCAACGAAAAGGGGCAAAAATGTTAGTGCCTGTCAGTCAGTACATCTTCCTGGATCCAGCGTCATGGTGCACAAGGAATGACCGCCATGGCTTCGTCATGAACCATATGAATGATGCCGGTTTCACCACCGATATGATGATATGTACACGATTCACCAAATCCTCACCACCAGTCTGGAACTTTTAGTCTCCTACTCCTGTGAATCGCAAGGTTAACTGCGGGGATTTTGTGCCTCACCTGCCGCCAGATCAAGTTCACAGCATCATCCTTCCTGGGGGGGTACTGGAACTCATAGTGACTAGAGACGTTTTTCAGCTTTGACCACATCTCAACCCACTTCTCTTTAGGCATCTGTCTGAGCTGGTTGAGCAAGTAATCAGGCTCTAGAGCTTCTTCGACTGAGAAGAAGAGTGAGAACTCGCTGTAATCAATCTCATCCTCAAAAGGGAGCTCGATCCGGCTGCTGATAATCACAGGAATGCAATGACTGACAATGGCATCAAACAGCCGGCATGACGAAGGAGTATCCCCGGCAGGATGGAGACAAAACTTTGATGATCGCATACCATCTGTAGACTGTAAAAGAGTAAACAATTTATAAAATATCAGTTCTCATATCAAGAAGCCTCAACAGAGAAGAGAATAACGTCAACATATCGAAACCACAAACAAAAGCCACTACACACTTAGAAGGAACTAGTGTGGTGAGGGGCAAGTCCATTTAATTCCATGTCACTAAAAAAAGAAGGGTATGAATGACAGAGAATGCTTACGATTTTAATGCCGTCACCTGTGGCAAGACTATTTTCAAAGCGCACACCATCTTTGCCCTTTAATAACTTGGCGAGTTTTCCACGGATTTTCCCTTCCTGGGGAAAAAAACACCCTTAGGATCCCATACTCTCAAGACAATCCCACTACAGTAAATGCTATGCTGAGACATAAATCAATTCCATACATCTTTCCTGACTGTACGCCCCCGAAAGAAAAGCAGTGTAGGGCGAGCCTCAAATGGATCAGATGCATCGTCGTTAAGGAAGGAATCTACAACATGGACATATGGTGCTACAACATCTTTCCTCAAGGAAGCCAGTTCCTTTGTGTATCTCCCAAAGTCTGAAACTATAAGAACAGATGCATTCACCATATCTCGCAGAAATCTAAAAGCATTTGGATGATGCATTGGAATCACATGGTCACGTCCTGCAGATCGTTGCCAATATTTAGACTTCCATAGAATGTCCATAAGTTCCACCTACAAGAACAAGATAGAAGCAAGCTCAAAAGGCAGTTTAATTTAGTTATTATACTTGATGAAATATTTACTTAGGATTACACATAATGAGGACAGAATTACACATTTACAGTTACAGGGGAGCATACTGATAGAGTTATATACAGCTTTTGTGTGATTTTTATTCTCACCCAAGCCTTACAGGATTTTCCACAGTTAAGAAGAAACATTTTTTTTTTGTGGCTAAGCGAACTTTACAGGTTGACATAGTAAAATTACAATCAAGTGACATGCGATGCAAGAAATATAATGTTCTTTGATTGGTTTCACCATATAACAGGTCTTTGATTGGGAGCGTATTTACTTAGGATTACACATAATGGGCTGTGCAGTGCACAATTCTGAGAGATACTGAACACAGAAACATGTGAATCCAGCCTCATTGTCATCGCCATGAAGCACTCAGTTACTCTGTTATCATCCTAATACATGTTTACAAAACCAATGTTGCCTGATTGCGGCCATAAATTTGCAGTGGTTGTTAAGCATGACCAAAGATGCACAGACATTATGTGCATCAAGTCTGCCTGTGGCCATACTACCCACAATAAGTAATATCGATTAGCCCTCAAAATGTATAGACACACCATATCCAATCGAGAATTTCTTACAAGATCAAACCATACAAACATGTACTGTCAAGTGTAGTAGACAGTAGGTTACCTCAGCATTCCATTCCTCAATTTTGATTCAGTTCCACAAAGAACATCCATGGTGATCAGAGCCTACTAACCTGCCACTACAACTCATACATAAACCATCCAGATAGCTTATAGGGAAAAACCCATATCACTACACCTCACAAATTATACTTGCTAATTCCAAACATTCTTTTCTTTCAAGGCAAGCCACATTGTAAGTAAAGGAGATAGCGGCCTGTCCTGTCTGACATAATTCGGGGAGACCACTGCTGCTAAATAGTGTGGTTGACAGCGATGGAACACCAGCCATGAGAGCAATGCTCAAAGCCTAGGTGTTTTATCTCTTTTATCTTTGATGAGCTTACAGTGTTCGATGGATCATCAATCTATATTGTGATCTTTCGTCGGTTTAGTGTGTTTTGCAGCAGTGCAGTTTCCACCGGGTAATTTGGCTGTTCGTGGATGGTCGTACGCAAACGATTTTGCACAGACACAAAACGCAATTCAGAGCAGAGACGTCTCAATCGGAGCCGAGATGACCCATTCCAGGCCACAGGACAGAGCCACCAGCAAAAGCAGCGAGATAAGGGGGCGTGGAGGAGCGTCTGCTACCTGAAGGAGGCGGTCGGCCTCGGTGTCGGGATCGGTCATGTTGCGGCCGTGCACGTTGAAGCTGAGCGAGGAGAAGAAGGGCACGAAGAAGGCCTCGGCGGCGTCCGGATCCCGCACCCGTACGGCCTCCGCCGCTCCTCCCGGCTGCTGCTGCTGCAGGGACGCCATCATCCAGTACTCCACGCTGTGCTGCCGCCTGATCCCGCCCGCGGAGGGCGGCCACGCGGGGAACGCGGTGGAGTTCCCCTCGGCGCCGGCGCCGGCACCGCCGTTCCTGGACGAGGCCATCATGGCGACGTGGAAGCGCGGGGGGAGGTCGTACATGAAGACGCGGAGCGGCGGGGCGGGCGGGCAGCGCGCGGCGAAGGGGCGGAGGTTGAGGAGGATGCTGCTGGGGGAGGCGGCGCGGGCTGGGGAGGCGAGGTAGATGACGGTGGAGGAGAGCGCGAAGGCGAGGAGCAGCAGCCCGAAGACGGCGGCCACCGTGCGGACGCCCGGCGCGGTGGCCATGGCCGTGCCGTGCCCGCCCGCCGGCGCCCCCGGTGGATTTGGTGTGGTGGGGGTACGGGGCCGGGTAACAACTAACCAACCCAGCCGCGTCGGGGCGGTGTAATAGGCACGATGGCTCTTTGGTTTTTCGCTCCGTGGTTGGTTTATGGGGGCAGCTCCGGTCTCCGTAGTGGGGAATATGGTTGGGCCTCAAGGGGTTTTTTAATTCACTTGTTTTACCTTTTTGAGCATTGACTTGAGTATGTTTATTTTGTCTATGATGTAGACACAACATGTGCTCATGAGTTATCACACCATAAATTTTTAAAGTGGAAACATTGCTTGAGAAAAAAAAATGATAGACACAAGTGGTGTTCATTGTGATGACTGGCAAAACTATTTGTTACCGCTGAATGCCCGATAAATCCTGCTTGCAAGCTGTGTTTTAAATTTGGGCACTGGAGTCTGCGAAGTAGTGGACATGCGTCGTTCTCATAAACTCGTAGTTTCTTAGACATATTTTTTCTAGCTGTCAGTGCGGCCGAGTCCCGATGCACCATAAGAAAATACAAGAAGGTGATTTTGACTCCGTCGACTTAGAAATAATTATTTCTCAAATCAATTGCTTATAGCTATAAGATCTTGATTGTGCCCTCACTTTTATATTTGCACGTGTCCTAAAGTCTAGTAGAAGTCCCTTATACGGTGACTTAGAAATGATTTTATATTTTGGTTCTCATATAGATGAGAATTAACAAAGTACCATCTAACCTCTATGCTATTAACCAAATTAAAAAATAAAAGAAAATGATCCATCTACAGAGTTGGGAATATGGCTGACCTTCAATGGTTTTTTATTTACTTGATTTACCTTTTTGAGCATTGACTTGAATATGTTCTATTTGTGTATGATGTAGACACAACATGCCCTTACCACACCTCGAGAGTTATTTACCCAAAACCATCACACTTGAGGCTAAAGTAATAGTTTGGTACCAGATTTGAGCCAGGTCACAAAGAACCACCAGTTCTGAGCCTAATGCGTAACACAGAGCACTGATGCTGTAATTTGGTCACGAAAACAGCAAAACCGGTAGATGGGTCCCGCCTGTCGGGCCGACGTGGCAAAGGCCAAGCACAAAAAGTTTTTGACCAGCTGAGGTGGCAGATGAGATGTGGGCCCCGCCTGTCATTGACTACATGGTCATCTTCATCCCATCTCTATTTCTATGGAGCATTGCGTCGAGCAGCTTGTGAGCGGTCGAGCCCATGCGAACTGGGAGGTCCATGGCCATGGCAGCCGAGCCCTTAGCTCGATGTCCAGATCCTCCTCTCCCTTTCCCTTCGCGTGGAGCTCGCTCCCATCCTCCAGCCCCCTCCCCGCTGCCGTCCGAGAGCTGGCCGTCGATGCCGCTCCGCACTAGCGTGGCCACCACCATAGTTTCGCCGAGACACGGTGTCCTCGAGCTTTGCCTCCTCACTCTGGTCATCCTTGACGACAAATACGAGCGAAGACGCCGCAGAACGACCGAATCGACCGCGTCTTCAACCTCGGAGCCGCCGGCCGTCGCCCTCGAATTCAACACCTTCAGAGCACCCCTGACCTCGCTGGCCTGCTCATCTGAATCGCCATGAGCTCCTCTCCTTTTACCCCTTTCTCCCGTTGTCGAATTCGTTCTGTAACTAATTCCTCCGCCATGCCGGAGAGCTACAGCCGTCGTGCCTCTCCGCCGTCGTTGTTTGAGCACGAATTGATTGTGCCTGAGCACTGTATTGAGACCATGGAGCTCCAGTGATGCCATCTAGCTGCTTAGCTCGCTCGCTTGCAAGCTATAACTCGGCGCTCATGCAAGCGCGAGATCCGCCACCGCGCAGCTCACCGCCGTCAACGCTGCTGGACACCCTAGCATCTTACTGCCGGCGGGCCCTTCCGCGCCTCCTCCCTTTTCCTCTCGAAGGCCATCTCCCGCCAACGCGCCCGCATGCTTGCCTCTGCTCCGAATCAGCCGCCGCAGGGCAGAGTAACAGAGGAGGAAGAAGAAGATAAAAGGAGTATAAGAGGATGAGTGGCTGACTGATGGGTCCCCCGTCCACCTCAGCAGGTCAAACATTGACTTGGATTAGTCTTTGCCACGTCGGCCCGACAGGCGGGACCCACCTATCGGTTTTGCTGTTTTCGCGACCAAATTCCAACATCAGTGCTCCGTCTTACGCATTAGGCTCGGAACTGATGGTTCTTTTGTGATCTGGTTTAAATCTGGTACCAAGTTGTTACCTTAGCCCTAAGTGTGGTGATTTTGGGTAAATAACTCACACCTCAAAGTAATTTTTTTAGTTTAAAGCATAACTTGATAAGCAAAAATGGGGTATATACTCATGACTAGCAAAACATAAAACACAATCGGATTAGTTACCTATGAACACCGACTAATCCTTCTTGTAAGTTGCGCTTCGAATTTGGGTTTGAACCCGCGAAATGGTAGACAGGTCTCCCGACTAATTGAGCTGAGTTCACGAGTGCACTATTAAACTCGCATTTCGCTGCAGCGCACCAGCTACTCCTCCTGACAAGTTTGGCTCCCCGAGGCTTGCTATAATTTTTCTTCTTTGTGGGGTGCCGCTTAAGAGATCTGAGTTCTTCATGAAGAAACTTTCGATCTATTAAAAAAAAATCATGACAGTATAGAAAACACCGAAGGTAACACAAATTACAACCGTGTCGATGGACTACCTATTGACAACTACAAGCATAGGATCAAGCCGAAGGCACGCCACCACCATCGCCCCACCCTCGTCGGGGGCGGACAAATCTTGTTGTGATAGACAGTTGGGAAGTCGTCGTGCTAAGACCCCATAGGACCGGCTCACCAAAGCATGAACCAACGACGATGAAGAGTCGTACATCCGAAGGAGTAGACGTGTAAACACGCCAAATGAAGATCGAAACCAAACAGATACACCAAAAACCATCAGGGATCGATTCCCGCGAGATCCGAGAGAGACATACCTTCACACGCCCTTACCTTGGCTTCCATGAAAACTACACCACAGAGCAGCTGCGCATGTGCACGCGTACTAAGTTCAACTTCAACTCTTCAAGTGCGCTTATCGTGAGCGTGGAAATGATTGCAGTGTTCAATCAGTTGGGCGGTCATGTGACCATTAGTTGATCCCGCCATCCTCTATGATGGGCTGGTCATTGGTCAGGCAACATGGCTAGGATGATTAGCCACCGCGAGTCCACGATTGCCTCCGTCTTTTTTACTAGAAAAACGCGTGATTCTTCCATTCTTTTCGATGAGCACGGCACGGCCAGGCTAGCTTGATGCTGCCCGTGAAACATACGCAGCGCGACCGCCGCCGGCACCATCGGACTATTTACAGTGCGGCACTCGTGCCAAGTGCTTCTACTAGTACTTACGAAGTCGATGGCGAGCGATGATGGGTGCGGCAGAACCGCGCGTTGATGGCAAGAGATTCTGCGTGCCAGGACCACGACCTCCATTTATTTGCTCCGGAAAAACAACAGGATTGCAGCCTCCTATGAGCAGGACGATTCGCTGGTGGTAGAGTAGAGGGCGTGTACAGAGTAGTACTATGCCGTGATTCCATTCAAAGCGGCGATCGACTTGTCCGTCACGACGCCCAAAAGCGCGCGCATCCGTAGCTTTGCGTGCGTGCGAGTCTGCGAGACCGGAGCAGAGCAGAGCAGAGTGGAGGATGCTTCCAAGTCATATTCGGGGCCGTTCCACAAGGGACAAAAGCAGGTCTACCAACCCGGCACCCAGGGCCACCGGTCAGGCCCTTTCCCCTGGAAGGAATGCCACAAAAAGAACTCTGTTCGCTCGAGATTTATCCCTGGGACTAGAAAAAAGATTTATCCCCGTCAAAAAATATAAATAAGCTGCTGTGATATCACTCGTTGGCAGATGACAGTAATACTACTCACTTCATTGTCTCTAATGTCTACTAGATGCTCATAATACTTCTCGTGGGCATCTCGAAGCCTAGGAAAAACAAGGTATACTCGAGAAACCAATCTACAGAATCAGGGGATGACTGCCGCGACAAGGAACAAAACCCGTATATATCACGATCGAGTGACTAGCAGTTATACCCCCAAAATCCAATGAGTAAAGCGGTAATGCTCCCAACGGAAGCTCTTCCCGGCATTTCGGTCAAAATCAAGCTGAACATAGGTGATCACTGATCAGGCCTTCCGTTCCAGTTGGGATTTCTACCTCATGTGTGGCCGCTCGGGATACATCTATCTACCTGTGCAACGATGGGTAGGACTCAGACATGATGAGGACGACGAGGGACGTCCAGCCGGTAAACGACCTCGCGCCCTTCCCCTTCCCTTTGTTCTTCTGGTCGTAGTTCTCCCAGAAGAACCCTGTTTCCTGGTAGTTCCCCACGATGTTCCTGTAAATGCAGGCAGATAAGTTAGCACCACAGGCGTATCTTAGAGAGGCTGAAATTCAGCTGGTTTCAGTTTCTCGTGGTAGAAAGATGGTATACCGGATCAGGTTCGATCTTAGCTCCTTGTACAATTCCCCTGCCCTGACCCTGTACGGACCATCCTCTACAGGGCAGCGCGGTGTTAAGAGTGTAATGCATGCAGTGAAATTTGTGAAAGGTAAAGATCATAGTTCGTTTCACAGCATCGTTCGAGGAGTTTACCGTGCGCATAGTGATGGAGTCCTGAAAGAATCATGTAGTTCATGTTTACCCAAATAGCACCTCTCCAGTACGGAGCGTCATGCTCCGTATTACGCTTCATATACATTGAGCTGGACCATGGATCAGCAAATAATTCAGAAACTACTTTTTTCTAAGGCAAATTCAGAAACTACTAACTGAATGACCTAGTAATATCGTTCAGTGAGTGTAATAGTAATACAACTGGCCCAAGTCTTCTACACTGGGCCCTCTAGTGAAGTTACAGTTTTCCACATGGATGCTCTAGAAGTTCCAAAGTCGTGAGTACCTCCAATTTTAACCATCAAGCTGTGCTCCTTAGCAAAGTGAATAAATACAGATATTTAGATATACCTTGTTCTAGAAAGTGACCGGAGGCCATAATCCGTCCACAGGATAGAGGTGTTGGATATAAGGTCAAGCTGCTTCTCAAGAACCCATGATTCCTGAACAGAGTTAAATAGTACTTATCACTTTAGGAGTTTAAGATGAGCATGACTGGGCTGGGATAAAAAGACACGGTAAAAGTGAGAAGCAAACAGATGGGAGGTAGTGAGCATACAGGTGGAATGGCCCCCATCATGAATGGGAATAGACTGACATAACCAACATGAGGTACTAATTGCAGCTGCGGGGCTTCTAATGTCTCCCGCAGGAGTTCTCGTTTCATAGCCTCCCTATCTTCATACCATCTCAAACGAACCTAACAATGATCTTACAACCAAAATCAGTAATCATGCCTGTAAGCTAAATCACAAGGCTGAGAGGAAGCGCAACACCAACCTTTTCTGTATGGTTACCAAAGTCAAAATAGGCACCAGTTTTGTCATCCAAGTGCATCTGTCAAAATGCAACAAACAACTGAACAATGGAAGCCTAGTTATTGCTTGAACACAGCTTGTTACATGCAAAACCCAATAAGTCGATAACAAGCATTTAGTAGATAGCTGCTCTTTGGAAGAAAGAAAAAAGACTACACAACACATCATGAATTCAAAGGCATTTGTGTCATACTTTTTGTTTCCTACTGGCATACGATACCATAATACTGTAATACTCAGCAGCAAACAGAAAGCTCAGCATGTTTCCCAAAACTATCCCCAGCCAATTTACTTATATGGCCCCTTGAAGTTGGGCAGGAACCAAAACCACAGTATTCACTGGAGTTCTTGGTAAATTAGCCACCATCCATTGCATAATTCTGTCTATGTTTAAAGGGTCATATAAAATAGAATGTATCGGATCATAATTATTAGCATTGAATAAGTGCCTCTATTCATATCCAAAAATGTAATACCATTAGTTAAGTGACTCAAAGAATGATATCTGATTGATCTACACAATAAAAACAACATCCATGAACGAAAATAAACTATCAGAACTTTCAGGGCAATACCTTGTTAAGTGTCTCAAAATCTGAAAGTTGATCTGACAATTTATAGTAATCCTGCAGAAGATCACAGATTTTCCAAGAAAAAGAGTCAGTCAGTAAATGGCTGAGACAAAGCCAGTGCAGAAATTCATATTGCAGTACCTTCTCAAGAGAGCTGTCCATTTTAAGAAACCCGGCGATTGAGCGCATACAATTTGTAGCTAGAAGCATCCAGCACCGAAGGTCAACATGGCGCTCCTCATCGTTAGGGTGAGATGCACGAGGATAGTCATCCAACCCAGATGTCAAAGTCTGTAAAGGAGTTAGAAACATTGGAATGATCTCACTAATGCAATTATACAGAAAGACAAGGGAATAAACTCAATTCCCAATAACATAGCTTTTGCATATACTCCATCCGTCCCAAAATAAGTGTCTCAATATTGTAATAACTTTAGTACAAAGTTGACACACTTATTTTGGGACGGAGGTAGTACTTTAGGATCAACTGATCAGAGTGGGAGCAAGCAACTACGAATTTTTCAAAAACCTTTGGGTTTAACTCCCTTGTTGTCATATTATCTCTTCCATGCCAAAAAAACGTCCCTTCATATTTCCCTAAAAAACAATCAAGTCAATAGACCTTCAGGATAAACAAGCTAAAAGTTCGACATGACGAGCAGAAACATAAAGGGTAATCCGCATATAATGGAAATTAATATCCACAGTTGGTTGACCCAACAATAAACATTGACTTTTAACAGTACAAAGCATATATATAATATTTTACAGCTTACACCAGTTCGCAGAAAGGTTAAATGCACACCGTAATGCCGTGTGACAGAAAAAGTGTTCTACAAAGCACTTAGGCTAGGTGGACAGTGCAGTGGCAGGTTGGCAACTAGCACATAGCCGCCAACCAGTCAGACAGGCTTAGGTGTTCCCCTTTAGAACAGTGCAAAGAAATGGAGCATATCTCTTTCCAGGCCATCAAAACCCAGGCACATGGCATTGTAACCTCAAAAAGTGTATAGTTTCTAACTTTGGACAGGCAGATCCTTTGGCAGGGCATATTAGTGTTCCATATTCTGACAGCTGGTTACACATTTCTCTCATTGGAACAGTTGATCTGGGATACAGTGTCTGCTAAACTAGCCAAGGATCACTTTATTTGGTCAGTTTGAGAAGAGAGTATATATAAAGGAATCAGAGAAACTGAAGGGAAAACGGACAAGCTTCTGAAAACTTTGATGTGTTCCTATACATAATGTAAGAAGATATAGATGATCGACAGAAGGGACGATTATCATCTGTGCCAGATGTTTGCACCCTTGATCTAGCTTCGGTTACGCTTTTTGGTATTTATTCTGAATTGCTTTCTACAATTAATGAACCGAAACCTCTAATGCTCAAGAATTAACCCAAATATTCTTTAAACATAGCATAGCCAAGTCAAGGCTTTGGAAGCTCAAGTAGTCAAGTGTAACTACTCTTCTTACCATAAACCACAGATAGCCCCTAAGGGCATGTACAATGGTGCTATCTTAAGAGTGCCATGTAGGATAAATAATGAGGTGGAGGAGAGAGAACTCATAAGAAAAGGTTTGTCTTCTCTTATTTAAGAGAAGACAAGAGGTGATCTCTTAGCACAATATGTCTCACCACGTTTTTAGGAATAGCTAGTTATTGAAGATAAGGCTAAGAGATGACCCATTGTAGAATTTTTTTTTGTCATCTCTAAATTACATGCAAGACATAAGATAAGACTATCTTATCAACCATTGTACATGCCCTAACAGAAGACAACTAAGCATGGTAATCCTCGTGTTCAACAATATGTCCATAAATCAGTAACAGCATGCAGTTCAGCATGTTCATGCGTGCTCTAAACACTGTGATGAACATGACTTAAAATAAACTGAAGATCCAACCGACACATAATACTTTTCCGTGCTTGGCAGAAGAAAAGCATACTGGTTCCATTTTCACAGCCACAAATCGTTTACTCTTAATAGTTATGACCGAGTATAAGACATTGGAACAGCAAAGCTCACCTGATTGCGTACTGTTGAACCACTGGAACCAAGAGTTCAGCCGTACATAAGCCCTTTTAAGGAAAGTGGATATCTTTTCAGCTTCCTCATCCGAAAACTGGTGTGCATGTATGCCACTTGCCAAGTCTGCAAGAGAAAATGTATTAAACCAACTGGACCGCAATCACTTGATCATAATTCACACACTTCTACACATAAACAGATTTTTGATGCTTGGCCAGATCCACACATTAATAAGATTCTGATGCTAGGCCACTGTGGGCAGTTCTCTCTCAACACATAATTGGATACACATGCACCAACGAAATAAACCTAACATAGTTTGTAAGACTTCAAAGCCATTTTTTCTGTTGTGTGAATCTTGTTGTTATGCCCTCGGATATTTAAAGTGGGAGGGATAGGGGAACCGGCCAGTAAATAAGCTGTTTAACCTCCCAACCGACCACCCAGGTCAGAGTCATAGGACCAGTTTGGGTGCTCATCTGGCCATCTTGTTCTTTGGTAATTGAGTATTTCCAAGAGAGAACCTAGTCAAATTTCAAAAGAAGAAAGAAGGGGTAGAAGCAGGGAACATTAGTGTGTAAGCTGATTTTCTGCCTCACATGTCAAACATTTATCATTTAAAGCATCTAGTGTGTACAAACCGAATAATCTGAATAATTAAAGAGAAATACTAAGAAAGTAATTAGATATCTCAATTATCAACACCAATGAACAGAATTGGTCCTACCACGCAGCGCAAGAAATAATGTTGGAGGGTTTCCATTGGATGGATACTGCAGAACGAATTCCTCAGGAACTTTACTGCATTTAGCCAAAAAACTAGATGACATAAGAACTGACACATCAAACTTATGACGCTGGATACTAACCTTAAAGATAAGAATGTCGGAGGGTCCATCCCTCATAGTGGATACTAACCTTAAAGCTTCAGCCCCTAATATTTGCTCTCGAGGAATCCATCCATCTGCATTAATTAGATCCAACCAATGGCCAATTATGTCCATCGATATATGGGCATCCCAGCGCCTGTACATCATCATCAAGGAAGTGTGTTCACAGAAAGCAATAATACCAGCACAGCAGGGAAGTTGTCCAGATAACGAATGGAGTAGCAGAAGCCATGCAGCAAACATTATGAATTGACAGAATGCTTACCAAATGACTAACTGATGGAAGCCCTCGTCCCACAGGAATCCCCTAGGGAAAAATGAGCGACTGGGCACAGCTGTATATAGTGCAGCAGGCCAATATGGAATATATTTATCTCCATTTTTTTGCTGCGACAAAAAATCTTCAACATTATTGGTTTGTGTGATAGTAATAACCTAGAATCTGTATCTGGTGTACTGCCCAAAAGAAATAGATTCAGCACAGTAGAGTAGATCACTACACATAAGGTGGCAAACAGCCATGAGAAGGACATAGATAAGAATATCAGGTGAAACTCTAAAACTTACTGAAAAACCTTTTGGAAGTGCAATTTTTGACTGCCCGTAGAAGTAGCCAATACCGCCAAGTAGACTTGACAAGGCAGCTCTACCAACAGATAGTTCTTTGGAAACAATCTGCATCAGAGCAACACTAGCATCAACATAGGTCCATTACATAGTCCTCAGCCAAGCTTTACTGATTGCCTGGAACAATATCTATCTATCTAGCAAAAAATCCATTAGCATTAAAGTATCTGCAACTGTAAAGCACACAACCAATAACAAAAACGTAACTATCATGTACAGCCCCATAAACGCGGACACAAATCCAAGAGTAAGTACAAATACTTTTGATTTGGGAAATTAAATTCAGGGTTCCTAGGAAGCAGTACTACAGTGAGAAAAATAACTCTAGAGACTGCAAAAAGGAGCTTGTGGAAAGTACAAAACTGATCCGAAGAGCGCACCTTATTATTTACGTTGAAAATTTGATCATATCTCTCTTCAAAAACTTTCTGTTTTGATTCAAGGCGGGTGCTCAGCATGGGACCTGAAAATCTGACATCATTACTGATATAACAATTAACAAACAAAATGAATATATTGGCCATCAAAACTCCTGAAGTTCAGGTTCAACGCAAGGACAAGATGCAGGTAAAATGGCTCTCCTATCTGATGTGAGGAAGCAAGACAAAGTCAAAATCTCGTGTTACGTCCTTCAAAATGTTCAGAGCATGCATATTATAGATGATGTCCATGGAATCCAGTAATGAATATGTCTCCTATCTATAAGCAGTATTGCATTGTGCAGCAGAATCACCTGTTAGCCTGTTAACGCGTTCTGCAGTCATTGGATTTTTTGAGCCAGCCCCTGACAAGAACACTATGTCTATTTTGGCAGGAAGTTTTATTGAAGCCTGTGGAAACAGAGGGAAAACATAAATCACAAAGGCAAAAAAATATTACTCAAGTTCTGGGTGTTATTGACTCATTCTTGATTTGACACATGCATGAGGATGTACTGTATATTGATGGAATAACTTGACACGGGCAAAAAGAAAAAAAACTTGTCTTCACCTTTAAAGTACCTGATAGATCATTGCATTTGAAGAGTCTTCGGCCATGTCTGGCAGATTAAGGTTCCCGCTTTGCCTTGCCTACAAAGGTCCACGGAAGTAGCTAAATGCAAACCAATTTTATAATATACAGGTAAAGGAACAAGAGTTTAGGAATTACATTAGTCACAAGGGCATGTTGTACTAGGTCACTTAGATTATGCATACTGGTCGTCTGGAATCCAGCCCTGTGAATTTCCAAATTGTCCTGTGACGGAGTTCCACAAATGACGATAGAGATGTCAACCATATGGCATCATGTTACATACTAGTATCAAGTGATACAAAAAACCCTAAAAACTAGGACTAACAAGGCCACAGTATATGTATACCTCAGATCTCAGGTAAAGTTCCCAATCACCAATCTCTTCATGCGATCCAGAGGCCAAAAGAACAGGACCTCTCGACGGAGGCTCATGTGAGCACATAGTGATCAACTTCCCTGCTTCGTCAGCAATGTAGAAGAACAGATGTGTGGTGCTTTCTTGGGCTTCACTTAAACTTGACCTAAATTAATTGAAATGGTAGGGGATAAATTTCCTTTTGTTCCTTAGATAATGTTGCAGGAGTAAGAACATATGACAATTTCCTAATGTTGTATTTGGTGATGAGGAGGTCAACTCAAGTAAAAAATAACAGTATTTCCATCTCGTGCTAAACATTACTTTATTTAAATCAGTTTTTTTCAGTTTGCGCCTAATGAATATGGACTTACCCCTCGTTCTTAGCATCCAATCGAACTGCCCAGTCTCCTCCATAGCCACTGCCATCTCCTTTCTCTTTTAGAAAGCTAGTGGTCAAGTGCAAGCCATGATCAGTCAACTCTTGACGTCCATAATCCCTACCATTGTGATCTGCCCACCCATATTTGCTAAGCTCGTCAGAATCTTGGCAGACATGGCGAATAAAATATTGTCCATTTTTCACGCCAATCCACATCAACCCAGCAATTAGAGACAGCGGAGTTCTGAAATATAAATTGTATTAGTATGGATTTGTCACAAGCTTGATAGTACAGAGCTGCCATCACACACACATATTATTTCTTCTGATTAATGGAAAACAGCATGCTGCACCAGCAGCAGAAATTGTATACCACACCTCAAGCCCTCCACAAATGGAGCTAACCTAATGAGAACAAAAAAATACCTCTGTTGCCTTGTGTTCGCGAGACAAGTAAATTCACAGCATAACAACTAATGATGCTAGCAATATAAGTTTTCATGGCTAGTTCTAGCATGTCCAAGAGGACTAAGAGAACAGAACCATTCCAACTAGCATGTTATAAGGGAAAGAGGAAGAGATCACCAAAGTTAAGTACCTAGCACGAATTCCAAGATATACATTTGGCCTGTAAGTACCCCAATACAAGCTTTCTTTGTGATCACCTTGGAACTGCAGCCAGTCAACATTAACCATCAGATTAATTGGTTTACAACCAAAATTCAATACAAATCATCTAGAACCGAATAAATCAAATACTCGCCTGGTAAAGAACTAGAATGCATACACATTACAGTGGAAAGCAGTTTTATCTCGCCTATACACACTATTCTAATTCACGCCTCTTAACGAGTTTAACGACCTATGGCAAATCAACGGGAGGATTTACTACCACACTGGCCTCCTTTGGTTTACAGGGATTTTGTAGGAATTCTAGAGGATAGGAATTTTGTAGGAAAAAGTCCTTTGAGGCCCTTTGATTTGTAGGAATGGTTTTCCTATTCCCATGATATTCCTATATCCTATGAACCAAAGGAGGCGTTAAAAGTTACTTCACCAGAGCACTAATAAAGCACACGCAATCCGTAGGCTCATTGTACTGATGTAACCAAAACTCATCATTAGCTAGCTACCATCTATTACCCAGCGGTTGAGGCATAGTACAACAGTGGTGTCCTTCCCCAATTTGCGTAGCTCTTACATAATTCCATGTCTAAGTTCCACTGTTGCAGGTCCTAGCAGAGCACGCACACCTTACAGAATGAGATAACACCTGCCTACTCAACTGAGACGCTACGAGGCGATGACCCTCACCTGAGGCAGATCCATCATCCGGGGCGCATCGAGCGGCGTGACGGAGCGCGCCATCCTGCGCAGCGCCGCGGCGCCCTCCGACTCCGCCTCAGCCTGCCACCACCCGCCGGTATACGCGAGGAAGGCGACGGACAGAAGGGCAACGGAAGCAATCCCTAGGAGAAGGAGGGTTCGGGCGCTCACGGCCATGACGCGCAGCGGGCCATGGTCGCCGCGGCCACTGCGCCGCGCTGCTGCTGCGGCGGCGGCCCGGCGCGCGTCCGGATCCGGGGCAGAGGAGGAGGGTTCACCGCGGTTCCTGGAGGCGGCGGATGGACGCCGGGTGGTGCCTCCGCTGCCGCCGGTCATCGGGGTATTCCCGGCGATCTCCCCGCTTTCTCTTGTTTGGTTCGTGGACTCGCCACTCGGCTAGACTGGACCGGAGACTGCAAGGGGAGAGGAGATGGGGTTTGGGTTTCTTTCACTTTCCGCCTCGGTACTGCGTTGACGGAAAACATAATTACGTCTTCTTCCCCATGTACAGACGCCGCGTATCGTATTTTCCAACTTCTTAAAATTTCTGAAATGAGCAGTCTTTGGCTAAGTCAGAAGATGATCGTGGAACGCACGGTTTTAGAGTTTCTCACTGCTAGCCGAGAGCAATTGTTTTAGGGACGGGCATATGTGCCTTATTTCTTCTCTTCTTTAAAAGAACTAGGGACTAGGGATTTCGTGAGACCCACTAATGAGATCCAGTAGCTTGTTTGATGTCAGCTGACTTTTGTTTTTTTTATTTGCTCATGGAATGTATAGTTTCGTCATAAAACCATCAGGGCCAGGTGGTGATTTTGAAGATGGTGGCACTGGGTATTGTTCGGGTTGGCTTTCTTTTTCTTTAGCTCTTTCTTGGTTGATGTATTGGCTACCTGATGATGTATTGACTGGGGTGGGCTGCGATGGCGTTGCTGGTTGCTTGTGGTCATCGAGCTCGACGTCGTTTCTCATTGTTGATCGTTTCATGCCCCCCCCCCCACCCCACCTGTTGCACGGCGGCCTCCACATTGTTCTGCTGGAGCTATAGGGGCTCGCCTGAAGGCCTCCATTGCTTGTGTGGCGGGGTCGCTTCCTGGTATGTGGTTGTTGAGGAAGCGCATCGCGTCGTCAATGATGATGGGTGTTAAGATTGTTAATCCGGTGTGGCCCGAAATTCTGGCCCCGAGGGTCGTGAAGCCCGGGGGCACGGTGTCGGTGGTGTTGAAGGTGCCTAGGTTGTGTCCGAGCGGGGGACATGCAGACTATGTTGATGGGATGACGAACACGTGTTTCGAGGCCGCATGAGGGATGTGATGCTCTCCATGTGTTGTCGTGGCCCTGCTGGTGCTTGGTATGATTACAGTTGTTGGTGTTGCCTAGGTCCCGACCGGTGCCGTCATCATGACCCGCTGAGGAGTGATGGCTTATGAGGCCTCCTCATCGTCTGAGGCTAGTGCCAGAGGTGAGGTCGGACGATTGTCTCTGACCTCCATGACTGGGTTCGGGAGCTCATCGTCGGCATCGGTGTCTGCGATGGTGACGACGTGAGCTTCGTCGGCCCTCCACATCGGAGAGTGAGACGAGGTCGGCGGTGTCGATGCTGCAGTCTGATATGGATCCATCGATGATGCAATCTGAGATGGATTTGTCAATGATGTAGTCTGAGATGGATCCATCGATGATGCAGTCCTCTGGGGTATGGTATACGAAGCAGTTGTCGCACGTCATGGTGACTAGGTATGATATTTGGTCGGGCTTGTGGTTTGTCGTGAGGTCAACACGGTGACCTGATCAAGGCTGGGGCCCGAGCCCCGGTCGCCGAGCTTATTGGTGTAGGGTCGTCACCTTTCGAGTCAAAAGTTGGTGGTGAGGTCATCGTGGAGTCCGGCGAGGTTGATCGGGCTCCAATGTCGATGCCGGCACGGTCGCACAGGCGCATCTGGATCGCCCGATGGTACGTGACCACAGAGTTCTACAACCCGAAGGTGCCTTCCGATACGGAGGTCGATGGTGAAGGCGTTGTAGAGCTTAGAGAGGTCGCCGATGCGATTTGCTAGAGTGGTGGAACACAAATGTGAAAGCCGCCTTGACGGTTGATGTGGAACGCCAGTGCGGCAAAGAAAATGGTGCGGGCATGAGAGGGAGGTGGGTTGATGTCGCCCCGGCCCGTCCTGTCGGCGGTGAAGGATAAAGTGAAGGAGCCAAAAGTTAGGCTTTCTTCCAACGGGAGACCACCGAAAACCGGAGGAGATCCGATCTGGGATCGGTCTCCGGCCAACGCAGCCCGTTCCTGATGCACCGACTGACGGTGAATAAAGCCACCAGTACCCTTGATAGGGGTAATGAACATGGCTAGAAGTACCAGATCAGATGTTTGATACGTCTCCAACGTATCTACTCCCTCCGTCCCGAAAAACATGTTGCGAGCGCAGTTCATTGGCAATTTTATAAAAAAGCCCTTGTGGCTTCAAAACCGTATCAAACAAGTCCCCGCCCCCGTCTTCCTCCTCCGCCGTCACCAGCGGCTGGCGTCGCCCAGCTGCGCGATTCGCCGCCCACCAGGAAGTGCTCCGCCACCGTCGCCAAGTACCTGCTCCGCCGCCTTCGTCGCCAGGTACTGCTCCGCCGCCGTCGCCCTGACCTGCGCCGCCGTGATAACCTCCCGCCGTGATTACCTGCGGGCGTCGCCGGAACCTCCCGACACGTCCTCCTCGAGCTCGCGCGCGTCCTCCTCGAGCTCCCACACATCCTCCTCAAGCTCCAGCGTGTCCTCCTTGAGCTCCGCGTGTGCGCCGCCGCAATTCCTCCCGGCCGCGATCCCCTACGGGCTTCGCCGGAAACTGCCTCCACGATCCGGTGGACCAGGAGTTCGCGCGCTTCCTCCTTGATCTCCGGCGCGTCCTCCTCAATCTCCCGCGCGAGCCCGTGCTGCTCCTTCTCCCCTGCCCGCGCGCCCGCCGGTGGAGCTCCTCTGCTCATACTGCTGCTGCTCGTCTGCCCGTGTTGCTGCTCATCGGCCCGTGCTGCCGCCAGAGCTCCTGTTTGTCAGGAAGAAGAAGGTACTGTAAGGAGTTGCTCCTCTGCTCCTTGTGCTCCTCCGTTCCTGTTTGTCACAAAGAACAATGTTAACTGAATACTGTACTCTCCAATTTTAACTGAAGAACAAAGAACAAAATGAAAGTAGCTTGAAGATTTCAGGTTACAAGTCCATGTGGGCGCTACTGAATTATGCTTGTGTGGATCAGCCGCTAGACATCATTTTTATTGTGGGTTTGCAGGTGCAATCCGCGCCACTTGTGTGTATAGTGTACTGCCCTATTTTTTTTGCTCTGTTTCAGTTTCAAGAACCTGAAATCTTCTTGCTGACTTCTCCATTAATCTTCTTGCTGAATTCTTTAATTGGTGCAAAAGCTGAAGATCAGCATCAACAGTAAAATTCAGTAAGAAGAATGTCTAAGTAAACTTGGCTTAGTGATGTCTCCAAGATATGCACACTACTGTACTTGGCGGAGTATGTCTAACATTAGCAGCTACACTCATTTATAAGAAGAATGCATTTTTTCTTCTTTTTCAGTTTATTTCCACTATATATACCCAATCACCTAGGCAATACCAAAATGATAGAAAACCGCTAATTTGGTTAGTTGAATTTGTCTCTAATAAGAATAAACCTAAAGAACAAGGAACTTCACTTTAGCTAAAACTTAATTGTTAGAGGAGTATGACTTTTCTGCAATCCTCTGTGTAATTTGAAAAGAGGCTCATTTGTTAGAGCAGAGTAAGCCTATTATTGACACTAGTGTACCTTGGAGAGGCTCTTGAGATGGGTCTTGCCCTATTCACAATGGCAGTAAGGTCACAATGTTCTGAAATTAACAGGAGTTGTACCACAAACAACATCAGATCACTTAACAACATTACATAAAGTTAAGCAAAATTAGTCATAAAAAATGAAGTTGATAAACTAATGACATAAACTTCAAAATTAGTCATGATGGATTGGAATTCTTTCTGAAATGACAGGAGTTGGAAGTTTCATAAGAAATGAAATGGTGTTACAAAGGAGCAGCTTCATTTCTTAGTCATAACATTTCTTAGTCAGTAGTTCACATTTTTGTAATGCTTGCAAGGCTCCTGTCATTCTACTCATTTTTTGTGTGTATATCCTTGTTATGGTACCATGATGTACTCATCTTTTGACATTGTAGCAGGAGTATGGATTTGAACATGATGCCTCAAGAGGAAGACGATGAAGGTATTAATTTGAATTTGATGCCTCAAGAGGAGGAACCTCAAGTGGCAGAGAATGTAGTTATGGATTTGAACTTGACGCCTCGAGAGGAAGACGATGAAGATATGAATTGGATGCCTCAAGAAGATGAAGGGAAAGAGGATGAAGCTCAAGAGGAAGAGGATGAAGTTATGAATTGGATACTTCAAGAGAAGAGAAGAGAATTTTCAGATAAGGAGAGGCATGGTGTTTACTTCGCCTTGCTAGTAATCGAGCTCAGAGATGGGTCTGTTCAACCAGACGACAAGCTGCTAGTCCCAAACCTGTTGGACATAAGTGTACGATCTGTTGAAAGAATCTGGGAAGACGCCAAAAAGCAAATTGCCGATGGCAAAGAAGTAGATGTCTCAAGCAAGAAGCCAGGAAGATCTGGTCGAAAGAGAAAGGAGCTGGATCTAGAGAGGACCTCAACAATCCCACTGAATAAAAGAAGAACAATTCGATCTTTGGCACAGTCTCTAGGTGTGGCCTGATCGACCCTACATAAGTGGTTCTAGTTGAATGAGCTCAACCGCATCACAAGCACCATGAAGCCTCACCTCAAGCTAGAGAACAAGCTTGCGAGATTGAAATTTTGTATGTCCATGGTCGATGACAATTCGATCTCAACTTCTCGGGCTATGTTCGAACCAATGACGAATATGGTCCACATCGATGAAAAGTGGTTTGACATGACGAGAGTGAAGAATCCCTCCGTTCCTAAATAATTGTCTTTCTAGAGATTTCAACAAGTGACTACGTACGAAGCAAAATGAGTGAACCTACACTCTAAAATATGTCTACATACATCCGTATGTTGTAGTCCATTTGAGATGGCTAGAAAGACAATTATTTGGGAATGGAGGGAGTACTTCCAGGAGAACCTGAACCAAAGTGCACCGTGTCAAACACTCACAACATTGGGAAGGTAATGTTCCTAATAGCTGTTGCCAGGCCTCGATATAACAATGAGGGGGAGCTAACATTCGATGGGAAGATCGGAATTTGGGCATTCGTCGAAGAGACTGAGGCGAAGTGGACAAGTCAGAACAGAACAAAGGGAACAAAAGTGTTGACATCAGTGAAAGTAGCTAGGCCTGTGTGCAGAGATTATCTAATCAATAAGGTTATCCCGACAATTCAGGATAAGTGGCCTGACGATGATGAGGGAGCAACAATATTCATACAACAGGATAACGCAAAGCCTCATGTCCTTCCCAATGATGTAGCTTTTCGAGAAGTTGTGGAACAAACTGATCTTGACATCCGATTGCTACAACAGCCCCCAAATAGCCCTGAGTTAAATTGTTTGGACATCTGCTTCCATAACTCTCTCCAGTCTCTAACCGATTGCAGGTCACCTACAAACATCCAGGAACTGCGAGGTGTGGAAGAGGAATTGAGAACTACGATCCTGACAAGTTGCACAGAAGCTTTATCACATTAGAATCAGTTATGTTTGAAGTTATGAAAGACAAAGGAGGAAATCAATTTTAGTTGCCCCACTTGCACAAGGATCGCTTTCAGAATGCTGGAATGGAAATAATCAGTGTATATTGCGACAGTCAGGCAGTTGTTGATACTAGGTCCATTATAGAAGAAATGGAAATTGCAATAGGAAAATAAAATGAAAGGACATAATTAGCTAGAGAAGGGAAAAGAGAGAAAAGTAAAGGGAAGGGAAGAAATAACAATAGAAGGGAAAAGAAAGAAAAGTAAAGGGAAGGGAAGGGAAGAAGTGGCCATAGAAAGGAAAAGAATGTAGTCAAGAGGGGACAAGAGGCCCTTATGTCATGTAGTCAGGTGCTCCTTGTGTATGTCTTGTGTAATCTTGTGTCAAGAGGGGACAAAGATGCCCTTATGTCATGCCCTTGTGTATGCCTTATCTAATCCTTGTATATAAACTCCTTGTTGGAATTTATTGGAATTTGGATTGTTTGGAATCTGAATTATTTGAATTGATTTGTATTAATTTTATTTATTTGAATTAATTTAAAATATTTGGATTAATTTGGATTAAAACTGAATTCGTGCTAACTTACTTTGCAATTTGTGCTAACTTACTTAATTATTTGTGCCATAATGTTGGCCATTTTAGAAATACACTAATTAAATTTCTAAATTAAAGCTATAGATATCTGAGTGTTACATTGCTCGACAATAGCTAGGTACTGTAGATAGGATAGCAAATTTGTAGAACCAGTTGAGTTAATTTGAGCAAGTCTCGAGATGATGAACTTGCTGTCAGTTGACATGATGAACTTGCTGTTAGTAAAAAAGCATTGTTGTTATGTTATAAAAACTATAGTATGAAAAGCAACTGAGAATAAATTAGTCCAATAGCAGTCCTTTTTTGTTTTGGATTAATTTTAGTTATTTGAGTAAATTTTGAGTAAAATTACAGTACTTCAGAAAATATGGAGTAATGCATAAATTTGTACTCCAGCAAGTTTATTGCATACTCTGACTAAACTTTAGTTTACTGTTAAATGTCACTTGGGATTATCTAGTTGATCAGCCTCATGTTTCACTTTATTCCTCCTTTGCTGTGGACTGGGGTTATCTAGAAGATTTCCATGCATGGTTGATTGGTCAGAAAAATAACTAACCCAGCCAGCTCTCATGTGGCTCTAGATTAGACCCCAATTGTTGAATTGTTCATAATACTCCAAAATTGATGGAGTACTACTGTTCATATGCTTGCAAAATTGTTCAGTTAACTATGCAAAATACCCCAAACTCTAAACTAACAGAACTAGTGCAAAAGTGTTGATAATCTAGAGGCTCTTGTAAACTAGCAGAACTATGTACTCCTACTAGTAGTAGGACTACTACTAGTAATCTAGAGGCTCTTGTAAGCTAATGTTTACAACCAGAAAATGAACAGATTTAAAAATATCACACATGTTTTATTTGCAACACAAATAGAAGGGGGGATCTTATTTTACTGGTGGATCTTGATCAATGACTTTGTAAAGAATTTGAATCAATTTATACACAACAATACTGAATTGGGGGAAAGAATGAGAGGAGCCCAACATGAGAAGTGATGGACTATGGATACCGTCGCAGTCAAAACCATTTTCTCAGTAAATTGGCAAAAAATAAATGTCGTAAGAAGAAGCGAGGCCACCAACACCCAGAACATGGTAAACAACGATGGCCTCCACTTCAAAAAGAGGATCATTGTTTCTGAAGCCAGTAACTTGCTCGGCATGTTTCTGAAACCAGTAACTTGCTCGGCATGTTTCTGAAGCCAGTAAACAACGATGGCCTCCACCATGTTTCTCAAGCCCATAACTTGCTCAGTATGCAAGGAGGATCATTGTGGAGTAACTTTTAGTCACATCCACTAAAATTCACAAGTTGACAACACACTTTACAAGTGTACATTCTCAGTTTACAGGAGTACATTCACTAAAATTTAGTAGACAGAGAATACGCACATTCAGTAAAATTCAGTTCAAAGACTACGCACATTCGGTACATTCGGTAAAGATGAGTAGAAGAGAGGTTCTACCTAGGCTGAGGCGTTGGTGACGGAGATGACCAGCTGTATGACTTGGAGATCTTTGGAGAAGATTTGTAGCCGCCGCCGCTGCCAAGTGAGCAAGCACGACCCTTTGGACAACCGCCTTGCTGCTGCCTGCGGGTGTCGCATGAGTCTTGGTCTTCCACCAGGGAAACAACGAAGAAGAAGCGGCCACGGTCATATTCCTAGTGGAGCTATCATCGCTGTCTTCCACACTTGCAAATCCACAAGCTTTAGGTCACTGTCGTCGTCGGGCCCATCGGCGTTTACCTTGTTGCATCTCCTGTCGCCGTGGGGCTCGTCGGCCTCATCGACATTTAGATTGTTGGTGGTGGTCAGGATCCAGCGCCTCCGGGCTCACTAACGCTGGTTCCTACGCAGCCGGAGCAGAGCGCGGTGGTAGCTGGGGAAATCGAATATTTTTATGAGGAAGGGGGAGCTTGGGGAGGCAGGCGAGGGGCAGGTGCGGCGGCGGAGCAGGAGGCAGCTGCGGCGAGGGAGCGGGGGAGCAGGGAGCTGCGTTCGCGGGGAGCAGGGCAACTGCAGCGGTGGGGAGTGAGGGAGTCCTAGATTAAGGGGTCCTCGGGTGTCCGGACTATGTAACATGGGCCAAACTAATGGGCTATGAAGATACAAGACAGAAGACTTCTTCCAGTGTCCGAATGGGACTCTCCTTTGCGTGGATGGCAAGCTTGGCGTTTGGATATGTAGATTCCTTCCTTTGTAAACCGACTCTGTACAACCCTAGGCCCCTCCGGTGTCTATATAAACCGGAGGGTTTAGTCCATAGAGGCAATCATAGTCACAACCATACATGCTAGACTTCTAGGGTTTAGCCATTACGATCTCGTGGTAGATCAACTCTTGTAATCCTTATATTCATCAAGATCAATCAAGCAGGAAGTAGGGTATTACCTCCATCGAGAGGGCCCGAACCTGGGTAAACATCGTGTCCCCTGTCTCCTGTTACCATCGACCTTAGACGCACAGTTCGGGACCCCCTACCCGAGATCCGCCGGTTTTGACACCGACATTGGTGCTTTCATTGAGAGTTCCACTATGACGTCGAAAACAGGATCGATGGTTCGCCTTGTTATCAAGGACAGCATCACCTCCGGAGGAGCCCTGGCCTCGGGCCAAACCCTCTGGATAGGTGACTTTACCATGATCGCCTGTTCGACCTTTAAGCCGACGGTGACCTCTCAGGTCATCAAAAATCGCCTCCGTGTTGACTCTGAATACTCCAAACGGATGGATCTGGCGGAGTTGTCGTCTTTAAACGAACTCCTGAATCGCATTGCCGCCACGGGGGTCGCTAAAGAGTATGATCAGATTGGGCTTAAACCTGATCAGAGAGAAATTAAATCTCCGCCGATCACCCATCAGATAGCGGTCGTAGAGGAGCGAAACAACGACTCTTCCTCTATGTTGAAGACGAACTATGTTCGGATATCCGAGCTCGAATAGCCGGATACCTGTCTGCAGAACGACACTCCCAGCCCTCCGAACCTAGAGTAGGACGTTGGGCCTGAAAAATCAGTTGACATCCCGGAGCCCGAACTATTAAGCTCGGAAATTCTTCAAACTCCGGACTCCAAACTAGGTCAGGGTTCGGATTTAAAGACACCCACTGTAACACCCCGAGAATCTTGCTACAGTAATCTTCCCCTAATATGCCATGTCAACATGCCTTGCTAAGCTAATTATCACTTGATTAAAACTCAAGTCAAATTCAAATTTAAATTGCAAGTGAAATATTACTTCTTCGAACGCTACAACTAAAATGTTTGATTAATTCTATAAATTCCCCTGGTCATTGTAATGTTGAAACCACCTTCACTTGGCTCACACAAAAATTCCTAGGAGATTAATAAGCGGTCCAACAACAAATAAAATGGCCTTTTCAAAATAAACGATTATTTATTTAACTCCAATTGCCTCCAAACTTTTTGTGCTAGCTCAAAATAATCCCTATTATTTATGTGCCAAACTTCTTGTTTAAAAAAAATCGTTTGGTACAAAGGGAAAATAGAAAACGGTGCCAGAAATATAATGCAGTAAAGATAAAAGAAACTGCTCAAAACAAAAAAAGGGGGGCCCAAGTAGGGCTGGAAGGCCCAGCCCACACCGGTTGCCTTCAACCTGTAGCAGGGAGGCACCATGGAGCACATCCACGGACGCCATGGCGCCGTGGCACGCATCCACGGCCCCCCTCGCCCTACTTAGCGTCGGCACCCCCTCCCCCGAACCCTAAATGCTTTTCCCCCTTCGCCCGCTCCCCCTCGCATCTCCCTCTCGATACCGAGCTCTCCCGAGCATACATGTCGCGGCGCCACCGTCCTTGTCGCGGACTGGAGCCACCCCGAGCCGTACCAGGTGTCCTACAGCTCCACCAAGTCCGTCTCCATCGCCTACTGCACTGGATCGAGCTCGGGGAGCAACGTTGACGCCTCCCTCATCGTTTGTCTTCGCCACGTCCGCCACGGCCTCGCCGTCGATCCGCGTCACCTCATCTACCCCGGCCCCGTACGAGCTCACCACCGACCTCCTCTCGTTGAGCAGCGCCGATCCCCTGCCTTTCCTCCTAGTTTTTCCGCCGACGTAGCCACCGCCCAAGTACTCCCGAGGTCGCGCGCGAGAGCGTGCCCCTAGCTGCGCCTCGCCTTGTCCGGCTGCTGCCCCGCACACCAGCGTGCGTGCGTGTGCTGCCCCACACGCCGCCACATTGCCGCGCCGCCCGCTGTTGTTACTGCCGGTTTTTTGTTGCGCCGCCGCCGCTCTTGATCCTTTCTGCGTGCGCTTCTGTTGTCGCTTCTCTCTGCTACTTGCAGCCTGCCGTCGCTCGCTACCGCCCTGTGTGCCCCTTCCTGCTTGCCATCCGCCACGGCCGCGGCCGTCCGCGCGCCGTGGCCCTACCATTGCTGTGCTTGTTGCGCTGCTGCTCTTTGCTTCTCCTCTTGGCCCCTGCTCGCCCTGCTCCTCCTCCTCCTTGTGCTGCTGTTGCTGCTCGTGCACTGCTGCTTCTCGCCCTCTACCCGTTGCTCTTGCGTTGCTGTGCTGCTTGGCCTCTGCTTGATGCTTCTCTTTGCTGCTGCTCTGTTTACCACTGCCGCTAGCTACTGCAGCCGGATGCTGCCGATGCTTGGGCATGGCCGTGCGTGTGTGCACAACGTGCACAACCGGCTTAATCAATTATTAGAGGTAGATTAGTTTTAGGATTAGATTAGTGGGCTAAATAGCCTTATGTGCAGATGACATGTAAGCCCCTTTAAATAAGTTAGATTTATTTATTTGTTTAGGTAAATAGTCTATGACATGTGGGCCACAACTGCCCTTTGACTAGTCAAAATTGACTTAGTCAATTCGGTTTAAGCTAAATATAATAATTCCAAAAATTCAAATAAACTTAGAAAATTAATATAAAATAATCCGTAACTCGGATGAAAATACTTCGTACATGAAAGTTGCTCAGAACGACGAGACAAATCCGAACGCGTGGTCCGTTTACCTGTCAGACGCCTCTAACTATCTGAACTTGGAACTTTCCCCCTCCGGTCATCTGTCTGACACAGGTCCAGAACCGGGAAAACATTCCCGGTTGAACTCCCCCTTCACCTTTATCGTGTAGCCATACGTTAGGTCACACCCGGCACATCATATTGCCATGTTATGCTTTGTGATGCTATGCTTGCTTTATATTTATTGTTTATTCCCCCTCTTCTCTTCGTTAGACCCCGAGACCGATGCTGCCCCTGTGATCGACTACGTCGACGACGACCCTCCTTGTCCGAGCAACCAGGCAAGCCCACCCTTTGATCATCCCGATATCGCCCTTTCCATTCTCTCATGCTTGCATTAGATTTTGCTACTGTTATTGTTTGCTCCTATTTTGATGCATAGCCTCCTTTTGTAACCTGCTCATTGTTACCTACATGCTTATCCTAAACTGCTTAGTATAGGTTGGTTAGTGATCCATTAGTGACCCCACCTTGTCCTTGTTGCCCCTGCTTCATCATCGAAGACCTGATCAAAGGGATCGAAGACCAGACCCTGACAATGCACATCACTTCCCCCTTAGTTGCTCGACACTACTGGGTTACTATCGAGTGCCGGGGGTGAGACCTCATCAGCACTTCTGATGTTACCCTGTAGTGTAGCTATTCGGTCGTGGTCATCGAGGGTGATTCCGCCTTAATCACTTCCGATACGACTCTGTCGTGCAACCCCTCAAGTGTGAACTTCGAGGGTGGTTCCTCTTACGTTCACCTTGATGATTACATTGAGTGGAATCCGTCAAGGGTGATTCCTCAGGTTTTCCCCTTGGTGTTAGACACACAGTTACTATGGTTACTATGACTTTACATTGAACCATGTTACTAAAGACGGGTCGGCCCTAAAGGGGTACCTGCCATGAGCTTAATTGCAGTGATGTGGAGTCGGGTTGACACGGAGGGTGCCTTGAGATAATTACGAGGCGTGGCGGGCATTCCTAGCCCTTGCCGCAAGTCCTCGAGGCGGGCAACGGGTCACATCTTTCGTGAGTCTCTGCTTGTTACCGCGTTCCTAATCCACTCGATTTGGATATTTGATCGAGGGCCTCGGCCGATAGCACTAACCATCACGTGGGCATAGTATGGGTGTTCTGCGTCGTATGCATCGGTAGAAGCTTAATAGGCGTCGATGACCGAGTGGCGCGCCGGGTTGGACTGCGTAAGCATCCGCCTTTGAAGGAGGTAGCTAGGTCTGCTCACCGCCGCGTTCAAGCGTCGCGAGGAGTTCGGGCGATGGCCCATGACCCTGGGGCATAGGTTTAGTCCGGCGTCTTGACCTCTCTATTAAGCCTAGGTCGGGTTGCGGCGTATTGTTTGGCCGAGGCCGGGCATGACCCAGAAAGTGTGTCGGCGGAGTTAATCGGCGTGGTGGGTAAGTTGGTGCACCCTGCAGGAAGAAAACATATATCGATATCCTGTCCTATGGTAGCGGACACTTGGAGTTGTATCGATCTATACAACTAGAACTGGATACTTGTGATGAGAAATGGATTGTGATGATAACTGGATAGTATGGCTCGGGATTGCTTTCGTGAGGGAGTCGAGAAAGGATCTCGGCGAGGTTGATAACACTTCTACTAGTTTACTTTATGCTACTCTACTCCCTCCTGTTGCTGCAAGGTGGTGGTTTCCAGAAGATGCTAGTCTTTGATAGGCTAGGCTTTCCCCTTCTCTTCTAGCATTCTGCAGTCCAGTCCACATATACAACCCTTTTCTTTGATACCGATGCATATGTAGTGTAGATCCTTGCTTGCGAGTACTTTAGATGAGTACTCACGGTTGCTTTGCTCCCCCTTTCCCCTTTCTTCTTCTTTCCAGTTGATGCAACCAGATGTCGGAGTCCAGGAGCCAGATGCCACCGCCAAGGCCTACTACTACGTGAAGACCGTCGACGACCAGGAGTAGTTAGGAGGCTCCCAGGCAGGAGGCCTTGCCTTTTCGATCAATGTTGCTTTTGTGCTAGCCTTCTTAAGGCAAACTTGTCTAACTCATGTCTGTACTCAGATATTGTTGCTTCCGCTGACTCTTGTGTTTTCGAGCTTATGTATTCGATCCCTCGAGGCCCCTGGCTTGTAATATAAAGCTTGTATTATTTTAATTTGTGTCTAGAATTGTGTTGTGATATCTTCCCGTGAGTCCTTATCTTGATCGTACACATTTGCGTGTATGATTAGTGTATGATTGAACCGAGGGCGTCACACCCACCCACCACAAGCAATATTCGCAAAGTAATTCCGGCCATCCGGATATATGCGACCTCACGTGCATACGGCATCAGTCTCAGGAAACAGTCCATCACTTTTGGGCCAGGTTCCTCCTTGTCAAAGACAAGATTAAAGATTGCCGCGACGAGGACATGATTTCAGTATTCTGCAATAATTACACGAACGAAGGAATCCTCAACGCCATCAACCGTCGTCGCGTATTACACTTCGCTGAATTCGCAACCATAGTACAGAAGTACTACGCGATGGAAAGCGCTTGGAAAACCCAAACAGCTCGCTGGGAACCCCCGGTTTCCACTCAACCCCTCGGGCGAGAGAAAAGGGTGCACCCTCGAGCGGCACCCGGCCCCATATTGAAGAAAACTAAGCCCATTACGGGACGTGGAACCGTTCTGGAGGGATGGCTCGATAAGCCATGCAAAATACACACGACGTCGGACACCGAATCAACCCACAACCTCAGAGCATGTTGGATACTCCGGCAAGTGGCCAAGAGCGGCGAGGATATCCTCACCAAAGACACCCCCGATCAGGCAACCTCGGAGTACTGACGGTCTTCAAGACTTTATCTTCAAACAATCGGCGCAAGAGGGCACTCCGCGACCTCGCCGAAGTCTGCCAAGTCGCAGCAATAAACCCTTGGAACGACACGACTATAACTTTCAATGCCAGTGGCGAACCAAGAACTCGGTCAGTCCGGGCACCAGCCGCCTTGGTCCTCAATCCAATTGTGGATGGCTATCGACTCACTAAAGTGCTCATGGACGGCGGTAGCGGGCTAAACCTCATCTACGAGGACACACTCAATAAAAATGGAAATAGACAGGAGCCGCATCGAGCAGAGTAATACGACCTTCCTAGGAATCATTCCCAGCCGGGAGGCGCGGTGCGCGTGGAAAATCACACTTGACGTGGTATTCGGCACGCCGAAGAACTACCGGTCCGAAGAAATAACCTTCCAACTGGCCCCTTTCAATAGTGGATATCATGCCCTGTTGGGGCGAGATGCGTTCACACGCTTTCATGCCATACCTCACTACGTGTATATGAAGATCAAGATTCCCGGGCCCAACGGTATTATCACTCTCGCCAGTGATCCGGACATAGCCCTCCGCGCCGAAAATAAAACCGCATCCCTGGCCCTCAAGTCACTGTCCGAGGCCCTCACGGCCGAAGAGTTAACCGCACTACGCTCCACGGTGGACAGGGACGGTGTAATCCTTGATAAACGCCCCAAATCCACCTCTTTCAAACCAGCAGACGAAATAGTCAAATTTCAGGTCCACCCAACGGACCCCAAGAAAACAGCCTCCATTGGGGCACAACTGGACCCAACAGTTGACGCTGCACTACGAGCATTCCTACGCGAAAACTGGGACATATTCGCCTGGCACCCTTCTGATATGCCAGGAATCCCATGCAGGTTGGCTGAACACAACCTCAATATACTGAAGGGATATAATTCGGTCAAGCAAACACTGCGGCGCTTTTCCGAACCCAAACGACAAGCTATGGGGGAGGAGCTAGCCAAGTTAATCTAGGCCGGTTTCATCAGAGAAATAAAACATCCGGACTGGCTAGCAAACCTGGTGATGGTACCAAAGATGGATAAATCCGGGCGCCTGTGCGTCGATTTCAAAGACCTCAACAAGGTTTGCCCTAAGGATCCCTTACCCCTCTCCCGCATCGATCATATTATCGATGCTACCGCAGGACATGACTCACTGTGTTTCCTCGACGCATACTCCGGATACCATCAAATCAAAATGAAGGAGTCCGATCAAGCCGCAACGACATTTATTACCCCATACGGGCCTTTCTGCTTCAACACTATGCCCTTCGGGCTAAAAAACACCGACGCCACCTACCAACGCATGATTCAAACATGCCTCGAGAAAAAAATCGGCAAGACGGTTGAAGCATATGTGGATGACGTAGTCATCAAGACTAGGCACGTCGAATCACTAATAGATGACCTGCGTCTCACATTCAACAACCTCCGTACATATGACATCAAGCTCAATCCAGAAAAGTGTGTTTTCGGCGTTCCCGCTGGAAAACTGCTGGGCTTCATCGTTTCCAATAGAGGAATTGAGGCCAATCCAGCCAAAATCCGGGCTTTGTCGCAATTGGCTATACCAACAGACCTTAAACAGGTCCGAAAACTAGCCGGATGCGTGGCAGCTTTAAGCTGCTTTATCTCCAGATTAGGAGAAAAAGCATTGCCACTATATCGCCTTCTCCGGCGCACCAACCACTTTGAGTGGACGGATGCGGCAACGGCCGGACTGGAAGAAATAAAGGCTCTTTTAGCGAGTAACCCAATCCTGGCCGCGCCGAGCGTCGGCGAACCAATGTTATTATACATCTCCGCAACTCACCAGGTGGTGAGCGCGGTGCTCGTCATTGAACGAGAGGAGGACGAACACAAATTCCCACTCCAGAAACCGGTACTACGTATCCACTGTCCTCACACCATGCAAATCCCGGTACCCTCATTACCAAAAGATAGCATATGCGGTCTTCATGGCATCCCGGAAGCTACGGCACTACTTCCAAGAGTGCTCTATCACGGTGGCTTCCGAAGTTCCACTCAATGACATAATAAACAACTGCGACGCTACGGGCTGGATTGCTAAGTGGGCCATTGAGCTCCTGCCATTTGATATAACATACAAACCACGTCGGGCCATTAATTCCCAAGTATTGGTCGACTTCGTCGCCGAATGGACAGAGGCTGAACTCCCTAAAGAGTACGTCACATATTCCAACTAGGTCATGTACTTTGATGGCTCTAAAATGTTGGCCAGTTTAGGAGCAGGCGTCGTGTTAACGTCCCCCACTGGAGACACAGTATAGTACGTACTCCAAATATTATACACAGACTCCAACAACGCAGCCGAATACGAGGCCTTATTGCACGGTCTTCGGATGGCTACCTCCATGGGCATACAACGCCTGGAGGTGCACGGGGATTCAAATCTCGCAATATCCTAAATAAATGGAGACTTAGACGCCAAGGATCCGAAGATGGCGGCCTATCATAACGCCGTACTCAAAATATCAGCTCGGTTCGAGGGACTTGAGTTTCATCATGTGGCTCGAGAAAGCAATCAAGCGGCGGACGTCCTTGCTCGCATGGGCGCCAAGCATGACCCCGTCCCGCCTAACGTCTTTTTGGAAAGGCTCTTCAAGCCATCCGTGATGTGGCAGGATGAGAGCGGCAACACTAGTCCGAATCCGATGACACCCCCAGATTCCGAACACAATATCGATATCATCGGGGGCTCAACCACCGAGATAACACCATCGGCCCATCTAATAATGGCAGTAATTACCCCATGGGCCGAGCCCTTCTTGGCCTACTTAATAGGCGAGAGCTCCCTGAGGACTAGAATGAGGCTCGCTGCATTGTTCGACGCTCAAAAGCTTACAAGGTCCATGACAGGGAGCTCTACAAGAAAAGTGCTACCGGAGTCCATCAAATGTGTATCTCCGAAGAAGAGGGACGGCAGCTCCTGGCTGAAATCCATGTTGGCCTCGACGGTCACCACGCTGTAGCTCGGGCCCTTGTAAGTAAGGCTTTCCGTACATGTTTCTTTTGGCCGACGGCCCGAGTAGATGCACATGACTTGGTCCAACGTTGTGTCCGATGCTAGCTCTTCGCCAATCAAAGCCATATGCCGCCTACTGCCCTACAAACAATCCCCAACACTTGGCCTTTTGCGTTCTGGGGGCTTGATATGGTCGGACCCCTTAAAGGAGGAAGCCATAAGAAAAAATATCTGCTAGTCATGGTAGATAAATTCACCAAATTGATAGAGGCCAAACCAGTGAAAACGGCCAAAGCTGGACCTGTGATAGATTTTATATCCGGTGTCGTGCACCATTATGGTGTCCCACACAGCATCATCACAGATAACGGCTCCAATTTCACAGTCGATGAAGTGCAATCCTGGTGTTCTAAATTGGGCATTAAGCTCGGTCTATCATCCACAAACAAACGGTCAAGTTGAATGAGCTAATGGTCTTATTATGAGCGGCATTAAGCCTAGACTAGTGCGGTCGTTGAAAGAATCAGACAAGCACTGGGTTGAGGAGCTCGACTCCGTACTCTGGGGGTTGCGGACCACGCCCAATCGCACTACCAGATACACACCATTCTTCATGGTGTACGGCGTAGAGGCCATTTTGTCCTACGACATTATTCATGACTCACCTTGAGTGCGCATGTATGAAGAGAGAGAAGCCGAGCTGGATCGGCAGGACAACTTGGATGCCTTGGAGGAGGAGCGTGACGTTGCAAAAGCCCGATCTGCATTCTATCAACAACAGGCTCGCATATATCAAAGTAAAGAGGTGCGGGCCAAGACTTATAATGTTGGTGAACTCGTTCTAGGCTTGCCAGAAAAGAAAAAGGACAAACTCAAGCCCAAGTGGTAGGGTCCCTTCATCATAGATGAAGTTCTCACTAGAGGAGCGTACCGCCTGCGCGACGCAACGGACAATCGCCTGGAGCCGAACCCGTGGAATGCCGCCAGACTCTACGCCTAAAGCCGGACTTTTTGTTCGTCTTCTTCTCCCTTTGTTTCCATTGTTTTTTCCTCTCTTTAAACTTTTTTTTGTTTTTCTAGCTTTAAGCCCTTGTGCGGCTACACTACAAAAAAATACACTTCCGTGATGCTACGTGTTTGTCACAGTAGGTCACGTTTTCTGTCATGCATGTACATCCATGACAAATTTATGATGAGAATCAAGATAGTCATACATCTTTGTCGTAGAAGTGTTCCATGACATTACCAAAATTATCATCACGGAGTGTCCACTTCCATGACGATAAATCGCGTCCGAAGTGCTTTTCGTCAAGGGTGACCGACACGTGGCATCCACCATAACAGGAACGCCTTAAGCTATCGGGTCCGGTTTTGGATCCGATAACCGTTATCAATACGACCAATGGGGATTTTCCACGTGTAAAATCATCATTGGCTGGAGGAAACACGTGTCGGCTCACCATTGGGATAGACGTCATCCACTCATTGGACCCAAAGCACCTATGATACGTCGACACGTGGCAAGGCCCAACAGAGGCCCATTCGTGTGAAAAGGCCGGCCCGTTTGACTTGGTCAAAAGGTAGCGGGCCGGCCCAAGGCAAGCCTGTTAACGACCTGTTCGCATATAGCCCATTTACAGCTTGCTATCCCAGGGCCCGCTTACGGCCTATCTGAATTAGGCCCAGTAGCGTCATCTGGGCCGTCCAATATAATTCCAGCCCATTTTAACTTCCGGCCCATGTATGGCCCATGACGTCTTTTGGTCCATATGAGGCCCTTAGTAAACCTCGGCCCATTAACGGCCCATGGTAAAACTGGCCCGTAATGAACAGTGTATCACTTTATACCCATTAACGGCCCATTATTCCGTTGGGCGTTTCAGCCATGTTATCTTCGGCCTTCTTAGGGCCCATTTATTCTTGGGCTCATTTCGGATTCGTTTACTTTTGGCCCACATCGCTATTTTCAACATGGGCCAAATACAGCCCGTGGTTACATTCAGCCCGTTTGTGGTCCGTTAATACGTTGGGCGTTTTCATAGCGTCATCAAACACGGCCTATTAACGATGGCGGTTATGATCGCCCATGAGCGGACGATTTCAACTCTAGCCCATTTCGACCATAATGTGGTATGTTATTGGCCCATGTTTGGCCAACCGATCATCTGACCGGAGAAGGCCCATTGATGATCTGCCCGTAGAAGGCCCATTGTGTCACGCCCGTAGAAGGCCCATTGTGTCTCACCCTTAGAAGGCCCATTGTTTCTATGGTTCGTAGGGAGGAGGAGTCTGGATTAGGGGTGTCGGATAGCGAACTATCACCGTTGGCGGACTCTGGACTATGAAGATACAAGATTGAAGACTTCGTCCGTGTCGGATGGGACTTTCCTTGGCGTGGAAGGCAAGCTTGGCGATCTGGATATGTAGATCTCCTACCATTGTAACCGACTCTGTGTAACCCTAACCCTATCCGGTGTCTATATAAACCGGAGGGTTTTAGTCCGTGGGACGAACAACAATCATACCATAGGCTAGCTTCTAGGGTTTAGCCTCTCGATCTCGTGGTAGATCCACTCTTGTACTACCCATATCATCAATATTAATCAAGCGGGAGTAGGGTTTTACCTCCATCGAGAGGGCGAACACAGGTAAAAACATCGTGTCCCTTGTCTCCTGTTACCATCCGCCTAGGCGCGCAGATTCGGGACCCCCTACCGAGATCCGCGGTTTGACACCGACATTGGTGCTTTCATTGAGAGTTCCTCTGTGTCGTCATCCTTAGGCCCGATGGCTCCCCGATCATCAACAACGGCGCGGTCGGGTGAGACTTTTCTCCCGGACAGATCTTCGTATTCGGCGGCTTGCTGCTGCGGGCAATTCACTTGGCCATCTGGAGCAGATCGAAAGCTTCGCCCCTGGCCATCGAGGTCAGATTTGGGAGTTTGAACTACGGCCGACATCGCGGAGACTTGATCTTGACGGATTGAGCCACAACCAAGCAGCGCCGCCTTGTCTCGATGGGCGCGATCTAGCTCTGCCGCGAGCGGTGCCACGGAGGCGCACCAGCGTCGCTCCGACCCTTAGCTCGGGCCGACTCCGCCGATCGAGGGCGAGTGGTTGGACACCGCCTCGGGGCTACGATCTCTCTGGCGATTGAGCGAACTCCATCCCTGTCGCTGCTGCGAACCGTGACTCCAAGGTGCGGACTCCTCTCCGGACTCCGAACCCTCCGCGCCCTGCCAATCGAATCAATTGGGCGCGGTTATGGAGTTCACTGCCGCGGACATCTTTCGGCACTCGCCCTTTGGCGACATCCTGAATTCACTAAAGTCTCTCTCTTTATCAGGAGAGCCCTGGCCGGACTACGGTCAGGAAGGTTGGGATGCGGACGACGAAGAAATTCAACGCCCACCCACCGCCCACTTTGTAGCCTTGCCGAAAGCTTAAGCGGCGTGCTCGATTTCGACTCGAAGACATCGGCGGTATGGGCGGCGATGTAGGAGACAACCATGAACCAGCACCTATAGGATCTTGGACAGCCACCTCATCCCGATGTATACATGGTGGATACACCTAAAGGAAGTGACGACGAGGAACAACGGGACACTCTGAAGGATAAATCCCTCGAAAAGTCAAAGCGGCAGCGTAAGCGCGCACCAAGTCCCGCCTCGACAAAGGCGGCAGCCACAGACCCAGCCATAGAGCGGGGCGAACCGGTGGGCGGCGAACATGCTATCGAGCAACCGTCCGAACAGGACAACTTGGATAAACAACCCGTCCCGGCGAAGATAACAGTCCGGACGATCTCACGCGGACAAATTGTTGGAGCGAAGAACCTCCACAAAGGCTCGTCGCCCTGCTGGCGTAGCTGAAAAAGCGAAGCGGAAGCTCAAAACAGCGGAAGATGCACTCAGAATCAGATGGAGCAAAGTACTCAACACCGAGAGAAATCTGGCGACGATCGCCAAACAAAAACTACCAAAGCGCAAATTACTGCCCGAATTCGATGAGGAGGCCGTAAACCCCGCAATCAAAAGAACAAAGAGGCGCCCGGTCGGATAGGCGACCACATGGCAAACATGGGCGGCAAGCGGCGCCGCACACAAGCCGACACGCGATCCGCATAAGGATTCGCATCAAAGGATGGCCCGATTAGGTCCATCTATGGGCGAAAGCAAGCTCTTCAAGCAATGCAACCGCCAAATATCCGAACATCACGGCACACCCAAATATAGGGGTGCCGCACCCTATGTTTCACCGATGAGGTCTTTGGATCACGAATTCCCGGTGGGATTCAAACCCGTAAACATAGAGGCATCTGACGGAACAACAGACCACAGAGTGCGGATTGAGGATTACATCCTCCACATACACATGGCTAGAGGAGATGATCTCACGCCATAAAATACTTACCCCTCAAGCTCAAAGGGCCAGCCCGGCATTGGCTCAAAAGCCTCCTGAAAATACCATTGGAAGTTGGGAAGAGCTCGAGGATGCTTTTGGGCAAATTTTCAAGGGACTTATGTCCGTCCTCCGGATCTGAGACGATTTAAGTCACATAACTCAACAACCGGAGAGTCAGCCCGCAAATTCTGGAACAGGTTCCTCATCAAAAAGAACCAAATAGTCATTGTCCGGACGCGAAGCCTTAGCAGCTTTCAAACACAACGTCCGAGGCGAATGGCTCATGAGACACCTCGGCCGGGAAAGCGAGAACAATGGCTGCATTAACAAGCCTCATGACCGCTTTTGCGGGAGAGGATAGTTGGCTGGCAAGATGCGATACCAGCGACCCAAGTACATCGAAGTCAGGGATGGAAATGGAAAACCACGACGCAGCAAGGACCAGCGCGGACAAAGGAAACAGCCGAAAACACGGCGAGTCAGCGCGGATTGAAGCTCCGGCAGAATCATAAAAACTGCCCCTCAAGGACAACAGCGACGAGCTATCAACCTAAACAAAATCTTGGACAAAATATGCCAAATCCACAGTACTCCGGGAAGCACGCAAACCATACCCACGAGAGATTGTTGGGTCTTCAAGCAGTCCGGCAAACTCAATGCCGAACACAAGGGCTCGACACACCAGCGAGGGCGATGGCGAACCCCAAGCGAGCACCGGAAAACAAAAGAATTTCCCACAAAAAGTCAAAACAGTGAACTCACTTCAAGTGACAAAAGGGAAAAACAAGCGGCGCCCATAGAAACACGCGCATACGGTCTATCAGCGAGTCCCAACGATGGTTGTCAAAACCAATCACCTTGATCATCGGGACTATTCGGAAGTATCCGGAGCGCAGGATGGACTGCCTTGATATTAGATCCTATAATCGGCGGACTCCAATTTACACAAGTCCTAATGGGCGGAGGTAGCGATCTAAACCTGCTATATCGAGGACACAATCCATAAAATGGGGATAGACCCAACCAAAATTAGCCATAGCAACACCTCCTTCAAAGGGGTAATGCCAGGCCTATATGCCCATTATGCGGGCTCCCTCTGCTAGAAGTTGTGTTGGCTCATCCGACAACTTCCGCCGTGAAAAGTTAACCTTCCACATCGCCCCATTCGAAAGTAGCTATCAAGCACTCTTTGGGGCGTGAAGCTTTCGCCGCTTTAACATAATACCGCATTATGCATCTCTTACACTTAAAATGCCGGTCCACGGCATCATCTCATTAAAGGGAGTATCAAGTGTTACTCGAGCACGGAAGAACGTGAGACTGCCTTGACAGCCCCACACTAATCCGGCTCCGCTAATCAAAGCACTGAATAGGTCATTGAACCCGGACATGGCTAGGCGAGTCCGGCGTAAACATATAAGCGCCTACTAGCGGCATACCCCGTACAAGGGCTGCGCATGTACAACAAGAGACAATAAAGCTCAATTTTATTCACTTTTTGAACCGTACTCTGTTTATTTAATATAAAGTACATTTTTACATACGATCTTTTTTCTTTTCAACTAAGTTCTTCTCTTTTCTGAGATGAACACCGTGCTACACCCGTCGAGGATACGGCTACTGCGGAACACGGGCGAGGCGTGCGGTAGGGACCCGTTGCAAGGATTCTTTTCAGATTAAGACCTGCGTAAACCTTTTTCTGTCTCTTGTTGATACACATCCCGGTTTCTTGCTATAACCGAGGAGGAGGCTGGCGTTTTGGCATCGGCCGCACCAGAAATTTTTGCGTGCACGGACACGGGGCTTAGGGCATTATTCTGCCCGTTTTCATAAAGACCGAATACCTTAGGGAGTGTTGGCGTCTCGAGTTAGGCCTTATATGCATCAGCTCGAATCATGTCTTTGGTCAAATGTTGGGTTTGCCCGGCTCTGTGTTTTGCTGCCTTACGTTCCGTTCTATCGGCTAAGGCGGCACCGGAGAACTCTGCGATTGTGCCCGGTTGGCGGTGAGCACCTCGATGAAAGCTAAAACTGATTGTCATGATATAGCGTGAGACTGGTCAACCACTCGATGACCCACGGAATGTTTAGAATTCCCCGCATTAACGAAGGACCGTTTCGGTCGAGGCACATCTGGCGCCCGAATTCGGGAGGCGCGGTGCCCCTAGGGGCTATATAGTAGCCCCACCATCGAACTCCTATGGCTAAGTGAAAGTGATAAAGCATTATAGTCCGGTTGCCTAGTTTGCTCGCTATCACCTCCTTTACAGGACCAAGGCGTTGGATTAAGTGTGAAAATCGCCTTTTGCAAACACCCCGCACTATGTGCGTGGGGGCTGAAGCGAAGACTGCCATCTTTCGGGTTATATACACATATACATCAGCGGCCACACGGGAGGTGTTTTAATACTTGAGCGCACAAGTATAAAAAGCTCTTATATTATATTGAAACATTGTTTTCACAAATCATACATGTCATTAAAACATAATATCCTTGAGCACTGCGTCTCTATTAAGCAGCGCCTGCGGGACTTCCTCAAAATAGTGCTCGGCGGTACTAAACTTCTGTCCGAATCTTGGGATGCAACGTCGGTGGCCTTCATCTCCGCCCAGTATGTCTTGACACGGGCAAGAGCCATCCGCGCACCCTCTATGCATGTTGACCGCTTCATTGCATCGATATGCGGCACCGCACCAAGGAACTGTTGCACCAAGCCAAAATAACTCTTCGGCTCGGGCCTTTTCGGCCACAAATGAGTCACGACAGCCTTCATGGCAAGTCCGGACAACCTATTCAGCTCAGCCCATTCGGCCAAACGATCGGTTAATGAAAGTGGACGCTCCGGACTATGGGCTGCGACCAAAAAGCTCTTCCATTCCGTGATCCTTTTGACCTCGGAAGTGTTGGCGCGTCTGCGGCACTTTTCGCCGCCAAGTCGAGATAAGCATCCTCCGCACCCCACAGCCGGTCAATTGGCGTACTTAGGATCCGTGAATTTCCTCCGCATCGAAAGGGCTTTCCGGCCGCAATATCTCGGCTGGCGTAGCTCCTCCTTCATAGCTCTCATCGCGAGCGAGTATCCTTAGCCTCGGTGGCGGCCTTTTTCAGGTCCTCTTGTTTCGCTCGATCTTCTTTTCAAGAAGCTCATAGCGGTCGATAGCATTCTTCAATTTCACGGCCATCTCGGCCATTTCTTTCTTGCTTGGCGGTGAGCAGCCTGTTCGACTTTTAGCTCTGCGGCCGCCTTTAAAGCAACCGCATCACTTTTTCGGCTTGCTCCTTGGCTCGGCGAGCTCCGCCGAAGGCTCTCCATAGCAGCGGCACCATCTGCATTAAGCATACATGTTGTAAGGCATGGGCGTCAAGCTCCCTTACCGGTGTCGCGGAGAAGTTGCATACCTTGTGACTCGTCAAGCCGCTTATTAACAAGCGTGATGTCCGCATCCGCCACGTCAAGTTGCCGCTTGATTCGGCAAATTCATCAGCCCGGCTAGCCACGGACGCCGCCACCTACATAGGAAGGCGCATATTATACAGGGTTATGATCCTCGGGCGCCGTCATTTTGACACCGCACCAAGTCTCGGGGCTACTATCTATCTGAGGCGCATTTTATATGCAAAACTGTCGGAAGGTACATCATTTGCGTACCTCAAAACCCGTCGATAAACTTCGGCGGCTTCATGCAATCCGCTCTCGGCGGATGAAATCCTTTCAATCACCGTACCCATTAACGTACGGTGATCTTCGAGATAAACCTTCGCCCGAGCAGATCCTTCACTCCTCCGACCGTACACCCGTTGGTGCGGACTCGTCCGGTGGCCTTTTCGAAGGCGGACACGGAGGGCTTTGAGGGACATCTGGCTGCCTTACGGCCCCGCGGATTCGGAGAAGCCCTCGCGGCGACACCTCGGGGTCGTCCACCTCGCGCTATCTTGATGCGGCAGGCGGGCGTTTCGCTCTCCATCATCTCGGACCAAGATCCCTGAAGGCGAGCTCTGCTGTGAAGGGCTGAGATCCGAACTACAAGGTAAACTTTCGGTTACCTTGAGAAATAAAAGCAGGGATGTCTCTCTTTTGAAAAAAATGCCCCCCTTTACTTACGGCTCATTGGAGGCTGATCTCCTTGGGAAATAGTGCGGCGGGGCATCTCCGCCCTTGGACCCTCTGGTGAAGATTTCTTCCCCGCTTGAGGCTTTGGTCTCCGGATCTTGAGCGGTCCTCTTCTCCCCTTGGAGGAGGATTCTCGATCCCCCTTTCTTGATAGCCTCCTTCACGGAGGTAGTAGTTCCTTGTTCCCCCTTCGCCTTCTTCAAAGGCACAACCTCTAGCATCTTGGTTATCTGAGGATCCGGCGTGGTCTCGGGGAGGGCGGACACTGATCAGTTTGCTTTTGCTATCCACTCCTGTTTAAAGGATAGCTCTTTTAAGGGCAAGTTTATGATAAATATCACGGATAGCATGTCAGGTACAGGACTACTTACTTGAGTATCCGAGGCGATTGCAGCTCAGACCTGCGTCCTCGGTTAAGTCCGGACACATTGCTTGTGATCCGAAGAACAGTTGGTACATCTCCACAGGCGTTCGCCCATAAAATGTTGGAGAGCTCGTGGTCCCTCGGATTAAACTCCCACAGGCGGAGGCGGCGTTTGCAGGCAAGGTGCGGCGAATCAGCATGACCTGCGCTACTCGACCAGATTGATCTCTCTCTCTCTCGGAGGTCTCGAATCGGCCCTGCAACAGAGTACGTCCTTGGGCGGTCCCAGTCGAGCCCTTTATTGACCCATGGCGCCCGCCGGTGGAGGACCCGAGCGGAAGGCAGGTGGCGCCGCCCATTTGGTGCCCACAGGGGCGGTGATATAAAACCACTCCTGTTGCCATAAATTGAGCTCCTCTTGAAAAGAGCCCTCGGGCCATGGGCGTCCGCATTCTTGCTTATAACAGCCCCTCCGCACTTTCTGCTGATGCCCCTTGATCATCTTGGCTCCACTTTGAAGGTCTTGAGCCACAATCCGAAGTGAGGGTAATGCGGAGGAAGGCTTCACATCGACAATGAGCAGCGAGATGTGGAGGATGGACTCGGATCAAGTCATGGAATTCCAGCCCATAATAAAACATGAGCCCCCTCACAAAGGGGTCCGTCGGAAGCCTAAACCCGAAGGAAGTGAGACACGAATACCACGCTCTCACCAGGCTCGGGAGTGGGAATAACCTGCCCTTGGGCAGGCAGCCTATCTGAAATTTCGCGGTTAGATACTGGCGTCTCTCAGCTTTAGCACATCTTCTTCCGTGGCGGAGGAAGACATCCACCGGCCGTGCAGGTCGGGCGGACATCGTTGAAGGTCGAAGCGCCTAAATCTGGAGCTTTGGGTGTTGGAACTTCGGCGGCGGATTCGATTGAGATTGAAAGAAAAGGCGGGCCTTGGTCTCGTTATAAAGAGGTTGAATACCAAGAGCCCTCCCGTGACCGTTCGGGACTCGCGCCGATGATGGAGGCGTGCCAGCGAACGCACGATTGGGTTACTACGCCCGTATTGATGAGGATCCCGGAATAAGGGGCACGATCTCCGCTTCGATAAGGCGTGCCAAGAAACCGCCTCGCTAAGCGCGCTGAGGTGGGACAGTAAAAGCGATTAGTATAAAGGCTGGCCGTGGTGTGATGTCACGCCCGCGGAATCGTCGGCAGATCTGTGCAAAGGTTATTCTCTCTACGGTGGTATGTGGAACTTGTTTTGCGAGCGGACACTATCCTTGTGTTCAAAATCTTCTATGAAGTATTCGGAGGAGGAACCCGCCTTGCAATGCGAAGACAATATGCGCCGGACTCGTCGTCATTGAAGCCTGGTTCGAGGGACTCTTGAGGAGTCTGGATTAGGGGTGTCGGATAGCGAACTATCACCGTTGGCGGACTCTGGACTATGAAGATACAAGATTGAAGACTTCGTCCGTGTCCGGATGGGACTTTCCTTGGCGTGGAAGGCAAGCTTGGCGTCTGGATATGTAGATCTCCTACCATTGTAACCGACTCTGTGTAACCCTAACCCTATCCGGTGTCTATATAAACCGGAGGGTTTTAGTCCGTGGGGCGAACAACAATCATACCATAGGCTAGCTTCTAGGGTTTAGCCTCTACGATCTCGTGGTAGATCCACTCTTGTACTACCCATATCATCAATATTAATCAAGCGGGAGTAGGGTTTTACCTCCATCGAGAGGGCCGAACACAGGTAAAAACATCGTGTCCCTTGTCTCCTGTTACCATCCGCCTAGGCGCACTGATTCGGGACCCCCTACCGAGATCCGCGGTTTGACACCGACATTATGTGTGGTGGGGCTGGTTCTTAGGCAAGTACAACCGTGGTTCTATCTCCATCGACGGTAGCATGATCTTTTTCAAGACCGTGTTTTACTCCCACAGATCTGCCATCACCCTCCAATTGAAATGGCTGATAAACAAGAAAATTAATTGAATGTACAGACATTGTAAGATAGACAGGTGCAATGGATAGTAGGGAAGAAAACAGGGCATGAAATAATTCACATTTATGTTGTCTAACCAAACAAAATAGCAGGACATAATTTCAAATATATGATGGCTAATTAAATAGGATAGAATGACACAATTTCACATGTATGATGGCTAACTAAACAGGATAGAATGACATACTTCAAAATATGATGACTATGTAAACAAGATGACATGATATAACTATACGATGTGTCTATTAAAGTGGTTGGCATGCCATAAATCACAAACATGCCGTCGATGGAAACATGATGGCATGATATAATTCATGGATAGAATGACATAATTCAAAATATGATGACTATGTGAACAGGATGAGATGATATAACTATATTATGTCTTTAGAAAATGGGTTGGCATGCCATAATTCAGATACATGTTGTCTATGTAAACATCATGGCATGATATAATTCAATGATTTATATACTAAGGAAGTGAGCAGAGGGCAATCGCATATATGATGTGTCAACTAAGGAGATGGCATTCAACATCGTGTATATAATGGAAAAACTAAGCATTGCAATACAACATATGCATGATATGAGTAATATAACCCTGCCAAGTTTGAGCATACACCTCAGGGGGATAATAGGACTGGTCATCTGCCTCTGAATCCTCCTCTGAAGAGCTATCTGTAAGAAGCAACATATTTGCTTCACCAGGTAGCATTGTATGCTCTGAAGACCTTGTTTTCACTCCAGATTTCTCCATCACCAATTCAAATGGCTGATGCACAGGAAGAGCAGTTGAATATACAAACATTGTTGACAAAAGCAATGAGAAATACAAAAAAAGGATGGCATGATATAATTCACATATATGACGCTTGGCTAAACAGCATGGCATTGCATAATTCACATATATAATGCCTTGCAACAAGATAGCATTGCATAATTCACATATATAATATCTTGCAAAAAGATGGCATTGCATAATTCACATATATGGTAATTAGACACTAAACAGGTGGCATTCACACAAATCATGTCTAAACTAAGCAAATGACATAGCAATGCAAGATACCATACGCACGATATGAGCAACATAACCCTGCCAAGTTAGAGCATGCACCTCGGGGATAGGACTGGTCATCTGTCTCTGAATCCTCCTCTGAGGAGCTATCCATAATCAGCGAGATATGCGCTTCGTCAGATAGCATAATCTTCTCTGAAGACCTTGTTTTCACTCCAGAATTTTCCATCACCATGTCAAATGGCTGATACACACGAAGAGTAGTTGAATGTACTAACATTGTTGACAAATGTAATACGTAATGAAAAAAAAGGATGGCCTGATATAATTCACATATAAGATGAATGGCTAAGCAGGATGGCATTGCAAAATTCACATATATGATGCCTGGATAAATAAGATGGCATTGCATAATTCACATAAACGATGAATAAACTAAACAGATGGCATTCACACAAAGCATGTCTAAACTAAGTAGTTGACATATTTGATGTATAAAGTAAGCAATGCAAGACACCATATGCATGATATAACCAACATCAGCATGCCAAGTTAGAGCGAAGACCTCATGGGGTAAATAGGAGTGGTCTTCTGCTTCTGAATCCCCCCTCAGAACAGTTATCTTCCTCTTGATTATGATCCGAAATGGGTGGAGGGGGCTGCCTTTGCGCTCACCCTGGAGCGACGTCTGTATGAAATTTATTGCCAGGCTCGTCTCTTTTTCTCTACATGTTCAGTTCCATTGTGTACAATGGCTGACATGCATAGGAATAAAACATAGTGAGATTATGTAAGGAGTGCATGCACAAATCCAGAGTGATGGTAGCAAAGCGTGGATAGACCCAAAACCAATGATAGCAGCGGATAATAGCTTTAGTTAAAAATACAGATAATGGCTCCTTTAATGTTTGTTTGCACCCAACATGAAACTCATAGTAGACACCCGAGATTAACCAGATAGTAGACAGATAGTACTGATTGCTGCCCAATATGTACCCCACAACCATTTAAAAACTCAAGTTTCAACATAAGTTTGGACCTGAGTCAGAGTCTAATAGGTGAACATGACGATAAAGTAGCATGTCATCATATTAAGCGATGCATAACCTAAGCAGACACGGAAGAGTGTGACCTCTCTTGTGGACCCGTGTAGTCCTCAAGGTCATTTGCTCAGTTGATGATGGTAATGCAGTTTTCGTGGCTGCCGGTGGCGGGGAAGAAGATCTGAGGCGGTGAAAGACATTCTGGAGAGCAGATCCATGCTGTGGTGAACCCTTCCGTCGTTGGAGTAGCTGAGCTGGGATGGAACACAGCATCGCAGGAGCAGGACAAACCACACAAGGTTTTCTTTGACACATATCTGTAACTGAAGTAATTGTGTAAGGGCTTGTTTGAATTTGAGGATTCTAACAATGCGGGGATAGGAAATAGACAGAATAGGATAGGAATGCACGTGCAAAATAGAGAATTTAAAACACGGGATTTCTGCCAATCTGGGTGTTTGGTCACAAGAATTGGAAGATCACAGGATGCAAAGAAGTATGGTGAGATTAAGTCAAACCACAAGAAGTGTACAACCTCTTTGGCGAAGCCATGTCAATCTCAACATGATTGGGTTGGCCGGTGAGGATGCTCCGGCTGACTTGGCTGTCGGAGGAGGGGAAGAAGATCTTAGGCGCCCTGGAGATGGAGCCGAGGTCTTGCTCCGCTGTGATGGAGGGTTTCATCGTTGGAGCAGCTCCGTGAATTGTACGACGCCGAGGCTGAAGCGGGACAAGAGAGACAAAGTTAACCTGGTGGAATTCTAATAGCATCTCCAATAGATGACGTAAAATACATAACCACAAAGTGCTAGATGTATACATCACCGCTCATCTCTGAACTTAACTGTCAAAACTGAATTTAACATCGAAACTGAACTTAAGCGTCGAAACTGAATTTTGCTATCGAAACTGAATTTTGTCGTCAAACCGAACACACTAGAGGTGAGGCTACACATCGATCGATTGACTTTTTCATCTCTCGTGGTCAATTTTGCAGCCGTTGGATCTGAAATCAAGGGCCTGCAGTTCATCTTCAACCTCCACCCCCGAGCCGCCACCACCAGTGCCAAACAGCCGCCCGCCCGCTTCAAAAACACTCCCCACCGCCCGGCCATCCCTCTAGGCCCCCCATGCCGAGCTTTTTCTCCGCGATCCCCACGCCACCGCCCCACAATTGCCGGCGACCACCGCCCCACCCCTGAACCCTAAGATAGATAGTGGGTACTTCTCGATGAGCCCCCTCCCATTGTGGCTGGTTCTTCCTTAACTCCATGAGCCCCCCACCCCAAAATCGATCGACCCAAAAGTCGATTCAGTCGACTGAAGTGTAGCTAAATCGGAGCAGCATCGCGAGCAAGAGCAAGAGAGAGAGCACTAGCGCGAGCAAGAGCAAGAGCAAGAGCAGACCAGGCAGGGGACCGAGAGCAAGAGCAGAGCAGCAGCACGGGCGAGAGCTAAAGCAGCAGCAGCTCCTACTGATGTGGACGTCGCCGCCGAGGGAGCGACGCCGTGGAGGAAGTGGCCGGTGATGCTGCGGTGGATGGAGCCGCGCCGTGTCGGCTCGGGACCGAGCACCGGCAGCACCGTGAGATCGAATCAAGAAGAAAATGCGGCGATTAGTGTACAACCTCTTTGGTGGCGCCGATTAGGCCGCAGCTTCATCCGAGGAAACGCTGATGTTGATGCTCTTCCGGTGGTGTAGGTGAAGACGGCGGTGTGGGAATGGAGGTGGCGCGAAAGACGAGGGGAACATCGGGCCAGCTCCTTGGAGGTGGAGGACGGGGTGGCTGAACCGGCGGGACGACCAGATCGACAACGGATCCTCATCCGGTACAGTGGATGAGGGACGTCGAGGTGTTGCTATGGACGATGTCGTCGGGGAAGAGGCTCCGGCTGGGTGGCGGACGGAGGAGGTGTGGGGCTTCACGGGTTTTTCTGGCCTCGGTGTACGAATGGGTGGGCGGATGGGATGGGAGTGGGGAACCATGGCTTAGGGACGCGCTTGTCCGAAATGTGGGGTAAGTTACGAAAGTACCCCCACCGATTTGAGGCCGTTCTTTCGGTTCAGGGGTATCACGGGCATTTCATGTGTCAGGAATTCATAGGAGGTGGGAGTTTTCGCGCGCGTTGTAATTTTGGAATAGCTAGGCGCGGGTTGAGATGGAGGGAGTTGTCGGAGCACAACGAGACAAAGATATATCTTAAATATTTCGGGCTAACAAGGCGCGGGTTGAAATTTCCGGACAAGCCTAACGTGTACTGTACCAAATCAATTCGCACTACAAATGTCATTCAAAACTTTGAATTCATGTTCTGTTCAATTAAAATATTTCGCTACGTGTATAATGCATGCAACCTAGTACTCAAATGAACGTTTTAGTGCATTCCAAACGTATATACTACCGCGTCAATATGAATTAAATTTGAATTCGTTTCTCTATTTGAATAAGATCTACAATAGTGATTGTTGTGAAGTCAAAGCATTTGAATTTGTTTCTCTATTTTAATAAGATCTACAATCGTCATTATTGTCAAGTTAAACCATCGTTTGTGTATTATCTTCACAGCACATCACATGATTAGTCTCGAGTTACATATGAACTATGTGTACTATATGAACTCGAACTCGATTTTTTGAATCCACTTTATGTTGATTTCAAATCATAGTACATTTCAAGCTCTAGCTAGATCTTCACAAACTAAACCATGTCTCATATGTATAATGTGTTTATCACATTATGTATGGTGCCCCGTCCCCTACGCCTACAAGTATTTAGATGTGAGTTGCAAACACCAAACATTACCACAAATTCAAATAAAATGCGAGAATGTTTGATATATAGTATTGTTTAGATTGTTCGATATTTAGTTGTAAGCTGCAAACGCCACACATTATCACAAATTCAAATAAAATGTGAGATTGTTCGATGTATAGTATGATTTAGATTGTTCGACATTTAGCTGTGAGTTGCAAACGCCATGCATTATCACATTATGGTATAACATGTGCAAAACCACAACACGTGTATCACCGCTATATTCATGCATGCATATGTTTAAAACACTATGATCTCCTATTCAAATATATGAATCCACTTTCATATCAAATTATGATCTTTTTTAGTCTCTTACACCCACACAATCCTCTAACCTTTGTAGCTACCACTAACTTTCTCTCGTGCATGCACGCCCTCCTCGCCCTCCCCTCCCCAAAGCATTCTATCCATCACAAGACATTCATTTTCTTCTTCTTTAGGTCGTTCTCCCACAGTCTCCAAAACTCCTTTCTGACACACACCGATCGGTAAACCTCTCCAGCGATGTCTGCCTACAACATACACACGCACCTTCAATCTCCTCCTTTATGTGTCCTTGCCTCGTGTCTCTCATACGGTCCCACTCACGTGTAAACTCTCGCCCCTCTTTTCATCGATCTCACAACTGCACACTCCTCCCCCTATCTAGCTAGTAGCTGGGCCTCTCGCACCACCTCCTAGCTCCATTCTCTCTGTCTATCCGTCTCGTCGGGCCTTATTTGCCTCTAACAAATGGACGTACACCGACCGATCTCCCTCTATACATATAGCTAGCTAGGTCCTTATAACTCATTTTCCCCCATGCATCGATCGATCTACCTCATTAGTTATGTATCTCCCTTCCTCCGACAAACAACAATTGATCTACCGATCTAGTTAGGTTTGCTTACCAAACACATGGTTCCCCTTCATCATCCATGTATGTGTCCCGATAGACCTATCACGCACAGGCACACACAGAAACACATCCCCACTCTTATTGATAATATTGCAGTTCCACCCTCAGTTTGTCTAGTACGCCTCTCCCACCATCTTCGAGAAGCAACTCCATCACCCATCCAGCACTCTACCCCTCTCCCTCCCTCTCTCTCTCTCTCCTCTGTCTGTCCCATCCTATTTCCCGTCCTTCAGTTATGTATGGATGTCGACCGATCTCCCTCAAGACATAGCTGGGTATCTCCTTCTCAACACATATACGAGTCATTCTACCTCTATAGTTAGGCCTCTGCCTACCCCTCCCCCACCCCCACGCACACACACACACACACACACACACACACACCGATACATCGAGCGCTCTAGTCATGTCTCCCTGCCACACACAAACTTGACCTGTGCCCTCTGGCGTTCCGGTAGCTAGGTCAGTCGCCCTATATCTTTGACTTGCACACACACACAATTTCGATGGCTCTCTTCATCAATCTCGCACCCACCCACTTGATCCTCTCTTCGACTCTATCGATATCTATGACCCCTCCCTCTCCTCTCGTGGATCGCCCGACCCTCTATATATGATATGGATAGGCCTCCATTTCATACACATTGCATGCAAAATTTTGTTTGAGATGTCATCGACACATATTCCCACAAATACATCCACGAAATCAACCTCCCCCCCCCCCCAAAAAAAAAACAAAAAACACTCACGAACGCACAAGCCATTTGTCTAGGTTTGTATCTCTCACACACACCCACGTAGGTGGGGGACGTGCACGAAGAGAAGAGGTGCACGCACGGCGCACGTACTCCTGTCTCTTTCCCAACCACACCCGCACGGGTACACGGTGGAGCTCATTTCTGTACGAAAAGGCAGCCCACATGGTAACTTGACACGTGTACTGGTTGTCCACTAGATGGAGGGAGGACCGTCTACCACGGGTGAACAAACAAATTGCGACTTGACACGTTATGTTAAATAAAAAAGAGGCAAACCATGTGGGGCCTACCTTAGAGGCAAGGCTCTATACACTGGAGTACTTTTGATGTGTCCCGTCAACTCGCAGAACGAGGAGAAGCTTGCTTAGTACGCCGTCTCCACCGCCCACGGGCGCGGTGGCTCACAGGATGAGGTGAAGCTTCCTTCCTTACGCCCGCTCCCTCGCCCACGTGCGCGGTGGCTCGCAGGACGAGGAGAAAATTTTACTAGTACTCCCTCCGTTTACTCCTCGTCCCTACTACCTTGGTTAGAGAGATTATCATATTGTTTGGAATATATATGTCCTTTAGTAGATTTCAATATGAACTACTAGTACATACTCCAAACACTGATGTATATAGACGTATTTTAGAGTGTACATTCACTCATTTTGCTCCGTATGTAGCAAAATGTTGAGACACTTATTTTGGAATGGAGGGAGTACATATTTTCTATGATCTGTCAATCATTGAGATGCAATAGCATGCATGTTAGTCTCCTTTGTATTTGATGAAATGATGCAACGGGCAACCTTGGACGCAAGATACATGTAACAGAAGCTGGAAGCTTCATAGCATTGTACTATCTCGCTGATAAATTACAGTACGTATTATACAAGTAGTACTATGTAAAGAGTTAGGTGTCGCACGGTGTCCAGAAAATATGGTGATAGTGTGAGGTGGGCCATGTAATCATTGAGCTCGTGTTTTCACCGCTCTTGCACTCTTACGCCGCCAGAAGAATGGAGAAAATTGCAATCTAGTAGCACCTCCTTTCGCCGAAAGCGTGGGACATCCAGCAGTCCTACCACCTCAGTAATAATGACCAATGAGCCGTCAAATCACATAGACCCAACAGTAAGTTGGACGGACGAAGCAACCATCACTCTTGAATCTGCTTCTCCCTTCAATGCAGGCGCCAGTGAGAGGTCGCGTCCGCTCTGCCCGGGCATGAATGCAGCACCGATTCTTTGGAGCGGCGCTGACCGTTTCTGGCAGGAAGCGCGCGCGGGCGATGGAGGGGCTTTGGGTGGGCCAGGCTGGTTAGGGGCGGGCGTGGCAGCTGTCCGCCTGTCCCTACCGGACGCCCGGAAAAGAGAGGATGCACTGACTCTCGCAGCTAAAATCATACGCTACACACCATCTCTCTGTAGGAGTAAGTCGATCTGTCGCTCTCTCTAACACACACATGCTGTTAAACACACACTCGCACACGCACACACAGGTTCATAGAATAGGAAAATCGTATGAAAAGGGTTGAAGTGAAGTGAGATACAAATGGAGTACGTACAAGAAGAGAAGAGGCATCTGTTAGTTGTTTGGATTAATTGTTGCGTTTAGAGACAGAAATCAGGGCTTTGATTGGAGGAATGACCGGTCAAGTTTCTCCTTCTCCTCCAATCTGCTTGCACCTTGGTCCCGCTACACCTTCTAACGTGACTTATTACACCTAGACATAGGGAGTCATACGAGATAAGGTGGCACACTGACTTAGGTCGAATACAAGTACCCAAAATTGTGTGCATGTTATAATAAGGATTCACTTAAAATAGTACGCGGTAACAGAGGATCAATTGGACAGTGTTCCCGAGCAAGTAGCGAGATGTGTGAGGTAAGATACACCGCTAGCGCTTTTATTTTTTCTTATTAATTTGTTTGTTTCACCCTCTGACTGGTGGGACCCAACATACTACGTGGAGAGAGGTAAGGTGACTAAGGCTGCATTATTTCTGCACCACTGTGGATAGTCTTACCACCAAAGCCACATGACACGATTATGATTTAAATCCCAATGACTCCCACACACAAAAAAACACACGACATGCTTGTCACACGAATGCAGGAATGTATAAAAGGTTATTTTCCTCTTGTTGAACATAACGGGAGGGTTGTGTAGCTGGTTAGCCTGTTCGCTCATCAAACTTGAGGTCTCGGGTTCGATAACTACACTTGAGTATAATTCGTGCCAGGAGGATTCTTTGACTGGTCAAAATGGATGGATACGGAGCTATACGATCTCGTAGTGACCGTATAATCACCTCATCATGTATAAGCTGCAGCCTCGGTGCTTGTTTTCTAGGGTTTGCACTCTTCACACTCTCTCAAGTATATATATACACACTGGAGCCTCGGCGCTTGTACTTGCTCTCTTCACACTCTCTCACCCTCTCCAGATCTACACAAGACTTCGTTGGCCTCTCTCTCCCCCCTCACTGCTGGTCTGCTTCTAGTTGCTCTCTTCACACTCTCTCACCCTCTCCAGATCTAAACAAGACTTTGCTGGCCTCTCTCTCTCTCCCCTCCCTGCTGGTCAAATAGCCATCCGCCGGGAAGGGAAGGAGGCTTAACGCTGTCGCTGTCGGCGAGGGAGGGAATCCACTACCGGCGCAGCTGTTCACTTTCACCCAGCGGCGGCGCGGGAGGGCCTCCGACCCCTTCTTCTTTGCCGCCGTACATAGCGTGGGTCGAACGGCCTTCGGTCGCCCACCGGACCACACCCCAAGAATCTTAAGGTATAATTTACTTATTCCACATGCATTGCTCTAGCTGCATGTGGGCTTTTTCCGCTTCTGCACTCGAATCTAGGTGTTGGATCAAACAGGAAAGTAGTGGGGAAAGTTGTATACCATGAATCTAGGACATGGTTCAAAGAGGAAATGAATGGGGGAAAGTAGTGGGAAAAGTTGTATAGCATGAATCTAGGACGTGGTTCAAAAAGGAAAGGAAGGGGAAAAGTAGTGGGGAAAGTTGTATCGCATGAATCTAAGACGTGGTTCAAAGAGGATAGGAATGGGGGAAAGTAGTGGGGAAAGTTGTATAGCATAAATCTAGGACATGGTTCACAGAGTAAAGGAAGTGGGGAAAGAACTAGTACAGACTGGCTATCCAGCACCTACGTTGGTCGAAAAGGGAAAACAATGACAAACGCAGTACGTACATATGTAACGAACTGATGTTTTGTTTTGGGGGACAAGGATGTAGAGTTTGAGCAGGACTAGATTTGCTGCTCTCACATAGGGAAAGGTGTCTAAAGATAACAAAACCGGGACCAACACAAATATGCTCCTTGGTTGTTTGTTCTTTGTTGCAATAGACTGTGCATCACCCCAGTACATCGGTAGATGCACATGGTGCTGAAAAGGCCCACCGTCCCTGCAACTCTTTAGCTGTTGTTAATCTAAGGCCCTGTTTGGTTAAAAACTCCCTAGTCCCTACCTGCTTGGTTCCAGGGACTAAACATGGACTAGAGGTTATTAAATGAAATGCTAAAAGACCATGTTACCCCTAGTAGTGAACTAATAGAGACAAGGTGCAATGCGTGGCAGGGGCAACTGTTGGAAAAAGTCCCAAAAAGACTCCCTCGGGTTCTTCTTTCTTTAGTCCCAAATGCCCACTTTTAGTCCCTAAAAGTCCCTCCTGTTTGGTTTAGATGGGACTGACACGGAGTTTTTTTAGTCCCTCCACGAAAATGTCCCTGTAAACAAACACCCTCTAATAATGCCGCTGGAAAATTGATGCAATGCCATAGTTAAAAGCAAATTAAATGTTTAACAAATTTTATTGTTAATATAATCTCTCTGTTAATATTAATCAATGCCACCATTTGTGAAATGCTACTTTCTTGCTTTCTTTCCCATTTAGATAAGGTAGATGCTTCTTTTTGTTGGCTTCTGTGTCATCCACCGTTACTGACCACTAGTTGTTTCCTTTGCACCTCTGTGTAAACAGGGTTATCTACTTCACCTCATTGCCATTGTGACCTTTTGTTGCACTGCACAAAACACTTTTGTTTTAAGAGTGTTTTGTGCAGTTCAACCAAAATGTCACACCGACAATGTTGCTTGATTGCTTGGTCTTAGTGGAACTGCACAAGAGGAGATCTTACTTCCTATCCATGTTGGCAAATTTGGTTCAGAACTTCTTCTTGTGAGTTTTTTGAATTCCGCGTCATGAGAGGTCAGTACTAGCCTTTTTCACATGATTCTGCAGTGTGCTTTCATATGTTGTGCTACTTGTACGGTAATGTTGCTTGATTTTAGTGAACTGTACAAATGGAGACAAGACTTCCAATCTATATGTGCACCGTAATATCCCATTGAGGTAAGATAAGGGTATTTCACAACTGTTGGCCTATATTTTGCCAATTTCATCAAAAAATTAATGTCATTGTTTAGTGCTATACTTGTGCAACCTAATTGACATGCCAAATCTTACATTGAAGGCCAAGCTTGTCTGTTATTGAACCAAGTGATGAAGGGGAAGAACAAGCGGAAGAAAAACAAAAATCAGCTCCTGGTGCTGTAATGAAGCACTGGAACTGTGATGACACAAGTAATCATATAGTTTTGCATCTTAATTTATTGCTATGGCTGGAATGAGCAATTGTTTTGCCACTGATTTGATGCCACTCTTAATGTAATACGTAGTTATCTCTACTTGTGTAAACAGGGATCTTCTTTGAAGATACCATATATTTTAGTGGAACTGCACAAGAAGATGTTGGAAACATTAATCTAATCGAGGAGTATATAGTAAGCATGGCCACCACAAAGAGATAGCAGATGGTTCCGGAGAAGTGCTTCATCTGTATGCTCTACACAATAAGCCTCCTGACAAAGGTTGGTACTCGTCCATTGATTTCATCCATATGATTGAGCTTTGTCATCTCTATTGGTGTTGTGCTACTGTTTAGATGCTATCATCAAAAAGTGGTATTGTCCTTGAGAAGTGCTTCATCTGTGCTGTTTTAAATATTTCCTTTCCTTTTTTTCGAGCAAACAGGGATGCTAGCATTTAGTTATCCTCTTGTCTTTGCACAACAGGATCATCCTCCTTTGAAGAAGAATATGGAGTACGTGAAGTGACTAGTTCCGATTATGCCATGATGAAGAAGCCCTGTCTATCTTCTCATCAGAAGGAGCAGTTGAAGGATGGTTACATTACCCCCCACAAGACCAAACTAACTTCAGCCCAAAAGGACTGACAAATCTCCATTTTCTTGCTGTGATGCGCGAGTACAATGTTGTTCTAAGATTCTTTCCAATGATTTCCATTTTTGTAAAAGTGTGCTCTACATGGACCATGTAGGTGCCAGTTTAAACTGTCAATTCATATTACAGTTTGCTTTATACTAATCACTTTTTTTGTATTTGTGCAAACAGGGGTGCTCAGCTTGATTTCAATGGGAACTGCACAAAATGTTCATGAATACATCAAATCATTCATTTCCACCACAAGAAAGGAGGTGCCGATAAGTTCAAGGCGTTGCAACATATAAGGGCGAAATCATACAAGCTACGCGCGAATTTGGTTGATTTTGGTGGAACTGCACAAAAATAATAGCTGGTTTATTTAGCATGAGGTGCCATGTCAATGTCCGAATTGATGGCAAACCCTGCCCATTCCACAATCGTAGGCATTTGATATTTTGGAATGGGAAAACCTTGTCAAATTTTGCTCATTGATTTTAGCAAGAAGACATGCATTTGATATTTTCGAATGGGACGCCCTTTGCTGTCAGCAGCGTCGATCCATTTTTCTTTATTCTTTAGTTGTGAAGTAAATATTGGCTCTGACATGTGAATCGCTGAGATGCATAATCATCGATTGTTTTGAATGTTCTCTATGACATGTGAATCACTGTGATTGCAATGTACAGGAACGCTAAAAAGCTGCTCAAACTCGTTGTACTCCTTCTGTTCCTTTTTACTTTGCACATTGTGTGGTAGCATACAACTGAAGTGCTCAAGTTCTCTAGCAAATGACTATCTCATGAGCTTGCTCAACCACGGAGCGCTCTTCAATCAGCCTGTAATCACAGAATTGCTCCATGGTGTACAGCTCAATGCCAGCAACCAGAGGGTAGCAGCGGTGGCCTTACTTGGACCCGAGCGGCGGCGACCTACCATGTTCTACTCTTCCTCGTTTTCTGTGTGGCGCGGCCTCGTTGACAGCGGGGCGGGGCCTCGGCGGAGCCGGCGATGTCCTCTGTCTCGTTGCCGGTAGGCGGTGCCTCGGCGGAGCGGGGGAAAATTCTCCCCCTCGTTGCCGGTAGGGTGGGACCTCGGCGGAGCCGGCGGTGTCCTTTGCCTCGTTGTTGGCGCCGCGGGGCCTCGGCGGAGCAGGGCCTCGTTAGAGCCGGCATTGTCCTCTGCCTCATCCTTGGTCTCGCCAAACAGCGCCTCGGCCGCTTCATCGCCCTCTTTGTAGGCGGCCGCAGCCTCCGCCACCCGCATGCGGTACCGCCAGCGCTCGAAGCGGCCCTCGCGGGCGGAGCGGTACGAGTCGAGCAACGCCTCCTGCTCTGCCTGCTCCACGGCGATCTGCTCCTCCGCCTGCAGGTGCTCCTGGAGGAGATGGTGGTTGTAGGCGGTGTCGGCCTACGCCTTCCGGAACTGCTCCTCACGCTTCTGCCTCACCGTGTCCATATATTGGGCACGTGCCTCGCCAATGGTCATGGTGCAATGCACCGGCGAGGATGGCGCGGAGGAGGGGGTTGACGTCGGATCGTCGACTACCATGTTCTCCGTTGGGACGTCGTCGTCCTTCGGCTGCCTGTCGGCCAGCCAGTTGATAGCAATGGCTGCCATCTCCTTGTGGTCCATCATCCGCCCGTCCCGAAGAGCGCTGGAGCGCGAGGAAGCCATGGTGGGCAGTAGTGGTGTGGACAGGAGAATAGGAAGGGATGCAGATGACTGCGGCTATGGCCGACGCAACATTTTATATAGCAATGGTGGGCGGCGGAGGGACGGACGTGTGGCGCCGGAGTAGCCGCCTCGGCAACCGTGTATCATTAATGTGGGCGGCAGAAGGACGGACGGACGACACTTGTGTCGTTTGAAGGAGGAGCAATCTCATGCACCGGGAAGCGGGGCGGGCGGCGCTGACCGTTTTGGGTGGAAAGCGTGCGCGGGCGAGGGAGGCGGTCTGGGTGGGCCAGGGCGGTCAGACTCGTGCTTGGCAGTGGTCGGTCCAGCAGCCGGACATGCTGGCTCGCCAGCTACCTCGCCGAGCTGAGCGACGACAATCAGACGATGGACTTAGCTTCCGACCAGGAGCCGGCGCCACTGTCCAAGCCGGTTCATGCCGTGTTCACCATAGAGCAGGTGCGGCCGCACTTCGACGCCCTAATGGCGGAAGAGCTACCAGCACAGGAGGACCTGTGCTGCAACCTCCATCTCCTCAACGAGCACCGGTGAACAAGCGAACGACAATGCCGTCGCGGACATGTGGCCCTATGATCCTGGCTTCCCGAGTGAGCAGCGGGCGCTGTATCAGACCATCCGTAGGGCCCGCGAGGCCCTCTCCGTCGTCCTTCGAGTTGTTGCGCTCGCCGTGGCGCCGCCGTCTCGCGTTGTCAACATGGTCAACAGACATGAGGATGAGGAGATGACTTTACTTGGAGAGGATGACAGCAAGTGCCTCCTTATTAGTATATAAAACTATAATTTTTTTGCTTCCTCCTGGTTTCCTGACATCACGGTCCCACACCATTGTGAACCTATGTAGTCAATAAACGAGAGAATTGCACAAGAAGCGTCCGACAGCTGGGACCAAGCAGCTTGAGCAGTATTTGTGTTTTTGAGGTGTGAGCACTGCAGAATTTTTCTTGAGCGATGTTTAGCCCAGATATTAATTTTTCTCCTCTGAACAACAACGAAAACATCACTGCAGCTATTAACTGGGTAGGCTGTGGCCCGTCTAGCTCAGGACAGATATCCAGCCCACATATTAATTTTTTTCAAGCTGAAAATGGCTAGCCCAGCTATACTTTTTTTTAGGAATACCCAGGCAAGGTCAAGTTGTTATTCTCCGCCCCGCTGGGCTGCAAATCTTTCCTAGGAGGGATACATTAGGCTTAACAAGAAAATGGGCTTTAAGAAATAATAAATGGGATGTAATTATAAAAACTGGGCAGTAACTATAAAAAATGCACCAAACACGTAATTACTTTACAAAATATTATTTTTGGATATTGAAAATTTTAGTTTCATTAATTGTTGCGTGCGCAATGTTTTGTTGGATTTTTACGTAATATAAATTTATATTGAAATTGTATTTAGTCTGACTAGAAATTTCGGGATAAAAATATTTTGGATCCATCAAAATGTGGGAAATTTTATTGAATTCTGTTTTGAACGGTTGGTTGAAATGGGCTGTACTTTTAACAAACTGTAAATGGGCTGTAGTAATTCTATTAGAATTCAAAAATGGGCTGTACATTCTTACAAATCGCAAATGGGCTATAAGTCCCCTCCCACACACTTGTGGGCCTACTAAAGAAGTTGACGCGTATGCAAGGCTTTGTCAACTTATTATAGTCAACACACGGTTCTAGCAGCAGTGGCCGTTGGATGTCCATCCAAAGGATGCCGTGCTTCTTCTTCAATCTTGGATATTCTAGCTTCACCCGCCCAAAAAATGATTCCTCCCCCTGACATATGGGGCGCACCGTTTCGGAAGCTGACCTGTGGGCCTACTAAGTTGACGCGTACCAAGGGCTTTGTCAACTTAGTCAATATGAACGATTCTAGCTGCAGTGACCGTACGATGTCCATCCAACGGCCATAGTGCTTCTTCAACCTCTGGTCTTCTTGCTCTAGCCGCCCAGAGGAGCGCCGGTCGTGCCGCGTGCTCCCGCCTCGTGGTCGATCAGGATGATGCTGGAGGCCTCACCTCCCCTACTACTCCCACCGCCGCCGTGCCATCCTCTACTCACCCACACCCTCGTTATTCCGCAGGCCGACAACGCCACACCGCAGCCGAACCAGTGAACCCTCGTACTCCTCTCGCATGGGATTCCACCGCCGCTTCCTTCCCGGCTCGCCGCCCCTTCCTAGGCCTCGCCTGCCCACCGCTCTGGTGCTCCGCGTGGCGTGGTCAATATGGTCAAGGAACGGCTTCCATCGAACGTGGATCAGACGTGGAGAGGCTGATAGCTGGGTCCACGACGGCAGCAAGGAAGTGCCTCCTTATTATGCGGAAAATAATGATTCCTCCACCTGACAGCAGGGACCCACCGAACGGACCACCGTATTTCGTGAAAAAAACATTTGCCCCTGCTGCTGGGACCCACCGGACGGGCCACCGACATGTGAAAAACGTTCCCCATTGTCACTCGACCCACCGGAAGTGCCTCCTTATTACGCACAAAAATGAATACTCCCCGCTGGTTGGGACCCACCTTGGTGGGAGGCTGACTTATGGGCCTACTAAGTTGACGGGATGGAGTGCTTTGTCAACTTAGTCAATATGAACGATTCTAGCTCCAAAGGACTGTGACGATGTCCATCCAACGCCATAGTGCTTCTTCAACCTCTGGTCTTGTTGCTCCGGCCGCCCAAAGAAGCGCCGGTCGTGCCGCATGCTCCCGCCTCGTGGTGGCGGCTGTGCTACACGCGGAGGCCTCACCGCCCCTACTATTCCCACCGCTGGCAGGCCATCCCCTACTCACCCACACACCTGTTATTCTCGCAGCGACGGCAGCCTCACCCGCAGCCGAACCAGTGAACCTCAGAGTCCTCTATGCGTGGGCATCCACCGCCGCGTCTTCCCGGCCCGTGTCGCCCCTTCCTAGGCCTCGCCGCCGCCCACCGCCTGGTGCTCTCGGTGCGGCGTGGTCAACGTGGTCAAGGAACGGCTTCCATCGGACGTGGATATGACGCGGAGAGGCCGACAGTGGGTCCACGGCTGCAGCAAGGAAGTGCCTCCTTATTACGCCGCAAAATAATTATTCCTCCACCGACAATGGGACCCACCGGACGGGCCACCGTATTTCGCGAAAAAATCGTTTTCCCCTGACTGCTGGGACCCACCAGCTACATCTTCGCACGCAAGGAAGTGCGTCCGGGCAAAAAAAGATTCGCCTATTGGGAAACGTAGTAATTTCAAAAAAATTCCTACGCACACGCAAGATCATGGTGATGCATCGCAACGGGAGGGGAGAGTGTTGTCCACATACCCTCGTAGACCGAAAGCGGAAGCGTTAGCACAACGCGGTTGATGTAGTCGTACGTCTTCACGATCCAACCGATCAAGTACCAAACGCACGACACCTCCGAGTTCAGCACACGTTCAGCCCGATGACGTCCCTCGAACTCCGATCCAGCCGAGTGTTGAGGGAGAGTTTCTTCAGCACGACGGCATGGTGACGATGTTGATGTTCTACTGACGCAGGGCTTCGCCTAAGCACCGCTACAGTATTATCGAGGTGAACTATGGTGGAGGGGGGCACCGCACACGGCTAAGAGATCAATGATCAATTGTTGTGTCTAGGGTGCCCCCTGCCCCCGTATATAAAGGAGCAAGGGGGAGGTGCGGCCGGCCATGGAGGAGGCGCGCCAGGAGGAGTCCTACTCCTACCGGGAGTAGGACTCCCCCCCTTTTCCATATTGGACTAGGAGAGAGAGGGGGAAGAGGTGGAGGGGAGGAAGGAAAGGGGGGGGGGGCGCCGCCCCGCTCTCCTTGTCCTATTCGGACTGGGGGGGGGGGAGGGGTGTGCGGCCCTGCCTTGGCCTCCTATTATCTCTTCCACCAAGGCCCACTAAGGCCCATTAAGTTCCCCGGGGGTTCCGGTAACCTCCCAGTACTCCAGAAAAATCCCGATTTCACTCGGAACACTTCCGATATCGAAACATAGGCTTCCAATATATCAATCTTCATGTCTTGACTATTTAGAGACTCCTCGTCATGTCCGTGATCACATCCGGAACTCCGAACAACCTTCGGTACATCGAAACATATAAACTCATAATATAACTGTCATCGTAACGTTAAGCGTGCGGACCCTATGGGTTCGAGAACTATGTAGACATGACCGAGACACGTCTCTGGTCAATAACCAATAGCGGAACCTGGATGCTCATATTGGTTCCCACATATTCTACGAAGATCTTTATCGGTCAGACCGCATAACAACATACGTTGTTCCCTTTGTCATCGGTATGTTACTTGCCCGAGATTCTATCGTCGGTATCGCAATACCTAGTTCAATCTCGTTACCGGCAAGTCTCTTTACTCGTTCCGTAATACATCATCCCGCAACTAACTCATTTAGTTGCAATGCTTGCAGGGCTTAAGTGATGTGCATTACCGAGAGGGCCCAGAGATACCTCTCCGACAATCTGAGTGACAAATCCTAATCTCAAAATACGCCAACCCAACTGTCGGTGTCAAAACCGGCGGATCTCGGATAGGGGGTCCCGATCTGTGCGTCAAGGCTAATGGTAACAAGAAGTAAGGGACACAGATGTTTACCCAGGTTCGGGCCCTCTCGACGGAGGTAAAACCCTACTTCTTGCTTGATTAATATTGATGATATGGGTAGTACAAGAGTAGATCTACCATGAGATCGTAGAGGCTAAACCCTAGGAGCTAGCCTATGATGGTATGAATGCAATTGTGATTGGCCTTCTAAGGACCAACCTCTCCGGTTTATATAGACACCGGAGAGGGCTAGGGTTTACATGGAGTCGGTTACAAGGAAGGAAATATAATATCCGGATCGCCAAGCTTGCCTTCCATGCCAAGGAAAGTCCCATCCAGACACGGGCTGAAGTCTTGAGTCATGTATCTTCACGCTTCAATAGTCCGGACGTTGTATATAGTCTGGCTGTCCGGATACCCCCTAATCCAGGACTCCCTCAGTAGCCCCTGAACCAGGCTTCAATGACGATGAGTCCGGTGCGCAGTATTGTCTTCGGCATTGCAAGGCGGGTTCCTTCTCCGAATACTCCAAAGTGTTTATCGAACACGTAGACCGTGTCCGGATCCGCATGATGATCTTCGTATGGTAGGGACCTGATTTGCTGGAAATCCTCGTGCGTCATGCACTGGTCCAACGCGAACCGACGTTTCTTACCCCATGATGACTCGCATCACGAGGCGGTTTTATTGGCACGTCCCATCGGGGTAGAGATCGTGTCCCACTTATTACGGGATTTTCCATCAATATGAGCACGCGTGACCCCACGACGGCTGTTGAAATTACCCATGTGTTTTTAGATAAGCCTCAAATAGCCACTCCGAGGACTCTTGATACTCATCCCTTTTATAAAAGGGGTCGAGACCTACGCCTCCTTTTCACCTTCCCCGCGCCTTCCTGTACCTCGAGTTCTAACACCCGAAACCTAAGCCTCAACACCCTAGATCCGCCGATATGTCCGGATCCGTCCCTCAAGGCCAATGGGTGGCCTCCTCGATCCAAGAGGACGACATTGCGAAGCTTAGGGAGGTCGGATACCTGACCGTCGACATCCGACACAGGCTTCCTGCGTCCGGGCAGGTCATCCCCACACCGGAGACTAATGAGTGCGTCGTCTTTGTCTCGCACTTCCTCCGCGGCCTGGGCTTCACCCTCGATCCCTTTGTGAGGGGGCTCATGTTCTATTATGGGTTGGATTTTCACTATCTGGCTCCAGACTCTATCCTCCACATCTCGTCGTTCATTATAGTGTGCGAGGCCTTCCTCCACGTCACCCCACACTTCGGCCTATGGCTCAAGACCTTCAATGTGAAGCCGAAGATGATCGAGGGGCGACATGCAGAGTGCGGAGGTGCTGTAATAAGCAGGAATGCTGATGCCCCATGGCCAGAGGGTTCTTTCCCAGAAGTATCCGATGTATGGCAATGGAGGTGGTTTTATGTCACGGCTCCCCGAGGCACAAAGTGGGTGGCTGCCCCCGAGTTTCGCTCGGGCCCTCCGCCGCAGCTTGGCATCTTGGACGGATGTAGGATTTGAATTGGGGTCTACTGGTGATATCCAGTCCGCGTAATCGCATTCGGGAGCTTATTGAGAGAGACATTAACCTTGTCAGCATAATGCAAGTGATGTTAATCCGGCGGATGTTGCCGTGCCAACGCCGGCCTCTCCGGATGTGGGAGTTCAATCCGGAGGGTCCATGGACTGTCAAGCACTTGTTCGGCTTGAAGCTCGAAGAGATGTGCAAATTATTCTTCGGACGGAAAGTAAAGTGTCCGAATACCACCAAGGACGCGGGCCTAAGCTGCAATCACCTAGATACCCAAGTAAGTAAATTTGATACCGGACAACCATGTTTTGTATTTGTCGTAAGTGTTTATTCTGAATATCATCCGCGTCCAGGAATGGCTCAGCAAGGCGGAGAGAATCAGGTGTCCGGCGCCACTTCCCGAAGGCTCGCCCACCCCTACCGTGGCCAAGATGCTCGAACAGGTACTCAGCAGAATGCCCTCGGGGAAAGAAAAGGGGAAGGATGAGAGATCCGAACCACACACATTACACATCCGAACCGGGGATAGTCGGGAAGGAGAGGTCAAGGCCTCCTCCCCGCGCGGGAAGAAGAGGGCCGCTTCCGACGACTCGGAGACGGAGATGCCCAAACCGGGGAAAAAGATAACACCAGGGGACTCTGCCCCAACGGGCACCCTCACCGCATCGTGCCCACCAATGGGCCAGCCCTCCACCGAGCTGTAAGTTAATTTTTGATTCAAAGGTACTGCGTTCCTCCTAGATTAATAACCCGGATTCATCTTTTCGCAGTCCGGCTAGTAGCCCTTCTCAACAGAGTTCGTCTTCGGGGGATCTTCCTCCGGAGATGATGGAGAGCGAGACCCCACCCACCTCTCCGGCTCAGCAGGCGACACCGAGGTGTCGTCACAGAGGAGTCTGGATCTGCCGAAGGCGGAAGCCAATGCGTCAGCCCCCCTTAGCCCGGAGCATTTGGATCCTGCAAGGGGCGATGGGAAGGGTCCGGCACAGTTTGATGTCCGGCCGGACATACTGACGGGCCTACTGGAGCGAGCTGCGCTCTCGGGGGAGCACCGCTCATTAATGAGCGAGGTGCTCAAGAATATCTCGTCCGCTACAAGAGGTTTGAATGAAGCATTTGCAAGTCTGCTCAGAGGCTTTGAGGTATGTAACGAAAAATACACTGTTTTTGGCTGTGAGGCATGTGTTAGGCGTGCTCCATATAGATAGTAGCCCTTGAGACTCTGGTTGCCCGCCTTAGGGGGCAAACGGGGGATCATAAATCAATGATCGCGCTATAAATTTGTGCAGGTACCTGTGAGTCCGGCCGCCGACCAGTCCGTGGAAGTCTTCGAACTGACCAGGCAGATTCGATCGATTGATGCCGATATCACGCTGGTGAACGAGCGGCTAGATAAGTCACAAGGTATGTGCTCCGTCTTCCTTTGTATAGGAAAATATGGAGGCGGCATGATATTAGTGTAATATGTTCGGACTACAGATGGTGCTGCTGCCGTGGAGGCCCTGAGGGCAGAACTTGTTCAAGCCAAGGAACAAGCTCGGGTTAGCAATGCGGCTGCCCTAAAGGTGGTCGAGGAACTGAGAGCCGAACAAGCAGCTCATCGCCGAAGCGAAGAAAAGATGGCCGAAATGGCTATTGAGTTAAAAAATGCCGCTGACCGGTATGAGCTCCTTGAAAGGGAGCATAAGGATAGCTTGGCCGAGCTGGACAAGGCACGCAATGCCATAAAGGAAATACGGACCGAGCTCAGGTGTGCGCGGGAGGAGCTTCAACAGGCCGGTAAAATCTTGGCTGGAGATTCCTACTTGCTGCGGACGAAGTTTTTTGATCTGAAGTATGCTCCCCTGGATGGGCGATGGAGTCCTGCAGATGCGTATGCGGATTTGGCAGAGAGTACGGCTGATGCTGCCAAGTTCTTCGAAGGTCAAGGTGATAAGGAAGTAGAGAAGCTTTTCTGGTCGCAATTCAATGCTCCCACTCGCCCGCTACCATTAAATGAAAAGATGGCTGCTGTAGCGGAGCTTCACAGGCTGTCCGGTCTTGCAATGCGGTCTGTAATATACCATCTTTGGCCGGAAGGGCTTAAGCCGGACAATTACTTTGGCTTGGTGCAGCGATTCCTTGGGGCCATGCCTCGGATCGATGCCATGAGGAGGTCGGCGTGCATAGAGGGTGCACGGATGGCTCTTGCCCGCGTTAAATCCTATTGGACAGATATGGAGGCCAATATTATAGCGACCCAAGATCCGGCAGGGGGCCAATATCCGGCCGAGCACTACTTGGCGCAAGTCACAGAAGGTGCCCACCTCATAGAGGCGCAGTGCTCGAAGAATGTATTATTCGAGTGATAAATTGAATTATTGTAAAAACAATGTTATTTTGGTTATAAGGCTATATTTATACTTTTTTCCCGAAAGTATTATTGTGTCCCCTATGCCGTTATATATATATATATATATATATATATATATATATATATATATATATATATATATATATATATATATATATATATATATATATGTGTAATCCGAAAGATAGCGATCGTCGGCTTCAGCCCCACGCAAACAATGCAGGGTGTTCGCAAAAATATGCATAATCACACTTGATCCAACGCCTTGGTCCATGAAGGAGGTGATCGCACGTCGAACTAGGCAACTGGACTATATAGCTGTAACACTTTCGCTAGCCATGGAATTAATGTTGGGGCTACTATGTAGCCCGTGGTACATTTCGTTGGCATCCGAATACGAGCGCATGTGTACATGACCGGGCAACGGTCCTTCGTTAATGCGGAGGAATCCTAAAGATTCCGATGAGTCTTCGAGTGGTTGAACAGTCTCTCACTGTATCATGACAGTCAATTTTCAGCTTTCTCTACTGAGGTGCTCATCCGGAATAACCAGGGCACAATCGCAGTAGTTCTCCTTTGGCCACCTTAGCCGATAGTAACGGAACGTAAGGCGGCGAACCCAAGAGCCGGGCAAACCCAACATTTGACCAAAGACATGATTCGAAGCTGCTGCATATAAGGCCAAACTCGTGACGCCGAACACTCCCGAGGGTATTCGGACTTTATAATAATCGATGGGCTCAAGAATGCCCATTCGTTATAAACCCTGTTTTTCCGTGTACGCGTTAACTGTCATGTGAGATGCCAAACGGCAAGATCCTCTATGGGTATGGAACCCATGGGATGATTAAACAACAAGAGGCAATAAAAAGGTTTACACAGGCTTAATCTAAAAGAAACCTGTTGAACGGGCCTCGCTGCACGCGTCACGCCTTTGTCTCCGCGCAGCCGTATCCTCGAAGGGTATCGCGCAAACGTTGTCTGTGGAAAAAAGGAAAAATCGTAGAAGAGTACAACGTGAGTACGCGGTGCATAATAAGAGTGTAGGATGTTGGCCTGTCCATAAGGTTGAGCCAACTGTGGGACTATGTTAAATATTTATAGCCCCTGGTATCCACCATGGGATTATATATACGGTGCCCTGGTTTAATTTTATCCGGGCGACCGAACTCGTCTAGCTGAGTCTGTGGCCTTTAATGACCAGTCATGTTTTCTTATGTTGGAGGCCGCATACCGCCGCGAGGGCCGCCGCGTGTTCCTCTCAGGCGTGATGAGCGCCTGTTAGTCTGCTAACGGTGATGACGCCGTGGACCGGCATCTTAAGTGTAAGGTAGCCATAGTGCGGCAATGCATTGAAGCGAAGCGAAAGCCGTTCTTCCGAAAGCATCGCGTGATAGTCGCTTTGAAGGGTGCGGCGATGAAGAGTAGTTCTTCACTCGGAGTTGTCCGCGAAATAATGTTACCTCTAGTGCGACGGAACTCCCGTGGGCTTCAACGCTCGTATCACCCCTTCAAAGGTGGTGTTGCTTTGGTTAATTTCGATGAGTCTATCCCCATCCTGCGGGCAATGTCCTCATATATTAAATTGAGACTGCTGCCGCCGTCCATAAGGACGCGGGTAAGACGGTATCCATCGATTACCGGGTCCAGCACCAAGGCCTTTGATCCTCCGCGCCGAATACTAGTTCGGTCATCCGAGTTATCGAAAGTGATCGGATAAGGCATCCAGTGGTTAGGCGTGAGTATAATGGGCTCGATGTCGGTCGTGTCTCTATGCGCGTGTTCGTGCCTCCTCCTGGATGTGTGAGTCGCGTGGATCATGTTCACTGTTTTAACCTCTGGCGGGAATTTTTTCTCCTTCGGTGTTCGGCTGGCGGGGTTCATCCTCGTCTTCACTTGGTGTTTCCCTTTCCTTGTGTTCGGCATTTAATTTGCCGGCCTGCTTAAAGACCCAACACTCTATGTGCGTGTGGTTTGCAGGTTTGTCAGGGGTGCCATGAATTTGGCATAGTCTATCCAGGACTCTGTTCATACCGGACGGTCCCTCTTTACTGCCTTTAGGTGGCTTGTTTTGCTGATTAGGTCGAGAGCCCCTGAATCCGGCATTAACCGTCGTGTTGTCCGTGCTCTCTTCCTTGTTTTGGCGTTTGTTTTGTGGACGCTGTGGCTTCCGCTGCCATCCCTTATTTCGATGTCTTTGGGGTCGCTGGTGCCTTTACTGGGCTAGCTAGCTATCTTCTCTCGCGCAAAGCGGGTCATAAGGCTTGTTAGGGCTGCCATTGTCCTTGGTTTTCTTGGCCAAGGTGTTCGCGAGCCACTCGTCACGGATGTTGTGTTTGAATGCCGCTAAGGCTTCGCATCCGGACAATCAACAATTTGATTCTTTTAGTGAGGAATCTGTTCCAAAACTTACGGCGGATTCTCGGGCTGTTGGACTATGTGACTTAAGTCGTCAAGATCGGAGGCGGACATAGGTCCCTTGAAAGTTGGCCCCGAAAGCGCCCCTCGAGTTCCTCCCAGCTCCCAATTGAATTTTCGGGGAGGCCTTTCAACCAGTGCCGAGCTGGTCCCTTCAGCTTGAGGGGAGGTATTTAATGTCGTGGAGGTCGTCCCCACGAGCCATATGTATATGCAGGATAAAATCCTCAATCCAGACACGTGGGTCTGTCATTCCGTCGTATGCCTCTATGTTCACAGTTTTAAAGCCCTATGGAAATTCGTGGTCTAGTACTTCATCAGTAAAGCACAGGGGGTGAGCAGCCCCTCTGTATCTGGACGTGCTGTGGCATGTTGTCGGCTATTGTTGTGTCCGGTCTTTATTCCGGACTGGTATTCGATTGGCGCAATCGTTTTGGCGACCAAATTCTTTCGCCAGGGTGCATCCTTTGGATCCATAAATGGACCTGGCCGCGCCAGCTTTCTTATTCAGGTGTTCATGTGGATCGATAGCCGCTTTGTTGTGGTTATGAAGTGGTACGGCTTCGTCATCGAATTCTGGCAGTAGCTTGCGTTTTGGATAGCTCTTTGTACGGCGATCATCACCGTATCTTTCTTCAAAGGTTCAGCACTTTGTTCCATCTACGCTTGAGTTGCTTCTGTGCGGCTTTGAGCCGTTGCTTCTACTTCTTTAGACTTCTTGCGGTGGCCGTAAGCTTTCTGTGTAGGTTATCTCGTTCCGCATGTTTTTACGGGATTGCATCATTATCCAGACTATTTTCTTGTGCTGGTTCAGTTTGATGACTTCGTCCGTCGGGATCATTATCCTGGGGCGTCTGCTCCGAACTGTGTTCGGGGTGACCTGGTTCGTCCTGCTCCATCGCTGGATCCGTGTGGTCGTTGTTGCCTTCGGAGTTGGTTGTAGTATCGATCCTTCTGGCGCTCTTGTCACTATTTTTACTGTTGCTGGACTTAGAACGGTGTCTACGCCACCGCTTTGGCTTTTGTCCGGGGTTTTTATCATCCGGATTGTCGCCTTTGTCCTCTTTGGGCGTATCCACCATGTATATGTCGTGTGACGAGGGGGAGGTCCGGCGCCCCATAGACTCCGCACCTTCTCCTGCATCATCGTCCATACCGTCGATGTCTTCGGAGTCGAAGTCAGGCACACCGGTTAAATCATCGATCGTGGCTATGAAGTGGGTGGTGGGTGGGCAACGAATTTCTTCGTCGCCTGCTTCCCACTCGAACCGGATGTAGCTTGGCCCAGAAATTTCTGTCGAAGAGAAAGTTTTCAACGAGTTCAGCATGTCGCCAAAGGGCGAGTGCTGAAAGATGTCCGCGGCAGTAAACTCCATTACCGGAGCCCAACCTGGCTCGACCGGCTCGAGAGTGCGCGGGCCGGAATCCACATCCGGATACGAATCCGGGGGTCTAGAGTCATAGGCTGTCATAAAGGTAAGGCCCGTGTTCGGCTCCATCACCGATGAGTGCGCGACCTGCGGGGCGGGGTCTAGCCCTCCGTCCTCAGGCAAAGCAGCCTGCTCCGGATTTAGGTCCGAGGCTAATGCGGGGGTGATACCCCGAGCTTTGTCCAACAGCAGGTCTAAGCCGTGCTCGTCGTGATTGTCCGGCATCGCGTTATTGGCGATGGTTGAACGGGCCATCGAGCCCAGCAGCGACGACACAGAGGAACTCTCAATGAAAGCACCATGTCGGTGTCAAAACCGGCGGATCTCGGGTAGGGGGTCCCGATCTGTGCGTCAAGGCTGATGGTAACAAGAAGTAAGGGACACAGATGTTTACCCAGGTTTGGGCCCTCTCGATGGAGGTAAAACCCTACTTCCTGCTTGATTAATATTGATGATATGGGTAGTACAAGAGTAGATCTACCACGAGATCGTAGAGGCTAAATCCTAGGAGCTAGCCTATGATGGTATGAATGTAATTGTGATCGGCCTTCTAAGGACCAACCTCTCCGGTTTATATAGACACCGCAGAGGGCTAGGGTTTACATGGAGACGGTTACAAGGAAGGAAATATAATATCCGGATCGCCAAGCTTGCCTTCCATGCCAAGGAAAGTCCCATCCGGACACGGGCTGAAGTCTTGAGTCTTGTATCTTCACGCTTCAATAGTCCGGACGTTGTATATAGTCCGGCTGTCCGGATACCCCCTAATCCAGGACTCCCTCACCAACAATGTAACGCACCGGATTCGATGCGCCAGGTGTCTGCCAGTTATTCGCCGTCGTTGCCATGTCATGTGCTTGCGTGTCTCTCTTTGCCATGTCATCATATGCATTTCATATCATGTCATCATGTGCATCTCATTTTGCATACGTGTTCATCTCATGCATCCGAGCACTTTCCCGTTGTCCGTTTGCAATCCGCACTCCTATGTCTCCGGCGCGCCTTTTGCCTCTTTTTCGTAAAGGGTGTTAAACGGTCTCGGAATGGACCGAGGTTTTCCGAGCGGCCTTGGTATAGCACCGGTAGACCGCCTGTCAAGTTTCGTGCCATTTGGAGGTCGTTTGATACTCCAACGGTTAACCGGGTAACCGCAAAGCCCTCTTTGTGTTGCAGCCCAAAACCCCTTCCAAAGTGGCCCTAAACCCATCTAACTCCCCTCCATGCTCTCGGTCGTTCGATCACGATCGTGTGGGCGAAAACCGCACTCCATTTGGAGTCTCCTAGCTTCCTCTACCTATAAATATGCCCCTCCCCCCCGAAATTCGCGGTCTAATCCTACCCAAACCCTAGCTCCCGCTCCCCTCGCGCCGCCGGACACGTCCGGACCGCGTCGGACGCGTCCGCCCTCCGCCGCCCGGCCAATCGCGAGCCGCCATGTGGCGCCCGGCCACCAGCGCCGCTGCCTGCTGGAGCCCATCACGGGCTCACAGAGGCCTGGCTGGCGCCGCCGCGCCTGTTGCCCGCCAGACGACCGGACCGTCGACCCGCCAGATCGCTCGCCGCCACCTCATGGGCGCCTGACCTCGCCGCTGGGCCTCCTCCGCCCGCACAAGGACGCGCCTCGGCGCCTCGCCTCCGCCGCCGCCTGCTTCTCCAGCGCAGTTGCCCCCACGCCAAGCCCGCCACTCGCCAAGGTCCGCCCCATGGCCGCCCGAGCTCGGGGCCGAGCTCCGCCGGCGCGCCGCCGCTCCTCGGCGGCGGCTCCGCCAGATCCGCCAGGAGGGCCGGATCCAGCTGTCCCCTCCTCCGGCGAGCCTCCCCGCCTCTCCGGCCCCCTTCCTCTCCATCTCCGGCGAAGATCCGGCGAGATCCGCCGCCGCCTCGAAGTCCGTGCAAAACTGGAGGTTGACCCCGAAATCCCTAAGTCCCTGAGATTTGACATTATCATGTCATGTTCAACATGCCATAACTCTCTGCATACTGCTCCGTTTTGTGCGTGTAATATGTCAAAATGTTTATAATGAGATGCTTTACATTTTGTTCCATTGCATCATGTTCATTTGAGTACATCTGGATGCCTGAATCTTCGTTGCAAGAGTGCTATATGATGTTAATCTGCTGAAACTGTTATAACTTGATGATTTGTCATTTTTGTTGCATTTGATGTGTGCATCTTATGAGCATGAGCTCTACATGTGTTTTGTGCTATGTCATGCCATCTTCACAGTGGTGCCATCCATGGATTTTTGTGGGTCTTTTAGTGAGTGCATTGAGCTTGTTAAGTAGGGTACTTGCTATTGCTGTTTTGCTAGGCTGATTCTGTTATATTATGATGCTATGTAAACCTGCTGCTACAAGTCATTCTGTGCATAATCTGGAGATGTTCACTAAGGATGTTTTGTTATACATGTCTTGCTCTATCAACCATGCCCTTTGTTGCAATTATAGTCTGCTTTAACTTGTTGTAATCTTGCTCTCAAATTGATAAATAATGTTGCTGTCAGCCTATTAACTTTAAGTTCAATGTTGCCATGATTGTTGCTAGTGATCCATGCACCCTATGAACTTGTTCTTGCCATGTTTAGCTTCATAAACATGTCTTCTTACTGTTGGTTGCCTTTCCATGCCATGTATTGCTTTGTGGTGAGTGGTTCAAGCTCACCAACAAGCCTACTTATTGTTGTTCCTGCCATGTATGAATCTATCACATCATTTGCCATGTTTACATGAGTGCCACCATATCTTCTGATTCTTTTTGGCTTATGGTCAGTAAAGGACTTCTGTTCTATGAAATTAGTAGATTCATGCGATGCCTTTGTTTGCCATGATATGTTCCTGTAGCATGTTGTTTGATAGCTCTAAACATTGCAACCTGATGTTATTTCTGCAAAGTCTGAAACTGTTAGTATTTGCAATCTTGCCATGTCATTTTGAGCATGTTCTAGTGATTTCTGGAGATAGCTCAGTGTTCATGTTTTGTCATGCTTTACCTGTACTTCATGCCCATGCCTTTTTTTCTTACGTTGAGATGCTGTAGCATAGTGTTTTGATGCTTGCAATATGCCTAGTTGCTGTTTTGGACAGCTTGTCCTTTAAACTTGTATAGGGTGTATGTGTTGAACCGTTGCTCCGTTCTGAGTGTGCTCTATATGAAACTTGCTTAGATTTGCATGTAGTTTCATATTATCATGTTGCATCCTTGTTTTGAGGTGTTTGCTTGATGTTTGGATGCATTTAGCATCAATGCCATGTTCAACTTGTTTTGCTCATATCTTCTAGGCCGTAGCTCCGAATTAAATGAACTTTATATGTAACTTGACTAGAATTTCGTGTAGATCATCTTGGTGCATCTTAACTTTCTGTTTAACAACTTGAACTTAAGGTTTATTCAGATCTGGAACAATTTCGAAATTTGCATATGAGGACTTACCGGATTTGTTATATGTTGTTTCCGGCCTCATTTAAACTTGCTTTGATGTGTTGCTCTTGTATGCATCATCTCTTGCCATGAGTAGCTTCATGGAGCCTTGTCATGCATCATACTTGGTTGTGCATCATTCCTTGTTCACATGTGGAGGGTTTACCATGTTGTGTGCTTCTCTCGATAGTTCCCGTTTCGTTGCGATCGTGAGGATTCGTCCGTCTACGCTTGGTTCGTCTTCGTGGCTTCATCTTCTTCATGGACTCGTTCTTCTTCCTTGCGGGATTTCAGGCAAGATGACCGCTACCCTTGATCTCACTACTATCATTGCTATGCTAGTTGCTTCGTTCTATCGCTATGCTGCTTTACCTACCACTTGCTGCTCAAGCCTCCCAAATTGCCATGAACCTCTGACCTTTGTTACCCTTCCTAGCAAACCGTTGTTTGGCTATGTTACCGCTTTTGCTCAGCCCCTCTTATAGTGTTGCTAGTTGCAGGTGAAGTTGAAGATTGCTCCATGGTGGACAGGATTATGTTGGGATATCACAATATCTCTTATTTAATTAATGCATCTATATACTTGGTAAAGGGTGGAAGGCTCGGCCTTATGCCTGGTGTTTTGTTCCACTCTTGCCGCCCTAGTTTCCGTCATATCGGTATTATGTTCCCGGATTTTGCGTCCCTAACGCGGTCGGGTGATTTATGGGACCCCCTTGACAGTTCGCTTTGAATAAGACTCCTCCAAAGAAGGGCCCACCTTGGTTTTACCATTTGCCTCACCACCACCTATTTTCCCTTGGGACTAATTAACCCAAGGGTCATCTTTATTCAGCCCCGGGCCAATGCTTGTCTAAGTGTTGGTCCAAACCGAGCCACTTGCGGTGCCGCCCTAGGCAACTTGGGGTATCGTCGGTTGTCGTCACGTAGTGTTCATCCGGTGTTGCCTCGAGAACGAGATATGTGCAGCTCCTATCGGGATTGTCGGCGCATCAAAGCGGTCTTGCTGGTCTTGTTTTATTATCGTCGAAATGTCTTGTAGCCGGATTCCGAGACCGATCGGGTCTTCCTGTGGAGAAGGAATATCCTTCGTTGATCGCGATAGCTTATAATGGGCTTGTTGGGACACCCCGCAGGGTTTGAACTTTCAAAGCCGTGCCCGTGGTTATGTGGCGATGGGAATTTGTTAATATCCGGTTGTAGCAAACTTGAAGTAAACTCTTCTAAAATACACCAACCGTGTGCGTAATCGTGAGTGTCTCTTTTCGGGTGGATCGAGAGGAGAACACGGTTTCTTGGGTTATGTTTGACGAAGTAGGAGTTCAGGATCACTTCTTGATCATTACTAGTTGACGACCGTTCCTTTGTTTCTCTTCTCGCTCTCATTTGCGTATGTTAGCCACCATATATGCTTAGCCGCTGCTGCAACCTCACCACCTTACCCCTTCTTTACCCATTAAGCTTTGCTAGTCTTGATACCCATGGTAATGGGATTGCTGAGTCCTCGTGGCTCACAGATTACTACACCAACAGTTGCAGGTACAGGTTTGCGACGATCATGACGCGAGAGCGATGTTTGCTTGTTTTGGAGTTCTTCTTCTTCCTCGTCGATCAGGGGATAGGTTCCAGGTCGGCAGCCTGGGCTAGCAGGGTGGATATTGTTTGAGTTTCTGTTTATGATTCATCCATAGTCGGATGTTGATCTTGTATGTTGTATTGTTGTACTCATGTGACATTGTATGTATTGGATGTATCCCCACTATTATGTAATGTTGATGTAATGATATCCACCTTGAAAAAGCGTCTTCAAGATGCGCTTCTATCCTTGGTGGGACCTTCGAGTTCCTTTAGGATAGGGTCGCATCTTGGGCGTGACAAACAAGTACCTTCGGAGACACCTGTAGAGCACCTTTATAATCACCCAGTTACGCTATGACGTTTGGTAGCACACAAAGTGTTCCTCCGGTAAACGGGAGTTGCATAATCTCATAGTCATAGGAACATGTATAAGTTATGAAGAAAGCAATAGCAACATACTAAACGATCGTGTGCTAAGCTAACGGAATGGGTCATGTCAATCACATCATTCTCCTAATGATGTGATCCCGTTAATCAAATGACAACTCGTGTCTATGGATAGGAAAATAACCATCTTTGATCAACGAGCTAGTCTAGTAGAGGCATACTAGTGACACTCTGTTTTTTCTATATATTCACACATGTATTATGTTTCCGGTTAATACAATTCTAGCATGAATAATAAACATTTATCATGATATAAGGAAATAAATAATAACTTTATTATTGCCTCTAGGGCATATTTCCTTCATCTCCCACTTGCACTAGAGTCAATAATCTAGATTACACAAGAATGATTCTAACACCCATGGAGCCTTGGTGCTGATCATGTTTTGCTCGTGGAAGAGGCTTAGTCAACGGGTCTGCAACATTCAGATCCGTATGTATCTTGCAAATTTCTATGTCTCCCACCTGGACTAGATCCTGGATGGAGTTTAAGCGTCTCTTGATGTGCTTGGTTCTCTTGTGAAATCCGGATTCCTTTGCCAAGGCAATTGCTCCAGTATTGTCACAAAAGATTTTCATTGGACCCGGTGCACTAGGTATGACACCTAGATCGGATATGAACTCCTTCATCCAGACTCCTTCATTTGCTGCTTCCGAAGCAGCTATGTACTCCGCTTCACATGTAGATCCCGCCACGACGCTTTGTTTAGAACTGCACCAATTGACAGCTCCACTGTTCAATGTAAACACGTATCCGGTTTGCGATTTAGAATCGTCCGAATCAGTGTCAAAGCTTGCATCAACGTAACCATTTACGATGAGCTCTTTGTCACCTCCATAAACGAGAAACATATCCTTAGTCCTTTTCGTGTACTTCAGATGTTCTTGACCGCTGTCCAAATGATCCACCTGGATTACTTTGGTACTACCTGCTAGACTTATAGCAAGGCACACATCAGGTCTGGTACACAGCATTGCATACATGATAGAGCCTATGGCCGAAGCATAGGGAACATCTTTCATTTTCTCTCTATCTTCTGTAGTGGTCGGGCATTGAGTCTTAATCAACTTCATACCTTGTAATACAGGCAAGAACCCTTTCTTTGCTTGATCCATTTTGAACTTCTTCAAAACTTTGTCAAGGTATGTGCTTTGTGAAAGTCCAATTAAATGTCTTGATCTATCTCAATAGATCTTAATGCCTAATATGTAAGCAGCTTCACCGAGGTCTTTCATTGAAAAACTCTTATTCAAGTATCCCTTTATGCTATCCAGAAATTCTATATCATTTCCAATCAGTAATATGTCATCCACATATAATATCAGAAATGCTACAGAGATCCCACTCACTTTCTTGTAAATACAGGCTTCTCCAAAATTCTGTACAAAACCAAATGCTTTGATCACACTATCAAAGCGTTTATTCCAACTCCGAGAGGCTTGCACCAGTCCATAAATGGATCGCTGGAGCTTGCACACTTTGTTAGCTCCCTTAGGATCGACAAAACCTTCCGGTTGCATCATATACAACTCTTCTTCCAGAAATCCATTCAGGAATGCAGTTTTGACATCCATCTGCCATATTTAATAATCATAAAATGTGGCAATCGCTAACATGATTCGGACAGACTTAAGCATCGCTACGGGTGAGGTCTCATCATAGTCAACCCCTTGAACTTGTCGAAAACCTTTTGCAACAAGTCGAGCTTTGTAGATAGTAACATTACCGTCAGCGTCAGTCTTCTTCTTGAAGATCCATTTATTCTCTATTTCTTGCCGATCATCGGGCAAGTCAACCAAAGTCCACACTTTGTTCTCATACATGGATCCCATCTTAGATTTCATGGCTTCAAGCCATTTTGCGGAATCTGGGCTCACCATCGCTTCTTCATAGTTCGTAGGTTCATCATGATCTAGTAGCATGACTTCCAAAAAAGGATTACCATACCATTCTGGTGCCGATCTTACTCTGGTTGATCTACGAGGTTCAATAACAACTTGATCTGAAGTTCCATGATCATCATCATTAACTTCCTCAGTAATTGGTGTAGGTGTCACAGAAACCGGTTTCTGTGATGAACTACTTTCCAATAAGGGAGCCGGTACAGTTACCTCATCAAGTTCTACTTTCCTCCCACTCACTTCTTTCGAGAGAAACTCCTTCTCTAGAAAGGATCCATTCTTAGCAACGAATGTCTTGCCTTCGGATCTGTGATAGAAGGTGTACCCAACAGTCTCCTTTGGGTATCCTATGAAGACACATTTCTTCGATTTGGGTTCGAGCTTATCAGGTTGAAGTTTTTTCACATAAGCATCGCAGCCCCGAACTCTCAGAAACGACAACTTTGGTTTCTTGCCAAACCACAGTTCATAAGGCGTCGTCTCAACGGATTCCGATGGTGCCCTATTTAACGTGAATGTGGCCGTCTCTAAAGCATAACCCCAAAACGATAGCGGTAAATCAGTAAGAGACATCATAGATCGCACCATATCTAGTAAAGTACGATTACAACGTTTGGACACACCATTATGCTGTGGTGTTCCGAGTGGCGTGAGTTGCGAAACTATTCCACATTGTTTCAAATGTAGACCAAACTCGTAACTCAAATATTCTCCTCCACGATCACATCATAGAAATTTTATTTTCTTATTACGATGATTTTCAACTTCACCCTGAAATTCTTTGAACTTTTCAAATGTTTCAGACTTATGCTTCATTAAGTAGATATACCCATATCTGCTTAAATCATCTGTGAAGGTGAGAAAATAACGATATCCGACACGAGCCTCAACATTCATCGGACCACATACATCTGTATGTATGATTTCCAACAAATCTGTTGCTCTCTCCATAGTACCGGAGAATGGCGTTTTAGTCATCTTGCCCATGAGGCACGGTTCGCAAGTACCAAGTGATTCATAATCAAGTGGTTCCAAAAGTCCCTCAGTATGGAGTTTCTTCATGCGCTTTACACCGATATGACCTAAATGGCAGTGCCATAAATAAGTTGCACTATCATTATCAACTCTGCATCTTTTGGCTTCAACATTATGAATATGTGTATCACTACAATCGAGATTCATCAAAAATAGACCACTCTTCAAGGGTGCATGACCATAAAAGATATTACTCATATAAATAGAACAACCATTATTCTCTGATTTAAATGAATAACCGTCTCACATCAAACAAGATCCAGATATAATGTTCATGCTCAACGCTGACACCAAATAACAAATTTTTAGGTCTAAAACTAATCCCAAAGGTAGATGTAGAGGTAGCATGCCGACCGCGATCACATCGACTTTGGAACCATTTCCCACGCGCATCGTCACCTCGTCCTTTGCCGTTGTTCGCTAATTAAGTAGTCCCTGCTTCGAGTTGCAAATATTAGCAATAGAACCAGTATCAAATACCCGTGTGCTATCTGCGAGCTCTAGTAAGGTACACATCAATAACATGTATATCACATATACCTTTGTTCACCTTGCCATCCTTCTTATCCGCCAAATACTTGGGGCAGTTCCGCTCCAAAGGACCAAATCTGTTTGCAATAGAAGCACTCAGTTTCAGGCTTAGGTCCAGACTTGGGTTTCTTCTCCGAGCAGCAACTTGCTTGCTGTTCTTCTTGAAGTTCCCTTCTTCTTCCCTTTGCCCTTTTCTTGAAACTAGTGGTCTTGTTGACCATCAACACTTGATGCTCCTTCTGATTTCTACCTCCGCAGCCTTTAGCATTGCGTAAGAGCTCGGGAATCGTCTTATCCATCCCTTGCATGTTATAGTTCATCACGAAGCTTTTGTAGCTTGGTGGCATGATTGGAGAATTCTGTCAATGACGCTATCATCCGGAAGATTAACTCCTAGTTGAATCAAGTGATTATTATACCCAGACATCTTGAGTATATGCTCACTGACAGAACTATTCTCCTCCATTTTGCAGCTATAGAACTTATTGGAGACTTCATATCTCTCAATCCGGGCATTTGCTTAAAATATTAACTTTAACTCCTGGAACATCTCATATGCTCCATGACGTTCAAAACGTCGTTGAAGTCCCGGTTCTAAGTCGTAAAGCATGGCACACTAAACGATCGTGTGCTAAGCTAACGGAATGGGTCATGTCAATCACATCATTCTCCTAATGATGTGATCTCGTTAATCAAATGACAACTCATGTCTATGGCTAGGAAACATAACCATCTTTGATCAACGAGCTAGTCTAGTAGAGGCATACTAGTGACACTCTGTTTTTTCTATATATTCACACATGTATTATGTTTCCGGTTAATACAATTCTAGCATGAATAATAAACATTTATCATGATATAAGGAAATAAATAATAACTTTATTATTGCCTCTAGGGCATATTTCCTTCATCGCCCCCCTGACTGCTGGGACCCACCAGCTACATCTTCACAGGCAAGGAAGTGCCTGACAGTCGGGACCCACCTGGTCGAAGCGTATGTAGCGTTGTCATTCTGGTCGCGAACGTGTACGTACATACTGGTCGATGTAGAGGCGCACACGTGTCGTAGTAGAGGCACGCATGTAGCATGTACATGTACGTACAGTGGCCAGTGTGCAAGAAAGAAAATACGGCCATGTACGTACATACGGGCAGGGTCTCGAACGCCTACTCGCGCATACGTACGACCAGGGCTTGTGTACATGGCTGGGTCGGAACGGAGAAACAACGTCGTCGTCGTGTTCATGGGGAGGCAACGGAATGCATCGTGTTCAACGGGAGGCAACGGAACACGTGGGAGCCAACCGGCTTGGACGGAACAGCCGATGGAAACGAGGCCTGGCGTACCGCAGAATGGAGGAAACGGCCTTGTGTTCAACCGGCCACGTTCGAAATGGGATCCTGTTCATCGGGAGGGGTCTGGCGTACCTCAAAACGGAGAAAACGTACCTCCTACGGTCGAAACGGGGGTCCTGTTGATCAGGAGGGGTGTGGCGTACCACAAAACGGAGGAAACATACTTGTGTTGGAGCGCTACGGTCGAAACGGGGGTCCTGTTCATCGGGAGGGGTGTGGCGTACCGCAAAACGGGACTCCACGGGCTGCTGTTCATCTCCACCGTCAACCCCCTCCAGCCTCCACGGGCTACTGTTCATCCACCGTCGACCTCCTCCAGCCTCCACCTGCGACTGTTCATCCACGGGCTCCTGTTCATCCAGCCTCCACCGCGCGCTACTCCACCGGCTACTGTTCAGCCAGCCCTCTCCATGGGCTCCTATTCAACCACCCCTCCACGGGCTACTGGTCATCCTGCCCTCCACCGTCTATTGTTCATCCTGCCCTCCATGGGGTGGTCCTGTTCATCCTGCCCTCCACGGGGTCCTGTTCATCCAGCCCCAATCGGCTCAAACGATCGGGGTCCTGTTCATCCACCCCCACCGAACTGTTCATCCAAACCCCAAAGAACGCCATCGCTCATCCAGAGGCAACGCCACGGGTCCTGTTCATCCACCCCCACCGGAACTATTCATCCAAACCCCCAAAGAACGCCATCGCTCATCGACAGCAGCATCGATCGGCTTCATTTAGCGGAAGAGCGGCGAATCACTCGATCGGGTTCGATTAACAGCCATCGATCGATCGCCGAGTTCAATAACGCGTAGCCTTCAAAGGCAATCGCCGGGTTCGATTAGAGCCCAACTCCTTGCTCGGGTTGATTAGAGCCCAACGCCGCACTCCACGCAGCGTGCGTGTATGAGAGAAACGCGATCGCCGCCCCGACCACCCACCGTAACCGGAACACCCGATATTTTCCTCGCCTCGCTTCTACCATGGTTTTTCCGTCATGGACGGCCCAAAGAATGTCATGCAGCTGCGTCTCCGGCCCGCCCAGGACGAAAAGCCCATTTTCTGTCATGATTTTTTGTCATGGAAGTAGGACCCCACCACATCTATGATGATACCGGGTTTTGTCACAATTATCGTCATAGAAGTGTCATAAGTATGAAAGAAAAGATTTTCATTCGGCCCAAAATGTCACGGATGTGTATTTTTTTGTAGTGCTAGACCGCGCACCTATAAATATGTACGCCCATAATACCTGGGGCTTCTTGTACAGAAGCTTATTATTATTTGCCGAGCATCAAGCTCACCACACATGTGTCCTTCCCTCATATGTACCTCTTCTTCGCCATTATATGCATAGATATGACTTAAGTTTTGGCCAAGCTGGGTTGCCTGCCTCCTGTGCTTATGCCCTCCGTCCCCGTTTGTTTGGCTAGGGCATAAAGGGAGCACCTCTGCGATTGTTATAGCCGGGTCATCCGGGCGTGTACCTCAGACTGGGTGAAGCCGAAAGCTAGCATTCTTAAGGGAATATTTGGTCGGTGGACTAAAGATGTTTTACACTCATTACACTATGAACCCCCAGATGTTATGTATACTGCGATATTTCAATCATAGTTCGGACATGCACACTAATGCATGTTCGCTCAGGGAAAGGAACCCTTAACGGAACTATTCTCCCTAGAAGATGTTTCTTACAATCACAATGTAATATAACATAGCTAGCCGGATACAACTTGTCTGTTCCAGCAACTATGACCCCTACGCCTGGATTCCACGCATACCCCGGTCTATATTACCGTTACGATATTCAGAAATACTCCGTGCCTTCGGGTCCAGAGGTTGAAGTGAAAAGGTCGGCCATGACAATTGTTTTACAATCCGGCTAGGGACAAATTTGTCAATTGAAGTACATAGTCACTTGGACTCAAAAACTTCTTCCTCTATGCCATCTAACAGGCTATCTAGCTTACAATCTTGGTGGGAATACTTGGCGGCTATCTTTACCTGGTCATATACCAAACTAACTGGAATTTCTTTTCCATCTGACCCCAACGGTCCGACCCGGACCATATGGTTCGGATCAAGCTTGGTGTACCATTATTTTTACCATGGCCTAGGCCTCTCACGCACCTTCTCGGCAGGCCGATATCTTCCATAATCGGAAGCGCCGCCGAGCTCCTTGGAATAGCTTCAAAAGCTCCTCCATACTTCCTGGAGGAGAGGCGGATGGCCATCAAGCTTTGGCAATGCTCTGCATTGCTTGCCGAGCTCGCTCTTGTAGTTGGGACATCTCTTGCAGCAGGTCGCCTTGAGAGCCGGACATTTCCTCTTCGGGACGGCCAGTCAGCATACATGTAGACATAAATCTGTTAGATCATTTCTTCGCTGAATTACATAAAGGCAAGTTCAAAAGCATACTGAATAGGCCGCCTCGTAGCCTCCTATTCTCCTTTACGGCGTCAGCCAGCTGAGCTCGTACGTATTTTAGCTCTTCGCCTAGCAGGGTGTTGGAATCCTGTAGCTTGTTTGTATCACCCCTGACTAGTGTCAGCACACGTTTGCCCGCGGCCAGTTGCCTTTTGGCCTCTTGTTCACCCGCCTGCATGACTTTCAGTTTCTCTGACAGTTGATCTGATGACCCTGTCATGAGCAATACAATAGTATTAATATTACTGGTATATGATCATATTGTTCTCAATGGAGGGGAACATTACCAGGCGGTGCCTCCTTGGATTTTTCCAGTTCGGCAGTTGCCGCAGCCAGCTGGGTCCGGCATTTTTCCAGCTCTTGAGACAGCAGGTTGTTCTTCTCCGTGAGTGCCTGGTTATACAATGATCCTTAAATCAGTTGTATCAACTACTTCAAGTCTCGGGGGCTACTAGTATATGATTATCAGATCTGTACAATGCGTACTTACCCGCATATCTTTCAAATGCTGGTCTATCGCTCTGGTAAGACCATCCCGAGTAGCTCGGATGTATGCATCAGCCGAGCTGAAGTCATTAAATGCCTCTTTTGTAAAGCCAGGGTCGCGAAGAGCAGCCCTCCGGCGCCGATGATTCATGGGGCTCTCCACTTCAGAGTTCGTGACGGATACGTCATCCGAGTCCTCTGCAGAAGGACAGTCCGGCGTCACTCCTGTATCAGCCCTCGTCCGTAAGGCGGGGTCCAGAACCCGACTGTTGGAGGTGCGACCGATAGTATCCCCGGACATAGTCCGGTGAATGCTTTTCCTGATAAGACACAGTGGACAATATCACAGTTTGACATGACTACCAAGGGGCATATTTAAAGTTCGTACCTCTTTAATGAAGGCTCAGTTGTTTCTTCATTTGCCTTCCTCTTCGAAGGCTTGCCCGGCGTGGGCGCCGCTCTCTTGTGAGTCACCTTTGGTGTAGAATGGCGTGCCGAGCGCTTCCCCTTTGGAGCACGAGACAGTGCGGTGGGTGAGGCAAAATGTGGAAACTCTTTCAGAGGAGATGTCTCCTGATTACTTACATGTGAGGCAGGAAGGAGGCCAGGATAGTCGGCCATGATGGCCACTTCTGTGCCATCATAGCTAGCCTGGTAGAATACTCCTTCCTCAAGCTCTACGAATATGTCCGGATCCTCTTCGAATCCGGGGTCAAGATCCCGGTTAAGGTCCTCCGGCTGTGGAGCGGAACTATGGATCCCCGCGGTGATCTTCCGCCATTCCTGTTACAAATGGATGGGTTAATGTCAATTAAAAGTGACTCAGGGGGAGGATTGAGTAAAGCGGTGGGATTAAAACTCACCCAGCTAGGAGGATTCTGCATGGAAAATCCATCTTGGCGTTTAAGGCGAGTGAACTCCTCTTTCTCCCCTTTATACATATCAGCCAATATTATGGCCAGGGAGGTAAGGGAATCCAGACCCTTTCGTCCACAGCGTGAGGCGTCGTCTTCCCCATTGTAATGCCACATAGGGAGCCCCCCTGGATTGGAGCGGCTGAACCCCTCGCGCTATGGAAGTGGCCATTACCTCGACCATTGATAGTCCGGATTGGGCGAGTGTCCTTATCTTGCCCATTAATTGATGGACTTCCGCGCTATCTTCCTCCTCGAGACTCCAAGGGCGCCACCTGTGGTGTTTCTTCAATGGAGCGCTTGAAAATTCGGGAAGACCCATTCGAACTGGGTCGGGGAGAGCGACATCCTCAATATAGAACCATTCTGAGGGCCACTCTTCGGACGCCTTCTTTGGCGTGCCGGACAGGTATCCGGTCCCGGCTATGCGCCATACCTCGGTGCCGCCCACCTCAAATACCGATCCCTTTTGGGTACAAGGGACGAGGCAGAAAAGTTTCCTCCATAGATCAAAGTGGGCCTCACAGCCCAGAAATAGCTCGCAAAGATCGACGAAGCCTGCGATATGTAGGATGGAGGCCAGAGTAAAGTTGTGCAGTTGGAGGCCGTAATACTCTAGGAGTCCTCGGAGGAAAGGGTGGATTGGAAACCCAACGCCTCTTAACAAGTAGGAAACAAAGCACACTCTCTCCCCCCTTGTTGGATTGGGGAAATTCTCCGCTTGAACTTCACCGTTGAAGGAGGTCAACCCTGCTCGAACAGGGACTATATCCGCGGGGGGAAGAAATCCCTGCGTTTGAAGCTTGGCCAGCTAATCGTGGGATACAGAGCATCTCTCCCAATTGCCTTTTTCGGAGCCGTAAGGGCGGGAGGAAGAACTGGGAACGCTAGCCATGTTGGAATGGTTTCTCCTAGATGGCTCTAAGGATTTTCCGTTGGTGTGGAATGGGATCTGAGATCCAATCTCTTTAAATAGATGCCGTTCTTACAGGGCCGAGGTGTTACGTGCAAAAATGCCCTGACCTCTCGTATTCTCTCGACATGTGGAAGCCGAAGTAATGGAGGCATAGAAGCCGAAGGGTGTGACACTAAAACACAAACCGAGTACAGCCTTTTGGGTCAGATATTCTGAAGTAATCGGAGAAGGAACCCGCCTTGCAATGCCGAAGACAATCAGCACGCCGGATACATCGTCATTGAAGCCTGGTTCGGGTGCTACTGAGGGAGTCCTGGATTAAGGGGTCCTCGGGCGTCCGGACTATGTAACATGGGCCGGACTAATGGGCTATGAAGATACAAGATAGAAGACTTCTTCCTGTGTCCGGATGGGTGAGGGAGTCCTGGATTAGGGGGTATCTGGACAGCCGGACTATATCCTTTGGCCAGACTGTTGGACTATGAAGATACAAGATTGAAGACTTTGTCCCGTGTCCGGATGGGACTCTCCTTGGCGTGGAAGGCAAGCTTGGCGATACGGATATGTAGATCTCCTCCCATTGTATCCGACGACTGTAACCCTAGCCCCTCCGTGTCTATATAAACGGAGGGTTTAGTCCGTAGGACGAACAACAATCATACCATAGGCTAGCCTCTAGGGTTTAGCCTCTACAATCTCGTGGTAGATCAACTCTTGTACTACTCATATCATCAAGATCAATCAAGCAGGAAGTAGGGTATTACCTCCATCGAGAGGGCACGAACCTGGGTAAACTTCGTGTCCCCTGCCTCTTGTTACCATCCGCCTTAGACGCACAGTTCGGGACCCCCTACCCGAGATCCGCCGGTTTTGACACCGACATTGGTGCTTTCATTGAGAGTTCCACTATGTCGTTGCCGCAAAGCTGGATGGCTCCTCCGATCATCGATAACGTTGCGGTCCAGGGTGAGGTTTTCCTCCCCGGACAGATCTTTGTATTCGGCGGCTTCGCACTGCGGGCCAACTCGCTTGGCCATCTGGAGAAGATCGAGAGCTACGCCCCTGGCCATCATGTCAGGTTTGGAAACTTGAATTACACTGCCGATGTCCGCGGAGACTTAATCTTCGACGGATTCGAGCCCATGCCAGGTGTGCTGCACGATCACGACGAGCACGATGTAGCTCTTCGTTGGACAGTGTTCGGGAAATCACGCCAGCAACCACCCCGGCCTTCAATACGGAACGGACTGCGCCATCCGAGGACGGGAGGATAGACCCTGCCTTAGAGGCTGCACCCTCAGTGGCGATAGAGCCGAATACTGACCTTACCCCTCACGAGAACCGTGACGCCGAACCGCTGGACTAGTCTCCGGCCACGGACTCCGAACCGCCTGCGCCCATGCCTATCTAATCCGATCGGGCGCCGATCATGGAGTTCACCTCCGTGGATATCTTTCAGCACTCGCCCTTCGGTGATGTACTAAACTCATTAAGGTCTCTCTCCCTGTCAGGAGAACCTAGGCCGAACTATGTTCGGCTAGAATGGGATGCGAATGACGAAGAAATTCACCCCCACCCACCACCCACTTAGTTGCCACTGTCGATGATTTAACTGACATGCTCGACATCGACTCCGAAGACATCGATGGTATGGACAACAATGCAGGAGACGAACAGGAACCACCGCTAACAGGGCGCTGGACCGCCACTTCATCACATGAAATATACATGGTGGATACACCCAAAGAAAATGATGACGAGGAATGGAAAGATGCAGCGAAAGATAGCTCCCTCGAGAAGCAATCAAAGCGGCGCCGTAGGCGCCACTCCAAATCCCGCCTCGACAAAAACAGCGATAACAGCGCAAGAAAAACAATACCACGGTCGACTCCGGAGTAAACGACGACCAAATAGACCCAGCGATAGAGCAGGGTGAGCCAGCGGACGACGAACAAAGTACAGAGCCGCTGACAGAACACGGCAACGCCGAGCGTCAAGCTAATCAATCTGTCTCCGGAGAAGAGAACAGTCCGAATGACGATGACCATATCATCCCGGAAAGGCAGCTGGAGCAAGAGAACCTCCATAGAAGGATTATTGCCACTGTGAGGAGTCTGAAGAAGCAGAAGCAAAGGCTCAAGGCCACACAAAACACACTCAACAGTAGATGGAACAAGGTGCTCGATACGGCAGAAAAGTATGGTGGCAGTCGCCACATGAAGAGCTACCCAAAGCGAAAGCTGCTACCTGAATTCGACGATGAGGCCTTAGAGCCCCCACAGCCAAAAAATAAAACTGCCGACCGGTCGGATCGACGACCTCGTGGCCGCGATAGAGCGGCCAACGAGGCCGCACATAAGTCAGTACATGACCCACGCGAGGACTCGCATCAAAGGACCATCGCAACCAGATCCATCTACGGATCAAGGAAACGCGCTCCAGCAATCAACCAAAACCAAATATCACAACCGTCTGAATGCGATGGTGCATCTAAACACAGGGGTGCCGCACACCCCCTATGTTTCACCGACAAGGTATTAGACCATGAATTTCCAGAAGGATTCAAACCAGTGAACATAGAGGCGTACGACGGGAAAACAGACCCGGGGATCTGGATTGAGGACTTCATCCTCCATATTCATATGGCTCGTGGAGACGATCTCCATGCCATCAAATACTTGCCCCTCAAGCTCAAAGGACCAGCTCGACACTGGCTAAAAAGCCTCCCTGAAAACTCCATCGAAAGTTGGGAGGAGCTCGAGGATGCTTTTCGGGCTAATTTTCAAGGGACTTATGTCCGACCTCCGAACGCAGATGATTTGAGTCATATAATTCAACAACCCGGAGAGTCAGCCCGAAAGCTTTGGAACAGGTTTCTCACTAAGAAGAACCAAATTGTCGACTGTCCAGACGCCGAAGCCTTAGCAGCTTTCAAGCACAACGTCCGAGACGAATGGCTTGCCAGACACCTCGGCCAAGAAAAACCAAGAACAATGGCAGCCCTAACAAGCAATATGATCCTCTTTTGCGCGGGCGAGGACAACTGGTTAGCCCGAAGCAACACCAGCGACCCAAGCACATCCGAAGTCAGGGATGGCAATGGAAAACCACGACGCAGTAAAAACAAACACTGGGACAAAGAAGACAGCCCAGATAACACGGCGTAAACGCCGAATTCAGGGGCTCTCGACCGGGTCAGCGAAAAAAGCCCTTTAAAGGCAACAGAGATGGACCGACCAGCCTAAACAAGATTCTAGACAAACTATGTCAGATCCACGGCACCCCCGATAAACTTGCAAATCATACCCACAGAGAATGTTGGGTCTTCAAGCAGGCCGACAAGCTAAACGCCGAACACAAGGGGGAGGACACACCAAGCTTAAGATTTAGGATGAGCCTCGCCAAAGAAGGCATCGGGGACAGGAAAAATTCACCAGAAGTCAAGACAGTAAACGTGATCCACGTGACAAAGAGGAGAAACAAATATGTACTCCGAAATACACAAGCTGTAGAGCCCGTCACCCCTGAGTTCTACCCCTGGTCGGCCTGCCCGGTCACTTTTGATCGCAGGGATCACCTAATAAGCATCCGACATGAAGGATCAGCCGCCTTGGTGCTGGACCCAATAATAAACGGATACCATCTCACACGAGTCCTTATGGACGGCGGCAGTAGTCTAAATCTGATATATCAGGACACCATCCGCAAAATGGGGATAAGCCCAATAAAAATCAGCTATAATAATACTTCCTTCAAGGGAGTAATACCAGGCACAGAGGCTCACTGCACGGGCTCTCTAATACTAGAGGTTGTGTTCAGCTCGCCCGACAACTTCCGAAGCGAAAAGTTAACCTTCGACATTGCTCCATTCCTAAGTGGCTATCAAGCACTACTCGGACGAGTGGCTTTCGCTTGTTTTAATGCAATACCGCATTATGCTTTTCTTAAGCTTAAAATGCCCGGTCTGCGTGGCATCATCACAGTACATGGAAATGTTGAGCACTCCTTATGAGCAGAAGAACGTACGGCTGCTTTAACAGCCGAACACTAGACGGCCTCACCACCAGAACAGATGACCGGTCGTTAAGACCACGAACACGTTTAGACGAGTCCGGTTAATCATTGGATAGAGATTGGTTTGATGGTTATACCCTTGTAGATGGTACCAGGGGCTTCTCAGCGATAGTTTGGCTCAACTTTACCCATCTTAACTTTTAAATGGTTTATTTATAATAGCCAATTTTTTTGCACGACAACTTTCAACTAAGTTCCCGTCTTTTACAGATGACAATCGTACTACACCTGTCCAGGATACGACACAATGGAGACACAGGCACAGACGTGCAACAGGGACCCGTTCAAAGGTTTCTCTTTAGATTAAGACCCTGCATAAACCTTTTTTTACTGTCTTTTGTTGTTCACATCCTCCGGATTCTCAATACAACCGACAAGGATGCTGACGTTCTTGGCATGTGGCCACGTCAGGATATTGCTCGTACCCGGACACTAGGGGCTCATTATCTAAGGGCATCATTTAGCCCGGTATATATCTCAAAGACCGAATACCTTAGCGAGTTTTCGGCATCGCGAGTTTGGCCTTATATGCATCAGCTCCGAATCATGTCTTTGGTCAAATGTTGGGTTTGCCCGGCTCCTGTATTTTTCTACCTTACGTTCCGCTCTACCGGCTAAGGCGGCACCAGGAGAACTACTGCGATTGTGCCCTTGTTCGATCGGACGAGCACCTTAGTAGAGAAAGCCGAAAACTGACTGTCATGATAAAGCGCGAGACTGGTCAACCACTCGATGACCTAACGGAATCTTCGGGATTCCTCCAGATAACGGCGGGCCGCTTCCGCCAGGCATGTACGCTACCGTATTCAGATGAGCGCTGGAGCCACCAGGGCTATATAGTAGCCCCACCGCCAAACTCCTATGGCTAAGTGGAAGTGTTAAAGCGATATAGTCCGATTGCCTCGCTTGCTGCGCTTATCACCTCCTTAATGGACCAAGATGTTGGATCAGTGTGAACACGCGTTTTTTTAACACCCCGCATTATACGCGTGGTAAATGAAGCCGACGATCGCAAACTTTCGTGTTATATACATATATACATAAACGGCCGACAGGAGGCATCATCATACTTTCGTGCAAAAGTATAAAATAGCCTTTACAATTCAGTAAAACATTGTTTTCAATGGGAATACATGTCACTAGAACATAATATTCTTCGAGCATCGAGCTTCTATTGAACGAAAGCACCTTCAAGGACTTCACAAAGTAGTGCTCGGCAGCTACTCGCTAACGGCCAACTCGGGTTGCAATTGCGGTGGTTTCCATCTCCGCCAAAGATGTCTTGACACGGCAAGCACCATCCGCAAGACTCGATGCACGCCGACCTCTTCATAGCATCGGCGCGCACAATACCAAGGAATTGATGCACCAAACTAAAATAACTGTTTATGCTGGCCTTTCCGCCATAGATAATCCACAACAGACCTCATGGCGAGCCCGACAACCTATGGAGCTCGGCCCATTCTGCCATCCGCCATTCAAAGGAAGCGGACGACCGAACGTTAAATTGTGACCGAACAGCTTCTCCACTTCGTGACCTTTTGATCTTTGAAGTATTCGGCCGCATCAGCGGCACTTGCGGCCAAATCCAAATAAGCATCCGCAGAACTCCACAGCCAATCTAGCGGAGCGTACTGAGGATCTACAAACTTCATCCGCAGCAAAAACGGCTTCGCAGCCGCGATATCCCCGGCGTGACGCAGCTCCTCCTTCATCGCTCTAATTGTAGAGCGGGCGTCCTTGGCCGCCACCGTGGCCTTCTCCAGGTCCGTCATCTTCGCTCGATCTTCCTTTTTGAGAAGATCGTAATGGCCGGCGGCATCCTTCATTTCCACAGCCATCTTGGCTATTTTCTCCTTGCTCCGGCAATGAGCAGCCTTTTCGGCTCTCAGCTCCTCGATCGCCTTCGTGGCGGCCGATCATTTTTCCTGGCTTGTTCTTTTGGCCCGGCAAGTTCCGTCAAGGGTCTCCACGGCCGTAGCTCCATCTGCAATGCAACATAGTAAAGACACTCGCATCATGCTCCTCTTACTACGTACCGATCACTGGAGAAATCACATACCCTGTGCCTCGTCAAGCCGCTTGTTGACAAGCACGATGTCGGCATCCGCCACATAAAGTTGCCGCTTCAGCTCGGGAAACTCACCAGTCCGGCTAGCCACCGGACCTTCCGCCACCTGCATATGAGGACGGCCGGATTGTTACCTGGGACTATGATGTTGGGGAACGTTGCAGAAAATTAAAATTTTTCCTACGGTTTCACCAAGATCCATCTATGAGTTCATCCAAGCAACGAGTCAAGGGAGTGAGTTTGCATCTACATACCACTTGTAGATCGAAAAGGAAGCGCTCAAGGGATGGTGATGATGGAGTCGACTCGCCGTGATTCAGATCACCGATGACCAATGCTGAACTGACAGCACCTCCGCGCTCAACACACGACGGCGTGGTCGACGACTCCTCCTTCTTGATCCAGCAAGGGGAAGGAGAGGTTGAGGAAGATGGCTCCAACGGCAAGACGACAAGTGGTGCTGTTGGTGCAGCAAGATTCGGCCAGGCTTCGCCAAGCACGCATTTAAGGAGGAGAGGTGTTGGGTGGGAGGGCTGCGCCTTGGCTTGGGTATGCAGCCCTCCCTCACCCCTCTATTTATAGGGGAAGGAGGAGGGGCCGCCCCTCTAGATGGCATCTAGAGGGGGCGGCCAAGGGAGGGGGGACTTGCCCCCAAGCAGGGCGCCTCTAGGGTTCCCCCAACCCCTAGGCGCATGGGCCCAGGGGGGGGGCCAGCCCACCAGGGCTGGCTCCTTCCCCACGCAGCCCAGTGGCCCCCGGGAGGGGTGGCCCCTCCCGTGGACCTCGAACCTTCGGTGGCCCCTGACAATACCGTATGCCCTCGAAACTTTCCGTGTCCGCTTGACAGCTTCCCATATATAAATCTTTACCTCCGACCATTCGAACTCCTCGTGATGTCCGGATCTCATCCGGACTCAACAACATTCGGTAATCACATACAAGTCTTCCTAATAACCCTAGCGCCACCGAACCTTATGTGCAGACCCTACGGGTTCGGGAGACACGCAGACATGACCGAGACGGCTCTCGTGTCAATGACCAACAGCGGATCTGGATACCCATGTTGGCTCCCACATGCTCCTCGATGATGTCATCGGATGAACCACGATGTCGAGGATTCAAGCAACCCCAGATACTATTCCCTTTGTCAATCGGTACGTTACATGCCCGAGACTCGATCGTGGGTATCCCAATACCTCGCTCAGTCTCGTTATCGGCAAGTCACTTTACTCGCACCATAATGTGATGATCCGTGACCAAACACTTGGTCACTATGAGCTCATTATGATGATGCATTACCGAAAGTGGGCCAGAGATACCTCTCCGTCATACGGAGTGACAAATCCCAGCCTCGATCCGTGTCAACCCAATGTACACTTTCGGAGATACCGTAGTGCACCTTTATAGTCACCCGCCACGCGTTGTGACGCTTGGTACACCCAAAGCACTCCTACGGTATCCGGGAGTTACACGATCTCATGGTCTAAGGAAGAGATACTTGACATTGAAACAGCTCTAGCAAAACGAACTACACGATCTTGTGCTATGCTTAGGATTGGGTCTTGTCCATCACGTCATTCTCCTAATGACGTGATCCCGTTGTCAATGACATCTAATGTCCATAGTCAGGAAACCATGACTATCTGTTGACCAACGAGCTAGTCAACTAGAGGCTTACTAGGGACATGTTATGGTCTATGTATTCACACGTGTATCACGATTTCCGGATAATACAGTTATAGCATGAATAAAAGACAATTATCACGAACAAGGAAATATAATAATAACCCTTTTATTATTGCCTCTAGGGCATATTTCCAACAGTCTCCCACTTGCACTAGAGTCAGTAATCTAGTTATATTGTGATGAATCGAACACCCATAGAGTTTTGGTGTTGATCATGTTTTGCCCGCGGAAGAGGTTTAGTCAACGGATCTGCGACATTCAGATCCGTATGCACTTTGCAAATTTCTATGTCTCCATCTTGAACATTTTCACGAATGGAGTTGAAGCGACGCTGATGTGCTCGGTCTTCTTGTGAAACCTGGCTCCTTTGCAAGTGCAATAGCTCCAAGGTTGTCACAGAAGAGTTTGATCGGCCCCACGCATTGGGTATGACTCTAGCTCGGTGATGAACTCCTTCACCCAAATTGCTTCATGCGCTGCCTCCGAGGCTGCCATGTACTCCGCTTCATATGTAGATCCCGCCACGACGCCTCGCTTGCAGCTACACCAGCTTATCGCTTCCACCATTCAACATATACACGATCCGGTTTGTGACTTAGAGTCATCAGATCTGTGTCGAAGCTAAAGCGCCGACGTAACCCTTTACGACGAGCTCTTCGTCACCTCCATAAACTAGAAACATGTCCTTTGTTCTTTTCGGTACTTCAGGATATTCTTGATCGCTGTTCAGTTGTTCCTTGCCGGATTACTTTGGTACCTTCCTACCAAACTTACGGCAAGGTTTACATCAGGTCTAGTACACAACATGGCATACATAATAGATCCTATGGCTGAGGCATAGGGGATGACACTCATCTCTTCCTTATCTTTTGCCGTGGTCGGGCATTGAGCCGAGCTCAATCTCACACCTTGCAATACAGGCAAGAACCCCTTCTTGGACTGATCCATTTTGAACTTCTTCAAAATCTTATCAAGGTATGTGCTTTGTGAAAGACCTATGAGGCGTCTTGATCTATTTCTATAGATCTTGATGCCTAATATATAAGCAGCTTCTCCAAGATCCTTCATTGAAAAACACTTATTCAAGTAGGCCTTAATGCTGTCCAAGAATTCTATATCGTTTCCCATCAAAAGTATGTCATCTACATATAATATGAGAAATGCTACAGAGCTCCCACTCACTTTCTTGTAAACGCAGGCTTCTCCATAAGTCTGCATAAACCCAAACGCTTTGATAATCTCATCAAAGCGAATGTTCCAACTCCGAGATGCTTGCACCAGCCCATAAATGGATCGCTGGAGCTTGCATACTTTTTTAGCATTCTTAGGATCGACAAAACCTTCCGGCTGCATCATGTACAGCTCTTCCTTAAGATAACCGTTATGAACGCTGTTTTGACGTCCATCTGCCATATCTCATAATCATAGTATGCTGCAATTGCTAACATGATTCAGACGGACTTAAGCTTCGCCACGGAGAGAAAGTCTCGATCGTAGTCAATCCCTTGAACTTGCCGATAACCCTTAGCGACAAGTCGAGCTTTATAGATGGTGACATTACCATCGCGGCCCGTCTTCTTCTTAAAGATCCATTTGTTTTCTATCGTCGCCGATCATCGGGCAAGTCACCAAAGTCCATACTTTGTTTTCATACATGGATCCTATCTCGGATTGCATGGCTTCAAGCCATTTGTTGGAATCTGGGCCCGCCATCGCTTCTTCATAGTTCAAGGTTCACCGTTGTTCAACAACATGATTTCCGTGATAGGGTTGCCGTACCACTGGTGCGGAACGTGTCCTAGTGGACCCACGAAGTTCAGAGCAACTTGATTCAAGTACCTTGATCATCATCATTAATTTCCTCTTCGCTGGTGTAGGCATCACAGAACATTTTCCTGAGCTGCACTACTATCCTGTTCAAGAGGTAGTACTTCATCGAAGTTCTACTTTCCTCCCACTTACTTCTTTCGAGAGAAACTCTTTTTCCGTAAAGGATCCGTTCTTTGCAACAAAGATCTTGCCCTCGGATCTTAAGTAGAAGGTATACCCAATGGTTTCCTTAGGGTATCCTATGAAGACGCATTTTTCCGATTTGGGTTCGAGCTTTTCAGGTTGAAGTTTCTTGACATAAGCATCGCATCCCCAAACTTTTAGAAACGACAGCTTAGGTTTCTTCCCAATGTTGGAAATATGCCCTAGAGGCAATAATAAAAGTATTATTATTATATTTCCTTGTTCATGATGATTGTCTTTTATTCATGCTATAACTGTATTATCCGGAAATCGTAATACACGTGTGAATACATAGACTACAATACGTCCCTAGTAAGCCTCTAGTTGACTAGCTGGTTGGTCAACAGATAGTCATGGTTTCCGACTATGGACATCGGATGTCATTGATAACGGATCACGCCATTAGGAGAATGACGTGATGGACAAGACCCAATCCTAAGCATAGCACAAAGATCGTAGTTCGCTTTGCTAGAGCTTTTCCAATGTCAAGTATCTCTTCCTTAGACCATGAGATCGTGCAATTCCCCGGATACCGTAGGAGTGCTTTGGTGTATCAAACGTCACAACGTAATCGGGTGACTATAAAGGTGCACTACAGGTATCTCCGAAAGTGACCATTGGGTTGACACGGATCGAGACTGGATTTGTCACTCCGACACGGAGAGGTATCACTAGGCCCACTCGGTAATGCATCATCATAATGAGCTCAAAGTGATCAAGTGTCCGTCACGGATCATGCATTGCGGTACGAGTAAAGTGACTTGCCGGTAACGAGACTAAACGAGGTATTGGGATACCGACGATCGAAGTCTCGCAAGTAACATACCGCCTCGACAAAGGGAATAGAATACGGGTTGCTTGAACCCTTGACATCGTGGTTCATCCGATGACAACATCGAGGAACATGTGGGAGCCAACATGGGTATCCAGATCCCGCTGTTGGTTATTGACTTGAGGTAGTCTCGGTCATGTCTCAGATGTCTCCAACCCGTAGGGTCTACACACTTAAGGTTCGTGACGCTTAGGGTTATTAGGAAGACAAGTATGTGATTACCGAATGTTGTTCGAGTCCCTGATGAGATCCCGGACGTCACGAGGAGTTCCGGAATGGTCCGGAGGTAAAGATTTATATATGGAAAGTGGTTAAACGGACTGAAAGTTTCGGGGTATACTGTAATGTACCGGGTCACCGGGAGGGTTCCGAGGTCCACCGGAGGGGCCACCTCCGGGGGCCACATGGGCTAAGTGGGAGAGGAGCCAGCCCCTGGTGGCTGGGCGCCTCCCACCTAGGCCCATGCGGCTAGGGCTTGGGGAGGGGAAACCCTAAGGGAAAAGGGGCGCCTTGGCTTGGGGGCAAGCCACCCTTCCTCCTCTCCTTGCCGCCGCCCCTAGGGTTTTCCCTAGAGGGCCGACCCCCTTGCCCCTCTCTCCTATATATAGAGGGGAGGGAGGTGACATACACAATTGAAGGCGCAGCCCTCCCTCCCCAACACCTCTCTTTCTCCACGCGAAGCTTACGAAGCCCCGCCGGAGAACTCAGTGCACCAACCGCACCACGCCGTCAGGCTGCCATTGGAGTTGTCTTCTCAACCTCTCCTTCATCCTTGCTGGATCAAGACGGAGGAGACGCCATCGTCCCATACGTGTGTTGAACACGGAGGTGCTGTCCTTTCAGACTTTGGTCATCGGTGATCGGAATCACGCTGGGAACGCCTTCATCATCACCACTCCTCGAACGCTCTGCATCGATCTACAAGTGGTATGTAGATGCAAACTCTCTCCTTGACTCGCTGCTTAGTAGAACTCATAGATGGATCTTGGTGAAACCGTAGGAAAATTTTAATTTTCCGCAACGCTCCCCAACAAAGGGCATCATGAGCTAGGTCTATGCGTAGTTCTCTTTGCACGAGTAGAACACAATTTTGTTGTGGGCGTGGATCTTGTCAACTTACTTGCCGTTATTAGTCGCTCCTTGCTTCCGCGGTATTGTGGGATGAAGCGGCCCGACCAACCTTACACGCATTTTACGTGAGACCGTTCCACCGACTAACATGCACTAGTTGCATAAGGTGGCTGGCGGGTGTCTGCTCTCCTACTTTAGTTGGAGCGGATTCGATGAACAGGGTCCTTATGAAGGGTAAATAGAAGTTGACAAGATCACGTTGTGGTTATTCGTAGGTAAGAAAACGTTCTTGCTAGAACCCAATTGCAGCCACGTAAAAGATGCAACAACAATTAGAGGACGCCTAACTTGTTTTTGCAGCAATTGTCATGTGACGGATATGGCCAAGTTGTGATGAATGATGATATATTGTGATGTATGAGATCATGTTCTTGTAATAGGAATCACGACTTGCATGTCGATGAGTATGACAACCGCAGGAGCCATAGGAGTTGTCTTTATTTTGTATGACCTGCGTGTCATTGAAGAACCCCATGTAACTTACTTTACTTTATTGCTAAACGCGTTAGTCATAGAAGTAGAAGTAGTCGCTATGGACAACTTCATGAAGACACGATGATGGAGATCATGATGATGGAGATCATGGTGTCATGCCGTGACAGATGATCATGGAGCCCAAGATGAAGATCAAGGAGCTATATGATATTGGCCATATCATGTCACTACTTTATAATTGCATGTGATGTTTATTATGATTATGCATCTTGTTTACTTAGAACAACGGTAGTAAATAAGATGATCCCTTAGAAAAATTTCAAGAAGTGTTCTCCCTAATCGTGCACCGCTGCTACAGTTCGTCGCTTCTAAGCACCACGTGTTGATCGGTGTGATGGATTCTTACGCTCACATACAACGGTGTAAGACAGATTTACACACGCAGTAAACACTTAGGGTTAACTTGACGAGCCTAGCATGTAAGACATGGCCTCGAACACGGAGACCGAAAGGTCGAACACGAGTCGATGGAAGATACGATCAACATGAGAATGTTCACGACGATGACTAGTCCGTCTCACGTGTTGATCGGACACGCCTAGTCGACTCGGATCGTGTAACACTTAGATGACTAGAGGGATGTCTAATCTAAGTGGGAGTTCATTAATAATTTGATTAGATGAACTTTATTATCATGAACAATAGTCTAAAATCTTTACATGATATGTCTTGTAGATCAAATGGCCAACGCCATGTCAACTTGAACTTCAACGCGCTCCTAGAGAAAACCAAGTTGAAAGATGACGGCAGAACTATACGGACGGGTCCGAACCCGAGGATCATCCTCATAGCTGCCAGAAACAATACGTCCTAGAAGGACCGCTAGGTGACGCCCCGTCTGCAGAACCAAGACATTATGAATGCTTGGCAGTCTCGTGCTAATGATTACTCCCTCGCTCAAGGCGGCATGCTTTACAGCTTAGAACCGGGCTCCAAAAGCGCTTTTGAGCATCACGGAGCATATGAGATGTTCAAGAGCTGAAACTGGTTTTTCAAGCTCACGCCGGTCGAGAGATATGACATCTCCGACAAGTTCTATAGTTGTAAGATGGAGGAAAACAGTTCTGCAAGGAGCACATTCTCAAGATGTCCGGGTTGTACAACCGTATGACCCAGCTGAATATTAACCTCCCCGATGAGGCGGTCATTGACAGAATCCTCCGCCGCCCCACCAAGCTACAAGAGCTTTGTGATGAACTACAACATGCAGGGGATGGTAAAGACCATTCTGAAGTGTTCTCTGCTGAAGTCAGCCGAGGTTGAAATCAAGAAAGAACATCAAGTGTTGATGGTCAATAAGACCACTAAGTTCAAGAAGGGCAAGGGTAAGAAGAACTTCAAGAAGGACGGCAAGGAGATTGCCGCGCCTGTAAGCAAGTTGCCGGAAGAAGTCAAAGAATGGACCCAAACCCGAGACCGAGTGCTTTTATTGCAAGGGGAGGGTCACCGAAGCGGAACTGCCCCAAGTACTTAGCGGATAAGAAGGCCGCAACACCAAAGGTATATTTGATATACATGTAATTGATGTGTACCTTACCAAGAATCGTAGTAACTCCCGGTATTTGATACCGTGCCGCTGCTCATATTTGTAACTCACAGCAGAGCTGCGGAATAAGCGGAGACCGGCAAAGGACGAGGTGACGATGCGCGCGGGAATGGTTCCAGAGTCGATGTGATCGCCGCCGCACGCTACCTCTTCATTTACCCACGGATTAGTTATAAACCTTAATAATTGTTATTTGGTGCCAAGTTTGAGCATGAATATTGTATCCGGATCTCGCTTAATGCGAGATGGCTACTCATTTAAACCGAGAATAATGGTTGTTCTATTTATATGAGAGATATGTTTTATGGTCATGTCCGATGGTCAATGGTTTATTCTTAATGAATCTCGAGCGTAGTATTACACATGTTCATAGCGTGAATACCAAAAGATGTAAAGTTGATAACGATAGTCCCACATACTTGTGGCATCGCCGCCTTGGTCACATTGGTGTCAAGCGCATGAAGAAGCTCCATGTCGATGGACTTTGGAGTCTCTTGATTATGAATCATTTGACACATGCTAACCATGCCTCATGGGCAAGATGACCAAGACTCCATTCTCTCGAACAATGGAGCGAGCAACCAACTTGTTGGAAATCATACATACCGATGTAAAAGCGGTCCAATGAGCGTTGAGGCTCATGGAGGATATCGTTATGTTCTCACTCTCACAGATGACTTGAGTAGATATGGTTATGTCTACTTGATGAAACACAAGTCTGAGACCTTTGAAAAGTTCAAGGAATTTCAGAATGAAGTAGAGAATCAACGTGACCGAAAGATAAAATTCTTACGATCGGATCGTGGAGGAGAATATTTAAGTCACGAATTTGGTACACACTTAAGAAAATGTGGAATCGTTTCACAACTAACGCCACCGAACACCTCAGCAGAACGGTGTGTCCGAACGTCAGAATCGCACTCTATTGGATATGGTGCGATCTATGATGTCTCTTACCGATTTACCGCTATCATTTTGGGGATACGCCTAGAGACAGCTACATTCACTTTAAATAGGGCACCGCCTAAATCCGCTGAGACGACACCGTATGAATTATGGTTTGGGAAGAAACCTAAGCTGTCGCTTCTAAAAGTTTGGGGATGCGATGCTTATGTCAAGAAACTTCAACCTGAAAAGCTCGAACCCAAGTCGGAAAAATGCGTCTTCATAGGATACCCTAAGGAAACCTTTGGGTATACCTTCTACCTTAGATCCGAAGGCAAGATCTTTGTTGCCAGAACGGAACCTTTCTGGAAAAAGAGTTTCTCTCGAAAGGAGTAAGTGGGAGGAAAGTAGAACTCGATGAAGTACTACCTCTTGAACAGGATAGTAGTGCAGCTCAGAAAATGTTCCGTGATGCCTACACCAATCAAGAGGAAATTCATGATGATCAAGGTACTTCGGATCAAGTTGCTATGAACTCAGAGGTCCACTAGGACACGCCCGCACTGCAGTGGTACGGCAACCCTGTCCCGGAAATCATGTTGTTAGACAACGTGAACCTTCAACTATGAAGAAGCGATGGCGGCCCAGATTCCAACAAATGGCTAGAAGCCATGAAGTCCGAGATAGAATCCATGTATGAAAACAAAGTGTGGACTTTGACCGACTTGTTCGATGATCGGCGAGCTTATAGAAAACAAATGGATCTTTAAGAAGAAGACGGACGCGATGGTAATGTCACCATCTATAAAGCTCGACTTGTCGCTAAGGGTTATCGGCAAGTTCAAGGGATTGACTACGATGAGACTTTCTCTCCGTAGAGAAGCTTAAGTCCGTCTCAATCATGTTAGCAATTGCCGATACTATGATTATGAGATATGGCGATGGACGCCAAAACAGCGCTCCTTAACGGCTATCTTAAGGAAGAGCAGATATGATACAGCCGGAAGGTTTTGTCGATCCTAAGAATGTCGACAAAGTATGCAAGCTCCAGCGATCCATTTATGGGCTGGTGCAAGCATCTCGAGTTAGAACATTCGCTTTGATGAGATGATCAAAGCGCTTAGTTTATGCGACTTATGGAGAAGCCTCATTACAAGAAAGTGAGTGGGAGCTCAGAGCATTTCTCATATTATATGTAGATGACATACTTGATGGGAAATGATATAGAATTCTTGGACAGCATTAAGGCCTACTTGAATAAGTGTTTTCAATGAAGGACCTTGGAGAAGTTGTTATATATTAGGCATCAAGATCTATAGAGATAGATCGAGACGCCTCATAGGTCTTTCACAAAGCACATACCTTGATAAGATTTTGAAGAAGTTCAAAATGGATCAGTCCAAGAAAGGGTTCTTGCCTCAGACAAGGTGTGAGATTGAGCTCAGCTCAATGCCCACCACGGCAAAAGATAAAGAAGAGATGAGTGTCATCCCCTATGCTTCAGCCATAGGATCTATTATGTATGCCATGCTGTGTACTGCACTGATGTAAACCTTGCCGTAAGTTTGGTAGGAAGGTACCAAAGTAATCCCGCAAGGAACACCGGACAGCGGTCAAGAATATCCTAAAGTGCCCGAAAAGGACAAAGGACATGTTTCGTTTATGGAGGTGACGAAGAGCTCGTCAGAAGGGTTACGCCGACGCTTAGCTTCGACACGATCCGATGACTCTAAGTCACAAACCGGATACGTGTATATGTTGAATGGTGGAGCAAGAAGCTGGTGCAGCTGCAAGCAGAAAGGCCGTATGGATCTACATGTGAAGCGGAGTACATGGCAGCCTCGGAGGCAGCGATGAAGCAATTTGGGTGAAGGAGTTCATCACCCACCTAGGAGTCATACCCAATGCGTCGGGCCGATCAAACTCTTCCGTGACAACACCGAGCTATTGCACTTGCCAAGGAGCCCAGGTTTCACAAGAAGACCAGCACATCAAGTTGCCGCTCAACTCCATCCGTGAAAATGTTCAGATGGAGACATAGAAATTTGTAAAGTGCATACGGATCTGAATGTCGCAGATCCGCTGACTAAACCTCTTCTTCATGGGCAAAACATGATCAACACCGTAACTCTATGGGTGTTCGATTCATCACAATGTAAACTAGATTATTGACTCTAGTGCAAGTGGGAGACTGTTGGAAATATGCCCTAGAGGCAATAATAAAAGTATTATTATTATATTTCCTTGTTCATGATAATTGTCTTTATTCATGCTATAATCGTATTATCCCGAAATCGTAATACACGTGTGAATACATAGACTACAATACGTCCCTAGTAAGCCTCTAGTTGACTAGCTCGTTGGTCAACAGATAGTCATGGTTTCGACTATGGACATCGGATGTCATTGATAACGGATCACGCCATTAGGAGAATGACGTGATGGACAAGACCCAATCCTAAGCATAGCACAAAGATCGTAGTTCGCTTTGCTAGAGCTTTTCCAATGTCAAGTATCTCTTCCTTAGACCATGAGATCGCAATTCCCGGATACCGTAGGAGTGCTTTGGTGTATCAAACGTCACAACGAATCGGGTGACTATAAAGGTGCACTACAGGTATCTCCGAAAGTGACCATTGGGTTGACACGGATCGAGATCGATTTGTCACTCCAGACACGGAGAGGTATCACCGGGCCCACTCGGTAATGCATCATCATAATGAGCTCAAAGTGATCAAGTGTCCGTCACGGATCATGCATTGCGGTACGAGTAAAGTGACTTGCCGTAACGAGACTAAACAAGGTATTGGGATACCGACGATCGAAGTCTCGGGCAAGTAACATACCGTCGACAAAGGGAATAGAATACGGGTTGCTTGAACCCTTGACATCGTGGTTCATCCGATGACAACATCGAGGAACATGTGGGAGCCAACATGGGTATCCAGATCCCGCTGTTGGTTATTGACTTGAGGTAGTCTCGGTCATGTCAGATGTCTCCGAACCCGTAGGGTCTACACACTTAAGGTTCGTGACGCTTAGGGTTATTAGGAAGACAAGTATGTGATTACCGAATGTTGTTCGAGTCCTGATGAGATCCCGGACGTCACGAGGAGTTCCGGAATGGTCCGGAGGTAAAGATTTATATATGGAAAGTGGTTAAACGGACTCCGGAAAGTTTCGGGGTATACTGTAATGTACCGGGGTCACGGGAGGGTTCCGAGGTCCACGGAGGGGCCACCTCCCGGGGGCCACATGGGCTAAGTGGGAGGGAGTCAGCCCCTGGTGGCTGGGCGCGCCCCACCCAGGCCCATGCGGCTAGGGCTTGGGAGGGAAACCCTAAGGGAAAAGGGGCGCCCCCTTGGCTTGGGGGGCAAGCCACCCCTTTCCTCCTCTCCCTTGGCCGCCGCCCCCCTAGGGTTTTCCCTAGAGGGCCGACCCCCCCTTGCCCCCTCTCTCCTATATATAGAGGGGTGAGGGGAGGGGTGACATACACAATTGAAGGCGCAGCCCCTCCCCTCCCCAACTCCTCTCTTTGTCCACGCGAGCTTGGCGAAGCCCTGCCGGAGAACTGCCGTACCAACTGCACCACGCCGTCGTGCTGCCATTGGAGTTGTCTTCTCAACCTCTCCTTCATCCTTGCTGGATCAAGACGGAGGAGACGCCATCGTCCCCGCACGTGTGTTGGACACGGAGGTGCTGTCCTTTCAGCACTTTGGTCATCGGTGATCGAATCACGCTGGGAACGTCTTCATCATCACCACTCCCTCGAACGCCTGCATCGATCTACAAGTGGTATGTAGATGCAAACTCTCTCCTTGACTCGCTGCTTAGTAGAACTCCTAGATGGATCTTGGTGAAACCGTAGGAAAATTTTAATTTTCTGCAACGTTCCCCAACACCCAAACCATAATTCATACAGTGTCGTCTCAACGGATTTAAGGTGCCCTATTTAAAGTGAATGTAGCTGTCTCTAGAGCGTATCCCCAAAATGACAGCGGTAAATCGGTAAGAGACATCATAGACCGCACCATATCCAATAGAGTGCGACATTTACATTCGGACACACCGTTATTACCGAGGTGTTCCAGCGGCATGAGTTGTGAAACGATTCCACATTTCCTTAAGTGTGTACCAAATTCATGACTTAAGTATTCTCCTCCACGATCTGATCGTAAGAATTTTATCTTTCGGTCACGTTGATTCTCTGCTTCATTCTGAAATTCCTTGAACTTTTCAAAGGTCTCAGACTTGTGTTTCATCAAGTAGACATACCCATATCTACTCAAGTCATCTGTGAGAGTGAGAACATAATGATATCCTCCGCGAGCCTCAACACTCATTGGACCGCACACATCGGTATGTATGATTTCCAACAAGTTGGTTGCTCGCCCATTGTTCCGAGAATGGAGTCTTGGTCATTTTGCCCATGAGGCATGGTTCGCATGTGTCAAATGATTCATAATCGAGAGACTCCAAAGTCCATCAAGATGGAGCTTCTTCATGCGCTTGACACCAATGTGACCAAGGCGGTAGTGCCACAAGTATGTGGGACTATCGTTATCAACTTTACATCTTTTGGTATTCACGCTATGAATATGTGTAACACTACGCCGAGATTCATTAAGAATAAACCATTGACTATAGGGCATGACCATAAAACATATCTCTCATATAAATAGAACAACCATTATTCTCGGATTTAAATGAGTAGCCATCTCGTATCAAACGAGATCCAGATACAATGTTCATGCTCAAACTTGGCACCAAATAACAATTATTAAGGTTTATAACTAATCCCGTAGGTAAATGTAGAGGTAGCGTGTCGACGGCGATCACATCGACCTTGGAACCATTCCCGACGCCAAGATCGTCACCTCGCCCTTCGCCAGCCTCCGCTTATTCCGCAGCTCCCGCCGTGAGTTACAAATATGAGCAACGGCACCGTATCAAATACCCAGGAGTTACTACGAGTAATCGGTAAGGTACACATCAATTACATGTATATCAAATATACCTTTAGTGTTGCCGCCTTCTTATCCGCAAGTATTTGGGGCAGTTCCGCCCAATGACCCTTCCCTTGCAATAAAAGCACTACCTCGTGCTTGGGTCCATTCTTTGACTTCTTCCCGCAATCGGCTTACGGGCGCTGCAACATCTTTGCCGCCCTTCTTGAAGTTCTTCTTACCCTTGCCCTTCTTGAACTTAGTGGTCTTATTGACCATCAACACTTGATGTTCTTTCTTGATTTCAACCTCCGCCGACTTCAGATTGAAAATACTTCAGAATGGTATTCACCATCCCCTGCATATTATAGTTCATCACAAAGCTCTTGTAGCTTGGTGGGAGCGATCAAGGATTCTGTCAATGACCGCCTCATCCGGAGGTTAATGTCCAGCTGGGACAAAGGCTGTGTAACCTGTATATTTTGAGTATATGGTCACCGATGTAACTGTTTTCCTCCATCTTACAACTATAGAACTTGTCGGAGACTTCATATCTCTCAACCCGGCATGAGCTTGGAAAACTAGTTTCAGCTCCTCGAACATCTCATATGCTCCGTGTTGCTCAAAACGCTTTTGGAGCCCCGGTTCTAAGTCAGTAAAGCATGCCGCATCGAACGAGGGAGTAATCATCAAGACGCGGTTCCGCCAAACGCTCAATCGCCTTTGCAAAGGCTGGGAGAGCAGGTGGTTCACCTAACGGTGCTTCAAGGACATATGCTTTCTTGGCAGCTATGAGGATGATCCTAAGGTTCCGACCCAGTCCGATAGTTGCTGCCATCATCTTTCAGCTTGGTTTTCTAGGAACGCATTGAAGTTCATGTTGACATGAGCGCTGGCCATTTGATCTACAAGACATATTTTGCAAAGATTTTAGACTAAGTTCATGATAATTAAGTTCATCTAATCAAATTATTTAATGAACTCCCACTCAGATTTGACATCCCTCTAGTCATCTAAGTGTTACACGATCCGAGTCGACTAGGCCGTGTCCGATCATCACGTGAGACGGACTAGTCATTGTTGGTGAACATTCTCATGTTGATCGATCTTCCATACGACTCATGTTCGACCTTTCGGTCTCCGTGTTCCGAGGCCATGTCTGTACATGCTAGGCTCGTCAAGTTAACCCTAAGTGTTTTGCATGTGTAAAACTGTCTTACACCAGTTGTATGTGAACGTAAGGATCTATCACACCCGATCATCACGGTGCACAGTTAGGGAAGAACACTTCTTGATATTGTTGTAAGGGATCATCTTATTTACTACCGTCGTTCTAAGTAAACAAGATGCATAAACATAATAAACATCACATGCAATTATATAGTAGTGACATGATATGGCCAATATCATAAAGCTCCATTGATCTCCATCTTCGGGGCTCCATGATCATCTTGTCACCGCATGACACCATGATCTCCATCATCGTCTTCATGAAGTTGTCACGCCAACGACTACTTCTACTTCTATGGCTAACGCTTAGCAATAAAGTAAAGTAATTTACATGGCTCTTCAATGACACGCAGGTCATACAAAAATAAAGACAACTCCTATGGTTTCCGCCGTTGTCATGCTCATCGACATGCAAGTCGTGATTCCTATTACAAGAACATGATCTCATACATCACAATATGTCATTCATCATTCATCACAACTTGGCCATATCACATCACATGACAATTGCTGCAAAAACAAGTTAGACGCCCTCTAATTGTTGTTGCATCTTTTACGTGGCTGCAATTGGGTTCTAGCAAGAACGCTTTCTTACCTACGAATAACCACAACGTGATTTTGTCAACTTCTATTTACCCTTCATAAGGACCCTTTTCATCGAATCCGCCCAACTAAAGTGGAGAGACAGACACCGCCAGCCACCTTATGCAACTAGTGCATGTCACCGGTGGAACCGGTCTCACGAAGCGCACGTAAGGTTGGTCCGGCCGCTTCATCCCACAATACCGCTGAAGCAAGATAAGACTAGTAGTGGCAAGCAAGTTGACAAGATCTACGCCCACAACAAAATTGTGTTCTACTCGTGCAATAGAGAACTACGATAGACCTAGCTCATGATGCCACTGTTGGGGAACGCTAGAAAATTAAAATTTTTCCTAGGTTTCACCAAGATCCATCTATGAGTTCATCCAAGCAACGAGTCAAGGGAGTGAGTTTGCATCTACATACCACTTGTAGATCGAAAAGGAAGCGCTCAAGGATGGTGATGATGGAGTCGTGACTCGCCGTGATTCGGATCACCGATGACCAAGTGCTGAACGGACAGCACCTCGCTGCTCAACACACGTGACGGTGACGGACGACGCCTCCTCCTTCTTGATCTAGTAAGGGGAAGGAGAGGTTGAGGAAGATGGCTCCAACGGCAGCACGACGACGTGGTGCTGTTGGTGCAGCAGTACTCCGACAGGGCTTCGCCAAGGACGTACGGAGGAGGAGAGGTGTTGGGGTGGGAGGGCTGCGCCTGGCTTGGGTATGCAGCCTCCCTCACCCCTCTATTTATAGGGGAAGGGAGGAGGGCGGCCCTCTAGATGGCATCTAGAGGGGCGGCGGCCAAGGGAAGGGGGACTTGCCCCCTGCCAAGGGCGCCTCTAGGGTCCCCCCAACCCTAGGCGCATGGGCCCTGGGGGGCGCCAGCCCACCAGGCTGGCTCCTTCCTCACGCAGCTGGGGTGGCCCCGGAGGGGTGGCCCTCCCGTGGACCTCCGAACCCTTCCGTGGCCCCTGACAATACCGTATGCCCGAAACTTTCCGTGTCCGCTTGACAGCTTCCCATATATAAATCTTTACCTCCGACCATTCCGAACTCCTCGTGACGTCCGGGATCTCATCCGGACTCAACAACATTCGTAATCACATACAAGTCTTCCTAATAACCCTAGCGCCACGGAACCTTATGTGCAGACCCTACGGGTTCGGAGACACGCAGACATGACCGAGACGGCTCAGTCAATAACCAACAGCGGATCTGGATACCCATGTTGGCTCCTACATGCTCCTCGATGATGTCATCGATGAACCACGATGTCGAGGATTCAAGCAACCCCAGATACTATTCCCTTTGTCAATCGGTACGTTACATGCCCGAGACTCGATCGCCGGTATCCCAATACCTCGCTCAGTCTCAAGCATCGCAAGTCACTTTACTCGCATCCGTAATGATGATCCCGTGACCAATCACTTGGTCACTATGAGCTCATTATGATGATGCATTACCGAGTGGTCCCAGAGATACCTCTCCGTCATACGGAGTGACAATCCCAGCCTCGATCCGTGTCAACCCAATGACACTTTCGAGATACCTATAGTGCACCTTATAGTCACCCATTACGCCAGGACGTTTGGTACACCCAAAGCACTCCTACGGTATCCGGGAGTTACACGATCTCATGGTCTAAGGTAGAGATACTTGACATTGAAACAGCTCTAGCAAAACGAACTACACGATCTTGTGCTATGCTTAGGATTGGGTCTTGTCCATCACGTCATTCTCCTAATGACGTGATCCCGTTGTCAATGACATCTAATGTCCATAGTTAGGAAACCATGACTATCTGTTGACCAACGAGCTAGTCAACTAGAGGCTTACTAGGGACATGTTATGGTCTATGTATTCACACGTGTATCACGATTTCCGGATAATACGCTTATAGCATGAATAAAAGACAATTATCACGTAACAAGGAAATATAATAATAACCCTTTTATTATTGCCTCTAGGGCATATTTCAACATATGATCCTCTGCTTGTCGCCGCCGACACCAACCCGAGTCTCAGGGGCTACTATCCGCACAGACACATCAGAATGTGTGCGGTAATCGTAAAAATACACACTATTTCACGTACCTCAAAACCTTTCAGCAGACTCATAAAGGCTTCATGCAACCCGCCGGGCGGATGAAATCCTCTCAACCACTGCATCCATTAGCGCATTTATGCACTTCGAGATAGCCGCCTGCTCTAGCAGATCCTTCAAGACGTCCGACCGATAACAAACGGTGCGGATTCTTCCTGTTGTCTCTTCAAGAGCCGGACACTAAGGATTTTAGGTGGCCAAAGGATTACCCTCCGCCTTGCCGATCAGGAGAAGCCCTCTGCGACGACACCTTGGGGTCGCCTCACCGTAAGGCGGAGGGCATGGGAGGCATTTCGCTCTCCATCATCTCCTAAGAAGATCCTCAAGACTAACTCGCCGAGGATGGCTATGATCCCGACTACAAGATAAGTGTTTCAGCTTATTTTCCTCGAAGCAAAGCAGGACATTTTTACTATTAAGTCCCTTTCTACTTATTACCGGCTGGGCTGACCTCTTATGGCATTGTGCGGCCGGGTACCACCCGGCAGGACCCTCCGGCTAAGATTTCTTCCCCGCTTAGAGACCATTGTCTCGGGTCTTTAGAGGCGGTCCTCTTCCTTCCTTGGGAAGGGGGGATTCCAGTTTCTTTTCCCCGATTATCCTCCTTCGCAGAGGCGATAGCCTCTTTCTTCCCCCCTTTGTCTTCCCCTAAGGGCGCTTGGTAAGGCGCGAGCCAAAGATCCTCGGCTAGTACAGATCCGTGAGACCTCGTGGAGGGGGGCGGACACCGATCATCTTCGCCTTTGTTACCCAATCCCGGTCGAGAGCCACTTTTCGTAATGATGTCGGATAAATAAAGATACAACGGTTCGGTTACATGACTACTTACTTGGGTATCTCGGACGATTGCAGCTCAAACCCGCATCCTCGGTGGTGTCCGGACACATTATTTGTGGTCCAAGAACAATTTATACATCTCCCAAAGCGCCATGCCAAGGAAATAATGGATAGCTCATGTCCCTCCGGGTTGAACTCCCACATGCGAGGGGACGACGCTTGCGGTGGCAGGACTCACTTAATTAACATGACTTGCATTACCGTGATTAGATTGATGTCTCTCTAGGAGATCCTGGATGCGGCTCGCAATATTGGCACATCCTTTATCGCCCCCAGTCCAACCCCTTGTTGACCCATGACGCTAGTTGTATGGGGCCCGAGCGAAAAAACAGGGGAGCCACCCACTTGGTGCCCCGGAGTTGTGATATAAAACCATTCTCATTGCCATAAGGTGGACACCTCCCGAAAGAACCTCCGCCATGGGGCGCCAGTATTTTGCTTATTATCACGCCCAAGACTTGCTGGCCACCCTCGATCATCTTCGCCCACCTTGAAGGTCTTGAGCCACAGTGCCAAAGTGAGGGGTAATACAGAGGAAAGCTTCACACACGATGATGAACGATTTAGATATGGAGGAAGTATCCGAGCGATCATGGAAATCCAGCCCATAGTAAACATGAGCCCTCACGAAGGGATCTAGGGCAAGGCCTAGCCTCTGAGGAAGTGAGATACTAACACAACGCCTCGCCAGGTTTGGGAGTGGGAATGACCTGCCCTCGAGTAGGCAGCCGGTGCGGGATCTCGCCGGTCAGAAACCTGGCCTCTCTTAAATTTTTGACGTCCTCCTCCGTGACGGAGGAAGGCATCCACCGACCTTGAAGGTTGGATCCGGACATGGTTGAAGGTCCGAAGTGCCTGACCTGCGCTTCGGGTGTTGGAGCTCGAGGCTGGGGAAGGATTCGATTGAGTTCGAGGAGTAAAAAGGATAGGCCTTGGTCTCTTTATAAAGAGGGTGAATACCAAGCGCCTCCTCGTGACTGCTTGGGACTTGCCTACAATCGAGGAGTTATACCAACAGTACGATTGTTACCCATGCCCGTATTGATGAGAATCATGATAAGGGGACACGATCTCGCTCGACAAGACGTGCAAGGAAACCGCCGCGATATGCGCCAAGGCTGGTCGAGAATAATGGTTCCAATAAAGACCGGTCGTGGTATGTTGTCGACATCGAGTGTGTCGCCAGTAACAGATTTGTGGAAATATTGTACTCTACTATGGCATGTGGAACTTGTTTTGCAGAGCCGACACTATCCTTGTGTTCAAAATCTTCATGAGTATTCGAGGAAGGAACCCGCCTTGCAATGTCAAGACAATCATGCCGCTGCACTCATCGCCATTGAAGCCTGGTTCAGGGGCTACTAAGGGAGTCCTAGATTAGGGGGTATCCGGACAGCCGGACTATATCCTTTGGCCGGACTGTTGGACTATGAAGATACAAGATTGAAGACTCCGTCGCTTGTCTGGATGGCACTCTCCTTGGCGTGGAAGGCAAGCTTGGCGATACGGATATGTAGATCTCCTCCCATTGTAACCGACTCTGTATAACCCTAGCCCTCCTATATAAACCGGAGGGTTTAGTCCATAGGACGAACAACAATCATACCATAGGCTAGCTTCTAGGGTTCAGCCTCTACGATCTCGTGGTAGATCAACTCTTGTACTACTCATATCATCAAGATCAATCAAGCAGGAAGTAGGGTATTACCTCCATCAAGAGGGCCCGAACCTGGGTAAACTTCGTGTCCCCTGCCTCCTATTACCATCCGCCTTAGACGCACAGTCCGGGATCCCCTACCCGAGATCCGCCGGTTTTGACACCGACAATGGGACTCTCCTTTGCGTGGATGTAGCGACCCGACCCAAAATCGGTCAAGTCTCTGTGTCTATACCATCCCAAGATCATGCTGGTACTCACAGTACATTGATGAAATAATCAAAGTTCAATCACACCTGAATTTATTACACGGTTCTCATATTGAGTCTTTATTACAATAGAATAAATTCGCCAAGGCCAACTCATGAGAAATAAACTAAGTAAAGCGCGAAGCGTGAGAAGAATAGCGAGTCCATCCGACTCAAAGGGCAATCGCCAAGCGCGAGCGTAGCCTCACTCCCCGATCGAATACTCCTCCGCAACATAAGACGTTGCAGCCGTAGGTCAGCATTTTGAATATGCCGCAAGTCATGAAGAGAGAACAACAATAAAATTACTAACACTATATGCAATTTGATGTGGGGCTCTAAGTTTCATCATTTTGCTAAAAGCCGCTTTTTCCCTACTACAAGGACTTGCTTGCAAATACTACAAAATTGTTGGTAGTTATTGAGATGGTTCCGCCAACCAATGTCTCATCCCCAAATTATTAAGTCATAACCCCTCAATTAATTTATTAATTTGAATGTTGAGATTTCAATACTTCCAAGTTCCAGAGGCTCAAATTGTCCGTAATCGGGACACGGCTAATCGATTAGATCTTTAACTCGCAGAGGTTTATGACTTTACCCGCAAGAATCGCTCCTCCTGGTAAGTCTTCGACTTCATGGTGTTTGAAGACGGACGAACGAAACAGGTCTTCCAAGAGTTCCTCCGCCACCGCCGGTACCCATCCAATCCTACCGTTCTTCTACATCTCGTAGCACCGTCCGCCAGAGTCACAACTAGGGTTGACCAAGCCGAGCCCATAATGGCTTGCGGCTGCATGTAAGCTTCCGTCAATGGGGTATACATCCGCCCTTCGGGCTGGGTGAAGCTCCGCAAGATGTCATGGCACTTCTCCATGCATCCCGCCAACCACTGGGTTCTCTGTGGTGCCCACAACCGCCCTCCACCCAAAGAGTGAATTTCAAGTCCATCTTGAGCTTGAAGTTCATGGGGTTGTCATCATCTTCTACTCTCACATCTCCCTTATGAATTCACTCAACCAACCCCGCTTCACGAGCATAGCAAAATAAACTACTTCGTCCCGGTCATGGTAACAAGGAATTGGTTCATCCTACCTCATGATACTACTCAAGAACATAACTTCAAAATTTCACCCACTGCATGCATGGTGGGAGGTATAATTCTAATGCAATAAAATCATAGGTATAGTAAAGAAACATGATCAATGACTTGCCTTGTCGACGATCTTCATAAGCTAGGGACTGTGGTAGCAAGCTTCAGACCGGAAATTCTACCGAGACAAACAACAATCATAATAAGCATATAACATATGACCACTTAACATAATAGCATGCTAACATAACACACCAAAACAAACGAATCAAAACCCAAAGAAAAACTCGAAGAAATCCAACTCAATGTTTTCCTACTTCAAGCAACAAGTAAAAATAGTTTTACATAACAAAAACTTTCTTAACAGAACCTAAGCATGGGTTTATGCTACCTAACAGAGAAGAATTCATCAAGCAACTAGGAGCAAAAAGAATCACTTTAAAATCTATTATAAAACTCCTATTAGGCCTAAAGCAAATTCTAGTAGGAAAATAAAGTAAAAGTTTTATTTATTATAAATAAAAGTTCATGCTCTAAAGTTACAGAAACTAATCAAGAATAAACTATCACATAATAGAAATAAAATTATTTGCTAATTAAAACAATAGGAAAACAGTAGCTAGTTAAATAATTAAGAATAACATGATTCTGGTTAAAACTATTTTTTATTAATCCTAAAATGCCCAAATAAATTCCTACAGTTAGGCAATGTCAAAACAAAGTTGTGACAAAAAGAATCACTAAAAATAATATTCCTAACTCCTTTTATAGCAGATTTACTATTCTGTCTAAATCTAAAATAAAGCAATTTTAAATAATTTTAACATGGCAAATTATATTTTCTACAGAAACTATAAGAAATTTGCAAACCAACAAAAAAAGAATCACTTAAAAATATTCAGTAGATTAAAAGATATGAATTTTTCAAATCTGAAACTATTCTGTTAAAACAGAAAACGAAAATAAAGAAAAACGGGCTAATGGGCCTATCTAGCGCCCTGGGCGTAATTTAACTAAACGGGCCCTAGGGTTAAACCGAGTCAGCCGGTTCAACTAAACCCTAACTAAATCGATCTAACCGGAATAAAACCTGGTTTATTTTAAATAACATATTCTTCGGGGATTTAATCTAGGCCGTCCGATCGATCTAACGGCGAGGGGGACTCCACGACATCGGGCGGCGACGGCGACGGCTGCTCAAGGGCGAGTGCTCCGCGACTCCGGTGGTCAGGGGCGGCCATGGAGGTCTCCCATGAAGTGCGGACGGGCGAGGGGGTTGGTTTGGTGGAGTCGGCGAGCCTGGGTGGCCGGGTGGGTCGGGTGGAGTTAATGGCGGCGGCGGGCGCCGGGTGCTCGCGAAGGCTATGAGGGAGGGGGGCCAGTGAGGGGCGAGGGGGAACGGGTCGAGGGGGGTATAAATAGGGGGACGACTTGAGGAGGGAAAGATCCGCGAGGAGATCGGGAGGATCCCGGGATCGCGGGTTTTCAGAAGCGGCGGCGCAAGGGTGGCGGCGCGAGGGGGAAGAAGGGTGGGGGTCCACCCACAACGAGTGAGGGGGAGAGGGATCGGGCGGTCGGCTGAGGCGAAACCGATTCGGCGAGGGGCTCGGTCGGGTTGCCGGGTCGGGCGCGGGCCGGGTCGGGTCATGCCACTGGGTCGGGCCGCCTGGTGTTGGCTGGGCCGGTTGGCCTGGCCGGCGCCCAGGGGCTTTTCTTTTTTCTATTTTTTTTGAAAAATTAAAAGAGAGAGAAAGTATATAAAATATAAATATTTTATATAAGATATATATATATCAAAATGATCGGGAATATTCCTATCATTTGAACATTTTTCCAGGCAAAATCCAAACTTTATAAAATTCATTTTTTCAAAATAAAATTCAAATTTGAATTCAAACTTTTGGCAATGTTTTCCTCCGATATTTTTGGAGTGTCATGTTTACTCCTCTCATACTTTTTCTCAAGTATTTATCGTGCATAGTTTTTTGAAATAATTTCCACCGCCAAAATTTGAATTCAAATTCCAACAACTCCAAAACTTCAAACTTCAATGCCACTCAAATTCAAACAGTAATGCATAGATGCTTAGCTATAATTGTAAAACATTCCAAATAGGAAATTTGGGATGTTACAAACCTACCCATTTTAAGATGAATCTCACTCGAGATTCGGGTTGGCTAGCAAATAGGTGCGGTGGTCTCAAGGAGGTCTTCTTCTCGCCCTGTGTGGCTTCCTCCTGAGTGATGACTCCACAAAGACCTTGCAAAACTTGATGATCTTGTGCGGGTGACTCGTCATAGTCTCGAGAATTCGGACGGTTTCTCCTTATAAGTCGATCACCGCCGAGCTGTATGGCCTCTAGGGCACCGTGGTCTCTCAACGGAATATCGCCATGTCGGCATGACACTTCTTCAACCGAGAAACATGGAAGACATCATGAACTCCGACAATCCTTCCGCAATTCCAACTTGTAAGCAACTTCTCCACGACGCTCGAGTATTTTGTAGGGCCAATGAATCGGGTGCTAACTTTACTTTGACACCGAACCTCTTGATTCCACGGCGGAGACACACGAAGATATGCTCGGTCTCCGCTTCGTAAGTTACTTCCTTGCGCCATCGTCAGCATAACTCTTCCGCTCGATCGAGCTATCTTGAGTCTATCCCGAATCAGTTTGACTTTTTCTTCGAATCTCCGATAAGGTCGGAACCAAAAGTGTTCGATCTCCAACACCATCCCACAAAGAATGGTGTTCTCGCACCTCCTTCCGTGATAGAGCTTCGAAGGGGCCATCTTCGATCGGTCCGATAACTATTGTTGTATGAGAACTGCGATGGCAAATTATCATCCCAGCTAGACCCATAGTCTAGCACACAAGCTCTCAACATGTCCTCCGTAATCTGATTGACTCTCTCGGTCTGTCCATCTGCTCATGGATGAAAAGTCTGATCAACTCCAGCCTCGCACTCCAAAGTTTCATGCAATTGATTCCAAAACTTTGAGGTAAATTGTGTTCTCTATCCGACACGATACTCCTCGAACTCCATGCACATATGATCCTGGTCATGTATATCTTGGCCAACTTAGCACTGGTATAGGTAGTCTTCACGGAATGAAGTGAGCTACCTTGGTCAAACGATCAACCACTACCCAGATAGAATCATAACCTGAACGGGTCCCGGGTAATCCCGTGATAAAGTCCATTCCAAGTTTTTCCCATTTCCAATCGAATCGCAAAGGTTGAAGTAACCCGCTGGCTTCGATGTTCCGCCTTTACTTGTTGGCAAACATCGACATCGCTACGCACTCGCAATATCCTTCTTCATACCCGCCCACCGTAAACTTTCCTTCAAATCCAGATACATCTTGGTGTTACCGAGGTGAATCGAGTACGGTGAATCATGAGCCTCCTGAAGGATTAGCTTTCTGAGTTCGGGATCATTGGGTACATAAATACGATCCTCGAACCATATAGCTCCGTATTCATCCTTACGAAATCCTTTAGCTTTTCCTTCATTCATCTTTTCCTTTATCTCATCAATTTCCTTGTCCGACTTGGCTTCACGAATCCTTTCGCCAAAGTGGACTGAACTTCCAGAGTTGCAACATATCCTCTCGAACTATCTCCACGGAGATCTCGAGGTCATCGACTAACTCCCGGGTAATCCTCCCGCTATAAGAGTATTCACATAACTCTTACGGCTCAAAGCATCTGCTATAACATTAGCCTTACCCGGGTGGTAATGCAATCTCATGTCATAGTACTTTATTAGCTCTAGCCATCTCCTCTACCGAGGTTCAACTCTTTCTGCGTGAAAATATACTTCAAGCTCTTATGATCTTTGTAAACATCACAACGGTTTCCGGCGAGGAAATGCTCTGTGTCTTGAGTGCATGCACTACGCTGCTAACTCCAAATCATGTGTGGCATAATTCATCTCGTGAGGTCGAGCTGTCCGGAGGTATAAGCTACAACTTTTCCTTCCTGCATGAGTACTCCTCCGAGTCCCCGACGAGAAGCGCCACAATATACCCGTAATCCTTGTGTATGTCCGCAAAATCAGTATCGGGCTGTAACCAAACGCTTTCTTCAATTCCTGAAAACTGGCTTCACAATCCTCGGTCCAAATGTACTTGGCCTCCTTCTTCAACAGCTCACCATGGGCTTGGCAATCTTCGAGAAGTTCTCAATAAACCTCCGATAATATCCCGCGAGTCCGAGAAAATCTGCGGATCTCCTTGATCGAGGTGGGCGAACGCCAATCGGTGACCGATTCAACCTTGGCGGGTCAATCGCTATTCCTTCTCCTGAAATAACATGTCGAGGAATCTGACTTCCTTCAGCCAAAATTCACATTTGCTGAACTTGGCATACAATCGATGTTTCAAGTTTCTCCGTAACTAGACGCAAATGTTCCTTATGCTCTTCCTCGCTTCTTGGAGAAAATCAGATATCATCGATGAACACCACGACAAACTTGTCCAGATATTCCATAAATACCTTGTTCATCAAATTCATGAAGTATGCAGGGCATTAGTCAATCCAAATGACATGAAGGTATACTCATATAAACCATACCGTGGTGAATGCGTTTTGGGTATATCCTTTTCACGGATCTTCAACTGATGATACCCTGATCGAAGATCGATCTTGGAGAATACCTTGGCTCCAACTAGCCGATCGAATAGATCATTGATCATCGGCAGAGGTTACTTGTTCTTGATGGTCACGCTGCTCAACGAACGATAATCCACAACCATTCTCGTGGTTCCATCCTTCTTCTCTACCAAAAGAACTGGGCTCCCAAGGTGATGAGCTTGGCCGAATATATCCTTTCTCCAATAACTCATTAATTTGATTCTTGATCTCTTTCAAATCGCTCGCTGGCATCCGATAGGGCCTCTTGGATATCGGGCTGTGCCGGCAATAACTCAATCAGAAATTCAATGTCTCGTCCGTGGCATTCTCGTAATTCCTCCGAAACACATCGGAAAATCTTGCACCATCGACACTTCCTCCCGAACAACTCCCGTGAGGGAATGCACCGATTCTTCATCGGATACGCCCGATACATATTTGATCCTCTTCGCCCGGTGGTGAGCAGTAATCGACTTATGGGCACAATCTATGTTTCCTCAAACTGGCAACCAATCCATGCCTAGGATTACATCCAAGGTCTGGGTTTCAATACTATGAGGTCTGCGGAAATTTATGATTTCGATGTTGAGGGTTGCATGACAGCCTAAGCCCGCCATCATTTCTCCTCCCGCGAACCGACGCCAAGGGGCTTCTAAGGGTTTTAGTGGGCAACCTGCATTTTTCCACAACTACCCTTGATATGAATGAATGCGCTGCACCGTAATCAAAGAGTACCAATATCGAACGTGAATTCAATAAAACTTACCAACCACAGTTGTCCGGCTGATCATAGATGTCCTCCACGCCAATGTGGTTCACTTATGCACGAGGGAAAGGGTTGGGCTTCTTCGCTGAGCTTCCATTGCCGCTTCCATTCCTCCGCTTGGCCTCCGGCAGTCGGTGGCATAGTGCCCTGTTTTCCGCACTTGAAACAGTGATGTGACTCAGATCCTTCGAGCCGGGCAGGACGATGCTGGTTGCCATTGCTGTTTCCATTGCCATTCCCATTGCCCGACTTGTTGTCCTGGTTATGTTGTTCCCATTTCCTCCATGGTTATGTCCTCCATGGTTGTGATGGGTATGCCCTCCCGAGTATGGGGTATAACGGGCTTCACCGAGCTCCGAGTTGTACTTCCCGGCTGTACTTCCGCTATGCTATCAATCTGCTGCTGCTTGCCTTCGAGTATGGTGGCCTTGTCTACCAGCTCCGGTAGTTAGTGAAGGTAGCCACCATAAGCTGCATTCCCACTCGCCATTGAGTCCTCGAGAAATTTTTCCTGCTTATGCATCTGTGGCCACATCATCCGGCATAGCGAGCTAACTTGCTGAACTCATCCACGATTGCCCCACAAGACGGTTCTCGGGCGTAAGTTGCGGAACTCACGCTTCTTCAAACTCATGGCTCCAAATGAAACATGAGCGTGCGGAAAGCTTGCTGGAACTGATCCCACGGATGGTGGCGATGGGATAAGTGGCGTGTAGTTCTCCCACCAAGAAGCTGCAGGTCCATCGTTGATGTGCGCAAAGCGCACCTTCTCTCGTGATCGCAGCATCCAACAAAGGACTAACTCCTTCCGACCTTTGCGGAGCCAATCGTCGGCCACAATCGCCAAGGTTGCTAGAGAACACCGCGGATTCAGCCTTAGGAACCGAGTCAAGTTGTCAACAGGGGTGGTGGCGGTGGATTGTTGTTGTTGTTGTTGTTCGTTCGATGAGCATCGCATGAGGGCATTCCGCTGCTGGATCAGCCGGGTGAGCTCCGCGAAAGTTGAGACCGGGTCACGCCTCGAGGCATCCGTGTTTTGGAGTGGATGAGAAAATTAGAATAGAACAATGGTCTAATGAGAAAATATCACTACCCATATGAATGCACAATCATAATCACACCAATCATTTATTCATTCCACTCAAACATGGTTCAATCTCGACATAAAATGCTCACGACCAATCGAAAATAACGGCCTAACTGATCGACAAAAAGTAAAATAACATGGCGGTCGACTAAATGTCTTCATCAATTATCCTTGCGCCCTCCGGTGCGATGTCCTCCGTGTGGCGCCCTCTCGCTATGGCGCGCCTCCTCTTGCGGCTTTCTCCGGTGGAGCTCCCTTCATAATCCTGCTCATTGCTCACGAGGTCCGCTCATCTCCACTCGGAAAAAGGTCCTCTCCCAAGTCCATCTTTTCCTCTAATGCGCAACCTTCATCTTCGTGTCGTCGACTCTCTCCATGAAGTCCGCGATTTCTTCCTCATGGTCAAGGAAGTCTCGCGGTGCCTTCTCCTCCAGCCCAGCCACGGAACAACAGCCTCCCCGTACCTTCGAAGTTACGGCGAGTCCGGATCTCCTGCTTCTCGAGGAGACACTCCAAGTCTTGGACATATGAGAGAATGGAGTCGCCATCACGGACGGATGATATTCCATTCCTTGCTCACGAGAAACCATGGCGAGGTCTCGATGGATCGAGCTCGCCTCGCATTCTTCTCGAGATGTCCAAGTGCATGATAAATCGCCATGTCTCTTCCGAGGATCCAGCTTGAAGTCGGTAAACTCAAAGTCAATAGGCTCAGATGTCCTCCGGGTTCTCCTCGAATGTGCACCTCGATCTCAGAAGCGGTATCCGCTGGAAGTGCATTGGTAGGCTTCCCGTGATCGAGGGTAGAGCAATCTTCAGCTTCTTCACGATCCGACCAGCTTCCGCCAAGGGCATCGCCTCATCCGGCCGGCAAAACTCCGTAGCAAACCTGGGTGAACTCAAGGCCATCTAGAATGTTGAAAATCGAGAGAAGTCGAAATGAACATGGAGAATTACGGAATGATAAGGATATAAAATAGTCTCTTCCTATGGCTTTCCGATCCTGGGTTACGCCCCACGGTCAGCGGTGCTCGATACTATCTCAGAGCGACCGACCCAAAATCGGTCAAGTCTCCGTGGTCTGTATTCATCCCAAGATCATGCCGGTACTCACAAGACATTGATGAAATAATCAAAGTTCAATCACACCTTAATTTATTACACGGTTCTCATATCGAGTCTTTATTACAATAGAATAAATTCGCCAAGGCCAACTCATGAGAAATAAACTAAGTAAAGCTGCGAAGCGAGAAGAATAGCGAGTCCATCCGACTCCAAAGGGCAATCGCCAAGCGCGGAGCGTAGCCTCACTCCCGATCGAATACTCCTCTCGCAACATAAGACGTTGCAGCCGCAGTAGGTCAGCATTTTGAATATGCCGCAAGTCATGAAGAGAGAACAACAATAAAATTACTAACACTATATGCAATTTGGATGTGGGGCTCTAAGTTTCATCATTTTGCTAAAAGCCGTTTTCCCTACTACAAAGGACTTGCTTGCAAATACTACAAAATTGTTGGTAGTTATTGAGATGGTTCCGCCAACCAATGTCTCATCCCCAAATTATTAAGTCATAACCCCTCAATTAATTTATTAATTTCAATGTTGAGATTTCAATACTTCCAAGTTCCAGAGGCTCAAATTGTCCGTAATCGGGACACGGCTAATCGATTAGATCTTTAACTCGCAGAGGTTTGCGACTTTACCCGCAAGAATCGCTCCTCCTGTAAGTCTTCGACTTCATGGTGTTTGAAGACGGACGAACGTAAACAGGTCTTCCAAGAGTTCCTTTGGCCACCGCTGTACCCATCCAATCCTACCGCTCTTCTACATCTCGTAGCACCGTCCGCCAGAGTCACAACTAGGGTTGACCAAGCCGAGCCCATAATGGCTTGCGGCGGCTGCATGTAAGCTTCCGTCAATGGGTATACATCCGTCCTTCGGGCTGGGTGAAGCTCGCAAGATGTCATGGCACTTCTCCATGCATCCCGCCAACCACCGGGTTCTCCAGGTGCCCGCCAACCGCCCTCCACCCAAGAGTGAATTTCAAGTCCATCTTGAGCTTGAAGTTCATGGGGTTGTCATCATCTTCGACTCTCACATCTCCCTTATGAATTCACTCAACCAACCCCGCCTCACGAGCATAGCAAAATAAACTACTTCGCCCCGGTCATGGTAACAAGGGAATTGGTTCATCCTACCTCATGATACTACTCAAGAACATAACTTCAAAATTTCACCCACTGCATGCATGGTGGGGAGGTATAATTCTAATGCAATAAAATCATAGGTATAGTAAAGAAACATGATCAATGACTTGCCTTGCTGACGATCTTCGTAAGCTAGGGACTCGTGGTAGCAAGCTTCAGACCGGAAATTCTACCGAGACAAACAACAATCATAATAAGCATATAACATATGACCACTTAACATAATAGCATGCTAACATAACACACCAAAACAAACGAATCAAAACCCAAAGAAAACTCAAGAAATCCAACTCAATGTTTTCCTACTTCAAGCAACAAGTAAAAATAGTTTTACATAACAAAACTTTCTTAACAGAACCTAAGCATGGGTTTATGCTACCTAACAGAGAAGAATTCATCAAGCAACTAGGAGCAAAAAGAATCACTTTAAAATCTATTATAAAACTCCTATTAGGCCTAAAGAAAATTCTAGTAGGAAAATAAAGTAAAAGTTTTATTTATTATAAATAAAAGTTCATGCTCTAAAGTTACAGAAACTAATCAAGAATAAACTATCACATAATAGAAATAAAATTATTTGCTAATTAAAACAATAGGAAAACAATAGCTAGTTAAATAATTAAGAATAACATGATTCTGGTCAAAACTATTTTTTTATTAATCCTAAAATGCCCAAATAAATTCCTACGGTTAGGCAATGTCAAAAAAGTTGTGACAAAAAGAATCACTAAAAATAATATTCCTAACTCCTTTTATAGCAGATTTACTATTCTGTCTAAATCTAAAATAAAGCAATTTTAATAATTTTAACATGGCAAATTATATTTTCTACAGAAACTATAAGAAATTTGCAAACCAACAAAAAAAGAATCACTTAAAAATTTTAAGTAGATTAAAAGATATGAATTTTCCAAATCTGAAACTATTCTGTTAAAACAGAAAACGAAAATAAAGAAAAACGGGCTAATGGGCCTATCTAGCGCCCTGGGCGTAATTTAACTAAACGGGCCCTAGGGTTAAACCGAGTCGGCCGGTTCAACTAAACCCTAACTAAACCGATCTAACCGGAATAAAACCCGGTTTATTTTAAATAACATACCCCTTCGGGGGGATCTAATCTAGGCCGTCCGATCGGGATCTAACGGCGAGGGGGGACTCCGGAGACTTACCGGGCGGCGACGGCGACAGCTGCTCGGCGGCGAAAGTGCTCCGCGACTCCGTGGTCGGGGGCGTCGGCGGAGGTCTCCCTGGAAAGCGGACGGGCGAGGGGTTGGTTTGGTGGAGTCGGGCAGCCTGGGTGGCCGGGTGGGTCGGGTGGAGCATGGCGGCGGCGGGCCTGGTGTGCCCATGCGAGCGCTTATGGAGGGAGGAGGGCGCCGGGTGAGGGGCGAGGGGGAACGGGTCGAGGGGGGTATAAATAGGGGGACGACTTGGAGGAGGGAAAGATCCGCGAGGAGATCGGGAGGATCCCGGGATCGCGGGGTTTGGCGAGGCGGCGGCGCAAGGGTGGCGCGGCGCGAGGGGGAAGAAGGGTGGGGTCCACCCCCAGCGAGTGAGGGGAGAGAGGATCGGGATGTCGGCCGAGGCAAACCGATTCGGGCGAGGGCCTGGTCGGGCTGCCGGCCGGGCGCGGCCGGGCTGCTCGGGTGTTGGTCTGGCCGGGTTATTCGGGCCGGGCGCCTGTGGGCTTTTTCTTTTTTCTATTTTTTTGAAAAATAAAAGAGAGAGAAAGTATATAAAATATAAATATTTTATATAAGACATATATATATATCAAAATGATCAGGGGACTATTCCCTGTCATTTGAACATTTTTCCAGGGGCAAAATCCAAACTTTATAAAAATTCATTTTTTCAAAATAAAATTCAAATTTGAATTCAAACTTTTTGGCAATGTTTTTCCTCTGATATTTTTGGAGTGTCATGTTTACTCCTCTCATACTTTTTCTCAAGTATTTATCAGGCATAGTTTTTTTGAAATAATTTCCACTGCCAAAATTTGAATTCAAATTCCAACAACTCCAAAACTTCTGAAACTTCGAATGCCACTCAAATTCAAACAAAATGCATAGATGCTTAGCTATAATTGTAAAACATTCCAAATAGGAAATTTGGGATGTTACAGTGGATGGCAAGCTTGGCGTTCGGATATGTAGATTCCTTCCTTTGTAAACCGACTCTGTACAACCCTAGGCCCCTCCGGTGTCTATATAAACCGGAGGGTTTAGTCCGTAGAGGCAATCATAATCACAACCATACAGGCTAGACTTCTAGGGTTTAGTCATTACGATCTCGTGGTAGATCAACTCTTGTAATCCTTATATTCATCAAGATCAATCAAGCAGGAAGTAGGGTATTACCTCCACCGAGAGGGCCCAAACCTGGGTAAACATCGTGTCCCCTGTCTCCTGTTACCATCGACCTTAGAAGCACAGTTGGGGACCCCCTATCCGAGATCCGCCGGTTTTGACACCGACAGGGAGCAGAACATCAACGGCGGCGGGGAGCGCAGCTGCGGCTTCTGTCGGAGGAGGACGACGAGGGAGCATGGGTTTGGTCTGGAGAAATTAGAGGGTTTTTTTGCAAAATTGCCCTCGCGACATGTTTTTCGAGACGGAGGGAGTATAATTTATGAAGTATTCATGCCATGTTTACAACAATTTTATATGGTTTTGGTATGATTTGAATGGAACTAACCCAGACTGATGCTGTTTTCAGCAGAATTACCGTGGTGTTGTTTTTTGTGCAGAAATATAAGTTCTCCAAATGCAGCGAAACTTTTTGACGATTTTTTTGGAAAAAAAGGCGCTAGAAGCTTCATGGGAGGGACGGAAGAGCCACGAGGTGGCCACAACCCACCAGGGCGCGCCGGCCCCCTCTAGCGAACCCTGGTGTCTTGTGGGCCCCTCATGGCCCATCTTCGTGTGAAATCGACGCCCAAAAATCATATATATGTTGGGGAACGTAGTATTTCATAAAAATTCCTACGATCACGCAAGATCTATCTAGGAGAAGCATAGCAACAAGCGGGGAGAGTGTGTCCACGTACCCTCGTAGACCGAAAGTGGAAGCGTTAAGTAACGCGGTTGATGTAGTTGAACGTCTTCGCGATCCAACCGATCAAGTACCGAACGCACGTTCATCTCGGTGACGTCCCTCGAACTCTAGATCCAGCTGAGGCCGAGGGAGAGTTTCGTCAACACGCGTGGTGACGGTGATGATGAAGTTATCGGTGCAGGGTTTCGCCTAAGCACTACGACGATATGACCGAGGTGTAAAACTGTGGAGGGGGGCACCGCACACGGTTAAAGACCAACTTGTGTGTCTATGGGGTGCCCCCTTCCCCCATATATAAAGGATGGGAGGAGGAGGAGGGCCGGCCACAAGGAGCGCTCCCAAGGGGGGGATTCCTACTCCTAGTAGGAGTAGGTTTCCCCCTTTCCTAGTCCAAGTAGGAGAAGAAGGAAGGAGAGGGAGAAGAGAAGGAAAGGGGCCGCCTCAGCCCTAGTACACCCGGTTTGGGCTTGGGGGCGCCACACCTTGGCCTGCTTCCTCTCTTCCACCACTAGGCCCATGAGGCCCAATAACTGGGGGTCCGTAGCCCCAGATTCAAAGTTATCCGAAACGACCCGAACCATTCCGGTGTCCGAATGTAGCCTTCCAATATATGAATCTTTATGCCTAGACCATTTCAAGACTCCTCGTCATGTCCGTGATCTCATATAGGACTACGAACAACCTTCGGTACATCAAATCACATAAACTCATAATACGAATCATTGTCGAATGTTAAGCGCGGGCCCTACAGGTTCGAGAACTGTGTAGACATGACCGAGACACATCTCCGGTCAATAACAAACAGTGGAACCTGGATGCTCATATTGGCTCCTACATATTCTACGAAGGTCTTTATTGGTCAAACCGCAGAACAACATACGTTGTTCCCTTTGTTATCAGTATGTTACTTACCCGAGATTTGATCGTCGGTATCACCATAACTAGTTCAATCTGGTTACCGGCAAGTCTCTTTACTCGTTCCGTAATGCATCATCCCGCAACTAACTCATTAGTCACAATGCTTGCAAGGATTATAGTGATGTGCATTACCGAGAGGGCCCAGAGATACCTCTCCGACAATCGGAGGACAAATCCTAATCTCGCTCTATGCCAACTCAACAAACACCATTGGAGACACCAGAGCATCTTTATAATCACCCGCCATGCTAGACATTTGATAGCACACTAAGTGTTACTCCGTATTCAGGAGTTGCATAATCTCATAGTCGAGGAACATGTACAAGTCATGATGAAAGCAATAGCAGCAAACTAAACGATCATAGTGCTAAGCTAACTAATGGGTCTTGTCCATCACATCATTCTCTAATAATGTGATCCTGCTCATCAAATGAAAACACATGTCTATGGCTAGAAACACAACCATCTTTGATAAACAAGCTAGTCAAGTAGAGGCATACTAGGGACACTGCTTGTCTATGTATTCACACATGTACTAAGTTTCCTGTTAATACAATTCTAGCATGAATAATAAACATTTATCATGATATAAGGAATTGTAAATAACAACTTTATTATTGCCTCTAGGGCACATTTCCTTCGGTCTCCCACTTGCACTAGAGTCAGTAATCTAGATTACACAGTAATGATTCTAACACCCATGGAGTCTTGGTGATGATCATGTTTTGCTCGTGAGAGAGGCTTAGTCAACGGGCCTGCAACATTCAGATCCGTATGTATCTTGCAAATCTCTATGTCCCCTTCTGACACTTGATGACGGATGGAATTGAAGCTTCTCTTGATGTGCTTGGTCTTCTTGTGAAATCTAGATTCCTTTTACAAGGCAATTGCGCCAGTATGTCACAAAAGATTTTCATTGGACCCGATGCACTAGGTATGACGGCTAGATCGGATATAAACTCCTTCATCCAGACTCCTTCATTTGTTGCTTCCGAAGCAGCTATCACTACAAAAAAAGACACATCCGTGACATTTTGGGCCGAATGAATTTTTTCCTGTCATACTTATGACACTTCTATGACGGTAATTGTGACAAAACCCGGTATCATCATAGATGTGGTGGGCCTTACTTATGACAAAAAATCATGAAAGAAAATTGGTTTTCGCCCGGCGGGCCAAGATGCAGCTGCATGACATTCTTTGGGCTGGCCCATGACGGAAAAACCGTGGTAGAAGAGAGGGTGAGGAAAATATCGGGGTGTTCCCGGTTACGGTGGGTGGTCGGGCCGAAGCGATGTGTATTTCTTCAGACACGCACGCTGCTGCGGTGCGCAGCGTTGGGCTCTAACTGAACCTGAGCAATTGCACTGTAGGCTACACATTACTAAACCCGAGCGATCGATCCATGGCTGTTAACTGAACACGATCGAGCGATTCCTTCACTACTGCTGTTAACTGAAGCCGATCGATGCTGGGGGGTTTGAATGAACAGTTCTCGGTGGGGGTGGATGAACAGGACCCCGTGGTGTTGCCTCTGGATGACCAGGACCCTGATCGATCGAGTCGGTTGGGGCTGGATGAACAGGACCCCGTGGAGGGCTGGATGAACAGGACTATCCTGTGGAGGGCTGGATGAACAGGACTATCCTGTGGAGGGCTGGATGAACAGTAGATGGTGGAGGGCTGGATGAATAGTAGCCCGTGGAGGGGTGGTTGAAGAGCAGCCCGTGGAGAGGGCTGGTTGAACAGTAGCCGATGGAGTAGCGCGCAGTGGAGGCTGGATGAACAGGAGCCCGTGGATGAACAGTCGCAGGTGGAGGCTGGAGGAGGTCGACGGTGGATGAACAACAGCCCGTGGAGGCCGGAGGGGTCGACGGTGGAGATGAATAAGATCCCATGGAGTCCTGCTTTGCGGTACTCCACACCTCCGGATGAACAAGATCCCTGCTTCACCGTAGCGCCCAACACAAGTCCGCTTCTCCGCTTTGTGGTACGCCACACCCTCCCGATCAACAGACCCCTGCGACCGTAGGAGGTCCGCTTCTCCGCTTTGCGGTACGCCGCATACATCCCGATGAACAGGATCCCGCTTTAACGTGTCTGGTCGAACACAAGGCTGTTTCTCCGCTTTGCGGTAATCCAGCCTCGCTTCCATCGGCTGTTCCGCCCAAGCCTCCCGGCGAACACGACGACGCATTCCGCTTCGACCCAGCCGTTGGCTCCCTCATGAACACGATTTATTTATGCGTTTCTCCATTCTCGACCCAACCATGTACACGGGCCCCGCCGACGACGCACGAAGTTGGCATTCGAGACCCCGCCAGATGTATGACGCGGGTCAGATTTTCTTTCTTGCACACCGCCGCTGTAACGACGCAGTACATGCTACATGCGCGCTTTACTACGACACGCGCTTTACATCGAATAAAGATGTACATACACGCTATACTGTAATGACAACGCTACATACGCTCGACCGGTGGGTCTCGTCTGTCACGCACTTCCTTGCGCAAAGATATAGCTGGTGGGACCCAGCCGTGGGGCAAATCGCTTTTTTTGCCCTGACGCACTTCCTTGCGGCGAAGATGTAGCTGGTGGGTCCCAGCAATGTGGGGAAACATTTTTTCACGAACACGGGGCCCGTCCGTGGGTCCCTCGCCGTCAAAAAGGAATAATTATTTTGCACGTAATAAGGAGGCACTTCCTTGCATCGCCGTGGACCCAGCTTGTCGCCTCTCCACATACAAGATTTTCCGATGGAAGTCGCCTCGACCACGCTAGAAGCGACCGACCTCAGACGGTCAAGCCTTCGGTTACCGTACATCCTCGGATCAAGATGTCGGCACACACAAGACATCAATGTATATATCAAAGTGCAATCACATGTATAATTAACGAAACTGATATATACCTCATAATACTCAGCGAAACAATCAAACGGGTGTGGAGTCCCATCAACGCCATCGGCAAGTTGAGTGTAGACCGTAACCTCAGATCGTAACTCTTACTGTCGAGGAAGGTATCTCGCAACATGATACGCTGCAGCCGTAGGTCAAGACATCGAATGTACCGCAAGATCACAATAAGAGAAAACAGATGATAAACTATACTATATGCAATATGGCTTTGTGGCTCAGATTCGAGTTTTGTTTATGTAAAAGCTGGTTTTATTTTACCTACATCAAAGGAATAAATGAAGTCTGTACTATGGAGTTTTCTATCATGACATGGTTCCGCCAACCGATGTCTCATAACCCAAAATCATCATATGTTGCCCACAATTAAGTTATCAACTGGTGTTGAGAGTTCCAGATAGATCCAAGTCCAGAGGCTCAAATTGTCCGTGAATCGGGACATGGCTAATCGATTAGGTTATAACCTCCGCAGAGGTTTGTACACTTTACCCGCAAGATTCGATCCTCTCTTTACGCTCTCGCACTTCAGAGTGTTTGAGAACAAGATGACCAAACATGGTCTTCCAAAGAGTTCCTCCGACCACCGTCCTGCACCCATCCGATCCTACCGCTCTTCTACATCTGCTAGTACCGCCCCAGCCAGAGTCACAACCAAGGTTAACCAAGCCAGAGCCCATAATGACTTGCGGTTGCATGTAAGCTTCCCGGCGTGAAGTATTCTTCCGCTCTTTGAGTCTGGGTGAAGCTCACGAGATGTCATGGCGCTTCTCCATGCATCCCGCCAACCACTGGTTTCTCTGTGGCTGCCCACAACCGCCCTTCACCCAAAGAGTGTGTATTGCAATCCTGCCTCGAGTCTTGAAGTCTTGAGGTCTTGAAGATGCAGTCCTTGCAGATTCCATCATGGAGTTGTCTTCATTGACGAGAATCCTCCATTCTCACACCACTCCTGCACTCATACCAAACCCCGCCTACTATAGCGTAGCATTAAAAGAAATAACGCCCCGGCTTGGTAACAGGTGATGGGTTCCTACCTCATGCATACTACTCAACTACAGGATTCAATAACACTACTGAGGGGTGGTTACCAAGGTGCCACTAAATGCAATAAAACATAGGTATGAAAGCATGGTCAAAGTGAACTTGCTCGTTGACGATCTTCAAAGAACTAGGGTTTCAGAGTAGTAATCTTCAGACCGAAATTCTACCGAGGCAAACAATAACTATAATAAGCACAAAGCAATAGGATCACATAACACAACATAACAAAGGTAACATAACACAACAAAACAACCAAAACTCAAATCCAAAAGAAAACTCAAATAAAGGCCACTCAAAGTTTTCCCTACTTCAAGCAATAATAAAAATAGTTTTATATAATAAAAATTTTCTTAATATAACCTAATCATGGTTTTAGTTAACTTAATGAAAAGGTTTCACTACAACTAGGAGCAAAAAGAATTAATTAAATAGCTATTATGAAACTCATTTTAGGCCTAATCCAATTTCTATTAAGAAAATAATTTAAAACTTTTATTAATTATAAATAAAAGTTCATCTAATGGAGTAACAGAAACTAACCTAGAATAACTAATCACAAGTTAAAAGTAAATTCATTTACTAATTAATTAAATAGGAAAACAGAACTAGTTAATTAATTAGGTTTAATAGGATTCTGTCTAAAATTAATTATTTATTAATCCTAAAATACCCAAGTTAATTTCTAGGGTTTGGCAATGTCAAAATAAAGTGGTGACAAAAAGAATCATGCAAAAATAATTTTTCTAACTAAAGTTATAGCAGATTTACTATTCTGACTAAAACAATATTAAAGCATTTTTAATTATTTTAACATAGCTAAATATATATTTTACAGAAACTACATAAAATTTGCAATCCAACAAAAAAGAATCACTCAAAATATTAAACAGAATAAAAGATATACATTTTGAAAACTGAAACTATTCGCTAAAACAGAAAATCAAAATAAAAGAAAAGGCCTAATGGGCCTATATGTGCACTAGGCGAAGTTTAGTCTAAACGGGCCCTAGGTTTAAACTAAACGAACCGGCCTAAAATAAAACCTAAACTAAAACTAAACCGAAGGACCGCCGGTTTTATAATAAAACCTAACCCTTCGGGTTCTAATCCTAGCCGCCTAAGATGGATCTGACGGGAGGGGATTGCCGGTGACTTACCGGACCGACGACGGCGGGCGGCGGCGAAAAGGCCGAGGCGTCCCAAGGCCGGCGAGCTCCGGCGACTGTCTGGGAGATGCGGGAGCACGGGGTGGTTCGTGGTGTTGGGGAGGTCGGGTGGACCAGGGGTCGACGGCGGCAACAATGGCGGCGGGAGGGCTTCGTGCTCCGTGAGCTCTGGAGGAGAGGGAGAGGGGTCCGCGAGGCTAGGGGGGAATAAAAGGGGTGGCGGCTATATAGCCAGGGGTCCTGGGATCGAAGGATCGGGCGATCGGGAATCCTGATCCTTCGGGATCCCACGATTCTCCGCGAGGTCGGGCGTATGGCGGGGAAGAAGAGGGCGGGCCCACGGGTCGCTGAGAGGGGAGAGAGGCGGGGGTCGGCCGATCGGCGCAGAGGCGCCTGCAAGGGGGGGAGGAGGAGAGGGAGCTGGGCTGGCTCAAGGCGCCGGTGGGCCTGGCGCCTGTGGGCTCAAGCTAGTGGGGGGGTTCGCTGGCTGGGCTGGGGGTGGTCTGGTCGGGCGCCTGGGGTTTTTTTTATTTATTATTATTTTTAAATAAAACTAAAACAAAAATAAAACCAAATCTAAAAATAATTTATATAGGGTATATATATACCAAAATGATTAGGGAATATTCCTTTCATTTGAACATTTTTCCAAAAGCAAAATCCAAACGTCATAAAATCTATTTTTTTTCAAATTAAATAAATTTCAGATTTGAATCCAAATCTTTGGCATTGTTTCCTCTGATATTTTTGGAGTGTCATGTTTGCTCCTCTCATACTTTTGATCAAGTATTTATCGTGCTTAGTTTTTGAAATGTTTCCACATGCCAAAGTTTGAAATTCAAATTCAAAACTCAAAATTTGAAAGGGGTTTCAAAGCACTTTCAAATGATTTTCAACTTGATTCATTATAACTTCCAACTCCTATTTCATATAATTGAAGAAGTCATTTTATCTTCCTCATGAAAATCATTGAGTTGCATAAAGCTTTGGATTTGAAAACTTCCCAAATGAAATTCAATTCTTTTTCCAAAACCCTATTCATTTCAAAATGGAAGAAGTCATGTCATCTTCACTCTAGGTTTTGGTGTTGCAATGAACTTGAGTTCAATTTGGGATCCAAAATGCAAATGGAAAGTTTGGGAAAGTCATTTCATTCCTCTCATTCAACTTTCAAAAGTTTCAATTTCCACTCAATTCCATTCAATCAACCACCAAACAATCGACAACAACCATAGTTATTTATTTATTATAACATTCCAAAATTTAGAATTTTGGGATGTTACAAACCTACCATTATACTTAAAATGAATCTCGCCCCTAGATTCAAGAGGCTAGCAAGAAATGGTTAGGGTTGGGGTCTCCTAGCAATGTGTTGGTCGAAGGTCGGGTGCTACCACACTTAAAAACAAGGTCATGGTTCCAATAAACTCAGATATTTCCTCCGAGTGCCGACAATGTATGTATCTTCACATATCTTACAATAACTCCTTCATTAACGCCTTCGTTAGGAGCGTAAAGTTTTCCTCAAACCTTGGGTCGGTTCGTCAAAGTTGTGGTTCGTCGAGACCGGATCTTCTTAGTCGATGGGTCTGTCCATTCTAGACAACCATCAAATACTCATGGTGGTCTACAACTTATGGGTTTCTCCTGCAGAAAACGGTTCTGGGTTGAACCTCACCGATAACCTACGCTATAACAAATGCCATGTACATGGGCTTATCATCCTACCACTCTAGGGCTTAAGCAAGGTTTCAACGAGCCGCCACTTTACTATGGTTAAGTCTCTCGATTTACCATTCCAAATAGCAAGAGCGAAGATACGAGTAAGTCGGTATGGTGATCAATCCATTCCGCACCAGATCATTACCCTCAGATAAGGTTTAGCTTAATCTCGATTCTAACACTCGGTCATTCTCACAAGCATTGCAGAATTTTCTTGTCCACTTAACCGGGTTCGAGTAAATCCATGGGTTCTGCAAGCCAAACAAAACATCTATCGCTTACTTCACCACTCTTAGGTTTTTATGTAACTCATTTAAACGTATGCTGATTGGATCACCGATTTCTCCAATTTATTCCTTTATCAAGGTTATATCGCCTTTCAAAATCTCGGCCCGTGGGTTATGGCCCACTTCAACACTAGTGCAGTTTTAACTCATTCTTGGAGTAACTCTCTTGTTACACCTCCTTAAATCCAGAGTACTGCTTCTTCATACCATCATATCAAAACAAAACTCCAACTTATTTTGTCCAGCTTCCTTCTATGGACCGTCATGGATAACACATTTCTTTCTTCATCGATCATGTGCTTTTACAGAGTACTATGACCAAAAGAATGCACATAAAATCTCATTATTTTCATATCAATCTTTCATTACATCTTAAATCATTTTTCGTGAATCCAAATTCCAAAAAGTTTATTACAAATGTTGCCACCCACATGGTTAGGTATGGTCAGACATTACTTCCAACTTTATTCGTTTTTCCTCCTTGAGGATCCTTCAGTCCCACTGGAATTGGGCGACATGTGCCTTGAATTCTTCAATCTTCTGTTTCATTGTGGTGGCCTTGAGCTTCACCTCCATCATCTCAGTATGCACTTCGCTTAGGTATTCCTGAGTATAACAGTAGTCTTGCTTCTAGTATTCGATCCGACGATGGCTTCCATGGCTGCTTCACTAACAGCATCGAAGAAAGTTGCTTGTGGCACACGTGAAATGAAAAGTACTGCCCCATCATTTTTGGGCAAACTCTTTCAAATGGTGGAGGTGTACTCCACATACCAAAGTTCCACTCCCTTATGCATGAAGGTAGCCTTTGTAGACCTGATCTCCTTCAAGGTGAATATGCTTCATCATGTCCTTCAGATCTTCGGAAATCATGATCACTTGTCGTGACATGATGGTTTCCTGACCTTTAAGGAAAGATTCAGAAGGGTCGCCATCCGCAGTTTGTAGAAACAGAAATGATGCTCGTGGTAAGGTACTTATCTCCTGGGCACACACTCATATCATCCAAACAAAACTTCAAACTCAATTTCCAATTTCCTGCTTATGCATCACAACTCACTTTCTCCCATGTTCATCAAGAATGTTAATTTCCAATATGACAACTCCTTTAAGCTTGTCAAGATGTGACATTACAATTTTATTGAGTCATGAACTATTACAATCTCGGGTAATCTATTACATAACTCAACTCATTGAGCTCATGAAAATGAAATTGCTTTCTACTACTCTTATTATCCATAATCAAAATTCCAACTACTCAGCTCCAGCTTTCGCCTTGTCGGAACATTTAGTAGCATAATGTCCTCGCTTCCTCGCAGCGAAAACAAATGACTTTCGATAAGTCTTTGGGCTTCTTGGAGATGGTGCCTGCTCCTTGAGTTCCTTGCTTCCTTTCGACATTGATTGGCATAATGCCCGACGCCCTTACATTCAAAACAGGTAATATGACTCTTGTCCCTATTTGCAGAAATTGGGTTGTTCTGAGGGTGTCTTTGTTTTCTCTTCCCGGTTTTCTCGCTCGATCAATCCTTCTATTCCCTGTGGATCAATCTCTATTGCTTCCGCCGGAAGTATCCCTGATACTCTTTTCTTTCCTTGGTGCAACATCGTGAAAATGTCCTTCTTCTCCACATGAATAGCGTGCATTGAGAAAATCTGTTGAGACCTTCTCCATCCAGGTCTTCAACACTTTCACTCATTATCGATTCTTCTAGATCTTCCTTGAGGGCTTCTTTCATTCCATCTTCCCGCTTCGAATGGTTTGTTGCACCGTGGGGTAAATGTGACATCTGCACCGGTAGTGGGTGGTTCCTTCACACAGAAGCAAGTCACCCGCTAGTTGGGCATTCCTCACCTGGGTGTTTCTCCTCACAATGAGGGCATCCATCCTTGTGTTCCTCCCGGTGTGTCCTATTTCTCCGCAAATCTTGCAGCACAAGGTTTCTTCTCCGGTTATCATAGTGCTTCCGGATGAGACGTGATCTCATCGTGGTCTTCTTGAATTCCCCAAGTTCTTGCTCCATTAAACCTCTGTATGGCTTGATGCATTTTCCACTAGATTGCAGCACTTTCTGTAAAGTATCAAGAGCATATTGACCTCATACTTCCTTGAAACCAAATTGTTCCTCAAGTGATTTTCCATGTTCTGCATCCATAGCTCGCCCGGCTGAGTCTTTGGTCCGAGAATATCACCTAACTTCATTCATCATCTATGGGGTTCAAGGGTTTTAGGGTGAGATGAGAGAGGTGGGGAGGATATACACACAATACAACCAATAGTTTTTGAAGAAACAAGTTTTATTTTGGGGCTGTCGGAAAACATCAAACAAATGACAGCTCACAAATCATCGATCTAACGAAGTGTATAACAGGGTTTGGTCTTCTAAAGGTCTAATAATTCTTCAGATCCTTCAAGTCTTCGAGTCTTCAACTGTTGTAGATTCTAATGGAGAAATCCTCTTTACTCAAGGGGTCATCGCCTCCGATGTCAAATCCTTCTTGAGCGCCTTCATTGATCCTCCGGTGATCAAAGGATAAGGGTATATTCTAACTATTTGAGGTGAGAGGGTCTATTTGATAAAATCAGAAAAGATGAGAAGTAAGAGTCTTTTGGAAATAAAGTTTTGATATATCCTGTCCAAGGGCTTTCCGATTTCTAGGTCACGCCCCATACCAACATGTGCTCGATACCATCTCAGAGCGACCGACCTCGACGGTCAAGCCTTCGTGTTATCGTACATCCTCGGATCAAGTATGGCACACACAAGACATCAATGTATATATCAAAGTGCAATCACATGTATAATTAACGAAACTGATATATACCTCATAATACTCAGCGGAAACAATCAAACGGGTGTGGAGTCCCATCAACGCCATCGGCAAGTTGAGTGTAGACCGTAACTCAGATCGTAACTCTTACTCGTCGAGGAAGGTATCTCGCAACATGATACGTTGCAGCCGTAGGTCAAGACATCGAATGTACCGCAAGATCACAATAAGAGAAAACAGATGATAAACTATACTATATGCAATATGGCTTTGTGGCTCAGATCTGAGTTTTGTTTATGTAAAAGCTGGTTTTATTTTACCTACATCAAAGGAATAAATGAAGTCTGTACTATGGAGTTTTCTATCATGACATGGTTCCGCCAACCGATGTCTCATAACCCAAAATCATCATATGTTGCCCACAATTAAGTTATCAATCTGGTGTTGAGAGTTCCGAGATAGATCCAAGTCCAGAGGCTCAAATTGTCCGTAACCGGGGACATGGCTAATCGATTAGGTTATAACCTCCGCAGAGGTTTGTACACTTTACCCGCAAGATTCGATCCTCTCTTTACGCTCTCGCACTTCAGAGTGTTTGAGAACAAGATGACCAAACATGGTCTTCCAAAGAGTTCCTCCGACCACCGTCCGCACTCCATCCGATCCTACCGCTCTTCTACATCCGCTAGTACCGCCCCAGCCAGAGTCACAACCAAGGTTAACCAAGCCAGAGCCCATAATGACTTGCGTTGCATGTAAGCTTCCGGACGTGAAGTATTCTTCCGCTCTTTGAGTCTGGGTGAAGCTCGCAGATGTCATGGCGCTTCTCCATGCATCCCGCCAACCACCGGTTTCTCTGTGGCTGCCCACAACCGCCCTTCACCCAAAGAGTGTGTATTGCAATCCTGCCTCGAGTCTTGAAGTCTTGAGGTCTTGAAGATGCAGTCCTTGCAGATTCCATCATGGAGTTGTCTTCATTGACGAGAATCCTCCATTCTCACACCACTGCAGCACTCATACCAAACCCCGCCTACTATAGCGTAGCATTAAAAGAAATAACGCCCCGGCTTGGTAACAGGTGATGGGTTCCTACCTCATGCATACTACTCAACTACAGGATTCAATAACACTACCGAGGGGTGGTTACCAAGGTGCCACTAAATGCAATAAAACATAGGTATGAAAGCATGGTCAAAGTGAACTTGCTCGTTGACGATCTTCAAAGAACTAGGGTTTCAGAGTAGTAATCTTCAGACCGAAATTCTACCGAGGCAAACAATAACTATAATAAGCACAAAGCAATAGGATCACATAACACAACATAACAAAGGTAACATAACACAACAAAACAACCAAAACTCAAATCCAAAAGAAAAACTCAAATAAAGGCCACTCAAAGTTTTCCCTACTTCAAGCAATAACAAAAATAGTTTTATATAATAAAAATTTTCTTAATATAACCTAATCATGGTTTTTAGTTAACTTAACAGAAAAGGTTTCACTAAGCAACTAGGAGCAAAAAGAATTAATTAAATAGCTATTATGAAACTCATTTTAGGCCTAATCCAATTTCTATTAAGAAAATAATTTAAAACTTTTATTAATTATAAATAAAAGTTCATCTAATGGAGTAACAGAAACTAACCTAGAATAACTAATCACAAGTTAAAAGTAAATTCATTTACTAATTAATTAAATAGGAAAACAGAACTAGTTAATTAATTAGGTTTAATAGGATTCTGTCTAAAATTAATTATTTATTAATCCTAAAATACCCAAGTTAATTTCTAGGGTTTGGCAATGTCAAAATAAAGTGGTGACAAAAAGAATCATGCAAAAATAATTTTTCTAACTAAAGTTATAGCAGATTTACTATTCTGACTAAAACAATATTAAAGCATTTTTAATTATTTTAACATAGCTAAATATATATTTTACAGAAACTACATAAAATTTGTAATCCAACAAAAAAGAATCACTCAAAAATATTAAACAGAATAAAAGATATACATTTTGAAAACTGAAACTATTCGCCAAAACAGAAAATCAAAATAAAAAGAAAAGGCCTAATGGGCCTATATCTGCACTAGGCGAGTTTAGTCTAAACGGCCCTAGGTTTAAACTAAACTAACCGGCCTAAAATAAAACCTAAACTAAAACTAAACCGAAGGACCGACCGGTTTTATAATAAAACCTAACCTTCGGGTTCTAATCCTAGCCGCCTAAGATGGATCTGGACGGGAGGGGATCACGGTGACTTCACGGACTCGGACGGCGGCGGCGGGCGGGCGAAAAGGCCGAGGCGTCCCAAGGCCGGCGAGTTCCCGCGACTGTCGGGAGATGCGGGGAGCACGGGGTGGTTCGGTGGTGTTGGGGAGGTCGGGTGACCAGGGGTCGACGGCGGCAACAATGGCGGCGGGAGGGCTTCGGTGTCTCGGTGAGCCTGGAGGAGAGGGAGAGGGGTCCGCGAGGCTAGGGGGGAATGGGTGCGGGGTGGCGGCTTATATAGCCAGGGGTCGCCGGGATCGAAGGATCGGGCGATCGGGGAATCCTGATCCTTCGGGATCCCACGATTCTCCGGCGAGGTCGGCGGGGGGGGGGGGAAGAAGAGGGCGGGCCCACGGGCGCTGAGAGGAGAGAGAGGCGAGGGGTCGGCCGACCGGCCAGAGCGCCTTCGGGCGAGAGGGGAGGGAGAGGGGAGCTGGGCGGCTCTGGCGCGCAAGTGGGTCAAGCGCCTGTGGGCCCGGCCTGGGGGTTCAAGGCCGGGCGGGGGGTGGTTCGGCTGGCGCCTGAGGGGTTTTTCTTTATTTATTATTATTTTTAAATAAAACTAAAACAAAAATAAAACCAAATCTAAAAATAATTTATATAGGGTATATATATACCAAAATGATCAGGGGAATATTCCCTTTCATTTGAACATTTTTCCAAAAGCAAAATCCAAACGTCATAAAAATCTATTTTTTTCAAATTAAATAAATTTCAGATTTGAATCCAAATCTTTGGCATTGTTTCCTCCGATATTTTTGGAGTGTCATGTTTGCTCCTCTCATACTTTTGATCAAGTATTTATCAGCTTAGTTTTTGAAATGTTTCCACATGCCAAAGTTTGAAATTCAAATTCAAAACTCAAAATTTGAAAGGGGTTTCAAAGCACTTTCAAATGATTTTCAACTTGATTCATTATAACTTCCAACTCCTATTTCATATAATTGAAGAAGTCATTTTATCTTCCTCATGAAAATCATTGAGTTGCATAAAGCTTTGATTTGAAAACTTCCCAAATGAAATTCAATTCTTTTTCCAAACCCTATTCATTTCAAAATGGAAGAAGTCATGTCATCTTCACTCTAGGTTTTGGTGTTGCAATGAACTTGAGTTCAATTTGGGATCCAAAATGCAAAATGGAAAGTTTGGGAAAGTCATTTCATTCCCTCTCATTCAACTTTCAAAAGTTTCAATTTCCACTCAATTCCATTCAATCAACCACCAAACAATCGACAACAACCATAGTTATTTATTTATTATAACATTCCAAAATTTAGAATTTTGGGATGTTACACACGCTGACCACGCCACCGAGAGCACTAGGGCGGTGGACGACGGCGCAGGCCTAGGAAGGGATGATGTGGAGCCGGGAAGACGTGGCAAAGGGAAGCCCGCATGAGAGGAGTACGAGGGTTCACCGTTTGGTCAATGTGTGAGGCTGCCGCCGCAGGCCTGGCCAGCTATGGGAATAGTAGGGGCGGTGAGGCTCTCAAGGGCAAGACCGCCATCCACGGGAGGCAGGAGCAAAGTGCACAACCGGTGCTGCTTTGGGCGGCCGGAGCAAGAAGACCAGAGGTTGAAGAAGCACTACGGCCGCTGGATGGACATCCGACACCATCAGAGCTAGAATCGCATATTGACTAAGTTGACAAAGCCCTCCGTCCCCGCCAACCTAGTAGGCCCACAAGTCGACCGCCACTATATCGGGTCCCAACCAGCGTGGGGAGTATTCATTTTTTGTCCGTAATAAGGAGGCACTTTCTGCATGCGAAGATATAGCTGGTGGGTCCGAGCTGTCAACAAGGTAACGCTTTTTTTCATGAAATACAGAGGTCTTTCAAGGGTCCCCGGCGTCGTGGAGGAATCATTATTTTGCGCGTAATAAGGACGCATTTCCTTGTTTGCGGTCATGGACCCAGCTGTCAGCCTCTCCACGTACAGTCCACTTCAGATGCATGTCGGTCATTGACCATGTTGACCAGGCTGCACCGAGAGAACCAGGGCGGTGGACGACGGTGAGGCCTAGGAAGGGAACGACACGGAGGCAGGGAAGACTCGGCAGTTGTTTCCCACGCGGAGGGGAGTACGACTGTACGAGGGTTTATCGTTCTGCTCGCTGCCACCGGAGAATAACAGCAGTGTGGGTGAGTAGAGGGATGGATAGGCCAGCGATGGGAGTACGGTGGGTGGTGAGGCTCACAAGCAAAGCACAGCCGCCGCTGGGAGGAGTGAGCAGGCAGTCCCACGGGCGCTTGTTTGAGCGATCGAGTAGGAAGAGCAGAGATTGAAGAAGACGACGGCCGTTGGATGGACATCCAACAGCCACCGCCAGGCCAACCTTTTTTAGGAAAGCCTCAAACTGTGGAAAACAGCATACAACCCATCCGCCATTATTTCTAATAATTTACAGCCCATTTGCTAATTCTAAGGTCTTTTGGAGCCCATATTCTTTTGTTAGCATTACAACCCATATTGTGGCCACGGTTAAAAAATTGTACAAAATTTTGCATATTTTGGTGCAGTCCGAACTGTTTTTAAAAGCCTGAAATTTCGAGTCACGTTCAAACTGATTTTAAAAGTAAATGTATATCAATATAAAATCCAACAAATTGTCCACGCATAAAAATCAATGCAATTTAAAACCTCGAAATGAAAAAAAAAATTTGAAACTAATTGTCGGTTTGATGTGTTTTAAAAATGTACAGCCCATTTCTCATTACTAATAGGCCATTTTCGCCAACGAATGAAGCTCTCCTCGTTTTGAAATATTTGCAGCCGAACAGGCTCGACAAAGCGATTTACTTGGCAAATCACAAAAATCTGGGCTGTGGCGTGGACCCAGCTCTCAGCCTCTCCACGACAAGATTCTTCGATGGAAGTCGGTCGTTGACCACATTGACCACGCCGCCGAGAGCACCAAGGCGGTGGACGACGGCAAGGCCTAGGAAGGGGACGACGCGAGCCGGGAAGACGCGCAAAGGATGCCCACGCCGAGAGGAGTACGAGGGTTCACCGTTCAGCTATGGTGTGAGGCTGCCGCCACACGTATAACAGGGGTGGGTTAGTAGAGGGATGCCCGCCAGCGGTGGGAGTAGTAGGGGCGGTGAGGCTCCGCGGCATCACAGCCGCCACGGAGGTAGGAGCACGCGGCACGACCGATGCTGGTTTGGGCGGCTGGATCAAGAAGACCAGAGGTTGAAGAAGCACTACGGCCATTGGATGAACATCGTATGGTAACTGGAGCTAGAATCGTTCATATTGACTAAGTTGACAAAGCCCTCCGTCCCCGTCAACTTGGTAGGCCCACAAGTCAGCCTCCCACTATGCTGGGTTCCAGCTAGAAGGGGGAGTATTCATTTTTGTGCGTAATAAGGAGGCACTTCCTTGCGTGCGATGATAGCTGGTGGGTCCGACCTGTCAGCGGGGGGCACATTTTTTTTTGCAAAATACAGAGGCCCTTCCGATGGGTCCCAGATGTCAGGTGGAGGAATCAAAGACTTGAGAAGGCGTACAAAACAAGCTAGTGTACCAGTAAAGAGACATTGTTGAGTTTTAGAAAAAGAGAGACGTGTTCTCGTAGCTGGTTCAATCCAAACCTAGACTATGACTATATATGGTGCTATGCTACTCGCAAGTAATGAAACCGACATATCCAACGCTTGCTTCTCCTCTTCTCTACTTACTCGCTTAGCATCAAGCTCGCCAGCAGAACTATGTCCGCTGGCTGCTCGTCCACTCGCTTCTTCAAAGCAGTAACAACCAAATATGCGCTTAAGTCGCCACCCGCATTCATCGCCTGTGGGTCTCATCACACCCCGCCGCACGCTGCGACCGCAGCCGGTCAAGCACGACTATATCTCCCACGTGTCAAGCACGACTTAGAGGCATAACCGCATTGAAAGCAATGTCGCAAGTGAGGTAATCTTCACACAACCCATGTAATACATAAGGAAAGAGATACATAGTTGGCTTACACGCCACTTCACACAATACATAAATAAACATCCATCATTCAGATTACACTCAAGGTCCGACCACGGAACCAAAATAAAAGAAGATACCCCAAATGCTACACAGATCCCCGATCGTCCCAACTGGGCTCCACTATCGATCATCGTGAAAGACACATAGTAACCACCACGCCTCGTCGAACTCCCACTTGAGCTCGGTTGCGCCACCTGACCGCATCGCCGGCACCGCAACTGTTTTGTAGAATCTGTGAGTCACGGGACTCAGCAATCTCACACCCGCGAGATCAAGACTATTTAAGCTTATAGGAAGGACAGAGTTATAAGGTGGAGCTGCAGCAAGTTTACTCAGCATATATGGTGGCTACATTCGCAAAAGAGAGCGAGGAGAGGAGCAAAGCATGGTCGTGAAGCTAGTAGCGATCAAGAAGTGATCCTGAACTACTTACGCCAAGCATAACTCCAACACCGTGTTCACTTCCGGACTACCGAGAAGAGACCATCACAGCTTATACACGCGTTGATGTGTATTTTATTTAAGATCAACTTCGGTTTTCTACAACCGACATTAACAAATTCCCATCTGCCTCATAACCATGGGCACGGCTTTCAAAGATAATACCCCGCAGGGTGTCCCAACTTAGCCCATTATAAGCTCTCACGGTCAACGAAGGATATTCCTTCTACCGAAGACCCGATCAATCTCGAATCCCTGACTACAAGACATTTCGACAGAATAAAACAAGACCAGCAAAGCCGCCCGACAGCCGACAAACCCGATAGGAGCTGCACATATCTCGCTCGTGGCACACCGGATAGGTCAGCCCACGAGTAAAACCATCCTCGAAGTTGCCCGTAGTGGCCTCGCAGTCCGCCTGTTCGGGCCAGCACCAAGGAGCACCGGTCCGGGGTTAAATAAAGATGACCTCGGCTCGCGAAGCCCGGGGAAAAAGGCTTAGGTGGCAAATGGTAAAACCAAAGTTGGGCCTTGCCGACGAGTCTTATTCAAAGCGAACTGTCAAGGGGGTCCCATAAATCACCCAACCGTAAGGAACGCGAAATCAAGGAACATAACACCGGTATGACGGAAACTAGGTGGCAAGAGGAACAAAACACTGCATAAGGCCGAGCCTTCCACCCTTTACCAAGTATATAGATGCATTAATTATAGCAGATATATATTGTGATATCCCCAACAAGTAAACATGTTCCAATAAGGAACAACATCTCCATGTTCCAACAAGGAACAAACTTCATCTTCACCGCAACTAGCAATGCTATAAGAGGGCTGAGCAAAGCGGTAACATAGCCAATCAACGGTTTGCTAGGAAAGGATGGTTAGGGCTGACATGGCAATATGGGTGGCATGATAAGCAAGTGATAGGCATCGAGCATAGGCATAGCAAAAGAGCGAGCATCTAGCATAGCAAAGATAGAAGTGATTTCGAGGGTATGGTCATCTTGCTCGCAATGTTCTCAGAGTTGTCGAAAGCTTGATCCTCATAAGCTGCTTCTCAACAAGTTCCTCGCTCACGCACTCGCCTCCGGCTCTACCCAAAGCAAGAACACAAACAAAGGAACCATAATAAATCACGGTGCAATGCACAAGCAACATGATGCAAAACATGACATGATATGCTAGATGATATGCAATGCGATGCATTCCGAAGGAAAATGATGAACCAGGCATCAACTTGGCAAACCAAGTATGCCGCTGAAAGATGAGATGATTTCGTTGAAATCGATATAAAGATCACCGAATCGGATGCACGGTTTGCAAATGACAAGCAAAACAAGAATGGCACAAATCTGCCATTAACAAAGATGATACCACTTAGCAAGCAACAAGAAATTAAGCTACTGCACCCAAACATACAACAAAGTATATGGCAGTGATCTACTCAAGATGCTTGACAAAATATGAACACTGAGCTACGGCTAAATCACACCATAACAGGTTCAAACAAGCATGGCAAAAGTGCAAAACATATCAGCTTCACGGACTTAGTGAAATTACGAACATGGCAAAACAGCATCGTAGCAATGTTCAGAGCAAGTAAACTACATGCTACAGGAACTTAAAATAGCAAAACAAGGCATGGCATGAATCTACTCAAAGCATAGAAAAAAGTCCCTTACTGACCATAAGCAAAAAGGATCATAAAATATAGTAACACCCATGTCAATATCGCAAGTTTCGCTAATGATTCAGCAACATGGCATGTCAAAACAGATAACAAGTAGGCATGTTTAAGAGCTCAAAGCACTCACTACATAGCCTTATATGATAAACTAAGCATACATACATCAAGAAGACATGGCATAGAAGACATACATGGCAAGAACAACATCATAGCATACACGGATCAACCACAACAACCTTGGCAAAATTGAATAACGTGTAAACAATCTGCCAGGAAACATTTTATAGCAAAAGTAGAGCTCGATTGACTCAAGCTATGGCACTCCATAATTGCAAACAAAGGCATGGATGTACAGAGCATAACCATATGTTCAAAACATGCTTACTGAAGTATCTCAAAATATGCATAGATCTCTCGGTAGCATCAAGTTAACATGGCATCAAAATATCAGCTAAACAGGGCTGAAATCAGCAACATCAGGAAGCCTACTTTGCATGCTTGTGCTAGTCACCACATAGATCACAAAAATACATGGCATACACCCCTGGAAAGATGGCATGGCATATTACAAAACACATGTAGGACTCAAATTCATAGGGTGCACACATCAATCATAGCAAAAATAACAAAAGTGCATGTTCCGTTAAGAAACAGAAACTAACATCACATAGCCTTCTTTCAACAGCATTTCGGGCATCAAGATGAGCTCAAATGAAAATGATGCAATGAGATGAAATGATCTACTCTTCGAGGCGAACATTTTGACATATTACACGCACGAAACGGAGCTACAGGTGCAATGTTATGATGCGTTGAAAATGCCACAAAATAATCACCGAGACAAAAACTTAGACGAATTTGGGGGGGAAGAAAGTCAACCCAGAGATCCGGATCGGGATCTCAGATCCGAGGCGGCCGGAGGCGCGGCTCGCCGGAGCTCGCCCGGGGCGGGGCCGGCCGGAGGCGGGGCACCGCGGCCGGAGACGGGCCGGGCGCTGGCGGCGGTACGGGCGGCATGGTGGTGGTGGTGGTCATGGTGGTGGCTTGAGCGGGCCTGGCGCACTGCCGGGCATGGGAGGGCTGTGGCACACTGTCAAGGGGAGGGCTGTGGCCGGAGCGGGCGGTGAGGCCGGGCGATCATGACGGCGACGGGCGGCGGAGGTCATGGGAGGCTGGCATGGCGGGGGCGGCGGGCCAAGGGAGAGGGAGGAAGGCTAGGGTTGGACCCGGATTTGGAATGGGGGTGTTTAAATAGGCATAGAGGGAGCTAGAGAGTCCAAATGAGGTGAAGTTTTACCACACGATCGTGATCGAACGACGGAGAGCATGGAAGTGACTTAGATGGGTTATTGGACTATTTTGAAGGGGTGTTGGGCTGCAACTTAAAAGAGGCCTTTTAGGGAAAGGGCGGTTAACCGCTGAGTACCAAACGAGCTCCAAATGACCCGAACTTGACCGTGGTCTACCGTGGTATACCAAGGCCACTTGACAAACCTCGTCCATTCCGAGAAAGTTTAGTACTCGCCACGGAAAAACGTAAAAGGGGACGCCGGGGACATAGGAGTGCCGGATTGCAAAACGGACAACGGAAAAATGCTCGAATCATGAGACTAACACGTATGCAAATGCGATGCACATGATGACATGATATGAAATGCATGACATGGACAAAAAGCAAAAGGCAGAAAACCCAACCACGGAGGGAATATCATATCACAATGCCGAAATGGCAAGAGTTGGAGTTACAAATATGGAAAGTTACATCCGGGTGTTACAACACTCCACCACTACAAGAGGATCTCGCCCCAGATCTAGGACTAAAAGAACTCCGGATAATCGAACGGAGGTGATCCTCGGCCCTGTGTGGCTTCACAATCGGAATGGTGTGACCACTTCACTTTCAGGAATTTGATTGACTTGTTGCGTAGTCTTGCGCCAGTTTTTCAAGAATAGCAACGGGTGCTCATGATAAGAGATCTTCTTGAAGGTCAATTTCTTCGTTGATAGTGCGCCAGAGTCTTGAAGCACTTGGCGGTTGTGACACGTGAAACACATCGCACGCTCGCGGTTGGACGGAAGCTCGTTGATAGGCTAGATCGCCTTTGCCAATGATCTTGAAAGGACCCACGATCTAGGGGAAAGCTTCCTTTGATACCGGGGCGACGAGTGCCTTTCATTGAGAGACGCGAGATAGACATGGTCTCCGATTTCAAAAGCCACATCACGGTGCTTGTCATCATAATAGTTTTCCGCGCGATTATGCTGCTTTGAGATTCTCACTAATGACTTTGCACATTTCTTCGATTCGTGATCAAGTCATTGCCAAGAAGTTGGCGCTCACCTGTCTCGACCAATTGAGAGGAGTACTACACTTTCTCGCCATAGAGAATTTCGAATGGGCCTTGCCCGAACTCGCTTGGAAGCTGTTGTTGTAGGAGAACTCGCTTATGGAAGACAATCTTCCCACTTCATACCGAAGAAATGACACAAGCCCTGAGCATATCTTCAAGGATTTGATTTACTCGCCGACTTGGCCACTTGTTTGAGGATGGAAAGCTGTGCTGAAACGAATGTTGGTGCCTATGGCCTTCAAAAGAATCCCAAAACTTGGAGGTAAAGATGCTGCCATGGTCTCAAGAGATCACTTGTGGAATGCCGCAAGGAGACAATCCTCGAGGTGTATAGCTCGCCAACCGAGCTGCTGTGATAGATTCTTTGATAGGAAGAAATGAGCCACTTTAGTAAGCTTGTCAATGACAACGAAGATAGCATCATTTCCACGCTTGACTTTGGAAATCCAGTCACGAAGTCCATTTCAATATGATCAAACTTCCATTCCGAATAGCAAGAGGTTGGAGGAGACCAGCTGGTCGTTGGTGTTCGCTTTCACTCTTCTCGCAGACATCACACTCATTCACGAATTGAGCAATTTCTCGCTCATTCGAGTCCACCAATATGACTGCTTGAGGTCATGGTACATCTTCGCATTTCCGTGATGAATGGATAGAAGCGAATTGTGTGCCTGCTCATAATGACTTTACGAGATCACCCTCGTGAACCACAATCCGTCCTCAAGAAAAGAGTATCTTTGTCATCAATGTGGAAGCACTTGTACTTGAATGCCCTTGTCGATACCACGCTTCACCTTTTTCACCATGGTATCCAGGAGTTGAGCCTCACGAATTTTATCTTCCAAAGTAGGAGAGACTATGAGGTTGGCAAGAAAACCTTGAGGAACAACTTGAAGATTCAGCTTATGGAAAGCTTCACAAAGATCCGTTGAAGGGCTTGAGGATTAAACTGCTGCAGAAGCCTTCCTGCCAAAGCATCTGCAATGACATTGGCCTTGCCCGAGTATATTCAACACTTGGGTTGTACTCTTGAATCATTTCACCCATCGAGTCTCGCCTCGAGGTTGAGGTTGGGTTTAGTGAAGATATACTTGAGACTCTTGTGATCGTGAAAATGTCCACTTTCCTTCCCAACAAGAGATGTCTCCATGTTATCAATGCATGGACAACTGCCGCCAACTCAAGATCGTGAGTGGGGTAGTTCTTTTCGCTGGGCTTCAGCTGACGAGAGGTATAAGCCACAACTCTCTTCTCTTGCATTAACACAGACCGAGACCTTGAAGAGAAGCATCACGTAAAACTTCAAATGGCTTGGATTCATCAGAGGAGTCAAGACAGAGCTGTGACGAGTTTCTCTTTGAGGGTATTGAAAGCAACGCCACACTCAGAGACCGTATATACTTCACATGCTTCGGAGGAGGTTGGAAAGAGGCTTTGCAATCTTGGAGAAGTTCTCAACTAATCTTCGCAATAGCTTGCAAGACCAAGAAAATCATGGAGCTGCTTGACATTCCGAGGAGGTTCCCAATTCACAACCGCAGACACCTTCTCGTGATTAACAGCGATGCCCTTGGCGGAGATGATATGACCAAGATAAAGCACTTCATCAAGCCAAAATTCACATTTGGAAAACTTCGCATAGAATTGATACTCTCTGAGCTTGTCTAGCACCACTCGCAAATGTTTGGCATGATCCTTCTTATTCTTGGAGAAGACCAAAATATCATCCAGATAGACCAAGACGAACTCATTGGTGTAGGGGTTGAAGATGAAGTTCATCATTCGAGAGAATGTTGGAGGAGCATTGACATTGGCCGAAAGACATGACAGTATATTCATAAGAACCAAAGCTTGTTCTGAATGCTGTCTTGGGAATATCTTGTTCACGAATGCGAATCTGATGATAACCCATACGAAGGTCAAGCTTGGAGAACACTTTAGCACCTTTGAGTTGCTCGAAAAGCTCATTGATGTTGGGAAGTGGATACTTGTTCTTGATAGTATTCTTATTCAATGGACGGTAATCGACGCAAAGTCGATCCGCGCCATCCTTCTTCCGGACAAAAGAACACCACAACCCCAAGGAGATGAACTCGGTCCGATCAAACCCAGACGCCTTGTTCATCGAGCTGCTTCTTCAATTCCTTCAGCTCATCAGGTCCAAGCTTGTATGGACGCTTGTAAACGGGTTCAATGCCGTGCTCAAGATCGATAACTAACTCAATCTGGCCGTGAGGAGGCATTCCCGAAGCTCTTCCGAAAAACATCTTGGTACTCACAAACGATCGAATCGAGAGATAGCATCCAATTCGCCTTCTCAATGAGAGAAAACAACCAATGGTTTCATCACGAAGCGCATAGATGATCACATCATTAGAAGAGTGAGTCAATTGAATTTCCTTGCAGCACAATCAAGCTGAGCTTTGTGCCGATAAAGCCACCCATCCCGAGAATAAGATCAATATCCGAGTCACCGAGAACAATTGGTTTAGCCAGAAATCTATAATCGCCCATCTTGATACCGACATTCGAACCAACAAACTAGAACTCATGTGCTTGACCGGGAAACAATTGCTAGAGGTCTATCCAAAATTCAAGTGAAATCATGCTTGGCAAAAACGGTCTTGACATGAAACAATGCGATGCACCAAAGATCAAATAAGACTTTTGCAGAATATCATTAATCGAGAGATTACCCATTATCACATCAGAGATTCTCCGCTTGAGCTTCATTCATCATGTTCACCTTGGCATGCTTTGGATTATGCTTGACCACCGCATTGCTGGAAGATTTCACAGAGGAGGAGGCGAAGGCGCTTTGGTTGAAGCACTTGTTCGTGATAGTGACCTTTCTCACGACACTTGTTGCAAGTCACCCGTAGAGCGGACGGTGGTAAGGAGCATTTGACCTTGGAGCTTGAGAATTTGACTTGTTCGATAGCCTGGTCGGGTGGGTGGGAAGATCCACGGCCACCGAGCTCTTCTCGCTGATAAGGCCGACGGAACGGAGGAGGAGGAAGGTAGAACTTCGCTGCTTAGCTGCCACTTGAGAGGAAGAAGAAGACCGACTACATCCCCGATTCTCTTCTTAGAAGCCTCACATTTGAGCTGGGCAGCTTCTTGCTTCAAAGGTCATGTTGTAGAATTCATCATACTTTTCTCGCTCAAAAGCACAAGAGCTAATTGCAGATCTTCTCCGAGACCACCCGAATTGATAGATCATACTCTTTTCATCGTGGACGCCTTGCTTAGCAAAGCGAGCGAAGCTCGAACTGGATATTGTATTGATACACGTACATGTTGCCTTGCTTGAGATTGCGGAACTCCTCACGCTTGCTCTCAACAACACTTTTCGAATGTGGTGAGCTCAAATCTCGGCGAACTCATCCTGTAATGACACGACCTCCTCCGAATCTTTGTATTGTCGGTACCACTCAGCAGCTTGGTCCTTGAGTTGAAACGATGCAAACTTGACAAAGTCCTCGTGTCCGACATTGCTACATTCAAAATGTTTGCAGATGTCCACAAGCCAATCGTCGGCGCCTGTGGCCTCGGCTACGTAAACCGAAAGACTTCGCTGATTAGCGAGGAACCGATCGAGAGTAGCAAAGTGCGCTGGTTGTTGCCTTGACCTTGATTTCCTTGATTGCCTTGCCCTTGAGTACGCTTCTTGCAAGAGCTGCAAAACCATCTCGAGCATTGGCATTGGTGGCTGCCATGATAGTTGCCATGCCTCCGGAGGCGGAGGTGGAGGTGGAGGGTTCGACCGATTCCCATCATTTCGCTCCGGATTCGACGCTACATGGAGCCATCCTCAAGAGGGTGACATCCGTTAGCACTTGATAGACAAATAGTCAAGTTGAAACAACGGATAGAAATTGCAACATATAGTCTTCACAATAAACATTCAACAATGATGAACGAATGAATTCCAAAGTTAACATCACACGCCCATTAAGGTGAGAAGCCACTTAGATAAAGGTATGGAATCACCATCTGCTTTGAAACAACTCAATATCACAACTGAAAACAAAACAAAAGATTGGCTTCTAGAATAAGCCGAGCAAACACATGATAGAGATTTTACCAAAGTGTTCGTGGTGGGGCCCACACAGCACGACGACATAATGGACGCCATGAATGACAAACAAGACGCCCCCAATCAGCATAGCCAAGGATTCTTTAAGACGCCATGACCATCAGAATCGACTGGATGGGCGGACCACTAGACGCTGGACCCCAATCTCAAATCATACATCTGTCGTAAAGATATCCCGTAAGCTACTAGAATTCCACCTATAAACTCCCCAAACTTTCTGGTTATGCAACTGGTGTTGGGGATACAGGGACACAAAATATATCACCCAAACTAACAATACCTAGATCCAGCTGTATCCATCCACAACACATAACCAAGAAACCTTCGAAATCGTGGTACTCGACCTTGAAAAACATCCGTTATACAAGTCATGGAAATACTCCCGAGCTCGCCTCAAAGATCAAGTTATCGGGTTATCTCACCAACAACTGCACAAAAGAGATTTCATGTCGGTAAAACTCAGGTATTCCAGAATCAGAACGATAAAATTGTGACGACAACACCGGAGCTCAACTCCCCGAAACCTGCCACAACCCCTAAATATCAGAGGCACCAAGAACAATGTTCTTGTCACAAAACCATCGGAACGATCCCAAGATACCCCGTGATCCTAAAAATTTTTTAGTGAAATTTGAGGAGAGGAGAGTCAAAACTTCTACGTCAGAGACCTCACAGAGCTATTTAAGGACCGGGAGTAAAAAGAATCCCTATCCGATATATATAATCCTAAGACTCAAAACATTTTCCATTCTAGACTCAACAACGCCAAAGAAACAATCAAGTAGGGGCTCCTAAGTCGGGAAGACTCGATTACCAACTTGTAACGCCTCGATGCGGCTATATCTCCCACGTGTCAAGCACGACTTAGAGGCATAACCGCATTGAAAGCAATGTCGCAAGTGAGGTAATCTTCACACAACCCATGTAATACATAAGGAAAGAGATACATAGTTGGCTTACAATGCCACTTCACACAATACATAAATAAACATCCATCATTCAGATTACACTCAAGGTCCGACCACGGAACCAAAATAAAAGAAGATACCCCAAATGCTACACAGATCCCCGATCGTCCCAACTGGGCTCCACTATCGATCATCGTGAAAAGACACATAGTAACCACCACGCCTCGTCGAACTCCCACTTGAGCTCGGTTGCGCCACCTGACCGCATCACAAGACCTGCAACTGTTTTGGTAGAATCTGTGAGTCACGGGACTCAGCAATCTCACACCCGCGAGATCAAGACTATTTAAGCTTATAGGAAGGACAGAGTTATAAGGTGGAGCTGCAGCAAGTTTACTCAGCATATATGGTGGCTACATTCGCAAAAGAGAGCGAGAGAGGAGCAAAGCACGGTCGTGAAGCTAGTAGCGATCAAGAAGTGATCCCGAACTACTTACATCAAGCATAACCAACACCGTGTTCACTTCACGGACTCACGAGAAGAGACCATCACGGTTACACACGCGTTGATGTGTATTTTATTTAAGATCAACTTCGGTTTTCTACAACCGACATTAACAAATTCCCATCTGCCTCATAACCGCGGGCACGGCTTTCAAAGATAATACCGCAGGGTGTCCCAACTTAGCCCATTATAAGCTCTCACGGTCAACGAAGGATATTCTTCTACCGAAGACCCGATCAATCTCGAATCCCGGACTACAAGACATTTCGACAGAATAAAACAAGACCAGCAAAGCCACTGACAGCCGACAACCCGATAGGAGCTGCACATATCTCGCTCGTGGCACACCGGATAGGTCAGCCCACGAGTAAAACCAGCCTCGAGTTGCCCCTGGTGGCCTTGCAGTCCGCTTCGTTTGGGCCAGCACTCAAGGAGCACCGTCCGGGGTTAAATAAAGATGACCTCGGCTCGCGAAACCCGGGGAAAAGGCTTAGGTGGCAAATGGTAAAACCAAAGTTGGGCCTTGCTGGATGAGTCTTATTCAAAGCGAACTGTCAAGGGGGTCCCATAAATCACCCAACCGTAAGGAACGCTAAATCAAGGAACATAACACCGTATGACGGAAACTAGGTGGCAAGAGGAACAAAACACTGCATAAGGCCGAGCCTTCCACCCTTTACCAAGTATATAGATGCATTAATTATAGCAGATATATATTGTGATATCCCCAACAAGTAAACATGTTCCAATAAGGAACAACATCTCCATGTTCCAACAAGGAACAAACTTCATCTTCACCGCAACTAGCAACGCTATAAGAGGGCTGAGCAAAGCGGTAACATAGCCAATCAACGGTTTGCTAGGAAAGGATGGTTAGGGCTGACATGGCAATATGGGTGGCATGATAAGCAAGTGATAGGCATCGAGCATAGGCATAGCAAAAGAGCGAGCATCTAGCATAGCAAAGATAGAAGTGATTTCGAGGGTATGGTCATCTTGCTCGCAATGTTCTCGAGTTGTCAAAGCTTGATCCTCGTAAGCGCTTCTCAACAAGTTCCTCGCTCACGCACTCGCCTCCGGATCTACCCAAAGCAAGAACACAAACAAAGGAACCATAATAAATCACGGTGCAATGCACAAGCAACATGATGCAAAACATGACATGATATGCTAGATGTGATATGCAATGCGATGCGCAGGCCCGAAGGAAAATGATGAACTAGGCATCAACTTGGCAAACCAAGTATGCCGCTGAAAGATGAGATGATTTCGTTGAAATCGATATAAAGATCACCGAATCGGATGCACGGTTTGCAAATGACAAGCAAAACAAGAATGGCACAAATCTGCCATTAACAAAGATGATACCACTTAGCAAGCAACAAGAAATTAAGCTACTGCACCCAAACGTACCAACAAAGTATATGGAAGTGATCTACTCAAGATGCTTGACAAAAGATGAACACTGAGCTACGGCTAAATCACACCATAACAGGTTCAAACAAGCATGGCAAAAGTGCAAAACATATCAGCTTCACAGACTTGGTGAAATTATCAACATGGCAAAACAGCATCAGGTAGCAATGTTCAGAGCAAGTAAACTTCATGCTACAGGAACTTAAAATAGCAAAACAAGGCATGGCATGAATCTACTCAAAGCATAGAAAAAAAGTCCCTTACTGACCATAAGCCAAAAAGGATCATAAAATATAGTAACACCCATGTCAATATCGCAAGTTTCATAATGATTCAGCAACATGGCATGTCAAAACAGATAACAAGTAGGCATGTTTAAGAGCTCAAAGCACTCACTACAGAGCCTTATATGATAAACTAAGCATACATACATCAAGAAGACATGGCATAGAAGACATACATGGCAAGAACAACATCATAGCATACACGGATCAACCACAACAACCTTGGCAAAATTGAATAACGTAAACAATCTGCCAGAAACATTTTATAGCAAAAGTAGAGCTCGATTGACTCAAGCTATGGCACTCCATAATTGCAAACAAAGGCATGGATGGACAGAGCATAACCATATGTTCAAAACATGCTTACTGAAGTATCTCAAAATATGCATAGATCTCTCGGTAGCATCAAGTTAACATGGCATCAAAATATCAGCTAAACAGGGCTGAAATCAGCGACATCAGGAAGCCTACTTTGCATGATTGTGCTAGTCACCACATAGATCACAAAAATACATGGCATACACCCCTGGAAAGATGGCATGGCATATTACAAAACACATGTAGGACTCAAATTCATAGGGTGCACACATCAATCATAGCAAAAATAACAAAAGTGCATGTTCTGTTAAGAAACAGAAACTAACATCACATAGCCTTCTTCCAACAGCACTTCGGGCATCAAGATGAGCTCAAATGAAAATGATGCAATGAGATGAAATGATCTACTCTTCGAGGCGAACATTTTGACATATTACACGCACGAAACGGAGCTACAGGTGCAAAGTTATGATGCGTTGAAAATGCCACAAAATAATCACCGAGACAAAAACTTAGACGAATTTGGGGGGGAAGAAAGTCAACCCAGAGATCCGGATCGATCTCAGATCCGAGGCGGCCGGAGGCGCTGCTCGCCAGAGCTCGCCTGGGCGGGCCGGCCGGAGGCGGGCGCCGACGGCCGGAGACGGGACGGGCTGGCGGCGGTGGTCGGCGGTCATGGTGGTGGCAGGGCGGTCACTGTGGTGGCGTGAGTCGGGTGGTGGCGACTGGTCGGGCGATCACGGCGACGACGGGCGACGGCGGCGGAGGCCATGGAGGCGCTGGGTTCGGCGCGGGCGGCCAGGCTGGAGGGCAAGGCTGATGAGGGCGCGCTGGGCCGGGCCGGGAGAGAGGAGGAAGGCTAGGTTGGACCCGGATTTGGAATGGGGGGGTGTTTAAATAGGCATAGAGGGAGCTAGGAGAGTCCAAATGAGGTGTGAAGCTACCACACGATCGTGATCGAACGACGGAAGAGCATGGAAGTGACTTAGATGGGTTATTGGACTATTTTGAAGGGTGTTGGGCTGCAACTTAAAAGAGGCCTTTATGAGGGTGCGTTAACTGCTGAGTACCAAACGAGCTCCAAATGACCCAACTTGACCGGTGGTCTACCGTGGTATACCAAGGCCACTTGACAAACCTCGGTCCATTCCGAGAAGGTTTAGTACCGCCACGGAAAACGTAAAAGGGGACGCCGGGGACATAGGAGTGCCGGATTGCAAAACGGACAACGGAAAATGCTCGAATCATGAGACTAACACGTATGCAAATGCGATGCACATGATGACATGATATGAAATGCATGACATGGACAAAAAGCAAAAGGAAGAAAACCCAACCATGGAGGGAATATCATATCACAATGCCGAAAATGGCAAGAGTTGAGTTACAAATATGGAAAGTTACATCCGGGTGTTACAACACTCCACCACTACAAGAGGATCTCGCCCCAGATCTAGGACCGACAGACTCTGATAATCGAACGGAGGTGATCCTCGGCCCTGTGTGGCTTCACAATGGAATGGTGTGACCACTTCACTTTCAGGAATTTGATTGACTTGTTGCGTAGTCTTGCGCCGGTTTCTTCAAGAATAGCAACGGGTGCTCATGATAAGAGAGCTCTTCTTGAAGGTCAATTTCTTCGGGTTGATAGTGCGTCAGAGTCTTGAAGCACTTTGGCGGTTGTGACACGTGAAACACATCGCACGCTCGCGGGTTGGACGGAAGCTCGTTGATAGGCTAGATCGCTTCTTTTGCCAATGATCTTGAAAGGACCCACGATCTAGGGAAAGCTTCCTTTGATACCGGGCGACGAAAGTGCCTTTCATTGAGAGACGCGAGATAGACATGGTCTCCGATTTCAAAAGCCACATCACGGTGCTTGTCATCATAATAGTTTTCCGCGCGATTGCGCTGCTTTGAGATTCTCACGAATGACTTTGCACATTTCTTCGCTTCGGATCAAGTCATTGCCAAGAAGTTACGCTCACCTGTCTCGACCAATTGAGAGGAGTACGCACTTTCTCGCCATAGAGAATTTCGAATGGGGCCTTGCCCAAACTCGCTTGGAAGCTGTTGTTGTAGGAGAACTCGCATATGGAAGACAATCTTCCCACTTCATACCGAAGAAATGACACAAGCCCCGAGCATATCTTCAAGGATTTGATTTACTCGCCGACTTGGCCACTTGTTTGAGGATGGAAAGCTGTGCTGAAATGAATGTTGGTGCCCATGGCCTTCAAAAGAATCCCAAAACTTGAGGTAAAGATGCTGCCACGGTCCAAGAGATCACTTGTGGAATGCCGCAAGGAGACAATCCTCGAGGTGTATAGCTCGCCAACCGAGCTGCTGTGATAGATTCTTTGATAGGAAGAAAATGAGCCACTTTAGTAAGCTTGTCAATGACAACGAAGATAGCATCATTTCCACGCTTGACTTTGGAAATCCAGTCATGAAGTCCATTTCAATATGATCAAACTTCCATTCGAATAGCAAGAGGTTGGAGGAGACTAGCTGGTCGCTGGTGTTCGCTTTCACTCTTCCGCAGACATCACACTCATTCACGAATTGAGCAATTTCGCGCTCATTCGAGTCCACCAATATGACTGCTTGAGGTCATGGTACATCTTCGCATTTCCGTGATGAATGGATAGAAGCGAATTGTGTGCCTCGCTCATAATGACTTTACGAGATCACCCTTAGGAACCACAATCCGTCCTCAAGAAAAGAGTATCTTTGTCATCAATGTGGAAGCACTTGTACTTGAAAATGCCCTTGTCAATACCACGCTTCACCTTTTTCACCATGGTATCCAGGAGTTGAGCCTCACGAATTTGATCTTCCAAAGTAGGAGAGACTATGAGGTTGGCAAGAAAACCTTGAGGAACAACTTGAAGATTCAGCTTATGGAAAGCTTCACAAAGATCCGTTGAAGGGCTTGAGGATTAAACTGTTGCAAAGAAGCCTTCCCGCTCAAAGCATCTGCAATGACATTGGCCTTGCCCGAGTATATTCAATACTTGGGTTGTACTCTTGAATTATTTCACCCATCGAGTCCGCTCGAGGTTGAGGTTGGGTTGAGGAAGATATACTTGAGACTCTTGTGATCGGTGAAAATGTCCACTTTCCTTCCCAACAAGAGATGTCTCCATGTTATCAATGCATGGACAATCGCCACCAACTCAAGATCGTGGAGGGGTAGTTCTTTTCGCTGGGCTTCAGCTGACGAGAGGTATAAGCCACAACTCTCTTCTCTTGCATTAACACAGACCGAGACCTTGAAGAGAAGCATCACGTAAAAACTTCAAATGGCTTGGATTCATCAGAGGAGTCAAGACAGAGCTGTGACGAGTTTCTTTGAGGGTATTGAAAGCAACGCCACACTCGTGAGACCGTATATACTTCACATGCTTCGGAGGAGGTTGGTAAGAGGCTTTGCAATCTTGGAGAAGTTCTCAACGAATCTTCGCAATAGCTTGCAAGACCAAGAAAATCATGGAGCTGCTTGACATTCCGAGGAGGTTCCCAATTCACAACTCGCGCACACCTTCTCGTGGATTAACAGCGATGCCCTTGGCGGAGATGATATGACCAAGATAAAGCACTTCATCAAGCCAAAATTCACATTTGGAAAACTTCGATAGAATTGATACTCGAGCTTCTAGCACCAATCGCAAATGTTTGGCATGATCCTTCTTATTCTTGGAGAAGACCAAAATATCATCCAGATAGACCAAGACGAACTCATTCGTAGGGGTTGAAGACGAAGTTCATCATCCGAGAGAATGTTGGAGGAGCATTGACATTGGCCAAAGACATGACAAGATATTCATAAGAACCAAAGCTTGTTCTCAATGCTGTCTTGGGAATATCTTGTTCACGTAATGCTAATCTGATGATAACCCATACGAAGGTCAAGCTTTGAGAACACTTTAGCACCTTTGAGTTGCTCAAAAGCTCATTGATGTTGGGAAGTGGATACTTGTTCTTGATAGTATTCTTATTCAATGGACGGTAATCGACGAAAGTCCATCCGCGCCATCCTTCTTCCGGACAAAAGAACACCACAACCCCAAGGAGATGAACTCGGTCCGATCAAACCCAGACGCTCTTGTTCATCGAGCTGCTTCTTCAATTCCTTCAGCTCATCAGGTCCAAGCTTGTATGGACGCTGTAAACGGGTTCAATGCCGTGCTCAAGATCGATAACTAACTCAATCGGCCGTGAGGAGGCATTCCCGGAAGCTCTTCCGAAAAACATCTTGGTACTCACAAACGATCGAATCGAGAGATAGCATCCAATTCGCCTTCTCATTGAGAGAAAACAACCAATGGTTTCATCACGAAGCGCATAGATGATCACATCATTAGAAGAGTGAGTCAATTGAATTTCCTTGGCAGCACAATCAAGCTGAGCTTTGTGCCGATAAAGCCACCCATCCCGAGAATAAGATCAATATCCGAGTCACCGAGAACAATTGGTTTAGCCAGAAATCTATAATCGCCCATCTTGATACCGATATTCGAACCAACAAACTAGAACTCATGTGCTTGCCCGGGAAACAATTGCTAGAGGTCTATCCAAAATTCAAGTGAAATCATGCTTGGCAAAAACGGTCTTGACATGAAACAATGCGATGCACCAAGATCAAATAAGACTTTTGCAGAATATCATTAATCGAGAGATTACCCATTATCACATCAAGAGATTCCTCCGCTTGAGCTGCATTCATCATGTTCACCTTGGCATGCTTTGGATTATGCTTGACCACCGCATTGCTGGAAGATTTCACAGAGGAGGAGGCGGAAGGCGCTTTGGTTGAAGCACTTGTTCGATAGTGACCTTTTCGCCGACACTTGTTGCAAGTCACCCCGTAGAGCGGACGGTGGTAAGGAGCATTTGACCTTGAGCTTGAGAATTTGACTTGTTCTCGATAGCCTGGTCGGGTGGGTGGGAAGATCCACGGCCACCCGAAGTTCTTCTCGCCGATAAGGCCGACGGAACGGAGGAGGAGGAAGGTAGAACTTCGCTGCTTAGCTGCCACTTGAGAGGAAGAAGAAGACTGACTGCATCCCCGATTCTCTTCTTAGAAGCCTCACATTTGAGCTGGGCAGCTTCTTGCTTCAAAGGCCATGTTGTAGAATTCATCATACTTTTCTCGCTCAAAAGCACAAGAGCTAATTGCAGATCTTCTCCGAGACCACCTCCAATTGATAGATCATACTCTTTTCATCGTGGACGCCTTGCTTAGCAAAGCGAGCGAAGTTTCGAACTGGATATTGTATTGATACACGTACATGTTGCCTTGCTTGAGATTGCGGAACTCCTCACGCTTGCTCTCAACAACACTTTTCGAATGTGGTGAGCTCAAATCTCGGCATGAACTCATCCTGTAATGACACGACCTCCTCTAGAATCTTTGTATTGCTTGTACCACTCAAAGCAGCTTGGTCCTTGAGTTGAAACGATGCAAACTTGACAAAGTCCTCGTGTCCGACATTGCTACATTCAAAATGTTTGCAGATGTCCACAAGCCAATCGTCGGCGCCTCGTGGGCCTCGGCTACGTAAACCGAAAGACTTCGCTGATTAGCGAGGAACTGACCGAGAGTAGCAAAGTGCGGCTGGTTGTTGCCTTGACCTTGATTTCCTTGATTGCCTTGTTCTTGAGTACGCTCTTGCAAGAGCTGCAAAATCATCTCGAGCATTGGCATTGGTGGCTGCCATGATAGTTGCCATGCTCCGGAGGCGGAGGTGGAGGTGGAGGGTTCTGGATCGATTCCCATCATTTCGCTCCGGATTCGTAGACGCTGCATGGAGCCATCCTCAAGAGGGTGACATCCGCTAGCACTTGATAGACAAATAGTCAAGTTGAAACAACGGATAGAAATTGCAACATATAGTCTTCACAATAAACATTCGAATGAAGGAAATATGCCCTAGAGGCAATAATAAAAGTTATTATTTATTTCTTATATCATGATAAATGTTTATTATTCATGCTAGAATTGTATTAACCGGAAACATAATACATGTGTGAATATATAGACAAACAAGATGTCACTAGTATGCCTCTATTTGACTAGCTTGTTAATCAAAGATGGTTATGTTTCCTAAACCATGAACAAGGAGTTGTTATTTGATTAACAAGGTCACATCATTAGTTGAATGATCTGATTGACATGACCCATCCCGTTAGCTTAACACTTGATCGCTTAGTATGTTAATGCTTTCTTCATGACCCATACATGTTCCTATAACTATGAGATTATGCAACTCCTGCCATCGGAGGAACACTTTGGTACTACCAAACGCCACAACGAATCGGGTGATTATAAAGGAGTACTACAGGTGTCTCCAAAGGTACTTGTTGGGTTGGCGATTTCGAGATTAGGTTTTTCACTCCGATTGTCGGAGAGGTATTCTAGGCCTTCTCGGTAATACACATCACTTAAGCCTTGTAAGCATTACAACTAATGAGTTAGTTGTGAGATGATGTATTACGGAACGAGTAAAGAGACTTACCAAGAACTAGATTTAACTAGGTATTGATACCGACGATCGAATCTCGGTAAGTAACATACCGATGACAAAGGGAACAACGATGTCGTTATGCGGTTTGACCGATAAAGATCTTCAGAGAATATGTAGGAACCAATATGGGCATCCAGGTTCCGCTATTGGTTATTGACCGAGAATGGTTCTAGGTCATGTCTACATAGTTCTCGAACCCGTAGGGTCCGCACGCTTAACGCTTCGATGACAGCTCATTATGAGTTTATAAGTATTGATGCACCAAGTTTGTTCGAGTCCCGGATGTGATCACGGACATGACGAGGAGTCTCAAATGGTCGAGACATAAAGATTGATATATTGAAGCCTATGTTTGACTTCGAAGGGTTCCGAGTGAAAACAGGAAGTTATCGAACACCGGGGTTACTGAATTTCCGGGGTATATGGGACTTCATGGGCCACAAGGAGAAGAGGAAGGGCCGCCAGTGGGCTGCGCGCCTCTCCCCTCTAGTCCGAATAGGACAGGAGAGGGGCGCGCGCCTTCCCTCTTCCCTCCCCAATCCTACTCCAACTAGGAGAAGGGGGAGTCCTACTCCTGGGAGTAGGACTCTCCAGCGCGCCTCCTAGGCTGGCCGCACCCCCTTGTCTCCTTTATATACGGGGCAGGGGCACCCCATGACACACAAGTTGATCTACGGATCTTTCCTTAGCCGCAGTGCGGTGCCCCTTCCACCATATTCCACTTCGTCATATCGTCATGAGCTTAGCGAAGCCTCGCGCCGAGAAGTCATATCGTCATGAGCTTAGGCGAAGCCCCGCGCCGGTGGTGCATCAACATCGCTACCACGCCGTCAGGCCGACGGAACTTATCCCCGACGCTTGCTGGATCGGAGTCCGGGATCGCCATCGAGCTGAACGTGCGTAACTCGGAGGTGCCCGACGCTCGGTGCTTGGATCGGTCGGATCGTGAAGACGCACGACTACATCAACCGCGTTGTTATAACGCTCGCCGGTTCACGAGGGTACGTGGACGACATTCTCCTCTCGCTGCTATGCCATCACCATGGTCTTGGCGTGATCGTAGGAAATTTTTGAAATTACTACGCTCCCCAACAAAGGGTATCGAGCCTGGTTTTATGCGCTGATGTCATATGCACGAGTAGAACACAAGTGAGTTGTGGACGATATAAGTCATACCGCCTACCAGCATGTCATACTTTGGTTCAGCGGTATTGTGAGATGAAGCGCCCGACCGACATTACGCCAGACGCTTACGCGAGACTGGTTTCACCGCCCGAGCACTCGCTGCTTAAAGGTGACCGCGGTGTCCGCTCTCTCACTTTAGTTGAATCGAGTGGCTACGCCCGTCCTTGAGAAGGTTAAACGGAGTCTATTTGACGAAGTATCGCTGTGGTTTTGATGCGAGGTAAGAACGGTTCTTGCTCAGCCCGTAGCAGCCACGTAAAACTTGCAACAACAAAGTAGAGGACGCCTAACTTGTTTTTGCAGGCATGTTGTGATGTGATATGGTCAAGACGTGATGCTATATTTTATTGTATGAGATGATCATGTTTTGTAACCGAAGTTATCGGCAATCGGCAGGAGCCATATGGTTGTCGCTTATTGTATGAAATGCAACGCTATGTAATTGCTTTACTTTATCACTAAGGAGTAGCGATAGTCGAGAAGCAATAGTTGGCTAGACGACAACGATGCTACGATGGAGATCAAGGTGTCGCACCGTGACGATGGTGATCATGACGGTAAGCTTCGGCGATGGAGATCACAAGCACAAGATGATGATGACCATATCATATCACTTATATTGATTGCATGTGATGTTTATCCTTTATGCATCTTATCTTGCTTTGATTGACGGTAGCATTATAAGATGATCTCTCACTAAAATTATCAAGAAGTGTTCTCCCGAGTATGCACCGCTATAAAGTTCTTCGTGCCGAGACACCACGTGATGATCGGTGTGATAGGCTCAACGCTCAAATACAACGGTGCAAAACAGTTACACGCGAATACTCAAGTTAAACTTGACGAGCCTAGCATATAACAGATATGGCCTCGAACACGAGACCGAAAGGTCGAGCGTGAATCATATAGTAGATATGATCAACATAGTGATGTTCACCATTGAAACTACTCCATCTCACGTGATGATCGGACATGGTTTAGTTGATTTGATCACGGTTCACTTAGATGACTAGAGAGATGTCTGCCTAAGTGGGAGTTTTTAATATGATTAATTGAACTTAAATTTATCATGAACTTAGTACCGATAGTATTTTGCTTGTCTATGTTTACCGTAGATAGATGGCTCGCTGTTGTTCCGTTGAATTTTAATGCTCCTTGAGAAAGCAAAGTTGAAAGATGATGGTAGTAATTACACGGACTGGGTCCGAATTTGAGGATTATCCTCATTGCTGCACGTAAAAATTACGCCCCGAAGCACCGCTGGGTGACAGTTCGCAGATGCCGAGCCGTGGTTGTGAACGCCCGCAAAGCAGTAGCTGATGACTACTCTATAGTTCAGTGCCATGCTTTAAGGCTTAGAACCGGTCTTCAACGACGCTTTTGAACGCCATGGAGCATATGAGATGTTCCAGAGTTGAAGTTAATATTTCAAGCAAATGCCCGGATTGAGAGATATGAAGTCTCCAATAAGTTCTATAGCTGCAAGATGGAGGAGAATAGTTCACAAGGAGCACATACTCAAAATGTCCGGGTATAACAATCACTTAATTCAGCTGGGAGTTAATCTTCCGGATGATAGTGTCATTGATGAATTCTCCAATCATCGCCACCAAGCTACAAGAGCTTCGTGATGAACTATAATATGCAAGGGATGACTAAGACAATTCCTCGAGCTCTTCGCAATGCTAAAAGTCATGGAGGTAGAAATCAAGAAAGAGCATCAAGTGTTGATGGTCAACAAGACCACTAGTTTCAAGAAAAGGGCAAAGGAAGAAGAAGGAAACTTCAAAAAGAACAGCAAGCAAGTTGTGCGTCAGAGAAGAAACCCAAGTCTGGACCTAAGCCTGAAATCGAGTGTTTTACCGCAAGCAAACCGACATCGGAAGCGGAACTGCCCCAAGTATTTGGCGGATAAGAAGGATGGCAAGGTGATCAAAGGTATATGTGATATACATGTTATTGATGTGTACCTTACTAATACTCGCAGAGTACCTGGTATTTGATACCGGTTCTGCTGCTAATATTTGCAACTCAAACAGAACTACGGATTGCTTAAGATTGGCTAAGGACGAGGTGACGGCGCGCTGTTGAAATGGTTCCAAAGTCGATGTGATCGCGGTCGGCACGCTACCTCTACATCTACCTTCGGATTAGTTTTAGACCTAAATAATTGTTATTTGGTGCCGCGCTGAGCATGAACATTATATCTGGATCTTGTTTAATGCGAGACGGTTATTCATTTAAATCGAGAATAATGGTTGTTCTATTTATATGAGTAATATCTTTATGGTCATGCACCCTTGAAGAATGGTCTATTCTTGTTGAATCTCGACAAGAGTGATACACATATTCATAATGTTGAAGCCAAAAGATGCAGAGTTGATAATGATAGTGCAACTTATTTGTGGCACCGCCGCTTAGGTCATATCGGTGTAAAACGATGAAGAAACTCCATACCGATGGGCTTCGAATCACTTGATTATGAATCACTTGGTACTTGCGTAACCGTGCCTCATGGGCAAGATGACAAAACGCCGCTTCTCCGAACTATGGAGCGAGCAACTGATTTGTTGGAAATCATACATACCGATGTTTGTGGTCCAATGAATGTTGAGGCACGCAAGCGGTATCGTATTTTCTCACCTTCACAGATGATTTGAGCAGATATGGGTATATCTACTTAATGAAACACAAATCTGAAACATTTGAAAAGTTCAAAGAATTTCAGAGTGAAGTGGAAAATCATCGTAATAAGAAAATAAAATTTCTACGATCTGATCGTGGAGGAGAATATTTGAGTTACGAGTTTGGTTTACATTTGAAACAATGTGGAATAGTTTCAAGAACTCACGCCACCCGAACACCACAGAGAAATGGTGTGTCCGAACGTCAGAATCGCATTTTACTAGATATGGTGCGATCTATGATGTCTATTTCGATTTACCGCTATCGCTTTGGGGTTATGCTTTAGAGACGGCCGATTCACGCTGAATAGGACACCGCCAAAACCGCTGAGACGACGCCTTATGAACTGTGGTTTGGCAAGAAACCAAAGTTGTCGCTTAAAGTTTGGGGCTGCGATGCTTATGTAAAGAAACTTCAACCAGATAAGCTCGAACCCAAATCGGAAAAATGTGTCTTCATAGGATACCCAAAGGAGACTGTTAGCACCTTCTATCACAGATCCAAGGCAAGATTTTCGCTGTTAATTCGGATCCTTTCTAGAGAAGGAGTTTCTCTCGAAAGAAGTGAGGGAGGAAAGTAGAACTTGATGAGATAATCAGATCTACTCCCTTATTGGAAAGTAGTTCATCACAAGAAATGGTTCCCGTGACAACTACACCAATTAGTGAGGAAACTAATGATGATGATCATGAAGCTTCGATCAAGTTACTACTGAACCACGAGGTCAACCAGAGTAAAATACGCACTGAGTGGTACGGTAATCTTATTCGAAGTCATGTTACTTGACCATGGCGTAACCTACTAACTATGAAGAAGCGATGGTGAGCCCAGATTCGCAAAATGGCTGGAAGCCATGAAATCTGAGATGGGATCCATGTATGAGAACAAAGTATGGATTTTGGTTGACTTGCCCGATGATCGGCAAGCCATTGAAAATAAATGGATCTTTAAGAAGAAGACCGACGCCGATGGTAATATAACTGTTTACAAAGCTCGACTTGTTGCGTAAAGGTTTTCGACAAGTTCAAGGGGTTGACTACGATGAGACTTTTTCACCAGTAGCGATGCTTAAGTCTGTCTCAATCATGTTAGCAATTGCCGATTTTATGATTATGAAATTTGGCAAATGGATGTAAAACTGCATTCTTGAATGGATTTCTAGAAGAAGAGTTGTATATGATGCAACCAGAAGGTTTTGTCGATCCAAAGGGTGCTAACAAAGTGTGCAAGCTCCAACGATCAATTTATGGTCCGTGCAAGCCTCTCGAGTTAGAATAAACGCTGATAGTGTGATCAAAGATATGGGTTTGTATGCACTTTTGGAGAAGCCTCAGATTTACAAGAAAGTGAGTGGGAGCTCAGAGCATTTCTAATATTATATGTGGACGATATATTATTGATTGGAAATGATATAGAATTTCTGGATAGCATAAAAGGATACTTGAATAAAAGTTTTCAATGAAAGACCTCGTGAAGTTGCTTATATATTGGGCATCAAGATCTATAGAGATAGATCAAGACGCTTAATTGACTTTCACAAAGCACATACCTTGATAAAGTTTTGAAGAAGTTCAAATGGATCAGTGCAAAGAAAGGTTTTTACCTGATTATAAGGTGTAAGATTGAGTCGACTCAATGCCCCACCACAAAGCAGAAGATAGAGAGAAAATGAAAGATGTTCCCTATGCTTCAGCCATAGGCTCTATCATGTATGCAATGCTGTGTACCGACCGACGATGCTTAGCTGTAAGCTTGGCAGGAAGGTACCAAAGTAATCCAGAATGGATCATCGACAGCGGTCAAGAACATCCTGAAATACCGAAAAGGACTAAGGATATGTTTCTCGATATGGAGGTGACAAAGAGCTAGTCGTAAATGGTTACGCCGATGTAAGTTTTGACATCGATCCGGACGATTCTAAATCGCAAACCGGATACGTGTTTTTATTAAACGGTGGAGCTGCCGCTTGGTGCAGTTCTAAACAAAGCGCCGTGGCGGGATCTACATGTGAAGCGGAGTACATAGCTGCTTCGAAGCAACAAATGAAGGAGTCTGATGAAAGAGTTCATTTCCGATCTAGGTGTCATACCTAGTGCATCGGGACCGATGAAGATCTTCCGTGACAATATCGTGCAATTGCCTTGGCAAAGGAATCCAGATTTCACAAGAGGACCAAGCACATCAAGAGACGCCTAATTCCATTCGGACCAAGTCCAAGTGGGAGACATAGAGATTTGCAAAATACATACGGATCTGAATGTTGCGCACCTGCTGACTAAGCCTCTTCCACGAGCAAAACATGATCAGCACCAAGACTCCATGGGTGTTAGGATCATTACTTTGTAATCTAGATTATTGACTCTAGTGCAAGTGGGAGATCAAGGAAATATGCCCTAGAGGCAATAATAAAAGTTATTATTTATTTCCTTATATCATGATAAATGTTTATTATTCATGCTAGAATTGTATTAACCGAAACATAATACATGTGTGAATATATAGACAAACAAGATGTCACTAGTATGCCTCTATTTGACTAGCTTGTTAATCAAAGATGGTTATGTTTCCTAAACCATGAACAAGGAGTTGTTATTTGATTAACAAGGTCACATCATTAGTTGAATGATCTGATTGACATGACCCATCCCGTTAGCTTAACACTTGATCGCTTAGTATGTTAATGCTTTTTCATGACCCATACATGTTCCTATAACTATGAGATTATGCAACTCCTGCCATCGGAGGAACACTTTGGTACTACCAAACGCCACAACGAATCGGGTGATTATAAAGGAGTACTACAGTGTGTCTCCAAAGGTACTTGTTGGGTTGGCGATTTCGAGATTAGGTTTTGTCACTCCGATTGTCGGAGAGGTATTCTAGGCCTTCTCGGTAATACACATCACTTAAGCCTTGTAAGCATTACAACTAATGAGTTAGTTGTGAGATGATGTATTACGGAACGAGTAAAGAGACTTACCAAGAACTAGATTGAACTAGGTATTGATACCGACGATCAATCTCGTAAGTAACATACCGATGACAAAGGGAACAACGATGTCGTTATGCGGTTTGACCGATAAAGATCTTCAGAGAATATGTAGGAACCAATATGGGCATCCAGGTTCCGCTATTGGTTATTGACCGAGAATGGTTCTAGGTCATGTCTACATAGTTCTCGAACCCGTAGGGTCCGCACGCTAACGCTTCGGCGACAGCTCATTATGAGTTTATAAGTATTGATGCACCAAGTTTGTTCGAGTCCCGGATGTGATCACGGACATGACGAGGAGTCTCAAATGGTCGAGACATAAAGATTGATATATTGAAGCCTATGTTTGACTTCGAAGGGTTCCGAGGAAAACAGAAGTTACCGAACACCGGGGTTACTGAACTTCGGGGGTATATGGGCCTTCATGGGCCACAAGGAGAAGAGGTAGGGCCGCCAGGTGGGCTGCGCGCCTCCCCTCTAGTCCGAATAGGACAGGAGAGGGGGCGCGCCTTCCCTCTTCCCTCCCCAATCCTACTCCAACTAGGAGAAGGGGGGAGTCCCACTCCCTGGGAGTAGGACCTCCAGCGCGCCTCCTAGGCCGGCCGCACCCCTTGTCTCCTTTATATACGGGGCAGGGGGCACCCCATGACACACAAGTTGATCTACGGATCTTTCCTTAGCTGCAGCGGTGCCCCTTCCACCATATTCCACTTCGTCATATCGTCATGAGCTTAGGCGAAGCCTCGCGCCGGAGAAGTCATATCGTCATGAGCTTAGGCGAAGCCCGCGCCGGTGGAGCATCAACATCGCCACCACGCCGTCAGGTCGACGGAACTCATCCCCGACGGTTTGCTGGATCGAGTCCGGGATCGCCATCGAGCTGAACGTGCAGAACTCGGAGGTGCCGACGCGCTCGTGCTTGGATCGGTCGGATCGTGAAGACGCACGACTACATCAACCGTTGTTATAACGCCTCGCCGGGTTCACGAGGGTACGTGGACGACACTCTCCCTCTCGCTGCTATGCCATCACCATGGTCTTGCGTGATCGTAGGAAATTTTTGAAATTACTACGCTCCCCAACACGTAACAATGATGAACGAATGAATTCCAAAGTTAACATCACACGCCCATTAAGGTGAGAAGCCACTTAGATAAAGGTATGGAATCACCATCTGCCTTTTGTAACAACTCAATATCACAACTCAAGACAAACAAAAGATTGGCTTTAGAATAAGCCGAGCAAACACATGATATAGATTTCACCTAAAGTGTTCGTGGTGGGGCCCACACGGGCACGACGACACGCCGGATGTCACTTAATGACAAACAAGACGCCCCGAATCAGCATAGCCAAGGATTCTTTAAGACGCCCACCATCAGAATCGATCGTGGATGGGCGGACCACTAGACGTTGGACCCCAATCTCAAATCATACATCCGTCGAAAGATATCCCGAAGCTACTAGAATTCCCACCTATAAACTCCTAAACTTTCTCGTTATGCAATTTGGTGTTGGGGATACAGGGACACAAAATATATCACCCAAACTAACAATACCTAGATCCAAAGTATCCATCCGTCAACACATAACCAAGAAACCTTCGAAATCGTGGTACCTCGACCTTTAAAAACATCCGTTATACAAGTCATGGCAATACTCCCGAGCTCGCCTCAAAGATCGGGTTATCGGGTTATCTCACCAACAACTGTACAAAAGAGATTTCGATGTCGGTAAAACTCAGGTATTCCGAATCAGAACGATAAAATTGTGATGACAACACCGGAGCTCAACTCCCCGGGAAACTGCCACAACCCCTAAATATCAGGAGGCACCAAGAACAATGTTCTCGTCACAAAACCATCGGAACGATTCCAAGATACCCGCGTGATCCTAAATTTTTTTTAGTGCAATTTGAGGAGAGGAGAGTCAAAACTTCTACGTCAGAGACCTCACAGAGCTTATTTAAGGACTGGGGAGTAAAAGAATCCTACCTCCGATATATATAATCCTAAGACTCAAAACATTTTCCGCTCTAGACTCAACAACGCCAAAGAAACAATCAAGTAGGGGCTCCTAAGTCGGGAAGGCTCTGATTACCAACTTGTAACGCCTCGATGCGGCTATATCTCCCACGTGTCGGGCACGACTTAGAGGCATAACCGCATTGAAAGCAATGTCGCAAGTGAGGTAATCTTCACACAACCCATGTAATACATAAGGAAAGAGATACATAGTTGGCTTACAACGCCACTTCACATAATACATAAATAAACATCCATCCTTCAGATACACTCAAGGTCCGACCACGGAACCAAAATAAAAGAAGATACCCCAAATGCTACACAGATCCCCGATCGTCCCAACTGGCTCCACTATCGATCATCGAAAAGACACATAGTAACGACCACGCCTCGTCGAACTCCCACTTGAGCTCGGCTGCGCCACCCGTGACCGCATCGCCGGCACTGCAACTGTTTTGGTAGAATCTGTGAGTCACGGGACTCAAAGAATCTCACACCGCGAGATCAAGACTATTTAAGCTTATAGGAAGGACATAGTTATAAGGTGGAGCTGCAGTTTTACTCAGCATATATGGTGGCTACATTCGCAAAAGAGAGCGAGGAGAGGAGCAAAGCACGGTCGTGAAGCTAGTAGCGATCAAGAAGTGATCCTGAACTACTTACGCCAAGCATAATCCAACACTGTTCACTTCCCGGACCACGAGAAGAGACCATCACGGTTACACACACGGTTGATGTGTATTTTATTTAAGATCAACTTCGGTTTTCTACAACCGACATTAACAAATTCCCATCTGCCTCATAACCGCGGGCACGGCTTTCGAAAGATAATACCCCGCAGGGTGTCCCAACTTAGCCCATTATAAGCTCTCACGGTCAACGAAGGATATTCTTCTACCGGAAGACCCGATCAATCTCGAATCCCGGACTACAAGACATTTCGACAGAATAAAACAAGACCAGCAAAGCCGCCTGACAGCCGACAAAACCCGATAGGAGCTGCACATATCTCGCTCTCGTGGCACACCGGATAGGTCAGCCCACGAGTAAAACCAGCCCTCGAGTTGCCCTGCAGTGGCCTCGCAGTCTGCTCGGTTTGGGCCAGCACCAAGGAGCACCGTCCGGGGTTAAAATAAAGATGACCCTCGGCTCGCGAAAGCCCGGGGAAAAAGGCTTAGGTGGCAAATGGTAAAACCAAAGTTGGGCCTTGCCGGATGAGTCTTATTCAAAGCGAACTGTCAAGGGGGTCCCATAAATCACCCAACCGTAAGGAACGCTAAATCAAGGAACATAACACCGGTATGACGGAAACTAGGTGGCAAGAGGAACAAAACACTGCATAAGGCCGAGCCTTCCACCCTTTACCAAGTATATAGATGCATTAATTATAGCAGATATATATTGTGATATCCCCAACAAGTAAACATGTTCCAATAAGGAACAACATCTCCATGTTCCAACAAGGAACAAACTTCATCTTCACCTGCAACTAGCAATGCTATAAGAGGGGCTGAGCAAAGCGGTAACATAGCCAATCAACGGTTTGCAAGGAAAGGATGGTTAGGGGCTGACATGGCAATATGGGTGGCATGATAAGCAAGTGATAGGCATCGTAGCATAGGCATAGCAAAAGAGCGAGCATCTAGCATTGCAAAGATAGAAGTGATTTCGAGGGTATGGTCATCTTGCTCGCAATGTTCTCGTGAGTTGTCGAAAGCTTGATCCTCGTAAGCTGCTTCTCAACAAGTTCCTCGCTCACGCATCGCCTCCCGCTCTACCCAAAGCAATAACACAAACAAAGGAACCATAATAAATCACGGTGCAATGCACAAGCAACATGATGCAAAACATGACATGATATGCTAGATGTGATATGCAATGCGATGCGCGCGCCCGAAGGAAAATGATGAACCAGGCATCAACTTGGCAAACCAAGTATGCCGCTGAAAGATGAGATGATTTCGTTGAAATCGATATAAAGATCACCGAATCGGATGCACGGTTTGCAAATGACAAGAAAACAAGAATGGCACAAATCTGCCATTAACAACATGATACCACTTAGCAAGCAACAAGAAATTAAGCTACTGCACCCAAACGTACCAACAAAATATATGGAAGTGATCTACCAAGATGCTTGAAAAAGATGAACACTGAGCTACGGCTAAATCACACCATAACAGGTTCAAACAAGCATGGCAAAAGTGCAAAACATATCAGCTTCACAGACTTAGTGAAATTACTGAACATGGCAAAAACAGCATTAGGTAGCAATGTTCAGAGCAAGTAAACTACATGCTACAGGAACTTAAAATAGCAAAACAAGGCATGGCATGAATCTACTCAAAGCATAGAAAAAAGTCCCTTACTGACCATAAGCCAAAAGGATCATAAAATATAGTAACACCCATGTCAATATCGCAAGTTTCATAATGATTCAGCAATGTGGCATGTCAAAACAGATAACAAGTAGGCATGTTTAAGAGCTCAAAGCACTCACTACAGAGCCTTATATGATAAACTAAGCATACATACATCAAGAAGACATGGCATAGAAGACATACATGGCAAGAACAACATCATAGCATACACGGATCAACCACAACAACCTTGGCAAAATTGAATAACGTGTAAACAATCTGCCAGGAAACATTTTATAGCAAAAGTAGAGCTCGATTGACTCAAGCTATGGCACTCCATAATTGCAAACAAAGGCATAGATGGACAGAGCATAACAATATGTTCAAACCATGCTTACTGAAGTATCTCAAAATATGCATAGATCTCTCGGTAGCATCAAGTTAACATGGCATCAAAATATCACCTAAACAGGCTGAAATCAGAACATCAGAAGCCTACTTTGCATGCTTGTGCTAGTCACCACATAGATCACAAAAATACATGGCATACACCCTGGAAATGGCATGGCGACACAAAACACATGTAGGACTCAAATTCATAGGGTGCACACATCAATCATAGCAAAATAACAAAAGTGCATGTTCTGTTAAGAAATGTAAACTAACATCACATAGCCTTCTTCCAACAGCATTTCGGGCATCAAGATGAGCTCAAATGAAAATGATGCAATGAGATGAAATGATCTACTCTTCGAGGCTAACATTTTGACATATTACACGCATTTAAACGGAGCTACAGGTGCAAAGTTATGATGCGCTGAAAATGCCACAAAATAATCACCGAGACAAAACTTAGACGAATTTGGGGGAAGAAAGTCAACCCAGAGATCCGGATCGATCTCAGATCCGAGGCGGTCGGAGGCGCTGCTCGCCGGAGCTCGCCTGGGCGGGCCGGCCGGAGGCGGGCACCGCGGCCGGAGACGGGCCGGCGCGGGCGGCGGTGGTCGGGCGGTCATGGCAGGCGGTGGTGGCCGCGGTGGTGGGCGGAGTCGGCCGGTGGCGACTGCCAGCGGGAGGGCCGGGTGGTCGGAGCGGGCGGCGAGGCTGGCGATCGGGCGACGGCGACGGGCGGGCGGAGGCCGCTGGAGGCGCTGGGTTCGGGCGCTGGCGGCTGGGGCGGCGGGGCGGGCGCAAGGGCCGCAAGTGAGAGGGAGGAAGGCTAGGTTGGACCCGGATTTGGAATGGGGGGTGTTTAAATAGGCATAGAGGGAGCTAGGAGAGTCCAAATGAGGTGTAGTTTTACCACACGATCGTGATCGAACGACGGAGAGCATGGAAGTGACTTAGATGGGTTATTGGACTATTTTGAAGGGGTGTTGGGCTGCAACTTAAAAGAGGCCTTTGCGAGGGTGCGGTTAACTGCTGAGTACCAAACGAGCTCCAAATGACCGAACTTGACCGGTGGTTCACCGGTGGTATACCAAGGCCACTTGACAAACCTCGGTCCATTCCGAGAAGGTTTAGTACTCGCCACGGAAAACGAAAAGGGGACGCCGGGGACATAGGAGTGCCGGATTGCAAAACGGACAACGGAAAAATGCTCGAATCATGAGACTAACACGTATGCAAATGCGATGCACATGATGACATGATATGAAATGCATGACATGGACAAAAAGAAAAGGAAGAAAACCCAACCACGGAAGGAATATCATATCACAATGCCGAAAATGGCAAGAGTTGGAGTTACAAATATGGAAAGTTACATCCGGTGTTACAACACTCCACCACTACAAGAGGATCTCGCCCCAGATCTAGGACCGAAAGAACTCCGGATAATCGAACGGAGGTGATCCTCGGCCCTGTGTGGCTTCACAACGGAATGGTGTGACCACTTCACTTTCAGGAATTTGATTGACTTGTTGCGTAGTCTTGCGCCGGTTTCTTCAAGAATAGCAACGGGTGCTCATGATAAGAGAGCTCTTCTTGAAGGTCAATTTCTTCGTTGATAGTGCGCCAGAGTCTTGAAGCACTTGCGGTTGTGACACGTGAAACACATCGCACGCTCGCGGGTTGGATGGAAGCTCGTTGATAGGCTAGATCGCTTTTGCCAATGATCTTGAAAGGACCCACGATCTAGGGAAAGCTTCCTTTGATACCGGGTTGACGAAAGTGCCTTTCATTGAGAGACGCGAGATAGACATGGTCTCCGATTTCAAAAGCCACATCACGGTGCTTGTCATCATAATAGCTCTTCCGCGCTGACAGCGGCTTTGAGATTCTCACTAATGACTTTGCACATTTCTTCGCTTCGTGATCAAGTCATTGCCAAGAAGTTGGCGCTCACCTATCTCGACCAATTGAGAGGAGTACGACACTTTCTCGCCATAGAGAATTTCGAATGGGGCCTTGCCCGAACTCGCTTGGAAGCTGTTGTTGTAGGAGAACTCGCTTATGGAAGACAATCTTCCCACTTCATACCGAAGAAATGACACAAGCCCCGAGCATATCTTCAAGGATTTGATTTACTCGCCGACTTGGCCACTTGTTTGAGGATGGAAAGCTGTGCTGAAACGAATGTTGGTGCCCATGGCCTTCTCAAAAGAATCCCAAAACTTGAGGTAAAGATGCTGCCACGGTCCAAGAGATCACTTGTGGAATGCCGCAAGGAGACAATCTTGAGGTGTATAGCTCTCGCCAACCGAGCTGATGTGATAGATTCTTTGATAGGAAGAAAATGAGCCACTTTAGTAAGCTTGTCAATGACAACGAAGATAGCATCATTTCCACGCTTGGACTTTGGAAATCCAGTCAACGAAGTCCATTTCAATATGATCAAACTTCCATTCCGAATAGCAAGAGGTTGGAGGAGACCAGCTGGTCGTTGGTGTTCTGCTTTCACTCTTCTCGCAGACATCACACTCATTCACTAATTGAGCAATTCTCGCTCATTCGAGTCCACCAATATGACTGCTTGAGGTCATGGTACATCTTCGCATTTCCGTGATGAATGGATAGAAGCTAATTGTGTGCCTGCTCATAATGACTTTATGTACATCACCCTTAGGAACCACAATCCGTCCTCAAGAAAAGAGTATCTTTGTCATCAATGTGGAAGCACTTGTACTTGAATGCCCTTGTCGATACCACGCTTCACCTTTTTCACCATGGTATCCAGGAGTTGAGCCTCACGAATTTGATCTTCCAAAGTAGGAGAGACTATGAGGTTGGCAAGAAAACCTTGAGGAACAACTTGAAGATTCAGCTTATGGAAAGCTTCACAAAGATCCCGTTGAAGGGCTTGAGGATTAAACTGCTAAAGAAGCCTTCCCTGCCAAAGCATCTGCAATGACATTGGCCTTGCCCGAGTATATTCAATACTTGGGTTGTACTCTTGAATCATTTCACCCATCGAGTCCGCCTCGAGGTTGAGGTTGGGTTGAGTGAAGATATACTTGAGACTCTTGTGATCGGTGAAAATGTCCACTTTCCTTCCCAACAAGAGATGTCTCCATGTTATCAATGCATGGACAATCGCCGCCAACTCAAGATCGTGAGTGGGGTAGTTCTTTTCGTTGGGCTTCAGCTTGACGAGAGGTATAAGCCACACTCTCTTCTCTTGCATTAACACAGCACCGAGACCTTGAAGAGAAGCATCATGTAAAACTTCAAATGGCTTGGATTCATCAGAGGAGTCAAGACAGAGCTGTGACGAGTTTCTCTTTGAGGGTATTGAAAGCAACGTCACACTGTGGAGACCGTATATACTTCACATGCTTCGAGGAGGTTGGAAAGAGGCTTTGCACTCTTGGAGAAGTTCTCAACGAATCTTCGCAATAGCTTGCAAGACCAAGAAAATCATGGAGCTGCTTGACATTCCGAGGAGGTTCCTAATTCACAACTCGCAGACACCTTCTCGTGGATTAACAGCGATGCCCTTGGCGGAGATGATATGACCAAGATAAAGCACTTCATCAAGCCAAAATTCACATTTGGAAAACTTCGCATAGAATTGATACTCTCAGAGCTTGTCTAGCACCACTCGCAAATGTTTGGCATGATCCTTCTTATTCTTGGAGAAGACCAAAATATCATCCAGATAGACCAAGACAAACTCATTGGTGTAGGGGTTGAAGAGGAAGTTCATCATCCGAGAGAATGTTGGAGGAGCATTGACATTGGCCGAAAGACATGACAGTATATTCATAAGAACCAAAGCTTGTTCTGAATGCTGTCTTGGGAATATCTTGTTCACTTAATGCTAATCTGATGATAACCCATACGAAGGTCAAGCTTGGAGAACACTTTAGCACCTTTGAGTTGCTCAAAAGCTCATTGATGTTGGGAAGTGGATACTTGTTCTTGATAGTATTCTTATTCAATGGACGGTAATCGACGAAAGTCGGTTCGCGCCATCCTTCTTCCGGACAAAAGAACACCACAACCCCAAGGAGATGAACTCGATCCGATCAAACCCAGACGCTCTTGTTCATCGAGCTGCTTCTTCAATTCCTTCAGCTCATCAGGTCCAAGCTTGTATGGACGCTTGTAAACGGGTTCAATGCCGTGCTCAAGATCGATAACGAACTCAATCGGCCGGTGAGGAGGCATTCCCGGAAGCTCTTCCGAAAACATCTTGGTACTCACAAACGATCGAATCGAGAGATAGCATCCAATTCGCCATTCTCATTGAGAGAAAACAACCAATGGTTTCATCACGAAGCGCATAGATGATCACATCATTAGAAGAGTGAGTCAATTGAATTTCCCGGCAGCACAATCAAGCTGAGCTTTTAGCCGATAAAGCCACCCATCCCGAGAATAAGATCAATATCCGAGTCACCGAGAACAATTGGTTTAGCCGTAAATCTATAATCGCCCATCTTGATACCGATATTCGAACCAACAAACTAGAACTCATGTGCTTGCCCGGGAAACAATTGCTAGAGGTCTATCCAAAATTCAAGTGAAATCATGCTTGGCAAAAACGGTCTTGACATGAAACAATGCGATGCACCAAGATCAAATAAGACTTTTGCAGAATATCATTAATCGAGAGATTACCCATTATCACATCAAGAGATTCCTCCGCTTGAGCTGCATTCATCATGTTCACCTTGGCATGCTTTGGATTATGCTTGACCACCGCATTGCTGGAAGATTTCACAGAGGAGGAGGCGGAAGGCGCTTTGGTTGAAGCACTTGTTCGATAGTGACCTTTCTCACGACACTTGTTGCAAGTCACCCCGTAGAGTGGACGGTGGTAAGGAGCATTTGACCTTGGAGCTTGAGAATTTGACTTGTTCTCGATAGCCTGGTCGGATGGGTGGGAAGATCCACGCCACCGAGTTCTTTCTCACGATAAGGCCGACGGAACGGAGGAGGAGGAAGGTAGAACTTCGCCGCTTAGCTGCCACTTGAGAGGAAGAAGAAGACCGGACTGCATCCCCGATTCTCTTCTTAGAAGCCTCACATTTGAGCTGGGCAGCTTGCTTCAAAGGCCATGTTGTAGAATTCATCATACTTTTCTCGCTCAAAAGCACAAGAGCTAATTGCAGATCTTCTCCGAGACCACCTCGAATTGATAGATCATACTCTTTTCATCGTGGACGCCTTGCTTAGCAAAGCGAGCGAAGCTCGAACGGATATTGTATTGATACACGTACATGTTGCCTTGCTTGAGATTGCGGAACTCCTCACGCTTGCTCTCAACAACACTTTTCGAATGTGGTGAGCTCAAATCTCATGAACTCATCCTGTAATGACACGACCTCCTCTCGAATCTTTGTATTGCTGGTACTACTCAAAGAGCTTGGTCCTTGAGTTGAAACGATGCAAACTTGACAAAGTCCTCGTGTCCGACATTGCTACATTCAAAATGTTTGTAGATGTCCACAAGCCAATCGTCGGCTCTGTGGCCTCGGCTACGTAAACCGAAAGACTTCAGCTGATTAGCGAGGAACCGATCGAGAGTAGCAAAGTGCGGCTGGTTGTTGCCTTGACCTTGATTTCCTTGATTGCCTTGTTCTTGAGTACGCTTCTGCAAGAGCTGCAAAATCATCTCGAGCATTGGCATTGGTGGCTGCCATGATAGTTGCCATACCTCCGGAGGCGGAGGTGGAGGTGGAGGGTCTGACCGATTCCCATCATTTCGCTCCGGATTCAAACGCGCTATGGAGCCATCCTGAAGAGGGTGACATCCGTTAGCACTTGATAGACAAATAGTCAAGTTGAAACAACGGATAGAAATTGCAACATATAGTCTTCACAATAAACATTCGAACAATGATGAACGAATGAATTCCAAAGTTAACATCACACGTCCATTAAGGTGAGAAGCCACTTAGATAAAGGTATGGAATCACCATCTGCCTTTGAAACAACTCGAATATCACAACTGAAAACAAAACAAAAGATTGGCTTCTAGAATAAGCCGGAGCAAACACATGATAGAGATTTCGCCCAAAGTGTTCGTGGTGGGGCCCACACGGGCACGACGTACAGCGGACGTCACGAATGACAAACAAGACGTCCCCGAATCTGAAGGAAATATGCCCTAGAGGCAATAATAAAGTTATTATTTATTTCCTTATTTCATGATAAATGTTTATTATTCATGCTAGAATTGTATTAACCGGAAACATAATACATGTGTGAATACATAGACAAACAGATAGTCACTAGTATGCCTCTACAAGACTAGCTCATTAATCGAAGATGGTTATGTTTCCTAACCATAGACATGTGTTGTCATTTGATTAATGGGATCACATCATTAGGAGAATGATGTGATTGACATGACCCATTCCGCTAGCCTAGCACTTGATCGCTTAGTATGTTGCTATTGCTTTCTTCATGACTTATACATGTTCCCGTAACTATGAGATTATGCAACTCCTGCTACCGGAGGAACACTTTGGTACTACCAAACGTCACTACGTGAATCGGGTGATTATAAAGGAGTATTACAGGTGTCTCCAAAGGTACATGTTGGGTTGGCGATTTCGAGATTAGGTTTTGTCACCCGATTGTCGGAGAGGTATCTCTAGGCCTTCTCGGTAATAAAATTTCTACGATCTGATCGTGGAGGAGAATATTTGAGTTACGAGTTTGGTTTACATTTGAAACAATGTGGAATAGTTTCAAACTCACGCCACCCGAACACCACAGAGAAATGGTGTGTCCGAACGTCAGAATCGCATTTTTACTAGATATGGTGCGATCTATGATGTCTATTTCGATTTACCGCTATCGCTTTGGGGTTATGCTTTAGAGACGGCCGATTCACGCTGAATAGGACACCGCCAAAACTGCTGAGACGACGCCTTATGAACTGTGGTTTGGCAAGAAACCAAAGTTGTCGCTTAAAGTTTGGGGCATGATGCTTATGTAAAGAAACTTCAACCAGATAAGCTCGAACCCAAATCGGAAAATGTGTCTTCATAGGATACCCAAAGGAGATCATAAGTACACCTTCTATCACAGATCTGAAGGCAAGATTTTCGCTGTTAATTCGGATCCTTTCTAGAGAAGGAGTTTCTCTCAAAGAAGTGAGTGGGAGGAAAGTAGAACTCGATGAGATAATCAGATTCGCTCCCTTATTGAAAGTAGTTCATCACAAGAAATGGTTCCCGTGACAACTACACCAATTAGTGAGGAAACTAATGATGATGATCATAAAGCTTCAGATCAAGTTGCTACCGAACCTCGAGGTCAACCAGAGTAAAATACGCACTGTGAGTGGTACGGCATCGAAGTCATGTTACTTGACCATGGCGAACCTACAAACTATGAAGAAGCGATGGTGAGCCCAGATTCGCAAAATGGCTGGAAGCCATGAAATCTGAGATGGGATCCATGTATGAGAACAAAGTATGGACTTTGGTTGACTTGCCCGATGATCGGCAAGCCATTGAAAATAAATGGATCTTTAAGAAGAAGACTGACGCCGATGGTAATGTAATGTCTACAAAGCTCGACTTGTTGCAAAAGGTTTTCGACAAGTTCAAGGAGTTGACTACGATGAGACTTTTCACCCAGAAGCGATGCTTAAGTCTGTCCGAATCATGTTAGCAATTGCCACATTTTATGAAATCGCAAATGGATGTCAAAACTACATTCTTAATGCATTTATTAAAGAAGAGTTGTATATGATGCAACCGTAAGGTTTTATCAATCCTAAAGGAGCTAACAAAATGTGCAAGCTTCAGCGATCCATCTATGGACCGGTGCAAGCATCTCGAGTTAGAATAAACGCTTGATAGTGTGATCAAAGATATGGTTTTATATGCACTTTGGAGAAGCCTCGTATTTGCAAGAAAGTGAGTGGGAGCACTACAACCTTTCTCGATAAGTATATGTGAATGACATATTGTTGATCGGAAATAATGTAGAATCATTCTAAAAGCATAAAGGAGTGTTTGAAAGGAGTTTTTCAAAGAAAGACCTCGTGAAGTTGCTTATATATTGAGCATCAAGATCTATAGAGATAGATCAAGACGCTTGATAAGTTTTCAATGAATACATACCTTGACAAGATTTTGAAGTAGTTCAAAATGGAACAGTCAAAGAAAGAGTTCTTGCCTGTGTTACAAGGTGTGAGATTGAGTAAGACTCAAAACCCGACCACGGCAGAAGATAGAAAGAGAATGAAAGTCATTCCCTATGCATCAGCCATAGGTTCTATAAAGTATGTCATGCTGTGTACCAGATCTATTGCATACCCTACCACTAAAGCTTGGCGAGGGAGTGCAATAGTGATCTAGGAGTAGATCAATGGACAGCGGTCACAATTATCCTTAGTAGAATAAGGATATGTTTCTCGATTATGGAAGTGAAAAAGGTTCGTCGTAAAAGGTTACGTCGATGCAAGTTTTAAACACTAATCTAGATGACTCGAGTCTCAACTGATACATATTGAAAGTGGGAGCAATTAGCTAGAGTAGCTCCGCAAGTAGCATTGTAGACATAGAAATTTGTAAATACTTACGGCTCGAATGTGATGTAATCTGCTGACTAAAATTATCTCACAAGGAAAACATGATCACACCTTAGTACTCTTTGGGTGTTAATCACATAGCGATGTGAACTAGATTACTGACTCTAGTAAACCCTTAGATGTTGGTCACATGTCGATGTGAACTATGGGTGTTAACCACATATAGATGTGAACTATTGATGTTAAATCACATGGCGATGTGAACTAGATTATTGACTCTAGTGCAAGTGGGAGACTGAAGGAAATATGCCCTAGAGGCAATAATAAAGTTATTATTTATTTCCTTATTTCATGATAAATGTTTATTATTCATGCTAGAATTGTATTAACCGGAAACATAATACATGTGTGAATACATAGACAAACAGATAGTCACTAGTATGCCTCTACAAGACTAGCTCATTAATCAAGATGGTTATGTTTCCTAACCATAGACATGTGTTGTCATTTGATTAATGGGATCACATCATTAGGAGAATGATGTGATTGACATGACCCATTCCTTTAGCCTAGCACTTGATCGCTTAGTATGTTGCTATTGCTTTTTCATGACTTATACATGTTCCCGTAACTATGAGATTATGCAACTCCTGCTACGGAGGAACACTTTGGTACTACCAAACGCACAACGAATCGGGTGATTATAAAGGAGTATTACAGTGTCTCCAAAGGTACATGTTGGGTTGGCGATTTTGAGATTAGGTTTTGTCATCCGATTGTCTGAGAGGTATCTCTGGCCTTCTCGGTAATACTCATCACCTAAGCCTTGCAAGCATTGTAACTAATGAGTTAGTTATGAGATGATGTATTACGAACGAGTAAAGAGACTTGCCGTAACGAGATTGAACTAGGTATTGATACCGACGATCGAATCTCGCAAGTAACATACCGATGACAAAGGGAACAAAGTATGTTGTTATGCGGTTTGACCGATAAAGATCTTCAGAGAATATGTAGGAGCCAATATGGGCATCCAGGTTCCGCTTATTGGTTATTGACCAAGAATAGTTCTAGGTCATGTCTACATAGTTCTCGAACCCGTAGGGTCCGCACGCTTAAGGTTTCAATGACGTTATATTATGAGTTTATGAGTTTTGATGTACCAAGGAGTTCGAGTCCCGGATGAGATCGGGACATGACGAGGAGTCTCAAATGGTCGAGACGAAAGATCGATATATTGGACGACTATATTCGAGTTCGGAAAGGTTCCAATGATTCGGTATTTTTCGAGTACCGAGAGTTACGGAATTCGCCGGGAGTATATGGGCCTTATTGGGCCATGGGAATAGAGGAGAAAGGCCAAAGGGAGGAGGCCTGCCCCTCAGGTCCGACTGGACAAGGGGCGAGCCCCCTTCCTTCTCCTTCTCCCCTCTTTCCCCTCTCCTACTCCAACAAGGGAGGTGGAATCCTACTAGGACTAGGGAGTCCTAGTAGGACTCCACACCATGGCGCGCCTCCTAAGGGCCGGCCTCCTCCTCCCTCCCTCCTTTATATACGGGGCAGGGGGCACCCCATGGACACACAAGTTGATCTACGGATCGCTCTTAGCCGCAGCGGTGCCCCTCCACCATATTCCACTTCGTCATATCGTCATGAGCTTAGGCGAAGCCTCGCGCCGGTGAAGTCATATCGTCATGAGCTTAGGCGAAGCCCCGCGCCGGTGGAGCATCAACATCGCCACCACGCCGCCGGTCGACGGAACTCATCCCCGATACTTTGCTGGATCGAGTCCGGATCGCCATCGAGCTGAACGTGCGTAACTCGGAGGTGCCGTGACGCTCGTGCTTGGATCGGTCGGATCGTGAAGACGCACGACTACATCAACCGCGTTGTTATAACGCTCCGCCGGGCCCACGAGGGTACGTGGACGACATTCTCCTCTCGCTATGCCATCACCATGGTCTTGCGTGTTCGTGAGGAAATTTTTGAAATTACTACGCTCCCCAACAAAGTGGCATCCGAGCCTGGTTTTATGCGCTGATGTCATATGCACGAGTAGAACACAAGTGAGTTGTGGGCGATATAAGTCATACTGCTTACCAGCATGTCATACTTTGGTTCAGCGGTATTGTGAGATGAAGCGCCCGACCGACATTACGCCAGACGCTTACGCGAGACTGGTTTCACCGCTTCGAGCACTAGTTGCTTAAAGGTGACCGGCGGTGTCTGCTCTCTCACTTTAGTTGAACTGAAAGTGGCTACGCCCGTCCTTGTGAAGGTTAAAACAGCACCAACTTGACAAACTATCGCTGTGGTTTTGATGCGAGGTAAGAACGGTTCTTGCTCAGCCCGTAGCAGCCACGTAAAACTTGCAACAACAAAGTAGAGGACGCCTAACTTGTTTTTGCAGGGCATGTTGTGATGTGATATGGTCAAGACGTGATGCTATATTTTATTGTATGAGATGATCATGTTTTGTAACCGAAGTTATCGGCAATCGGCAGGAGCCATATGGTTGTCGCTTATTGTATGAAATGCAAACGCCATGTAATTGCTTTACTTTATCACTAAGGAGTAGCGATAGTCGAGAAGCAATAGTTGGCTAGACGACAACGATGCTACGATGGAGATCAAGGTGTCGCGCGGTGACGATGGTGATCATGACGGTAAGCTTCAGCGATGGAGATCACAAGCACAAGATGATGATGACCATATCATATCACTTATATTGATTGCATGTGATGTTTATCCTTTATGCATCTTATCTTGCTTTGTTTGACGGTAGCATTATAAGATGATCTCTCACTAAAATTATCAAGAAGTGTTCTCCCGAGTATGCACCGCTGCCAAAGTTCAGAGTACCTGCACACCACGTGATGATCGGTGTGATAAGTTCTACGTCCATCTACAACGGCGCAAAACAGTTGCACACGCAGAATACTCAAGTTAAACTTGACGAGCCTAGCATATAACAGATATGGCCTCGAACACGGAGACCGAAAGGTCGAACGTGAATCATATAGTAGATATGATCAACATAGTGATGTTCACCATTGAAACTACTCCGCCTCACGTGATGATCGGACATGGTTTAGTTGATTTGATCACGTGATCACTTAGATGACTAGAGAGATGTCTGCCTAAGTGGGAGTTTTTAATATGATTAATTGAACTTAAATTTATCATGAACTTAGTACCGATAGTATTTTGCTTGTCTATGTTTAATGTAGATAGATGGCTCGTGGCTGTTGTTCCGTTGAATTTTAATGCTGCCTTGAGAAAGCAAAGTTGAAAGATGATGGTAGCAATTACACGGACTGGGTCCGAATTTGAGGATTATCCTCATTGCTGCACGTAAAAATTACGCCCCGAAGCACCGCTGGGTGACAGGCTCGTCTGCAGATGCCGAGCCGGTTATGAACGCCGCAAAGCAGAGCTGATGACTACTCTATAGTTCAGTGTGCCATGCTTTACGGCTTAGAACCGGTCTTCAACGACGCTTTTGAACGCCATGGAGCATATGAGATGTTCCAAGAGTTGAAGTTAATATTTCAAGCAAATGCCCGGATTGAGAGATATGAAGTCTCCAATAAGTTCTATAGCTGCAAGATGGAGGAGAATAGTTCACAAGGAGCACATACTCAAAATGTCTGGGTATAACAATCACTTAATTCAGCTGGGAGTTAATCTTCCGATGATAGTGTCATTGATGAATTCTCCAATCATCGCCACCAAGCTACAAGAGCTTCGTGATGAACTATAATATGCAAGGGATGACTAAGACAATTCCTCGAGCTCTTCGCGATGCTAAAAGCAGCGGAGGTAGAAATCAAGAAAGAGCATCAAGTGTTGATGGTCAACAAGACCACTAGTTTCAAGAAAAGGGCAAAGGAAAGAAGAAGGGAACTTCAAAAGAACAGCAAGAAAGTTGCTGATCAAGAGAAGAAACCCAAGTCTGGACCTAAGCCTGAAATCGAGTGTTTTACCGCAAGCGACCGACATCGGAAGCGGAACTGCCCCAAGTATTTGGCGGATAAAAGGATGGCAAGGTGAACAAAGGTATATGTGATATACATGTTATTGATGTGTACCTTACTAGAGCTCGAGTAGCACTGGTATTTGATACCGGTTCTGCTAATATTTGCAACTCAAACAGTGGACTACGGAATAGACGAAAGCATCGCAAAGGACGAGGTGACGGCGCGCTGGGAAATGGTTCCAAAGTCAATGTGATCGCGGTCGGCACGCTACCTCTACATCTACCTTCGGGATTAGTTTTAGACCTAAATAATTGTTATTTGGTGCCGCGCTGAGCATGAACATTATATCTGGATCTTGTTTAATGCGAGACGGTTATTCATTTAAATCGAGAATAATGGTTGTTCTATTTATATGAGTAATATCTTTATGGTCATGCACCCTTGAAGAATGGTCTATTCTTGTTGAATCTCGAAGAGTGATACACATATTCATAATGTTGAAGCCAAAAGATGCAGAGTTGATAATGATAGTGCAACTTATTTGTGGCATCGCCGCTTAGGTCATATCGTGTAAAACGCATGAAGAAACTCCATACCGATGGGCTTCGAATCACTTGATTATGAATCACTTGGTACTTATGTAACCGTGCCTCATGGGCAAGATGACCAAAACGCCGCTCTCCGAACTATGGAGCGAGCAACTGATTTGTTGGAAATCATACATACCGATGTTTGTGGTCCAATGAATGTTGAGGCACGCAAGCGGTATCGTTATTTTCTCACCTTCACGATGATTTAAGCAGAAATGGGTATATCTACTTAATGAAACACAAATCTGAAACGCTTGAAAAGTTCAAAGAATTTCAGAGTGAAGTGGAAAATCATCGTAACAAGAAAATAAAGTTTCTACGATCTGATCGTGGAGGAGAATATTTGAGTTACGAAGTTTGGTTTACATTTGAAACAATGTGAATAGTTTCAAGAACTCACGCCACCCGAACACCACAGAGAAATGGTGTGTCCGAACGTCAGAATCGTATTTTTACTAGATATGGTGCGATCTATGATGTCTATTTCGATTTACCGCTATCGCTTTGGGGTTATGCTTTAGAGACGGCCGATTCACGCTGAATAGGACACCATCAAAATCCATTGAGACGACGCCTTATGAACTGTGGTTTGGCAAGAAACCAAAGTTGTCGCTTAAAGTTTGGGGCTGCGATGCTTATGTAAAGAAACTTCAACCGATAAGCTCGAACCCAAATCGGAAAAATGTGTCTTCATAGGATACCCAAAGGAGATGTTGGGTACACCTTCTATCACAGATCCAAGGCAAGATTTTCGTTAATTCGGATCCTTTCTAGAGAAGGAGTTTCTCTCAAAGAAGTGAGTGGAGGAAAGTAGAACTTGATGAGATAATCAGATTCGCTCCCTTATTGAAAGTAGTTCATCACAAGAAATGGTTCCCGTGACAACTACACCAATTAGTGAGGAAACTAATGATGATGATCATAAAGCTTCAGATCAAGTTGCTACTGAACCTCGAGGTCAACCAGAGTAAAATACGCACCTGAGTGGTACGGTAATCTTATTCGAAGTCATGTTACTTGACCATGGCGAACCTACAAACTATGAAGAAGCGATGGTGAGCCCAGATTCGCAAAATGGCTGGAAGCCATGAAATCTGAGATGGGATCCATGTATGAGAACAAAGTATGGACTTTGGTTGACTTGTTCGATGATCGGCAAGCCATTGAAAATAAATGGATCTTTAAGAAGAAGACCGACGCCGATGGTAATGTAACTGTTTACAAAGCTCGACTTGTTGCAAAAGGTTTTCGACAAGTTCAAGGAGTTGACTACGATGAGACTTTTCACCAGAAGCGATGCTTAAGTCTGTCCGAATCATGTTAGCAATTGCCACATTTTATGAAATCTGGCAAATGGATGTCAAAACTACATTCTTTAATGCATTTATTAAAGAAGAGTTGTATATGATGCAACCGAAGGTTTTATCAATCCTAAAGGAGCTAACAAAATGTGCAAGCTTCAACGATCCATCTATGGACCGGTGCAAGCATCTCGAGTTAGAATAAACGCTTGATAGTGTGATCAAAGATATGGTTTTATATGACTTTTGGAGAAGCCTCGATTTGCAAGAAAGTGAGTGGGAGCACTACAACCTTTTCGATAAGTATATGTGAATGACATATTGTTGATCGGAAATAATGTAGAATCATTCAAAAGCATAAAGGAGTGTTTGAAAGGAGTTTTTCAAAGAAAGACCTCGTGAAGTTGTTATATATTGAGCATCAAGATCTATAGAGATAGATCAAGACGCTTGATAAGTTTTCAATGAATACATACCTTGACAAGATTTTGAAGTAGTTCAAAATGGAACAGTCAAAGAAAGAGTTCTTGCCTGTGTTACAAGGTGTGAGATTGAGTAAGACTCAAAACCCGACCACGGCAGAAGATAGAAAGAGAATGAAAGTCATTCCTATGCATCAGCCATAGGTTCTATAAAGTATGTCATGTTGTACCAGATCTATTGCATACCCTACCACTAAAGCTTGGCGAGGAGTGCAATAGTGATCTAGGAGTAGATCAATGGACAGCGGTCACAATTATCCTTAGTAGAATAAGGATATGTTTCTCGATTATGGAAGTGAAAAGGTTCGTCCGTAAAAGGTTACGCCGATGCAAGTTTTAAACACTAATCTAGATGACTCAGTCTCAATCTGATACATATTGAAAGTGGGAGCAATTAGCTAGAGTAGCTCCGCAGAGCATTGTAGACATAGAAATTTGTAAATACTTACGGCTCAATGTGATGCATCTGCTGACTAAAATTATCTCACAAGGAAAACATGATCACACCTTAGTACTCTTTGGGTGTTAATCACATAGCGATGTGAACTAGATTACTGACTCTAGTAAACCCTTAGATGTTGGTCACATGTCGATGTGAACTATGGGTGTTAACCATATAGATGTGAACTATTGATGTTAAATCACATGGCGATGTGAACTAGATTATTGACTCTAGTGCAAGTGGGAGATCAAGGAAATATGCCCTAGAGGCAATAATAAAGTTATTATTTATTTCCTTATTTCATGATAAATGTTTATTATTCATGCTAGAATTGTATTAACCTGAAACATAATACATGTGTGAATACATAGACAAACAGATAGTCACTAGTATGCCTCTACAAGACTAGCTCATTAATCAAGATGGTTATGTTTCCTAACCATAGACATGTGTTGTCATTTGATTAATGGGATCACATCATTAGGAGAATGATGTGATTGACATGACCCATTCCTTTAGCCTAGCACTTGATCGCTTAGTATGTTGCTATTGCTTTCTTCATGACTTATACATGTTCCCGTAACTATGAGATTATGCAACCTGCTGCATCGGAGGAACACTTTGGTACTACCAAACGTCACTACGAATCGGGTGATTATAAAGGAGTATTAGTGTGTCTCCAAAGGTACATGTTGGGTTGGCGATTTCGAGATTAGGTTTTGTCATCCGATTGCTCGGAGAGGTATCTCTGGCCTTCTCGTAATACTCATCACCTAAGCCTTGCAAGCATTGTAACTAATGAGTTAGTTATGAGATGATGTATTACGGAACGAGTAAAGAGACTTTGCGGTAACGAGATTGAACTAGGTATTGGATACCGACGATCGAATCTCGGCAAGTAACATACCGATGACAAAGGGAACAAAGTATGTTGTTATGCGGTTTGACCGATAAAGATCTTCAGAGAATATGTAGGAGCCAATATGGGCATCCAGGTTCCGCTTATTGGTTATTGACCAAGAATAGTTCTAGGTCATGTCTACATAGTTCTCGAACCCGTAGGGTCCGCACGCTTAAGGTTTCGGCGATGCTTATATTATGAGTTTATGAGTTTTGATGTACCAAGGAGTTCGAGTCCCGGATGAGATCGGGACATGACGAGGAGTCTCAAATGGTCGAGACGAAAGATCGATATATTGACGACTATATTCGAGTTCGGAAAGGTTCCAATGATTCGGTATTTTCGAGTACCGGAGAGTTACGGGAATCGCCGGGGAGTATATGGGCCTTATTGGGCCATACGGGAATAGAGGAGAAAGGCCAAAAGGAGGAGGCCTGCGCCCCTCAGTCCGAATTGGACAAGGCGCAGCCCCCTTCCTTCTCCTCCTTCTCCTTTTCCCTCTCCTACTCCAACAAGGGAGGTGGAATCCTACTAGGACTAGGGAGTCCTAGTAGGACTCACACCATGGCGCGCCTCCTAAGGGCCGGCCTCCTCCTCCCTCCCTCCTTTATATACGGGGCAGGGGGCACCCCATGGACACACAAGTTGATCTACGGATCGCTCTTAGCTGCAGGCGGTGCCCCTCCACCATATTCCACTTCGTCATATCGTCATGAGCTTAGGCGGCCTCGCGCCGGTGAAGTCATATCGTCATGAGCTTAGGCGAAGCCCGCGCCGGTGGAGCATCAACATCGCCACCACGCCGTCAGGTCGACGGAACTCATCCCCGATACTTTGCTGGATCGGAGTCCGGGATCGCCATCGAGCTGAACGGTGCGTAACTCGGAGGTGCCGACGCTCGGTGCTTGGATCGGTCGGATCGTGAAGACGCACGACTACATCAACCGCGTTGTTATAACGCCTCGCTTTCGGTTCACGAGGGTACGTGGACGGACATTCTCCCCTCTCGCTATGCCATCACCATGGTCTTGGCGGTTCGAGGAAATTTTTGAAATTACTACGCTCCCCAACAGTGGCATCCGAGCCTGGTTTTATGCGTTGATGTCATATGCACGAGTAGAACACAAGTGAGTTGTGGGCTATATAAGTCATACCGCTACCAGATGTCATACTTTGGTTCAGCGGTATTGTGAGATGAAGCGCCCGACCGACAATACGCCAGACGCTTACGCGAGACTGGTTTCACCGCTTCGAGCACTAGTTGCTTAAAGGTGACCGGCGGTGTCTGCTCTCTCACTTTAGTTGAACCGAGTGTGGCTATGCCCGGTCCTTGCGAAGGTTAAAACAGCACCAACTTGACAAACTATCGCTGTGGTTTTGATGCGTAGGTAAGAACGGTTCTTGCTCAGCCCGTAGCAGCCACGTAAAACTTGCAACAACAAAGTAGAGGACGCCTAACTTGTTTTTGCAGGGCATGTTGTGATGTGATATGGTCAAGACGTGATGCTATATTTTATTGTATGAGATGATCATGTTTTGTAACCGAAGTTATCGGCAATCGGCAGGAGCCATATGGTTGTCGCTTATTGTATGAAATGCAAACGCCATGTAATTGCTTTACTTTATCACTAAGGAGTAGCGATAGTCGAGAAGCAATAGTTGGCGTAGACGACAACGATGCTACGATGGAGATCAAGGTGTCGCTACCGGTGACGATGGTGATCATGACGGTGCTTCTTCGGCGATGGAGATCACAAGCACAAGATGATGATGACCATATCATATCACTTATATTGATTGCATGTGATGTTTATCCTTTATGCATCTTATCTTGCTTTGTTTGACGGTAGCATTATAAGATGATCTCTCACTAAAATTATCAAGAAGTGTTCTCCCGAGTATGCACCGCTGCCAAAGTTCAGAGTACCTGCACACCACGTGATGATCGGGTGTGATAAGTTCTACGTCCATCTACAACGGGTGCAAAACAGTTGCACACGCAGAATACTCAGGTTAAACTTGACGAGCCTAGCATATAACAGATATGGCCTCGAACACGGAGACCGAAGGTCGAACGTGAATCATATAGTATATATGATCAACATAGTGATGTTCACCATTGAAACTACTCCGCCTCACGTGATGATCGGACATGGTTTAGTTGATTTGATCACGGATCACTTAGATGACTAGAGAGATGTCTGCCTAAGTGGGAGTTTTAATATGATTAATTGAACTTAAATTTATCATGAACTTAGTACCGATAGTATTTTGCTTGTCTATGTTTAATGTAGATAGATGGCTCGTGCTGTTGTTCCGCTGAATTTTAATGCCTTGAGAAAGCAAAGTTGAAAGATGATGGTAGCAATTACACGGACTGGGTCCGAATTTGAGGATTATCCTCATTGCTGCACGTAAAAATTACGCCCCGAAGCACCGCTGGGTGACAAAGCTCGCAGAAATGCCGAGCCGTGGTTATGAACGCCCGCAAAGCAGAGCTGATGACTACTCTATAGTTCAAGGTGCTATGCTTTACGGCTTAGAACCGGTCTTCAACGACGTTTTGAACGCTATGGAGCATATGAGATGTTCCAAGAGTTGAAGTTAATATTTCAAGCAAATGCCCGGATTGAGAGATATGAAGTCTCCAATAAGTTCTATAGCTGCAAGATGGAGGAGAATAGTTCTCACAAGGAGCACATACTCAAAATGTCCGGGTATAACAATCACTTAATTCAGCTGGGAGTTAATCTTCCGGATGATAGTGTCATTGATGAATTCTCCAATCATCGCCACCAAGCTACAAGAGCTCGTGATGAACTATAATATGCAAGGGATGACTAAGACAATTCCTCGAGCTCTTCGCGATGCTAAAAGCAGCGGAGGTAGAAATCAAGAAAGAGCATCAAGTGTTGATGGTCAACAAGACCACTAGTTTCAAGAAAAGGGCAAAGGAAAGAAGAAGGAAACTTCAAAAGAACAGCAAGAAAGTTGCTGATCAAGAGAAGAAACCCAAGTCTGGACCTAAGCCTGAAACTCGAGTGTTTTACCGCAAGCGACCGGACATCGAAGCGGAACTGCCCCAAGTATTTGGCGGATAAAAGGATGGCAAGGTGAACAAAGGTATATGTGATATACATGTTATTGATGTGTACCTTACTAGAGCTCGAGTAGCACTGGTATTTGATATCGGTTCTGCTAATATTTGCAACTCAAATGTGGACTACGGAATAGACGAGCACCGCAAAGGACGAGGTGACGACGCGCTGGGAAATGGTTCCAAAGTCAATGTGATCGCGGTCGGCACGCTACCTCCACATCTACCTTCGGATTAGTTTTAGACCTAAATAATTGTTATTTGGTGCCCGCTGAGCATGAACATTATATCTGGATCTTGTTTAATGCGAGACGGTTATTCATTTAAATCAGAGAATAATGGTTGTTCTATTTATATGAGTAATATCTTTATGGTCATGCACCCTTGAAGAATGGTCTATTCTTGTTGAATCTCGGAAGAGTGATACACATATTCATAATGTTGAAGCCAAAAGATGCAGAGTTGATAATGATAGTGCAACTTATTTGTGGCATCGCCGCTTAGGTCATATCGTGTAAAACGCATGAAGAAACTCCATACCGATGGGCTTCGAATCACTTGATTATGAATCACTTGGTACTTATAACCGCGGCCTCATGGGCAAGATAACCAAAACGCCGCTTCTCCTAACTATGGAGCGAAAGCAACTGATTTGTTGGAAATCATACATACCGATGTTTGTGGTCCAATGAATGTTGAGGCACGCCAGGGTATCGTTATTTTCTCACCTTCACAGATGATTTAAGCAGATATGGGTATATCTACTTAATGAAACACAAATCATACATCTGTCAGAAAGATATCCTGTAAGCTACTAGAATTCCCACCTATAAACTCCCGAAACTTTTTGGTTATGCAATCTGGTGTTGGGGATACAGGGGACACAAAATATATCACCCAAACTAACAATACCTAGATCCAGCTGTATCCATCCGTCAACACATAACCAAGAAACCTTCGGAAATCGTGTACCTCGACCTTCGAAAAAACATCCGTTATACAAGTCATGGCAATACTCCCGAGCTCGCCCCAGTACTGGGTTATAGGGGTTATCTCACCAACAACTGTACAAAAGAGATTTCGATGTCGGTAAAACTCAGGTATTCCAGAACTGCAACGATAAAATTGTGAAGACAACACCGTGAGCTCAACTCCCGGAAACTGCCACAACCCCTAAATATCGAGGCACCAAGAACAATGTTCTCACACAAAACCATCGGGACGATCCCAAGATACCCGCGTGATCCTAAAATTTTTTAGTGAAATTTGAGGAGAGGAGAGTCAAAACTTCTACGCCAGAGACCTCACAGAGTTTATTAAGGACCTGGGAGTAAAAAGAATCCTACTCCGATATATATAATCCTAAGACTCAAAACATTTTCCGTTCTAGACTCAACAACGGCAGCAAACAATCAAGTAGGGGCTCCTAAGTCGGGAAGGCTCGATTACCAACTTAGAACGCCTCGATGCGGTTATATCTCCCACGTGTCAAGCACGACTTAGAGGCATAACCGCATTGAAAGCAATGTCGCAAGTGAGGTAATCTTCACACAACCCATGTAATACATAAGGGAAAGAGATACATAGTTGGCTTACAATGCCACTTCACACAATACATAAATAAACATCCATCATTCAGATTACACTCAAGGTCCGACCACGGAACCAAAATAAAAGAAGATACCCCAAATGCTACATGATCCCCGATCGTCCCAACTGGCTCCACTATCGATCATCGTGAAAGACACATAGTAACCACCATGTTCCTCGTCGAACTCCCACTTGAGCTCGGTTGCGCCACCTGCACCGCATCGCTGCACTGCAACTGTTTTGGTAGAATGTGAGTCACGGGACTCAAAGAATCTCACACCCGCGAGATCAAGACTGTTTAAGCTTATAGGAAGGACAGAGTTATAAGGTGGAGCTGCAGCAAGTTTACTCAGCATATATGGTGGCTACATTCGCAAAAGAGAGCGAGGAGAGGAGCAAAGCACGGTCGTGAAGCTAGTAGCGATCAAGAAGTGATCCTGAACTACTTACGCCAAGCATAACCAACATCGTGTTCACTTCCCTGACCACGAGAAGAGACCATCACGTTACACACACGGTTGATGTGTATTTTATTTAAGATCAACTTCGGTTTTCTACAACCGACATTAACAAATTCCCATCTGCCTCATAACCGCGGGCACGGCTTTCAAAGATAATACCCCGCAGGGTGTCCCAACTTAGCCCATTATAAGCTCTCACGGTCAACGAAGGATATTCTTCTACCGAAGACCCGATCAATCTCGAATCCCGGACTACAAGACATTTCGACAGAATAAAACAAGACCAAGAAGCCACTCGACAGCCGACAAATCCCGATAGGAGCTGCACATATCTCGCTCGTGGCACACCGGATAGGTCAGCCCACGAGTAAAACCAGCCTCGAGTTGCCCTGTGGTGGCCCTAGCAGTTCGCTTCTGTTCGGGCCAGCACTCAAGGAGCACCGTCCGGGGTTAAAATAAAGATGACCTCGGCTCGCGAAAGCCCGGGGAAAAGGCTTAGGTGGCAAATGGTAAAACCAAAGTTGGGCCTTGCTGACGAGTCTTATTCAAAGCGAACTGTCAAGGGGGTCCCATAAATCACCCA